>OX439484.1:112301831-112980520 GCA_949320155.1 Melangyna quadrimaculata
GATATCGACCAATTAGTGCTGAATACAAAATTTGATTGTGTAAATGAAATTTTTCTTATTATCTCTTACATTCCACCAAGTAGTTCTCTTGAATTATATAAAGCTCATGTAGATAATTGATTGTGAAGTTGTGGATACCTTCGCAAGCATTTTCAGAATTCTTTTAATAATATACTTGATTTGGTTTTCGTTGATGAAGGATTGAAATTTTGTAACCAATCAAAAACAATCTTTCCATTTGAGTTAATTCTGGAATCACCCCAATTAGTTTTTCTGGCGTTCAAATCTCCACCTAGGATAGCACCATCAAATCAGTTCGCAAATGATTCGATTTTAGTTAATTCATTAGAAAGAGTTGAATAAGAATCTTTTTGACAAAGATCATTTTTTTTTAAGTAAGACTTAGAAAAATATAAGGGTAAGGAGGAGGATTAGTGTTCCAATCAACACAACAGTAGTTAATGCTATTTTTAATGAGGATAGCTACTCCTTGGTATTCATCATTTCTTATTACATAATAAGAGTCAATTATAACCTTATGTCTGTAATTTAAATGCGTTTCCTGAATAAACGCAATATCAATATTGTTTTCCCGAAGAATTTTCGACAATTCTATTCTCCGTGCATGAGCGACTAAAGACGTAATGTTAAAAGTTACAATTTTTAGCATCATTACTGTGAACTCGAAATCAGTAGTTGGCTAACCAAATCGAGGTAAGCCAACTTTTTTTTCAAGAGGAGAGGCAAAGTTGTTTATATTTGCCATGAAAGTTTGCATTTTTGAAATTAAAACCTTCATATCCATACCAAAATGGTCTTCGGAAACATTTACAAATTGATGTACAAAAGAGACCGAAGGGGTTTGTTTAGGATTAGGTTGAGAAAAAATTTGGCTTTACCTGTATTGTGATTTGAAATAGAATTGGAGTCTGGAATAAAACGGCTGGCAAACGAAATGCCTGGTACACAAGCGCTGTTATTGGATAAAGCCTTAGTTAAGCAACATCCTCTATAATTAGCCGGATGTTCTAGGCCACAATTGACACAAGCTGCTTTACTTTCAGTAGTTTTGAGAGTCGGACACATACCAGGCTTATGAACTGTGGTGCATTTAACACACCTATAATTATTGGCACAGTTTTTTGCCAGATGGCCAAAATTTTGACACCTACGACATTGAAATGGGCCAGAGTTGCCTCTGGGTTTTTCCCACGTAATTTTTGTGTTAAAGAAAAATTTGATATTCAAAATTTCACTAGCACTAGTGGCAGGGGCAAGCCAGACAAGAAAGAGATTATAGTCAATTTTTTTTGCGTGGAACGTAAAGTTTTAAATTTGCTAACCTTTTCCAGGTTAGAAATCTTGCTTCTGAGCTCGTCAGAGATCTCATCTACCTCGTATTCGGACGTTAAGCCCCTGAGAACTAAATTAGTGGTTTTGTCCTCTTTATTAGTGTACGAGTATGCTTGCACCTCTTCATTGGCCCTTAAATGAGCCAACAACTCCCTATGAACTATGCAATTATCTACATATAATCTACGGCTAGACCCACGATTTATAATTTTGTAATTAAATTTTACTGGTAACTCTTTAAAATCTTTTAAAAGACTACGCACATTTACATTATTCATAATAATGGGGGGCAGTACTTACCCCTGAGCAGTTTCTGTTGATCTAGCTCGGTGGTAGTATTGTTAGAGGCTGCTGGTGCTGGAACAATTCCGGAACTTTCACTGGAACCAGTATTTGAACCATTGTTGCTTGGAGGAGCTTGCTGGATGTCGATATCTGTCCTTTGACTAAGGCTACTTGCTATCCCTTGAAATTTTTTGCTTGTGGTGGCTTTTATCCTCAGATGGAGGATGGTGAATTTATTTTCATCCGTAATGTCGGAGTCGTCCATTTCGAAGGAGTTTCATTCTGGCGGTTTGCTTCTTGTCTGGCAATTGCCAGGAAAGAGATGATGACTGTTGCGGGAGTATACTCTGATTTTTTTGATGACCAAAAGTAGTTGACTGTGGTGAAACTACTGGCGTAGGTGACTGATTGGCGGTAATGGCAATGAAAAATGCGGTGGTGGTAATATTGTCAGAGGTGGTAAAGCTGTCGGTGTTGGCGATGGTACGGTTGGCGAGTTGTCGATCTGCATTGTATCGAACGAATGCTGTTTCTTTGCTGGATTGCAAATTGTTTGGCTAAGGCTCAAGAGTTGCTGAGCCGCTTCTTTTTTGAGGTTATTTAGCACTTCATTTGTATGCCGGGAAGCCTGCTGCGTTTTATTTAAAAGTTTTATGCTTTTACTTTTAAGCTTGTTCTGCGGATCGATTTTTTTTTGGCTTCATCTTGCTTAACTGGATGCCCTAGCAATGGAGCCACCGAGCCAAGAGTGTGTTTGTTCCGTGTGGAAGAAAATGAGGTTATTTTTTAATCTTGATTTATCTCCTTTGTTTAATTGCATCCACCCTGTTAATGCAGAGGTAATTGTAATTAAAATATTGAATTAACTTATAGAAGTCATATTAGTTCTAAAAAGAATTAATAAACTAATTTTAATTAATTTTGTTAAGAATTTAATTTTAATGTCCTGGCGATATTTGACTGTTTGAGTAGTAGCTGTCAGATAGGTGGAGGATTTCTTTTCTGCTGTCATAGAATGCGCATTTTCGTACAGATGTCATGTGTTAAATCTTTCGAGCATACTAAATAGAAAAACACATAGAAAAATTATGTTTTTGCGAACCGAATGAATCTGTTATACTTTTAAAAAACTTTGCGTCATTGCACTATTCGGTCTTTTACTGCTTTATGCTAAGGAAGGTAAGCAATTTAAAAAAATAAAACAGATTTTCAACGATTTTTAAGAAACTATATGTTAAGATACCTAAAAAATAAGAAAAAAATCTTTTTTTTTAATAATTTTAGCGGGCGGTAGAGGCCCAAAAGTACCATTCGATTTATTTGTGGTTTTTTTTTCGTAATACGCTACTCAATACACAACTTTTGCGGGGTCTTTCGTTAAGATTCTCTAAATAAAAAAAAAAAATAAAAATAGGGAGGTAGATGCCCAAAAGTACCATCCGATTTTTTTTTGTTTTTTTTTTTTTGTCCCGCTATATGGTATTTAATACGCAACTTTTGCAGGGTCTATCGTTAAGATACTCAATTTTGAAGGGACAGCCTATATGCAGTGCTATAAACTAATAAAAAAAGATGTTGACTTATCAATACTCAAACACGTCAACTTTAAACTAAGCTTTCCATCTAGCAAAGTTGACAGCGTTATAAATGCTTCAATGTGGACTTGCTCGTAAAGATAATTTTTTTTGACTGAAGTCCAAAAAACGCAGCTTCACACAACAAGAACATGGTAACTTAATTAAATCACAAATTGTCTCCTCTAATCGCTCTTCTTTGCATGACTTTCTTATATATTATCAAAACACCGGTAGAATTCGTACCAAACCCAACAAGTTCTTCTCTTTTCAACATCCACCCATTATGACATAATTGCTCTCACGGAGACTTGGCTAAACGATAAACACCACGATCAGTATGCTGTTTTTCGCAAAGATCGTAGTTATAAATTACTTGGTTGTAAAAGAGGAGGTGGTGTGCTGGCAGCCGTGCATACCTCACCACTTCATTGCACTAAAGTTTGATTCCTTCACAAGATGGTGCTCTCGATATTGACCAATAAGTCCTGAATATATAATTTCATTGTGTTAATGAATTTTTTCTTATTATCTCTTACATTCTACCAAGTAGCTCTCTTGAATTTTATGAAGATAATGTAGATAATTGCACTTTATTATTAAAAAATCGTAAAGATAATCAAAGAATAATTATTTTAGGCGATTTTAATTTGCCAAATGTTAAATGGATATATGATCAAGATGAGAAAATATTAATTCCTTTTAATGTTATATTTAACCATGATTGTGAAGTTGTGGATTCAATCATTTTCAAAGTTCTTTTAATAATATACTTGATATGGTTTTCGTTGATGCTGAATTGTGTGTAGGCTGTGGCATACAAAACTCAATTGTTCCTCTTTTCACCAGTACAATACATCATGTTGCACTCAGTTTGCATTTAGAATTTTATAGTTATTTCACACCTGAGACTTAAGACTTTAATTTTAATTACAATTTTGCAGAAGCTAATTTGAATGCTATTTTAGATATTCTGAATGGTACTAGTTGGCAAGCATTATTCGATAATATAGAATTAAATGAGTGCTATAATATATTGTTAAATATTTTAAATAGTGCGACGGGTTTGCACATACCCAAAATTAAATCAATTAACGGCCGGAAACGTGTGTGGTTTAATAAAAGAATCATAAATCTTAATAACAAAAAAAAATAAAGTTTACAAGCAGTTTCGCAAGTCCAATAATGATCGTGAATTATATAAACAATATCGAATATTACAAAAAGAATTCGATACTTTAAATAAATTTCTGTACAATCAATATCTGTTTTGTGTCGAGTGTGACTTAAAGACAAATATCAGTAGTTTTTGGAGGTTTATAAATGATAAGAAAAAATCAAATGGAATTCCTAATCGTATGCGCCATGACGGCATTACATCTTCTGACCTCTCTGTTGTATGTAACTTGTTTGCAAAAAATTTTCAGTCTGTTTCTTTAGACAGTTGTCCTAATGTACCCTATGTTACTAACATTAACTCTGCAGATGCTCTCTTAAATGTTGGTAGTTTAAGTCTTTCTACTTCTGAGATTGAATTCGCGTTGTCTAAGCTTAAGGCTGATAAGCGACGAGACGTAGATGGGATATCACCAATCATTTTACGAATGTGTGCAAATGCATTGGCTGTTCCTTTAAAAATTATTTTTAATCGTTCACTTGCAAATGGTGAGTTTATAAATACTTGGAAACGTTCAACAATTACACCCACTTATAAATCAGGAAGTAGGCAAGATGTTTCAAACTATCGTCCAATTTGTAAAATTGCTACAATTCCTAAATTGTTTGAAAAAAATAATATATGATAAATTAGCTCCTTCTCTCAAAGCAGTAATTTCCCCATACCAACATGGTTTCGTAGCTGGTAGAACAACTGCAACTAACCTTACTATTTTTTGTAATTTAGTTTTGAATGCACTTGAGAAAGGTTATCAGTACGATGTTGTCTACACAGACTTCTCTAAAGCATTTGACAGAGTTAAACATGATGCTTTACTGGGGAAGATAAATAAAGTAGGTATTCACTCAAATTTCTTAAAATGGCTAAATTCTTACTTAAGGGATCGTATTCAATACGTTCGTATAAATAATATTTTTTCTGCACCGGTATACGTTACGTCGGGTGTTCCGCAAGGAAGCCATCTTAGACCCCTTGCTGATATATTCTTTTATTATATATAGAAAATATATTCCTGATATTTTCTTAATTTCAAAGTGCTTGATGTACGCGGATGATCTAAAAGTCTTTCGTTGTATAAAATCTGAATATGATTGTTTTCTTTTGCAAGAAGATCTTGATATTTTATGGAACTGGTGTATAACTAACTCTTTAAATTTAAACATTTCTAAATGCCAAAGCTTAACGTTCTGTCGCAACCGTTGTCAAATTAATTTTATCTATAAAATAAATCATATGCCACTGTCCGTTATAAACTTTAAAAAAGATCTTGGTGTGATTTTTGACAAAAAACTTGACTTTTTGAATCATATAGATTTTTTGGTTGCTAAAGGCAGTTCAATGTTAGGTTTTATCTTGCGTAACTCTAAGGAGTTCTCCGACCCACACACCTTAAAGTGTTTTTTGTTTGCGTTTGTAAGGTCTAACCTTGAATACTGTAGTGTTATCTGGAATCCTTCGTATTTTGTTCATTCGTTTAGAATCGAGAAAATCCAAAAACGTTTAACGAGAATTGTAGTGAGAAGACTTCAATGGGACATCGATCTTCCTTCCTATGAAACGAGATGTAAGTTACTTGGTATTTTGCCGCTAAACATTCGTAGGAAGTTCATCGAGATTATGTTCATTCGCTACATATTAGCGGACCATGTTGATTGTGCACAAATTTTAGCTTTAATTGGGATCAATGTTCCTGCGAGAATGCTTAGAAACCAATCTTTTTTTAATGTTCGATACCACAGAACTGTGTATGCTGCCAATGAAGCATTATCAAGGTGTTTAAGAGAAACAAATACTGTTTGCGATATGATTGATTTCAATCTTAGTAGATATTTATTTAAATCAAATTTATTGTTAATTTTAAATAACTTTGCTGGTGGTAATGTTTAAAATTAAAAAAAAAAAAAGATGTATATAATTTAATATCAAGTAATCACTAAAGTACCTATTGTAACTTTGTTTGATGAATAAACTGAACTAAACTAAACTTAATAAAATATGTCATCTAGGGAGTTATTAGCCAAGTTTATTCATCTTTTTAATCTTTTTGTATGGTAAAACATCACATATATTTCATACAGTTTCTCCCAAACCAACCCGAAAGTGGCGCGGAACATTCGCCGACGGCAGTTTTTGTTGTTATTAAGCATATTGTTTATTTGTCATTTTTGTTTTTACTGTGAATGGTTAGCCCTGCATACCGTATGTTCCGCTTTGGTTTGGGAAAGACTTAAATCTAAACAAAGTATAAATGAAAAGTAAAAATTAAGGCAAGACCGCACTTAACTTTCAGCGAAAATACACTTCACGACGCGACGCTTTTTGCTTTTTTTGTATGAAATTTTATGAGCTATATCGCACTAAGCGGCAACAGAATTTCATAAAATTTCATAAAAAATATTGTGAATCGCAGTTCCGCTGCAGTTCATTTCCTAACCTTAAGCGGCAACTGAACTTCATACAATTGGATACGAATTCTTGTGAATTCAGAACCCATGCAGTTCCGTCGAGTGCGGTCTAACCTTTAATTTCACATCATATGATTTACTTGTTTTTGCGTTTTTTCATCATCCACTTCAGTGCATCTCCCAGTCATAGTTGTGTGTAGGCCAACTCTCATTCAAAAATAGAAATCCCTAAAGCAAAACTAAAATATAAATTGAAACATTTGAAAGCACTACTTCTAAAATAATTTTCCAACTCCTAGATAGATGCATGTTTATCTACTTCTTAATGTGGATTTCCTTTCAACAACAAAAATCAAATCTGTGAAGGAAAAATTTGATTTGTTTAAATAAAATAGATCAAAAATCAAATCTTTACACCGGCTTGCACACACGAATTTTTTTGAGAGTTCCTTACAACGAAAAAAACTTGTTCTGCAATCGTTGAAAGGAAATTGACATAAAAGAACCTACGAATTTCAGCACTTTTTGAACAAACCCTTGGATTTTTAAATTATCCGCCATTTTGTTCACGAACCGAGGTGAAACTCGGATTTTTTTTTACGTACACTAGTGCAAAAATCCGATTTTTACCACGGTCGTCTGCACGTATACTAGTGCAAAAATCCAATGTTCACCACGACCATTCGACGTTTGAGCTTGTAGGCAAACCGAATAGATATCCGTTGTTTCCCATCTAGGTATTGTTTAAAGGCGTTCCCACTGTGCCCACTGTATATTAATACATGTCAAAAAAGTGGGAACAAATCATGTAGAATAGTGTGGAAACAAAATATGAAAGCCCAGCCTACATAACCCGACATTCTATCCCACACGATTTGACATGTGTTAATACATGAACAATTTTAGGAACAGTTCTAATTCTATCCCACATTCTTTAACACTTTTTTTTAGGTTAAGGTAAGGTATTAATACAAGCAAGTGTGGAAGCAAAATATGAAAAGGCATTTCTTTCATACAAATTTTGCAGTCGCGTGGAACTCTTTCCCACTTTTAATTTGCCATGTAGTGTGGAAGGGCTATTATCTATGCTGGCTAGTTTGTAGTCGAGAAGGGTGTGAGGGGAGATTGTTTGTCTTCCTTTTTCGCCCTTCTCGCCTACAAACTCCCAGTTTCCGGCAACTCAGTTTCCTTGTGTGAAAGGGGTCTTAGATAGGATTTCGCATCGATTCTTGATCGCGGCCATTTTGTGACATTTTGGCTGTCAACTGTTTGTCAACAAAAAAAAATGTAAACAAAATATAGTTAAAATTTTGATAAATTAAATGAAATGTCTCCTCCCTGGACGTCTTTCTTTTATTTATTTATTTTAAATTATTAATTATATTTCAACAAATAAAAAATGTTTGGTTTTCACCTTTTTTTCTGACATATTTTTTACGATCAGTCAACCTGTTGTGGAATGTTAAACATTGCCTTTTGCAAATATCTCGTGTAAACACTGATGTGTGAACGCAGCCTTCCAAGTGTTGTCAGTTCAGTGGTATCCGGTAGACACTGAACTGAATCAGCTGTCATGTTCAGGAAATTTAAGTCAAAGACGAACAACACTTAAAAGGGGAAGCACACAAAAGTGTTAGTAAAGAAAATAATTAATCATTTGTCATCTTATTTATTACAATAATTTATTAACTTTTAGGAAATAAAAACTCCTCGAAATAAGCTTAAGAAGAAGAAGGTGTTTTTATTTGTACACCCCCAAGTGTCGCCACAAATTTTTATTTCACTTTTTATAAAATGAACTCAAGAGGATTGTCTGGAACATTCGAAGGAGGTAAGAGTTGCTTGTGTGCCAACAAGTGGATGTACCGTCCACGACAAATAAAAGGGAACTTGCCGAAGAATTGGTCCAGCGCGCAAACCCCTACGGGCGCTTAGGAATTGGCTGCAACAAGCAAAAGTTTCAGCTTGCAAGCAATCCAATTGGGAGCGTGGGTTGTAGTCGTTTGAGTTGTGCTTCGTGTGTTGTGTAGCACCACGAATAATTCCATCAACTCGCAAGCACCCACTGCGCACGTTAAGTTCCAGTGTACGAACAAATCCTACTGGGGTAGGTAAAGTGATCACGTGCGGTGGTTGCAGAACTGTGTCGCACCACGAACATCGTTTCGTCGATGTCGGAAACATATGCCACATGCGGTGGCTTCAATTTTGCTGCCGAAGAATTGGTCCAGCGTGTAAGGAAATTGTTTTGTGTACGAGAAGTGGTTGCAGAATTTGTATCGCACCACTAAGAGTTGATCCAAATTTACTCCAATCCTGTTGAGGCTGAGAAGTTCACCAAGATACCTACAATCTAAGAAGAAACAAAAACGCGGGTGCGTACCTTTTTGATTTTGATTTGGGTTTTTTTGGGGATTCCTTTAACGACGGAGACGGTCAAGATGACGATCTTCTTAACGCGACAATGCGAGCTGCAGAACAAGAAGTAATAAACACTCAGGGTACGTTGATTGAAGTCAGGTTGGGTAAAATGATGCAGCAGATTCAAAGTCTTAGGGGTGAGGTAGAAAAAAGCAATCTTCTCGCGCAGGCCTCAACGGCATCAAATAGCATGAACTCAGATAATAACGATCCGCTAGCAGCAGCGTTAAGTGAGCTAAGTCGCACGTTGTCCGCATCGTGCCTGAGTATACTAGGAAACTATATGATCTTCCTGTGTTTGATGGGACTCCAGAGGTATGGCCGATGTTCAAGGAGGCCTTCAAAATGCCAACCAGCGAATACAAATACGACGAACGCCAGAATATGCTTCGCGTACAAAAGGCTTCGCGTACAAAAGGCGACCTGCATCGTGCCTGATCGGGAAACTATTGATTGCTCAGAACTTGGTCTGGGCCAGTAGCGCAACAATCAGTCACGATGAAGTGCTTGTTTTACCTCCTCGTGGTGGTCCCCGGGCAACTATTTATGTATCCCAATATACATAAATAGGCTAAAATTACAAGTGCAAAAAGGCCTAGCTTTCTAGGATAGGTTACGGAGGTTAGCATTCTCCGTAACTGAAATCAACCCGCTACCGAAACCAACACTACGCCTCGGATAATTAATGATAACTCGTTGACGACTTTTGGCTATTGTACCCGGACAAAGATTGGTTTCTGGAATGTGAAGACGCTTCTTGACAATGGAAAAGAAGGTCCTCAGAATGCCAGATTCCTGCAACTAGAGAAGGAATTCATGCGGTATAGGATGGACATCTTAGGGATAAGTGAAGTTAGATGGCTGGGTTCGGGGAAGTTCAAGTCACCAACCCGTAACACTGTACTATTCTATTCCGGAAAAACACCTGGAAGCGCTCGGGAATCTGGCGTTGGATTGCTGCTTTCCAAAACAGCTCTCAAAAGCCTAATTTCCTGGGAGCCTTTAGGTGACAGGATCCTGAAAGCCAGGTTCCGGACTAGAGTACGTCGCGTCACCATCATACAGTGTTACGCCCCAACTTTGCTCTCTTCTGACGAGGAGAAGGAGGCCTTTTATAACCGGCTGAGTGCTGCTTATGATAGCATTCCACGAGGTGATATAGTTATGGTGATAGGAGACTTAAATGCCAAGGTTGGCAATGACAACACTGGGCTAAGGCATGTCATGGGAAAACATGGTGTTGGTAACCGAAACGACAATAGCGAACGATTTGTCGATTTCTGCAACGCCAACGGCCTTGTTATTGGAGGGACCATGTTCGAGCATAAGACGTGCCACAAAGTCAGTTGGGTGTCGACTGACAGACAAGCAACTTCCAACCAAATTGACCACTTCGCGATCAGCCGGCGTTTTAGAAGCAGTCTCCAGGACGTCCGTAACAGAAGAGGTGCTGACATGGGAATGGCCCGGGACCACCATCTGATAATTGCTACCGTAAGATTGCGTACAGCTGCAGTTCGGAGATCCCAAGGAAACACTCGAGTGCCCAAGTTTAATACAGATAGACTAAAGGATCCTGCAGTGCGCCAACAACTAGGGGACCACCTTTCACAAGGATTGAACGCAATCAGCAGCACGGAAACCACATCCATCGAAAATCATTGGTGTGCTGTGAAAAATGTGTTCATATCCGGTGCTGAAAGTATAGTCGGCCGGGCGCAAGGAAGAAATAGTGCTTGGCTTTCCGACGAAACTTGGGCAAGGATCGAAGAAAGGAAACACCTTAAAGCTCGCATCGCAGCTACCCCAGCAGCAGGGAGAAACGAGCTTGAGTCTACGTACCGCATGAAGATGAGGGAAGTTCACCGTAGTGTGCGACGTGATAAGCGTAACTACATCAACGCACTGGCTACAGAAGCAGAAGAAGCCGCTAGTAGGTGTGACAGTAGGACCGTCTACAGAATTACCAAAGAGCTCACTGGTGTCCAGAGCTCTAAACAACACCTGGTTAAAGACACAAACGGATCCCTGCTAATTTCGGATGAGGACCAGCTCATAAGGTGGAGGGAACACTTTTCTGCGGTTTTAAACCGCGTTTTCGCAAGTGAAGTGAACCCTATTCCCACTGAGCTACCCGAAGAAACAATTTCCCGAATACGCACCGTACCCCCCAGTAAAGAAGAAATTATCACCGCCATCAAAGCACTGAAGAACAACAAAGCGGTTGGACTTGACGGTATTCCTGCAGAGCTCTTAGGAGCAGCCCCAACGACATCGAGCGAGCTACTGCACCCACTTATTAAGAGAGCTTGCGAAGCAGAGAGCTTTCCTGAAGAGTGGAAAAAAGGAATGATTGTCAAGCTCCCAAAGAAAGGAGATCTCACACAGTGCGAAAACTGGAGAGGAATATGCGTTCTGCCTGCAGTAGCCAAGATAATAGCAAGGATAATATTGGACCGAATTAAAGACCACCTCGAAGACACACTCGACGCCGAACAAGCAGGTTTCCGCACTGGATCTTCCTGTGTTGATCACATCAACACCTTGAGGATCATCATCGAACAGTGCGTTGAATATCGATCACCACTTCACCTGCTGTTCATCGATTTTGAAAAGGCGTTCGACAGTGTCAATAGAGAATTTATTTGGCTTGCTTTGCACAGGAGGGGCATCCCAGATAAATTGATTGCTATTATCAAGGCTACATATGATGGATCCAGGTGTCACGTTTTGCACAAAGGTAGGCTGTCAGAGGAGTTTGAAATCCAAAGTGGAGTTAGGCAAGGCTGTATACTGTCACCAATACTGTTCCTGTTGGTGATAAGTGACGTACTGCACGCAGCTTTGTCAAATGGAAATGGAGGAATTCAGTGGACTCTGCAATCTCACCTCAAACATCTGGACTACGCGGACGACGTATGCTTACTCTCTCATAGGATCATGGATCTCCATCAAATGACAACAAGGGTGGAGAGAGAAGCAGAAATCGTAGGGCTTAAGATCAACTCGGCAAAAACTAAAAGGATCAGCCTTGGAACTTCCTCATCAATCCAAGTAAATATTTCTGGACAACCGGTAGAGATGGTAGAGGATTTCCAATATCTTGGGAGTATTATCTCTACGGGTGGCGGAACTGAACTGGACGTAAACAGCCGAATCAGAAAAGCAAAGGCTGCGTTCGGAATGCTGTCCAAAATATGGAGAAACAACTCTTTTAGCTTAAAGACCAAGCTACGACTGTTCCGCTCCAATGTTGAATCCGTTCTGCTTTACGGCTGCAGCACTTGGAAAGTCACTGAAATTGTCACTAGAAAGCTGCAAACCTTCGTTAATAGATGTTTACGAAACATCTTGAGGATTTTCTGGCCCAACCGTATCTCCAATGCCGAACTTCATGCGAGAACGGGTCAGGAGCCCATAGACTCCATTATACGAAGAAGAAAGTGGCAGTGGATTGGCCATACGCTTCGAAAAGGCGATCGGTGCATTGCATCTCAAGCAATGCAGTGGAACCCGCTCACACAGGAGGGAAGACAAGTGGGCCGGCCTAGAAGTACATGGCGGAGAACGGTCGAACAGGAATCGGCACGACTGGGGAAAAGTTGGAGAGAGCTGAAATATATTTCAAGAAATCGTACACGATGGCGCGTAGGTGTAGTGGAGGCCCTATGTCCCGTAAGGGAAACATCACGGACGTAATAGGTCCGAGGACCTAAGTAAGTAAGTAAGTAAGTAACCAAGGTTCCAAATTTAGCTTCAGCGGGAGGTAATCAACATTTTGCAAATCCTTCATTAATGAATGAGCTTTTGCGAAAACTGCCAGCTCAGAGACAAAAAGATTGGATGCGACACGCGAAGACCTTGAATGAAGAACCAACAGTCAAACATTTCAGCGAGTGGTTGAAAGAACTATCCAGTGTGGTGAATACAATTTGCATAAACTTCAGTGAACAACCAAGGCGTGCTGACAAACGGGGTGGAAGGCAAGCAAGATTCTTACACGTAGATATAGCCGAACGAGATCGACATGGACAACGCTATTTAATATGTTCTGGTGAACATGCAACTAGCTTTTGCAAAAAATTTATTAGCATGAGCCTTAAGCAACGATGGCGATTCGTGCGTCGGAAGAGACTTTGCTTCAATTGTTTAAATGAAAAGCACATCAGCAGCAACTGCGATATGAACCTAAAATGCAATGACAGGAACTGTGTGAAGAAACTCCATGGACTGCTACATTATGATGCAACTAACACTGAACCTGATGGTAGGCAAGATGCACTCCAGCCGCAACGTCACGTCTTCACTAAATAGTCCAACCATCTTGAGTCTACAAATCTACTGTTTAAAGTTTTACCAGTTAAGTTATCCGCCAATGGTAAGGAAGTTACTTGCAGACCACCTTGACTTAAAAGGAAGTAGAGAAAGTTTAAAGCTACAGTGGTTTGGTGAGAAGACAGTGACAGAACAGTCGAGCAAAGTGGACTTGGGAATATCTGGTGTTACCAAGAATTCAAGAAGGTTTTCCATCAAGGGCATCAGAACTGTGGAAGATATTCGGCTGCCTACACAGTCATTGAACATGAACGAGCTTGCAATGAGGTACTGGCATATGAAGAAGATAAATGCTCTCAGCTACAAAGACGCTTCCCCTGAATTGCTGATTGGTCTGGACAATGCACATTTGGGCGTGGCTAAGAGAACAGCTGCAGGTGGTTGGAAGGGACCTGCAGTGATCTTGACGAAACTTGGAAGGGTCGGTTACGGATCTGGAAATAATTGTAGCGCAGGCAAACGGAACCATGACCTCCTTGCTCGAGTTGACGGTAGCGACGAAGATGACTTGGAGCAACTCGTGAGAAACCATATTGCCGATGAAGATCTGGGAGTGTGCATCGTTGATAACAAAATCGAATCACATGATCTGGTCAGAGCAAAGAAGTTGCTTGAGAAGACCACAGTGCGACTGGAAAAGGGCTTTGAAACAGGCTTGTTATGGAAACAAGATAATGTGGAACTACCTGACAGCAGAGAATTGGCCAAGAAACGATTCCTGAGTCATGAGCAAAAATTCCAGAGAGATGAAAATTTCCGACAGGAGGACGAAAATCGAGTGGGGAAGTCATGGCTGTCGGCGAGGGCTTGGCTTCGCAAGAAGCTAAGTCGCCAGTGACAACAACGAGCGAACCACAATTAAAGAGAGAGGGAAACACTCGCAACCTTGCGGCAGCTCTTCTTCCTGCACTAGATAGCTTGGCTATCGACGGTAGGAGGACCTCGAACAAACCTCCCTCTATAGGAAGTCAAACCGAGGACGAGCTATTGGAAGACTCAAGTCAAGAAGAAACTACGCTGAAGTCTACTGCACCCCTCAAAGCTTCGAGGCAACGCAGTAACTACAGATCCTCTAAAAGATTCGTGAGTGCTACCGAGAAAAAGGACCCAATTACCCTCAGTTCGAGAAACAAGGCCCTTCCGAAAAAACATAGGAAGTTGGTGAAGAACTATGAACGTCAGTTGGCATTGACTGCAACTGAACCCATTGACTCCGCCCAACAGATGAACATAATAAAGCCAGACAGCAAAAGAGTGGATGTAGCTGTATCTAGGTCTATTCCTAAAAAGATAAACCGTGAACAGGCCAGCAAAAACTCTAATGCTCGTCCCGACTCAAAGGCGAATTTGGCGACCTCCAGCAAGAAACAGCAAGCCAACGCTACATCGAACCTGAAAAGAAACGAGAAAGTACTGGTAGGCAACTCTTAAGGGACAAAGCCTAGTTCGACCAAGAGAGCAAGATCGGAAGAGGCAGCTAAGACAGAAGGTTCGAAAAGGCTTAAAACCAATAGTTTTGACATCACACCGATCGATCTGCAGGTGGTCATAATAAGTCGAGACGACCCGGATGGGAAAATCACGGCAAAAAATTGGCTACTTGTAGAAAACGAAATCCTTAAAGCCATGATGGCGACATCTGAGAACGATAGTTCTGAAGAATATATCTTCGATGGAGTAGGCGGATGGCGGAAAGGAGTTAAAGTGGTTTGCTGTGGGGACCGGAAATCCCTGGAGTTCCTAACTCGCACAATCGCCAATATTGGCGAACCGTGGGAGGGTGCTTCTCTCGGGGTTCTACCCGTCACATCACTTCCACTTCGCCAGCAAGTCAGAATATGGATTCCCCCTCCTGCCATGCATGAGGACTCATCGATAATTAAACTGATAGCAAAACAGAACAAGGAGTTCTCCATACTAGAATAGAAGCTTCTGCAATCTAAGAAGAGTTTTAGCGGGGAAGGAAATGACCTCTTGTTCGTAATAGACAAGAAATCTGACCTTCTTCTGAAGGAGAAAGCGGACGTGTTGAGATATGGTTTCGGAACCGTAAAGGTAAAAAGGCATGGAAGCAAAGGGGAGTCAAAAGCTGCTGGTGTTCAAATTAATTTGCGTCACACTAAAGCAGCAACGTACGACCTAATGCTCTACATGTCTCAGGAGACCGTGGACGTGGCCTTAATTCAAGAACCATGGATTCGAAAGAACCAGGTGCAAGGATTAAGGTCAAAAGACTATAACCTTTTCCACTCCACGTCAGAAGGCGATATAAGGAGTTGTATTTTAGCTAAAAAGTCAATTAATGCTTTCTTTTTATCTAGGTACAGCAACAGGGATAACGCGGCAATCAGCGTTGAATCCAAGGAAGGAAACTTCATCTTGGCATCATCGTACATGCCGGGCGAGGACTATTCCACAGCACGAGGGACACCTTTGGTGTTGGGATGTGATGCCAATGCCCACCACACACAATGGGGTGGCAAAGATATCAACAAAAGGGGTGAGTCAATTTTTGAATTTATTCTTTGTTCTAACCTTAAATTTTGTAATAGAGGGAATCACTCTACATTTAGGACTAAAAACAGGGAAGAAATTCTAGACCTCACTCTTATGAGTAATACAGATAAAATGTCTGCAGGCAATTAGAGAGTCTCTCCTGAGGAATCCTTCTCAGATCACTTAAGGATACTCTTCACCTTAGATAGAAAACAAAAAGACAAAAAGCGTTTTAGAAACCCAACTAGAACAAATTGGACAGAGTACACAAAATGGTTGAACGAACGTATCAATCTACAGAGGTAGAAACGCTTTCGACAATCTCATCGATTGACAACTCTGTCCAAAATCTTGCTAGTAAAATGAAAACGACCTTCGACAAACACTGCTCCATATCTCGTAATACTAAACCCACTAGCCCATCATGGTGGAACTGTGAACTTAAAGAACGAAGAACAGGGGTCAGACAAATTTTCAATAAAGCCAAACTGAGCAAAACAGAGGAAGACTGGAACTTATATAGAGCCGCACTTAAATCATACACCAAAGAGTTAAGAAGGTCCAAAAAAGATACATGGGCTAGACATTGTGAATCTATTGAAAGCACAAGTGAGGCGGCGAGGCTTCGAAAGATCCTTGCATTCAATTCCACGATGCCGGGATATATTAAACATCCCGATGGATCATGGTCGAACTCGAGCCAAGAAACACTTGAACTCTTTATGTAAACACATTTTCCTGGCTGCAGGAGCCGTGAATACACGGGTTATACACAATCAGACTCTTTAGATATTATTCAAACAACTCCAGAATTGGAACAAGTTATCACAGAGCAGAAGATTATGTGGGCTATAAACTCATTCAAATCCTATAAATCAGCTGGACCACATGAGATTAAACCAGCATTTCTTCAACATGCTCAACAGATAATCACCCCATGACTTAGGGTAATCTTCAAAAGTTGTATTGCACTTAGATACGTCCCTACCAACTGGAGAAAGGTTAAAGTGGTCTTTATTCCAAAAGCTGAAAAACCGACACACTCGACTGCAAAAAATTACAGACCGATCAGTCTCTCCTCATTCCTCCTCAAGACGCTGGAGAGAATCATTGATCTGCATGTAACCTTTTACCTTCTCAACCCAAACAATCTGTGCAACTTCCAACACACTGACCTTAAAGGTAAGTTAGTTGAGACTGCGTTGCATGAGGTCGTCTCGCAGATTGAGAAAAATCTCGAGTACAAAGAACACACCTTGGCAGCATTTTTGGACATCGAAGGAGCGTTCAACAACGTAAAAACGGAGTCCATTAAATCTGCCCTGGAAGAAGTTAAAGTTGAATATACCATTTTCGACTGGATTTATACCATGCTTAATGGCAGAATCATTAAATCGCAACTTGGAGATATTATTGTCGAGAAATAATCTCACCTCTTCTAACAAGACTTAGGAATCAGGGCATTAAAGTTGAAGCCTATGCAGACGACATAGTAATTTGATATCGTGTAAGTACCTTACCACCATTAAAGATATTATGGAATCTGCACTTCAAGAACTATATTCTTGGGCAGCATAAGACGGTCTGGGAGTTAACCCTACAAAAACTGAACTAGTTCTGTTTACCAAGAAAAGGAAATTAGAGGATTTTACCCCCCACAAGCTTAATGGAATTCCACTGAAACTTTCCAAAGAAGCTAAATATCTTGGAGTAATCCTTGATTCCAAGCTAACATGGAAACGTAACACAGAGGAAAGAATGAAAAGCGCACTCTGTGCTTTCTACACATGCAAGACAAGCTTTGGTACGCGTTGGGGTATGCAACCACAAGTCATACAGTGGATGTACATGGCAATAGTTCATCCCATACTTACCTATGGTTCGATCGTGTGGTGGAAGGCTGTAGAAAAAGTTAGCTAACTCAAAAACCTGAACAAGGTACAGACTATAGCTTGTACAGGAATAA
This sequence comes from Melangyna quadrimaculata, assembly GCA_949320155.1. Classification (NCBI taxonomy): domain Eukaryota; kingdom Metazoa; phylum Arthropoda; class Insecta; order Diptera; family Syrphidae; genus Melangyna; species Melangyna quadrimaculata. The sequence goes on from OX439484.1 coordinate 112,319,844, forward strand.
CGGGGGTACAGAGTTCTACGCCACAAGAAGGGCTGAAAATTATTCTAAATCTTCCAGCACTGGACGAGTACATAAGATGCACAGCAGCCAAAAGTGCACTTCGACTTAAAGAAATGAGCTCTTGGAATGGTCATGGGTCTATCTTGCAAAGGTATGACACAGTGGCCGAACTTGATATGACGACTGACTACGTATCACCCATAATAGATTTTAAAATACACTTCTCCATTCTAATTCCCGAAAGAAATGGATGGGAACCTAACTCACTAATTAGTGAACAAGGTATCCCGTTCTACACCGATGGGTCAACAATGGAACAAGGAACAGACAAGAAAACCAAAACAAGAAAACCAACAACATGTTTTCAGCCTTGACAAAGAAGATACTGAATGCAATCAAAAGGTGATTGGCATGCATTGGGACACTAAAGAAGATCGACTTAAGTTCGTGCTGGCTTTTGGAAGATTGGATCCCAAACTGTTTAGAGGAATCAAAAGGCCAACAAAACGCGAGGTGCTCAGAATAATGATGTCAGTATTTGATCCGTTCGGAATAGCAGCTGAATACTCGCTAATGGGAAAACTGCTGGTGCAGCTTACGTGGCGGAAGCAAATCGAGTGGGTAGAATCCATTCCTGAAGAGGCCATTGAAATGTGGATCAAGTGGCTGAACATACTTCATGAGGTGAAACAAATTAGTATACCTCGATGCTATGATACTCCATTTTCAACACAGCCGGTTGAACTACACAACTTTACTGACGCAAGCGAATTGGCGTATGCTAAAGTGGCCTACTGGCGTATTCAGGGATCATCCCAATCACAAGCTTCTTTGGCATTTGTAGTTGGGAAAACCAAGTGCGCTCCACTAAAGCTAACAAAAATACCAAGACTCGAACTCCAGCTGTGTTGGGAGCAAGAATTCGAAAAATAATATTGTCCAGCCACGACATAGTGCCGAATTGAATAATAATGTGGAGTGACTCGAAAACAGTTCTTTCGTGGATCCACTCAGATCATAGACAATATAAACCTTACGTTGCACATCGGGTAAATGAAATCCTGGAAAATACAAACGTTTTGGACTGGCGTTGGCTACCAAGTGCTCTCAATCCAGCCGACTTTGGGACAAGATTGAAGGACGGAAGGCGCGAAATGTTTTGGGTGAGTGGGCCTAGGTTCCTGGTGGAAAATGAATCAAAATGGACAAATACTGATCTTCATGAAAAAAACGAAAGAAGAACTTCGTCCAAAGCTAACCTTTCTTCATATTCACTTGAGCTGCGATGTTTTCAACAAATACTAAGATGAAGAAGACTTTGAAAATGTACGGTGGACTTACTGCTAGGGAACTCGAAAAAGCAGAGCTTTTGGTCGTACGTCGTGTGCAAATGGAGAATTATACAGAAGAATACGAGTTTGTGAAGAAAAATAAGCGAGTAAAGAGCAGTAAATTATTATAGACTACTACCACAGAAAATGGAAGCATCAGAACCAAGGAGCAATTATTGCCGATTTGCGTCGAAGGTATTGGATCCCAAACATCAAAACGGCAGTGCGTCATGCAGCTAAAAGGTGGCAAGAGTGCAAAAACGCGAGGGCAATGCCGATTGTACCGCAGATGGGACAACTACCGGAAGACAGGCTGACTCCTTACGTTAGGCCATTTACCTACGTTAGTTGGATCGCCCTGTTCACTTGCTTAACGACACGGGCAATCCATTTGGAGATAGCGAGAGACCTCACAACGGATACTTGTCTGATGTGCATTCGAAACTTTATCAACAGAAGAGGAACTCCAGTGCGAATACGATCTAATAATGGAACAAATTTTGTGGGAGCTGATCGCGAACTTAAACGGCAGAAGATCGAATTTGAACACAACAGGGTTGCAGACGTGCTCGCAAATCAAAACATCGAATGGGTTTTTAATTGTCCTTTAAATCCACATGCAGGAGGTTGTTGGGAGCGATTAGTACGCAGTGTAAAAAGCTATGGGTCATGCAGTGTATAGCCAAAGTCTTCAAGAACACACTCTATACAGTTTGATGTGCCTTTACTTTTCATTGTGCAGTCAACTTAACTTTTCGAACCAAAGTCAACTTCAACTTAACTAGATTTTATAACTTTAATGAAAGCTCGTGTATTGTATAAGTTGAATAAAATTTCTGTTCATTTTATTCATTTTGAACATTCGCATAACCTAAAGGTTTAACTACATAGACCTACTTTTGTACAAAAGTGAAAAATTACACACATACTCTAGCGTCATCTGCTTACGAAAAATTGAACGAAAATTGTGTTTAAAGCTTAGAGTTTTTGACATTTATCAAAAAAAAAAAAACTAGAAAACAATTTGTTTCGCCTGGTATTCGATTTGTAGGTGTTATGCAAAATATCTATTTTTATTTGTCTTTCTTTAAAATAAAATCGTTCTAATCAACCTGAACAATTATAAACCAACTATGCAGAAGTGTACATAATTTATTTTGTTTAGAGAGGTGTAATCTGTCTAGTGTGTTTGGGGTTCCAGCTGCAAGCTCTGCAAATTAAGATGATCGTCAAACGTTCGATGTGATCCAAGGCGCATGATGTTTTTACAAAATGGTGCTCTTCATAACAAAAAGAGATCATTTTGCTGAAGAACACAGTTGAATCCCTGGTACCAGCTCCAACATCAATTTAATATTTGTTTAAATAAAATACATATTAATTTTTTTGCATTGAATTTAATTTTTTTCTTAAACATAAAAAACGTCAGGTATCAGCTGTTCAAGATAAGGTGTGTTCGTAGTTTGTTCCCTTTAAATTTCCCTACAGCCAGTGACATCTATTAGTCGTTTTCAAAACTGTTTCTTATGATTGTATTGGTGTTTTACTTTTTTGTATAAAAGTAAAAGTTAAGAAGGTTCTAAGGGCTTAACTACATAGACCTACTTTTGTACAAAAGTACAAAAGTGAGAAATTACACACATACTCTAGCGTCATCTGCTTGCGAAAAATTGAACTCAAATTGTGTTTAATGCTTAGAGTTTCTGACATTTATCAAAAAAAAAACTAGAAAACAATTTGTTACGCTAGGTATTCGATTTTATCATACAAAATATCTATTTTAATTTGTCTTTCTTTAAAATAAAATCGTCCTAATATATCTGAACAATTATAAGCCAACTATTCGGGAGTGTACATTATTTTACTTAGTTGTACTGTCTAGTAAGTGTGTTCGGGGTTCCAGCGCAGATGTGCAAGGAAAGTACTTTGTTAACCTCACACAAATCCCGGATTCATTAATATTAATTATATTATTATTATATTTAAATACAGGCTATTTTCAATATGCTGATGAGAATCACACATTCGCCTCCACAAGAATGAACAACCATCACATTAACTAGCTGCAGGCTCTGCAAATTAAGATGATCGTTCTGTGATCCAAGGAAGGCGTATGATATACCAACATATTTATAAAATGCTGGTCTTCATAATAAAAAAGAGTTCATTTTGATGAAGAACACAGTTGAATCCCTGGTGCCAGCTCCAACATCAATTTAAAATTTGTTTAAATAAAAGCTATCAGCTGTTCAAGATAAGGTGTGTTCGTGGTTTGTTCCCCTAAAATTTCCCTACAGCATATGAAGTTTTTGCCAATAAAAAACAAATACCTATAATGGAAATAAATATTTTGAGTTTTTTTTAGCAAATTGCATTATTTTTGGCATATTTCTCTTCAATGGCTGTGTTGATTGTGTCATCATTTTGCATTCCGGCATTTCTATGTTAATCAACAAATATTTTTTGCTGTCTCATTTTCTTGTTTTATTCTCATTTTGTTTAGGATTTATACTTTCAGAGTTAAAGCACCGAAAAGTAACGCGTTTTAAAACTATATCGCCAATTTCTATCTACGTCTAAGTTCATGGTGTCCGCTAAACTAGAAAGTCAGGGAAAGTCAGGGAACAAAATTTGGTCAGGGAATTCGGGAAGCGGTCAGGGAATATTTTCTACATCAATATTTTAAAAATTCACTTTATCTCATAAGAAACTTTTTTCTGATCAAACATTTCGTTTTGATTACATCTCTGTTTAAAATTATTCATTTCGTATCTTTTGCCATACCTGTGAATGTTTCAAAAAAAATGAGTGAAACACAACTTTTCACTTCATTGTATTGTGTTATTTCGTACAGTAATGGCCGCGATCGGAAACCTATGTAGAGCTATCCAGATAGGTTCGTGTTGTTGGAATCCCGAGTAAAAACAGTAGTTGGTTTAAGGGCGTTCTAGAACAGTGGCTAAGTGGCTAACAGGTGTGCACAGGTGAGAACAGGTGTGTACAGGTGAGACAGGTGCGACAGGTGAGCACAGGTGAGACAGGTGCGACAGGTGAGACAGGTGTGCCAGGTGAGACAGGTGAGACAGGTGCGACAGGTGAGCCAGGTGCGACAGGTGAGAAAGGTGCGACAGGTGAGCCAGGTGAACAGGTGTGCCCAGGTTAGGCAGGTGAGACACGTGCGGCAGGTGAGGGTGAAAAAGGTAGGTCGATAGGTCGATCGGTAAGTGGGTGGTGGCTAAGTGGGTGGTGGCTAAGTGTGCGGTGACAAGTGAGTGGTGGCTAATCGGGCGGTGGTTCAGTGTGATACGGATCATGCAGGTTTCTGACCTAGTTGGTGGTGTTGTAGGTAGGTGGCCTAGTTTTTTGGATCGCTTAGTGGGTGGTAGCTAAGTGGGTGGTGGCTAAGTGGGCGGTGTTTCAGTGCAAAAGGGATCGTAAAGGCTTGTAGCCTAGTTGTATGTGCAATGCATGTTTATTAACGTTTAATGCTGATAGTGCTTTTCGAAAGCATCAAAAGGAGTGCAACGGTATCGTAACTGAGCTGCCAAAAGAGGATTCTAAGATATTAAAATTCGAGCATCATTCAAGATCTATTGAAGTTCCCTTTGCCATATATTCTGACTTTGAATGTATGCTGATGAACATCCAAAATTGTCATCCAGACCCAGGAAATTCCTCAACAACATCTATTAAAGAGCATATACCCATAGCAGTTTCTTACTACTTGAAATGCTCGTTCGACTCATCTTTGGACAAACTGTTTAAATACACGGGTAAGCATACCATAGTAAAAAAAGAAAAATTCAAAACCAGAAACATTATATATTTAATTTTGAATTTATAAATTTGATTTTTATTTTTTTGTTTAATTGCAGGTGACGACTGTAAATTCTATAATTGAGGAATCGAAACGCATACATAGGGATTACCTCACAATAAATACGCCTATGACTATGACGCCAGCGGATGAACACACATTCAATGATGCTATCAATTGTCACATCTGTAGCAGACCTCTGGGGATAGATAAAGTTCGAGACCATTGCCACATCAGCGGGAAATTTAGGGGCGCGGCGCATTCATCATGCAATTTAAATTATAAGGTACCAACATTCTTGCCTATATTTTTCCACAATTTAACCGGCTATGATGCACATTTATTTAAAAAAGAGTTGGGTAATACTAATGGGGACATTAGAATTATACCCCTAAACAAAGAGAAATATATATCCATTTCAAAATTTATCCAAGTAAATTCAATAAGTAATGAACATAACGATCTTCTAGAGTTGAGATTCTTAGACTCGTTTCGATTTCTCCCCTCGAGCATTGACAATATTTCAAAAACCCTTGCAGAGGATGATTTCAAAATTTTGGCTAAGTTTTGTCAAAGCAATAAGAGATCTTTCGAACTTATGACTCGAAAGGGTGTCTTTTGCTATGATTATATAGATTCCAAAGAAAAACTTTTTGAAACGCAATTACCACCTATTTCAGCGTTTAAGAATTCATTGCTCGACCTAGATTGTAGCGAAGATGATTATAAGCATGCTAAAAATGTTTGGAATAATTTCAATTGTTCTACATTAGCTCAATATCTTGAACATTATTTAATAACGGATGTTATAATTCTATCCGATATATTTGAAAAATTCCGTAAGGATTCAAGGCAAACGTATGGTCTAGATCCATGTCCTTATTTCACGTTGCCTGGTTTTTCATGGAGTGCTATGCTTAAGCACACAAATGTGAAATTAGAGCTCCTTACGGATATAAATATGTACAATTTTTTTAGCAAGGGTATAAGAGGAGGATTGACCCAGTGCAGTTTACGGCACTGTAAGGCTAATAATAAATATATGGAAGAATATGATGAAAGTAAGCCTGAAGAATACTTAATCTACTTAGATGCTAATAACCTTTACGGTTGGGCTATGTCCGATTACCTTCCACATTCAGGCTTTGAATGGATTGATCCTCCAACAGATTTGTCTTTCATAAAAGAATGGTTGCTAGCAGATAAACATGTTGGATACATTTTAGAAGTTGATTTAGAATATCCGCAATATATTCATGATCACCATAACGATCTTCCATTCTGTCCGACTAGTACTTCCCTTAACAATAAACCAAAAAAATTGATTGCAGACTTGCGGGACAAGTTGAATTACACTGTACATTATAAAACATTATTTCAGTGTATTGATAATGGATTGATTTTGAAAAAATACATCGTGTAATCAAATTTAAACAATTTCCATGGTTAAAAAAATATATAGATCTCAATAATAAACTGAGAACAAAAGCGACAAACAAGTTTGAAAAAGACCTGCGCAAACTTTGTAATAACGCTGTATTTGGGAAAACCATGGAGAATGTTGATAAAAGAAAAGATGTGCGAATTGTTTTATCACCAGACAATTCTAGTAATGGTAGACAGCTTGGTGCTCGTGCACTTATAGCGAAACCAAATTTTCATAGCATTTTAGAGTTTGGTGACAACATGGCTGCTATTCAAATGAACAGAACATCTACACTTTACAACAAGCCCATATACTTAGGGTTTTCTGTTTTAGAGATCTCTAAGTATAAGATGTATGATTTTCATTATGCGTATATGAAGCCTAAATTTTCGGACAAAAACCTAAGGCTAGCGTATATGGACACCGATTCATTCGTATATCAAATCAACACTCATGATTTTTATAATGATATACAAGACGACATTAAAGATAAATTTGACACCTCTGATTACCCTCCTAATAATCCTTTTGGTATTGCCCAACAAAATATGAAAAAACGGGGTTACATGAAAGACGAAAATTGTGGAAAAATAATGACAGAATTTATTGGACTAAGAGCCAAAATGTATAGCATAAATGTTCAAAATTCCGGAGTTATTAAGAAAGCAAAAGGTGTTAAAGGCTCTGCTGTAAGGAAATTAACTTTGAGTAATTACAGAGAGTGTTTACTACAAAAGAAAGATTTTTACTGCACAATGATAAATTTCCGTTCCAAGCAACATGTCATATACACCCAAACAATTAATAAAAAAAGTCTAAGTTGTGAAGATGACAAGAGATATGTATGTGAAAATAATATAAATACATTTGCTTGGGGTCATTATAATATAAATTCTTAATATATTTTAAATTGATCATTTATGCTACACATGAGTAACTATGTAAAAATTACTAGGTATATTCTGATACTAAAATATAAGAAACAATTAATTTATTGTAATAAACAACAAAAAAAAAACAAGAAAACAAATGATTATCTATATTTCATGTAAAGAGCAATATACAACTACAAAATAGTCTTAAGAACAAATAAACAATACAATGAGAAAATATTAAATAAAAAAAATAAACAAAAAAAGTCTTTCTTATTTAAAATCTTGGGTTGATTTTTGTTTTTTCACTTTTACGAACGTGATTCTTTTATCTTTCTTTAGCTAAGGGGAGTTTTCTTCAAATTTTTCTTAGAATTAAATGATATTAAATGTAGGTACCTATGCATTGCACATTCTGATTAAATAACCGTCATAATTCACACAAAAGAAAAAAAAAAACGCATTATCACTGTTAGAATGCTAGTGATATGTGTCGCATATTTCCGGATAGTCAATGCATGTTTATTCCTGTACACTCATGCGTATAAAATTATCGCTAGGCTTGCTCGGTTATCAATTTTTTTCCAAAAATAAATTACTTATCACTATTAAAATGCTATCAGACATTATGTGTTACACGACGTTAAAGGGCTTCCATCACATACATATATATATTTTTGCTAGCACACAATATCATGGATACAGAACCCAACGTATCGAACACCACGTATGTGTTATTAACACCTGCAGCATAACTAACACGATCACTATTACACTGAGCCATCGCCCCACTTAGCCACCACCCACTTACCGATCCAACAACTAGGCCATCTATCTACAACAGCCACCACCCACTGACCCATCCACCAACTAGGCTACAAGCCTAGTTTTTTCAGCTATCGTTTCACTGTGTTTCAGAAGATTCTTCAACAGGTTAGGGGCCCAGATTGTTACCAGAGTTAAAATAGGAAGAAGAATTATCAATCTACAATGGCCGAGTCACACTACACTACAATCAAGTTGGGTGCTGAAAATTATTTCGTATGGAAGTATAAAATCGAAATGCTGCTGGTAAAAGAGGAATTGTGGGGCTACGTTTCAGGAGCTATTCCGAAGCCAGACCCAATAACCGCGGTATGGAATTCTAAAGATGACGAGGCACGGGCAACAATTGCCTTCTCAGTTGAAGATAGTCAGCTTCAACAGATACGAAAGGCCACCACGTCGCTGGAAGCTTGGAACAGCCTTAAAAATTATCATCAAAGGAGCACGTTGAGCCATAAAGTGCAGTTGATGCGGAAGATATGCAGCCTTCGCGTTGACGAAGGAGGCAATATGAAGTTGAACAGCGTTGTAGTCATTGCAAATGGTGTCGAATTGGTTGCTAAGGGTAAAGGTATTGTTGGTATTGAGATGGTCAATGAAAAGGGGGACTCTTTCTCGGTGAAGTTATTGGATGTACTATTCGTCCCGGAAATGGAAACAAATCTTCTTTCGGTCCGTTGTATGATCAAAAATGGTTGTAAGGTATTTTTTGAAAGCTGTTGCTGTGTCATAAAGAAAGAGGGCATTCAAGTCGGCGTTTCTGACCTGCGGTCAAGTCTAAAGGCCCAACTATAATAAGCATAAGCTAGCATATGCGCGCATAAGTAAACGTGCGAATACAAAGGATCTCTATGCGAGTGAACATAATGGAGTCAAGCTGCGTTTCGTTCAATTTTTCTCAGATTCGTTCACTTAAGCGTGCATAAGCAAGAGCGATCCCAGTCGCTCAGCGCATAAGTAATTTTTACAAATGCAGCAAAAAACACAAAGCCACAGCTGTTTTGTGAATCAATTCACAAGTTGTGCACGAGTATGTGTGTAGTTTTTGTTGTATCGTTGCCGCATTTTCATTTGTATTTAAAAATGCGGAACAAATCACAAAGCTGAAAATCGAATGTGGGGTGAAAGCTGAGAGGTATTTTTTAATGTTTGTCCATTGTGGCTATACGGGGTAATTTTGCAAACATAAGCAAATTTTCGTTAGCTTTTTGACATAAGCTTATGTTTGCTTATGCCTATTATAGTTGGGCCTTAAACGTGCTCAGAAACAAACAGAGGGTAAATAGTGCGGCATGTTGCGGGCAATATCGTATTCATCATTGGCATCGCATTCTTGGTCATCGGAGTGAAGATGCAATTAAGACAATGAACTCTCAAGAAATGGCAGCCAGTATGAAAATCAAAAATTTGTGCTTCAAAGGAAACGTGTGAAGTCTGTTTGAAGGGGAAGTATACACGCCAGTCGTTCCCGAAGCAAACACAGTCACAGTCAGTTGCAGTCTTGGATCTGATACACACAGATGTTTGTGGACCGATGGACTGGTACACCAAGTGGAAATCGGTATGTACTTACATTCATTGATGATTTTAGTCGATTTACAATTATTTATTTGATTAAAAATAAGTATGAAGTTTTTAATAAGTTGGTCGAGTATGTTGCCATGGTTCACAACCAGTATGGAAAATTCCCAAAAATTATAAGATCCGATAGAGGTGGGGAGTATACGGGCAAAGAAGTAACAAGATACCTTAAAGACAAAGGAATCCAAATTCAGTATACTTGTGAAAATTCAACACAACAAAACGGGGTCGTCGAGCGAAAGAATCGATCCCTAGTTGAAATGTCACGTTGCATGCTTATAGATTCGGGTCTTTCTAATGCTTTATGGGGAGAAGCTATCTCGACCGCCAACTATCTTCAAAACCGTCTGCTTACAAGATCAACCGGTAAGATTCCTTTTGAAATTTGGAAAGATAGCAAGCCTGACATGGGACATCTGCGAACTTTTGGTGAAAAGGGTTTCGTTCACATTCCGAAAGAAAAAAGACGGAACTGGGATCCACGTTCTGAGGAACTGATTTTTGTAGGCTACGATGAAAATTCAAAAGGATGTAGAATGCTAAAGAAAAATAATACCATTGTCGCAAGTCGAGACGTCAGTTTCCTAAAATCAAATGCTACCCAAAACCAGAATTCAAGTAAAGTTCAATTTGTAAAACCTGTTACAAAGATAGCTTCAAAAGATGATGAAGAAATTTTTGTAATTTTTAATTTTGCGATTAAGAAACTTATTTCAGCAGAAGAGCAAGACAACATTCCACATTCAAATACAGAAGAAGAAGTGCAGCCACTAAGCGAAAGTGAATCAGACAGCGATTCAGATGTTTTTTCATCATTCGGAGAAGAGTCCTCGGAAATCGAACAACTGGCACCAGCAGATCCTTTGCAAATAAGAAGGCCATCAAGACGAAATAAGGGTATACCTCCTCAGAGGTTAGCAGAAGATGTGAATGCTGTCATTTAAGTGCAAATAGATTCACAAAGTTTTGAGGAAGCGATAATTAGCAGCAACAAATTTGACTGGAAAAATGCAATGTTAGATGAAATGAAATCGCTAAATGACAATAAAACCTGGAAACTAACTGACTTACCAGAAGGACGAAAACCTGTCGGCTGCATATGGATTTTTAAGAAGAAGTATGGCGAAAGAGGGGAAAGTGTAAGTTCAAAGCACGACTTGTTGCACAAGGTTTTTCCTAAATATGAGTGTTTTTTTATAATACAAATTCTATATACTACTGAAAAACATCAGCCAAGTAGAAGATTAAGCATTACTTAATAGGACTTGTTGAATTATTGATTCAATATAGCTTTTAACGGCCTTTAGTCCATAAAAATTGGCGTTTCGTCCCGGCGTTCTCACTTGGACTCTTCAGTTGACAGTGAAGCCTTGTCAAGACGCAATTTTTATTTAGTTCAGTCCAGTTTACATCAATTTTACAGCGAAAATCAATTGTGAGCAATATCTAACCCAATTAGAATTTCTAATCAAGAATTGTTGGAAATTTTGTTACCCGTGGCCTGGAATTGTTTACATATGAGTGTTTTTTATAATACAAATTCTATATACTACTGAAATACATCAGCCAAGTAGAAGACTTAGCATTATTTAATTGGACTTCTTGAATTATTGATTCAATATAGCTTTTAACGGCCTTTAATACATACAAATTGGCGTTTCGTCCCGGTGTTCTCACTTGGACTCTTTAGTTGGCAGTGAAGCCTTGTCAAGACGCAATTTTTATTTAGTTCAGTCCAGCTTACATCAATTTTTCAGTGAAAATCAATTGTGAACTATATCCAACCCAATTAGAATTTCTAATCAAGAATTGTTGGAAATTTTGTTACCCGTGGCCTGGCATTGTTTACATATGAGCATTACTTAATAGGTGTTTTTTTTATAATATAAATTCTATATGCTGCTGAAATACATCAGCCAAGTAGAAGACTTAGCATTATTTAATTGGACTTGTTGAATAAATGATTCAATATAGCTTTTAACGGCCTTTAGTCCATAAAAATTGGAGGTTCGTTCCGGCGTTCTCACCTGGACTCTTTAGTTGACAGTAAAGCCTTGTCAAGACGCATTTTTTATTTAGTTCAGTCCAGCTTACATCAATTTTACAACGAAAATCAATTGTGAACTATATCCAACCCAATTAGAATTTCTAATCAAGAATTGTTGGAAATTTTGTTACCCGTGGCCTGGCATTGTTTACATATGAGTGTTTTTTTATAATACAAATTCTATATACTGTTTTTCCCAAAGGTATGGGATGTCTTTTCACCAGTTGTTCGCCATACAACTCTTAGAACCTTGATGGCAGTGGCAGGAACACGATTTATGGAAGTTTACCATTTTGATGCCAAGACAGCTTTTCTATAAAACGATTTAAAGGAAACGATCTTCATGAAACAACCTCCAGGGTTTGAATTAAAAGGACAAGAACATAAAGTGTGTTTGCTTAACAAAAGCATTTATGGGCTAAAACAATCTGCTCGAGCTTGGAACCAAACCATTCATGACGTGTTGATTCAGGATAACTTCAATCAAAGTTCTGCAGATCCTTGCTTTTATTTCAAAAGTATAGCAGGTGATGTTATTTATATTCTTATTTATGTTGACGATATTTTGGTTGCTAGAAAGAATTAAGAGTTCATCAAAGATTGTGAAATCCTGTTAAAGAATAATTTTAAGATAAAGAATATGGGACGAATCAAGGACTATGTTGGTCTTCAAGTGGAGCAAAGCCAAGAAGTTATATTTTCAAGTCGACAAACGACATTCATTAATAAAGTTGTCAATCAAATTGGATTGGCAGACACAAAGGTTTCAAGCATACCATTGGATCCAGGCTACATTAAATCGAATACGGAACCAGTTACAACCAGAACAATATGTCGAGACGTCAGTTTCCTAAAATCAAATGCTACCCAAAACCAGAATTCAAGTAAAGTTCAATTTGTAAAACCTGTTACAAAGATAGCTTCAAAAGATGATGAAGAAATTTTTGTAATTTTTAATTTTGCGATTAAGAAACTTATTTCAGCAGAAGAGCAAGACAACATTCCACATTCAAATACAGAAGAAGAAGTGCAGCCACTAAGCGAAAGTGAATCAGACAGCGATTCAGATGTTTTTTCATCATTCGGAGAAGAGTCCTCGGAAATCGAACAACTGGCACCAGCAGATCCTTTGCAAATAAGAAGGCCATCAAGACGAAATAAGGGTATACCTCCTCAGAGGTTAGCAGAAGATGTGAATGCTGTCATTTAAGTGCAAATAGATTCACAAAGTTTTGAGGAAGCGATAATTAGCAGCAACAAATTTGACTGGAAAAATGCAATGTTAGATGAAATGAAATCGCTAAATGACAATAAAACCTGGAAACTAACTGACTTACCAGAAGGACGAAAACCTGTCGGCTGCATATGGATTTTTAAGAAGAAGTATGGCGAAAGAGGGGAAAGTGTAAGTTCAAAGCACGACTTGTTGCACAAGGTTTTTCCTAAATATGAGTGTTTTTTTATAATACAAATTCTATATACTACTGAAAAACATCAGCCAAGTAGAAGATTAAGCATTACTTAATAGGACTTGTTGAATTATTGATTCAATATAGCTTTTAACGGCCTTTAGTCCATAAAAATTGGCGTTTCGTCCCGGCGTTCTCACTTGGACTCTTCAGTTGACAGTGAAGCCTTGTCAAGACGCAATTTTTATTTAGTTCAGTCCAGTTTACATCAATTTTACAGCGAAAATCAATTGTGAGCAATATCTAACCCAATTAGAATTTCTAATCAAGAATTGTTGGAAATTTTGTTACCCGTGGCCTGGAATTGTTTACATATGAGTGTTTTTTATAATACAAATTCTATATACTACTGAAATACATCAGCCAAGTAGAAGACTTAGCATTATTTAATTGGACTTCTTGAATTATTGATTCAATATAGCTTTTAACGGCCTTTAATACATACAAATTGGCGTTTCGTCCCGGTGTTCTCACTTGGACTCTTTAGTTGGCAGTGAAGCCTTGTCAAGACGCAATTTTTATTTAGTTCAGTCCAGCTTACATCAATTTTTCAGTGAAAATCAATTGTGAACTATATCCAACCCAATTAGAATTTCTAATCAAGAATTGTTGGAAATTTTGTTACCCGTGGCCTGGCATTGTTTACATATGAGTGTTTTTTTTATAATATAAATTCTATATGCTACTGAAATACATCAGCCAAGTAGAAGACTTAGCATTATTTAATTGGACTTGTTGAATAAATGATTCAATATAGCTTTTAACGGCCTTTAGTCCATAAAAATTGGAGGTTCGTTCCGGCGTTCTCACCTGGACTCTTTAGTTGACAGTAAAGCCTTGTCAAGACGCATTTTTTATTTAGTTCAGTCCAGCTTACATCAATTTTACAACGAAAATCAATTGTGAACTATATCCAACCCAATTAGAATTTCTAATCAAGAATTGTTGGAAATTTTGTTACCCGTGGCCTGGCATTGTTTACATATGAGTTTTTTTTATAATACAAATTCTATATACTGTTTTTCCCAAAGGTATGGGATGTCTTTTCACCAGTTGTTCGCCATACAACTCTTAGAACCTTGATGGCAGTGGCAGGAACACGATTTATGGAAGTTTACCATTTTGATGCCAAGACAGCTTTTCTATAAAACGATTTAAAGGAAACGATCTTCATGAAACAACCTCCAGGGTTTGAATTAAAAGGACAAGAACATAAAGTGTGTTTGCTTAACAAAAGCATTTATGGGCTAAAACAATCTGCTCGAGCTTGGAACCAAACCATTCATGACGTGTTGATTCAGGATAACTTCAATCAAAGTTCTGCAGATCCTTGCTTTTATTTCAAAAGTATAGCAGGTGATGTTATTTATATTCTTATTTATGTTGACGATATTTTGGTTGCTAGAAAGATTTAAGAGTTCATCAAAGATTGTGAAATCCTGTTAAAGAATAATTTTAAGATAAAGAATATGGGACGAATCAAGGACTATGTTGGTCTTCAAGTGGAGCAAAGCCAAGAAGTTATATTTTCAAGTCGACAAACGACATTCATTAATAAAGTTGTCAATCAAATTGGATTGGCAGACACAAAGGTTTCAAGCATACCATTGGATCCAGGCTACATTAAATCGAATACGGAACCAGTTACAACCAGAACAATATGTCGAGACGTCAGTTTCCTAAAATCAAATGCTACCCAAAACCAGAATTCAAGTAAAGTTCAATTTGTAAAACATGTTACAAAGATAGCTTCAAAAGATGATGAAGAAATTTTTGTAATTTTTAATTTTGCGATTAAGAAACTTATTTCAGCAGAAGAGCAAGACAACATTCCACATTCAAATACAGAAGAAGAAGTGCAGCCACTAAGCGAAAGTGAATCAGACAGCGATTCAGATGTTTTTTCATCATTCGGAGAAGAGTCCTCGGAAATCGAACAACTGGCACCAGCAGATCCTTTGCAAATAAGAAGGCCATCAAGACGAAATAAGGGTATACCTCCTCTGAGGTTAGCAGAAGATGTGAATGCTGTCATTTAAGTGCAAATAGATTCACAAAGTTTTGAGGAAGCGATAATTAGCAGCAACAAATTTGACTGGAAAAATGCAATGTTAGATGAAATGAAATCGCTAAATGACAATAAAACCTGGAAACTAACTGACTTACCAGAAGGACGAAAACCTGTCGGCTGCATATGGATTTTTAAGAAGAAGTATGGCGAAAGAGGGGAAAGTGTAAGTTCAAAGCACGACTTGTTGCACAAGGTTTTTCCTAAATATGAGTGTTTTTTTATAATACAAATTCTATATACTACTGAAAAACATCAGCCAAGTAGAAGATTAAGCATTACTTAATAGGACTTGTTGAATTATTGATTCAATATAGCTTTTAACGGCCTTTAGTCCATAAAAATTGGCGTTTCGTCCCGGCGTTCTCACTTGGACTCTTCAGTTGACAGTGAAGCCTTGTCAAGACGCAATTTTTATTTAGTTCAGTCCAGTTTACATCAATTTTACAGCGAAAATCAATTGTGAGCAATATCTAACCCAATTAGAATTTCTAATCAAGAATTGTTGGAAATTTTGTTACCCGTGGCCTGGAATTGTTTACATATGAGTGTTTTTTATAATACAAATTCTATATACTACTGAAATACATCAGCCAAGTAGAAGACTTAGCATTATTTAATTGGACTTCTTGAATTATTGATTCAATATAGCTTTTAACGGCCTTTAATACATACAAATTGGCGTTTCGTCCCGGTGTTCTCACTTGGACTCTTTAGTTGGCAGTGAAGCCTTGTCAAGACGCAATTTTTATTTAGTTCAGTCCAGCTTACATCAATTTTTCAGTGAAAATCAATTGTGAACTATATCCAACCCAATTAGAATTTCTAATCAAGAATTGTTGGAAATTTTGTTACCCGTGGCCTGGCATTGTTTACATATGAGTGTTTTTTTTATAATATAAATTCTATATGCTACTGAAATACATCAGCCAAGTAGAAGACTTAGCATTATTTAATTGGACTTGTTGAATAAATGATTCAATATAGCTTTTAACGGCCTTTAGTCCATAAAAATTGGAGGTTCGTTCCGGCGTTCTCACCTGGACTCTTTAGTTGACAGTAAAGCCTTGTCAAGACGCATTTTTTATTTAGTTCAGTCCAGCTTACATCAATTTTACAACGAAAATCAATTGTGAACTATATCCAACCCAATTAGAATTTCTAATCAAGAATTGTTGGAAATTTTGTTACCCGTGGCCTGGCATTGTTTACATATGAGTGTTTTTTTATAATACAAATTCTATATACTGTTTTTCCCAAAGGTATGGGATGTCTTTTCACCAGTTGTTCGCCATACAACTCTTAGAACCTTGATGGCAGTGGCAGGAACACGATTTATGGAAGTTTACCATTTTGATGCCAAGACAGCTTTTCTATAAAACGATTTAAAGGAAACGATCTTCATGAAACAACCTCCAGGGTTTGAATTAAAAGGACAAGAACATAAAGTGTGTTTGCTTAACAAAAGCATTTATGGGCTAAAACAATCTGCTCGAGCTTGGAACCAAACCATTCATGACGTGTTGATTCAGGATAACTTCAATCAAAGTTCTGCAGATCCTTGCTTTTATTTCAAAAGTATAGCAGGTGATGTTATTTATATTCTTATTTATGTTGACGATATTTTGGTTGCTAGAAAGAATTAAGAGTTCATCAAAGATTGTGAAATCCTGTTAAAGAATAATTTTAAGATAAAGAATATGGGACGAATCAAGGACTATGTTGGTCTTCAAGTGGAGCAAAGCCAAGAAGTTATATTTTCAAGTCGACAAACGACATTCATTAATAAAGTTGTCAATCAAATTGGATTGGCAGACACAAAGGTTTCAAGCATACCATTGGATCCAGGCTACATTAAATCGAATACGGAACCAGTTACAACCAGAACAATATGTCGAGACGTCAGTTTCCTAAAATCAAATGCTACCCAAAACCAGAATTCAAGTAAAGTTCAATTTGTAAAACCTGTTACAAAGATAGCTTCAAAAGATGATGAAGAAATTTTTGTAATTTTTAATTTTGCGATTAAGAAACTTATTTCAGCAGAAGAGCAAGACAACATTCCACATTCAAATACAGAAGAAGAAGTGCAGCCACTAAGCGAAAGTGAATCAGACAGCGATTCAGATGTTTTTTCATCATTCGGAGAAGAGTCCTCGGAAATCGAACAACTGGCACCAGCAGATCCTTTGCAAATAAGAAGGCCATCAAGACGAAATAAGGGTATACCTCCTCAGAGGTTAGCAGAAGATGTGAATGCTGTCATTTAAGTGCAAATAGATTCACAAAGTTTTGAGGAAGCGATAATTAGCAGCAACAAATTTGACTGGAAAAATGCAATATTAGATGAAATGAAATCGCTAAATGACAATAAAACCTGGAAACTAACTGACTTACCAGAAGGACGAAAACCTGTCGGCTGCATATGGATTTTTAAGAAGAAGTATGGCGAAAGAGGGGAAAGTGTAAGTTCAAAGCACGACTTGTTGCACAAGGTTTTTCCTAAATATGAGTGTTTTTTTATAATACAAATTCTATATACTACTGAAAAACATCAGCCAAGTAGAAGATTAAGCATTACTTAATAGGACTTGTTGAATTATTGATTCAATATAGCTTTTAACGGCCTTTAGTCCATAAAAATTGGCGTTTCGTCCCGGCGTTCTCACTTGGACTCTTCAGTTGACAGTGAAGCCTTGTCAAGACGCAATTTTTATTTAGTTCAGTCCAGTTTACATCAATTTTACAGCGAAAATCAATTGTGAGCAATATCTAACCCAATTAGAATTTCTAATCAAGAATTGTTGGAAATTTTGTTACCCGTGGCCTGGAATTGTTTACATATGAGTGTTTTTTATAATACAAATTCTATATACTACTGAAATACATCAGCCAAGTAGAAGACTTAGCATTATTTAATTGGACTTCTTGAATTATTGATTCAATATAGCTTTTAACGGCCTTTAATACATACAAATTGGCGTTTCGTCCCGGTGTTCTCACTTGGACTCTTTAGTTGGCAGTGAAGCCTTGTCAAGACGCAATTTTTATTTAGTTCAGTCCAGCTTACATCAATTTTTCAGTGAAAATCAATTGTGAACTATATCCAACCCAATTAGAATTTCTAATCAAGAATTGTTGGAAATTTTGTTACCCGTGGCCTGGCATTGTTTACATATGAGTGTTTTTTTTATAATATAAATTCTATATGCTACTGAAATACATCAGCCAAGTAGAAGACTTAGCATTATTTAATTGGACTTGTTGAATAAATGATTCAATATAGCTTTTAACGGCCTTTAGTCCATAAAAATTGGAGGTTCGTTCCGGCGTTCTCACCTGGACTCTTTAGTTGACAGTAAAGCCTTGTCAAGACGCATTTTTTATTTAGTTCAGTCCAGCTTACATCAATTTTACAACGAAAATCAATTGTGAACTATATCCAACCCAATTAGAATTTCTAATCAAGAATTGTTGGAAATTTTGTTACCCGTGGCCTGGCATTGTTTACATATGAGTTTTTTTTATAATACAAATTCTATATACTGTTTTTCCCAAAGGTATGGGATGTCTTTTCACCAGTTGTTCGCCATACAACTCTTAGAACCTTGATGGCAGTGGCAGGAACACGATTTATGGAAGTTTACCATTTTGATGCCAAGACAGCTTTTCTATAAAACGATTTAAAGGAAACGATCTTCATGAAACAACCTCCAGGGTTTGAATTAAAAGGACAAGAACATAAAGTGTGTTTGCTTAACAAAAGCATTTATGGGCTAAAACAATCTGCTCGAGCTTGGAACCAAACCATTCATGACGTGTTGATTCAGGATAACTTCAATCAAAGTTCTGCAGATCCTTGCTTTTATTTCAAAAGTATAGCAGGTGATGTTATTTATATTCTTATTTATGTTGACGATATTTTGGTTGCTAGAAAGAATTAAGAGTTCATCAAAGATTGTGAAATCCTGTTAAAGAATAATTTTAAGATAAAGAATATGGGACGAATCAAGGACTATGTTGGTCTTCAAGTGGAGCAAAGCCAAGAAGTTATATTTTCAAGTCGACAAACGACATTCATTAATAAAGTTGTCAATCAAATTGGATTGGCAGACACAAAGGTTTCAAGCATACCATTGGATCCAGGCTACATTAAATCGAATACGGAACCAGTTACAACCAGAACAATATGTCGAGACGTCAGTTTCCTAAAATCAAATGCTACCCAAAACCAGAATTCAAGTAAAGTTCAATTTGTAAAACATGTTACAAAGATAGCTTCAAAAGATGATGAAGAAATTTTTGTAATTTTTAATTTTGCGATTAAGAAACTTATTTCAGCAGAAGAGCAAGACAACATTCCACATTCAAATACAGAAGAAGAAGTGCAGCCACTAAGCGAAAGTGAATCAGACAGCGATTCAGATGTTTTTTCATCATTCGGAGAAGAGTCCTCGGAAATCGAACAACTGGCACCAGCAGATCCTTTGCAAATAAGAAGGCCATCAAGACGAAATAAGGGTATACCTCCTCTGAGGTTAGCAGAAGATGTGAATGCTGTCATTTAAGTGCAAATAGATTCACAAAGTTTTGAGGAAGCGATAATTAGCAGCAACAAATTTGACTGGAAAAATGCAATGTTAGATGAAATGAAATCGCTAAATGACAATAAAACCTGGAAACTAACTGACTTACCAGAAGGACGAAAACCTGTCGGCTGCATATGGATTTTTAAGAAGAAGTATGGCGAAAGAGGGGAAAGTGTAAGTTCAAAGCACGACTTGTTGCACAAGGTTTTTCCTAAATATGAGTGTTTTTTTATAATACAAATTCTATATACTACTGAAAAACATCAGCCAAGTAGAAGATTAAGCATTACTTAATAGGACTTGTTGAATTATTGATTCAATATAGCTTTTAACGGCCTTTAGTCCATAAAAATTGGCGTTTCGTCCCGGCGTTCTCACTTGGACTCTTCAGTTGACAGTGAAGCCTTGTCAAGACGCAATTTTTATTTAGTTCAGTCCAGTTTACATCAATTTTACAGCGAAAATCAATTGTGAGCAATATCTAACCCAATTAGAATTTCTAATCAAGAATTGTTGGAAATTTTGTTACCCGTGGCCTGGAATTGTTTACATATGAGTGTTTTTTATAATACAAATTCTATATACTACTGAAATACATCAGCCAAGTAGAAGACTTAGCATTATTTAATTGGACTTCTTGAATTATTGATTCAATATAGCTTTTAACGGCCTTTAATACATAAAAATTGGCGTTTCGTCCCGGTGTTCTCACTTGGACTCTTTAGTTGGCAGTGAAGCCTTGTCAAGACGCAATTTTTATTTAGTTCAGTCCAGCTTACATCATTTCAGTGAAAATCAATTGTGAACTATATCCAACCCAATTAGAATTTCTAATCAAGAATTGTTGGAAATTTTGTTACCCGTGGCCTGGCATTGTTTACATATGAGTGTTTTTTTTATAATATAAATTCTATATGCTACTGAAATACATCAGCCAAGTAGAAGACTTAGCATTATTTAATTGGACTTGTTGAATAAATGATTCAATATAGCTTTTAACGGCCTTTAGTCCATAAAAATTGGAGGTTCGTTCCGGCGTTCTCACCTGGACTCTTTAGTTGACAGTAAAGCCTTGTCAAGACGCATTTTTTATTTAGTTCAGTCCAGCTTACATCAATTTTACAACGAAAATCAATTGTGAACTATATCCAACCCAATTAGAATTTCTAATCAAGAATTGTTGGAAATTTTGTTACCCGTGGCCTGGCATTGTTTACATATGAGTGTTTTTTTATAATACAAATTCTATATACTGTTTTTCCCAAAGGTATGGGATGTCTTTTCACCAGTTGTTCGCCATACAACTCTTAGAACCTTGATGGCAGTGGCAGGAACACGATTTATGGAAGTTTACCATTTTGATGCCAAGACAGCTTTTCTATAAAACGATTTAAAGGAAACGATCTTCATGAAACAACCTCCAGGGTTTGAATTAAAAGGACAAGAACATAAAGTGTGTTTGCTTAACAAAAGCATTTATGGGCTAAAACAATCTGCTCGAGCTTGGAACCAAACCATTCATGACGTGTTGATTCAGGATAACTTCAATCAAAGTTCTGCAGATCCTTGCTTTTATTTCAAAAGTATAGCAGGTGATGTTATTTATATTCTTATTTATGTTGACGATATTTTGGTTGCTAGAAAGAATTAAGAGTTCATCAAAGATTGTGAAATCCTGTTAAAGAATAATTTTAAGATAAAGAATATGGGACGAATCAAGGACTATGTTGGTCTTCAAGTGGAGCAAAGCCAAGAAGTTATATTTTCAAGTCGACAAACGACATTCATTAATAAAGTTGTCAATCAAATTGGATTGGCAGACACAAAGGTTTCAAGCATACCATTGGATCCAGGCTACATTAAATCGAATACGGAACCAGTTACAACCAGAACAATATGTCGAGACGTCAGTTTCCTAAAATCAAATGCTACCCAAAACCAGAATTCAAGTAAAGTTCAATTTGTAAAACCTGTTACAAAGATAGCTTCAAAAGATGATGAAGAAATTTTTGTAATTTTTAATTTTGCGATTAAGAAACTTATTTCAGCAGAAGAGCAAGACAACATTCCACATTCAAATACAGAAGAAGAAGTGCAGCCACTAAGCGAAAGTGAATCAGACAGCGATTCAGATGTTTTTTCATCATTCGGAGAAGAGTCCTCGGAAATCGAACAACTGGCACCAGCAGATCCTTTGCAAATAAGAAGGCCATCAAGACGAAATAAGGGTATACCTCCTCTGAGGTTAGCAGAAGATGTGAATGCTGTCATTTAAGTGCAAATAGATTCACAAAGTTTTGAGGAAGCGATAATTAGCAGCAACAAATTTGACTGGAAAAATGCAATGTTAGATGAAATGAAATCGCTAAATGACAATAAAACCTGGAAACTAACTGACTTACCAGAAGGACGAAAACCTGTCGGCTGCATATGGATTTTTAAGAAGAAGTATGGCGAAAGAGGGGAAAGTGTAAGTTCAAAGCACGACTTGTTGCACAAGGTTTTTCCTAAATATGAGTGTTTTTTTATAATACAAATTCTATATACTACTGAAAAACATCAGCCAAGTAGAAGATTAAGCATTACTTAATAGGACTTGTTGAATTATTGATTCAATATAGCTTTTAACGGCCTTTAGTCCATAAAAATTGGCGTTTCGTCCCGGCGTTCTCACTTGGACTCTTCAGTTGACAGTGAAGCCTTGTCAAGACGCAATTTTTATTTAGTTCAGTCCAGTTTACATCAATTTTACAGCGAAAATCAATTGTGAGCAATATCTAACCCAATTAGAATTTCTAATCAAGAATTGTTGGAAATTTTGTTACCCGTGGCCTGGAATTGTTTACATATGAGTGTTTTTTATAATACAAATTCTATATACTACTGAAATACATCAGCCAAGTAGAAGACTTAGCATTATTTAATTGGACTTCTTGAATTATTGATTCAATATAGCTTTTAACGGCCTTTAATACATAAAAATTGGCGTTTCGTCCCGGTGTTCTCACTTGGACTCTTTAGTTGGCAGTGAAGCCTTGTCAAGACGCAATTTTTATTTAGTTCAGTCCAGCTTGCATCAATTTTTCAGTGAAAATCAATTGTGAACTATATCCAACCCAATTAGAATTTCTAATCAAGAATTGTTGGAAATTTTGTTACCCGTGGCCTGGCATTGTTTACATATGAGTGTTTTTTTTATAATATAAATTCTATATGCTACTGAAATACATCAGCCAAGTAGAAGACTTAGCATTAT
This sequence comes from Melangyna quadrimaculata, assembly GCA_949320155.1. NCBI lineage: Eukaryota > Metazoa > Arthropoda > Insecta > Diptera > Syrphidae > Melangyna > Melangyna quadrimaculata. The sequence continues at coordinate 112,343,125 of OX439484.1, forward strand.
TTAATTGGACTTGTTGAATAAATGATTCAATATAGCTTTTAACGGCCTTTAGTCCATAAAAATTGGAGGTTCGTTCCGGCGTTCTCACCTGGACTCTTTAGTTGACAGTAAAGCCTTGTCAAGACGCATTTTTTATTTAGTTCAGTCCAGCTTACATCAATTTTACAACGAAAATCAATTGTGAACTATATCCAACCCAATTAGAATTTCTAATCAAGAATTGTTGGAAATTTTGTTACCCGTGGCCTGGCATTGTTTACATATTAGTGTTTTTTTATAATACAAATTCTATATACTGTTTTTCCCAAAGGTATGGGATGTCTTTTCACCAGTTGTTCGCCATACAACTCTTAGAACCTTGATGGCAGTGGCAGGAACACGATGTATGGAAGTTTACCATTTTGATGCCAAGACAGCTTTTCTATAAAACGATTTAAAGGAAACGATCTTCATGAAACAACCTCCAGGGTTTGAATTAAAAGGACAAGAACATAAAGTGTGTTTGCTTAACAAAAGCATTTATGGGCTAAAACAATCTGCTCGAGCTTGGAACCAAACCATTCATGACGTGTTGATTCAGGATAACTTCAATCAAAGTTCTGCAGATCCTTGCTTTTATTTCAAAAGTATAGCAGGTGATGTTATTTATATTCTTATTTATGTTGACGATATTTTGGTTGCTAGAAAGAATTAAGAGTTCATCAAAGATTGTGAAATCCTGTTAAAGAATAATTTTAAGATAAAGAATATAGGACGAATCAAGGACTCTGTTGGTCTTCAAGTGGAGCAAAGCCAAGAAGTTATATTTTCAAGTCGACAAACGACATTCATTAATAAAGTTGTCAATCAAATTGGATTGGCAGACACAAAGGTTTCAAGCATACCATTGGATCCAGGCTACATTAAATCGAATACGGAACCAGTTACAACCAGAACAATATGTATTAGCAATTCATAGGGTCTTTACTATATATCGCCGTCAACACTAGACCGGACATTGCTGCAAGTGTTTCAATTCTTGCTCAGAAGGTGAGCAAACCCTCGCAAGTAGATTGGATGGAGCTCAAAAGAGTAGTAAGGTAATTAAAAGGAACATCTCACTTAAAACTACATTTAGGCGGTGCAACAAAACCAAAGCTAATTGGATTCTCCGAGTTGAGCCGAGGATAGGTCTGACAGAAAGTCCTGCAGCGTTTACATCTTTAAGGTCTTTGGAGGAGCTGTCTCCTGGAGTTGCCTTATCGTCGACAAAAGCAGAATTCATCGCGCTCGCAGAAGCAAGTAAGGAATCCATTTGGATGAAGCGGTTTTTGTCAAATTTTTCTGAAAATATTCAACCACCTATCACTATCTTCGAATATTATCAGAGTTGCATTATAATTGTCGAGGGAGAGAAATTTAACAATAGATCAAAGCATATTGATACCAAATATCATTTCGTACGCGACTTAGTATCTAAAGGACTAATTAAGTTCAAGTTTTGTCCAAGCAGCGATATGCTTGCAGATCTTCTTACCAAACCACTTGCGCAAACAAAACTTAAAGAATAGAGAGCAGAGTGTGGACTTCAATGAAAGCAGGATTGAGGAGGGGTGTTGAACATGCATTCCTGCCCTTACTTTTCATTGTGCAGTCAACTTAACTTTTCGAACCAAAGTCAACTTCAACTTAACTAGATTTTATAACTTTCATGAAACCTCGTGTATTGTATAAGTTGAATAAAATTTCTGTTAATTTTTTTCATTTTGAACATTCGCATAACCTAACTCGTTTAATTTATTAAACAAAGGATTCTTAAGATATTTTTCTATTCTGTTTTTTCAGCTATCGTTTCACTGTGTTCCAGAAGATTCTGCAACACAATTCGCGCCCACTAACTCACATTCCATTAAATACTCACACAGGTGAACCCTTAACTCCCAATCATTTTCTCTTAGGTACAGCAAACTCAGAGCAGACGCCCCATCCACATGAAGAAAACCTACGTGCTACAAGGAAACAGTGGCGAAAAGTCCAACAGATGCAACAACGTTTTTGGAAGAAATGGATAGCAGAATATCTGCCAGACCTCTGCCGAAGAACGAAGTGGTACCAACCTGTGAGCCCGCTCTCAGTCGACGATGTTGTCCTCGTCTGTGAGAGTACGATACATCGATCCAGGTGGCCGATGAGTCGAATCACGAGAAAATTTCCCGGGAAAGATGTTCAAGTGAGGTCTGCTGAGATACGAATTAGATCAGGAACGATTAAACGATCAGCATGTGTCTAAGCTTAACTAGATGTTGGTGAATCTAATGTGTCAGAGATTCACGGGGTTCGGGATGTTGTGGAATGTTAAACATTGCTTTTGGAAATATCTCGTGTAAACACTGATGTGTGAACGCACCCTTCCAAGTGTTGTCAGTTCAGTGGTATCCGGTAGACACTGAACTGAACCAGCTGTCATGTTCATGAAATTTAAGTCAAAGACGAACAACACTTGAAAGGGGAAGCACACAAAAGTGTAAGTAAAGAAAATAATTAATCATTTGTCATCTTATTTATAACAATAATTTATTAACTTTTAGGAAATAAAAACTCCTCGAAATAAGCTAAAGAAGAAGAAGGTGTTTTTTTTGTACACCCCCAAGTGTCGCAACACAACCCGTGGTTCAAGATCCATCTGCCAAATTAATGAATTTTTGGATGAATTTTTGACATTTGTTGAGAATTCATCGGAAAAACGTAGAAAATAGTGTGTGGAAGCACTGTTTTTATTTTACATGGAAATTTTTATTAAGCTAACATAGAGAGCACTAAAAAACACGTTTAATATTTGTCAATGCCAAAATATAACATATATAAGGCGTGTTTTTAGTGCCCTCTATGTTAGCTTAAGAAATAATGGCACAAAAAACGCTCATCGTTGCTTAAGAAAAGAATTTGGAACCACTGATATAACAGTGACATTGGCCGCGATCAAAAACCTATTTTTCCGGATAGGTTCGTGTTGTTGTAATCCCGTGAGATAGCTATGCATGCTAACCGACAAATTTTGGTATACGTTTGTATACCAAGCGAAATGTCAAAAACCGCTGACTGCAAAATTGAGATTTGTTTGCCGTCGGCGAGTTGTGTTTTTGATTTTTTTCAGAAAAATAATTGAAATCATATATATTATTTCTGTTGTCAAGCTCCTTTTTTCTCATTTATAAAATATCAAATCCACTAAAATAGGTATCACTGAATAGGAATTTACACATACTCATGACATTGCACAAAAACTTTATGTTATTCCACACTATTTTCTATAAATTTCGGAAATTTCAAATAATTCAATAAATGAAAAAATTACCATAAAGAATACCTCACTTTTAACCCATTGAATGAGTGAAAGAGAAAAATATGTATTACTTCTGTAATTTAAAATTCTCTTTTTTTTGCTGCACCTTGAGTGAGTGGGGGTGGTAGCCCGTAGCGTAATGGTTAGTGCGTTCGACTGTCACGCTGGAAGTCTGGGATCGCTTCCCAGCCTCGTCCACCTAAAAACTAAAATTTTTTTTTTCAGGACTACTGCCTCTTGCGAGGAATTGACAAATCCTCCAAGAGTATCACTTGTCACGAATAAGTGCTTCTCGTCTAGCCGTTCGGATTCGGCATAAAGTTGTAGGTCCCTTCCATTCCTGTCGAAAGGCGCACACAGGAATGGTTGCGAGTTGTTAGTCACTAGGCCCTGGTTCTTCATGAGCCGTTGTGCCACCCGATTTATTTGTATTTTTTTTTTTTTTGAGTGAGTGGGGGAGAAACATTCTTTAAAGGCTTTCCACACTAGCTCACTGTGTATTAATACATGTCAAAAAAGTGGGAAACAAATCATGTAGAATAGTGTGGAAACAAAATATGGCAGCCCAGCCTACACAACCCCACATTCTATCCCACACGATTTGACATGTGTTAATACATGAAGAATTTTAGGAATGGTTCTATTTCTATCCCACATTCTATCACGCTTTTTTTTAGGTTAAGGTAATGTATTAATACAAGCAAGTGTGGAAGCAAAATATGAAAAGCCATTTCTTTCCCACAAATTTGGCAGTCGCGTGGAATTCTTTCCCACTTTCAATTTGACATGTATTAATGCACAGTGGGGTAGTGTGGAAGGGCTATTAGTTACACCATACATGAATGAAAGAAATATGTTTATTGTATAATCCTCTTTGTTCGCTTGCACATTGAGTGAGTCGTGGAGAAACATATTTGTAACCTACTTCTGTTGTTTGTAATCTTTTTTCTCATTATAAAAAGCCGAATGCATTTATTAGGTATCACTATATTGCATGAATAAAAGAAACATATTTATTAATTCTTTAATTTAAAATCTTAAAAAAAGATATAGAGGAACGGGCAAATCGAGGAAAAGGTGAGGTTTTTTTCAAAATAGTGTGAGTTACACAAAAACAAATGCATTCACACAGGGTCGGAATGCAGTGCGATAGCTAAATTCTGGGGCCCACAAAAGAATTTTAAGCTGTGTTTTTGAGAGATGTATTTTTGAGATTTAAGTTTAATAGTAAAAAAGCTCATTAAACTAAATAACAAAGTGAAAACAACATAGGTATATGTATCGATTAAAGAAAATGATAAACAAAAAAATTCAAAAAGATTTCATTCTTACATCAAATATTGTTTACAAAGAGGTTTTGTAAAACTTATATGTTCATATCAATAATAAAAAGAATTTATTTATTTTGTTCAAACATTCTATTTGGAAATGTAAAGCCTTATTGAATGTGCGAAATTTTCGCACGGGTCTTCTGGTAATATAATAAAATGCAAATTACTGTATTACAGGAAAGAATTTTGCCAAAAAATACTTTCAGGTAACCTATCTGGTTTTGGTTGTTCAGAAACCTATATGGATACGAAAATATCTTAGATAGGCTATCGCATCGATTCTTGATCGCAGCCATTTTCTGACATTTTGGCTGTCAACTGCTTGTCAACAAAAAAAAATTAAACAAAATATCGTTAAAATTCTGACAAATTAAAAGAAACGTCTCGTTCCTGGGACAGGTCTTTCTCTTATTTGTTGGTTTATTTATTTTAAATTAATAATTATATTACAACAAATAAAAAATGTTTGGTTTTCACCTTTTTTTCTGTCATATTTTTTACGATCAGTCAAACCGTGCTTCAAGATCCATCTGCCAAATTAATGAATTTTTGGATGAATTTTTGCCATTTGTTGAGAATTCATCGGAAAAACGTAGAAAATAGTTTATGGAAGCACTGTTTTTATTTTAGCTTAATTCTTAAGCAGCGATGTTTATCACCGCGAAATAAGCATATTCGTTGTTGTATTTTACATGGACATTTTTTTAAGGCTAACATAGAGGGCACTAAAAAACACGCCTAATATATGTTTGGAAATATTCAAAATTACTATATACCAAAATTCTGACTTGGTGGTTGTAAGTTTCACCTGAATTTTATCGAAAAATAATCATTAGCGATGTAGCTGGATGGATTTCATATACTTTCACTTTTTGTGATTTTATTATTCTTCTTCTATTTTAAATTCTTTATCTTCCTGAATGTTGGTAATTTTCATAACTGGATAATACAGAACAATGAAAATTTATAAATATGAACTATAATTTTGTGTTGACAGTGAAACATATATCTGGTCGAGTGCATTGCGATAGATACATGAGGCATCCGATTGCTTCCTGGTATGGAACATTTTGAAGTTCATCATCGTCTTGAGTTGACAACTTTTGGCTGGCATTCATCGGTGTCTTCACTGGTTTAGAATCTTGCATGCCGAATTTGTAAAGAATTGATTCTATATATTGCTCTTGGTCCAGAGCTATAAAACCTTGACCTTTGGTGATACGCATTCCAAGGATGTTTGTGGCTGGTCCAAGTTCCTTCATCTTGGACTTTTGATGCAGACTGTTTTTAATTTCCTTTAGCCAAACGATGTTGTTTGAAAACAACAATATATTATCCACATATATGGCTAGTATAACGATATTTCCAGAATTACCAGTTTTGTGTTATACGCAGGAATCATACCTTGATTGGTCTAATCCAATTTTTTTCAGCGCTTGGTTCAGTTCAATATTCCATATGCGACTTGACTGTTTAAGTCAGTATAGCACTTTGTTTAAACGGCATACTTTTGTTTTGTTGTTATGGTCCACAAATAATGGAGGTTGCTTCATGAAGATGTCTTCAGACATTTCACCCTGCAGAAAGGCGGTGATGGCATCCATCTGTTCTCCTTCCAGGTTGAGTTGAGTCGCGAGTGCAAAGAGATATCGCAGGGAACTATGACGTACAACTGGGGAGTACATTTCCTCATAATCCATCCCTTTTCGCTGCGAATATCCTTTTATCACGAGTCGTGCTTTGTGGCGGTCAATGTCACCTGTGACTCCACGTTTGGTTCGATATACCCATTTGCATTTTATAGGCTTACGATGTTTTGGCATATCAACCAGAGACCAAGTATTGTTTGCCATTAATGACTGGAACTCTTCTTCCATGGCCAGCTTCCATTGACTTGCTTCTGGACTCGACAATGCTTCTTCTGGCGTTGCTGGATCAACCATGTTTACCTGTGAAAAATGCTTAGCAGTATTTGGATTTTTATCTGGGTTTACTTTAGGATACTTGCCTTGGGGGATGCGCCCCGCATCGTGGAGGTTTTGTTCTAATTGGTTTTCGACCGAATTTAGTCTATTAGAATACGATGAAGGCGCGACAAGTCCAGTAAATCCAGTGTACTCATCAGCTTCAAGTTTGGACATCGATGATTCACTTCTTTCCTGGTTCAGCTCAGTTTCACAGTCATCATACAGGTCATCGTTACTAGATTGAGAAGGGGAACTACAATTGTTCTCAATAATAAAATCTTTATACTTGCCTGGTATACGGCGCTCCCTTTCACTGAGGGAGCGCATCGGCATTCGTAATCGTCGAATCTTGGGTGAAATCATTTGAGCTGTTGCTTTGATCTGCTACATCAGGTGAATCATTCTTGCAAGATGGCGAATTGATGAGTTCAACACATTCTTCTTCGGCATCAGTGTCACTTTCGTTAAATTGATCCAAATGAACAAATTGTGGTTCACTTGATGTTACGCTTTCGCTGCTAACCTCCGCCAATTTTTGTGAAATTTCACCTGCACAACTGTTTTCATTGATGAATGTTACATTGCGGCTCTTGAAAATTAAATTTTTCACGGGATCATAAAGACGATATGCCTTTGTATTTTCATCAAATCGAGTTAATTTGCATTCATGTGCCTTTGGGTCCCACTTTTTTTGACTTATTTTCGGAAATTAGTGTCATTACTGTCGGTCCGAATACTTTAATATGTGACAAATCGGGTTTCACTCCAGTCCATGTCTCCTCAGGAGTCATGCCAGTGCCTTTCGATGGAGAACGATTTGAAAGGTACACAGAATACGCAACGGCTTCAGCCCAAAACACCTTTGACATGTTGGTATCGGCAAGCATACACCTGGCCTTCTCTAAAATCGATCGGTTGTTTCTCTGGGCAAGACCATTCTGTTCTGGGTTCTGTCTGTTTTTCATTATTTGGCGCATCTTCGAGTTCAAGTATTCTTTGCCGTTGTCTGTTTTGAGCTTCTTTAACGTTTTACCACTTTGATTTTCTACGAAATTTACAAATTCTTCGAAGTTTCGACATACTTCTTGTTCTGATTTTGTTTTAAGAAAGAAAACAATTATTTTTCGCGAATAGTCATCAACGAAAAATAGCTCCGACAGACTCTTGTTCCATCGGCCCACAAATGTCGGAATGGACGAGTTCTAAAAGACCATTAGCTCTCTTAACTAGCTTACTAAACGGAAGCCTGATTTGTTTTCCAATTTGACACGTTTTGCAATTTCCTTCGGATTGGTTTGTGAAGTTGATTCCTGTTGCCAAACCTCCTTTTAACTGGTTGAGACTGTTGTGGTTTTTAAGTGGCCCATTCTCCTGCCCAAATAACAATTTAACTTGTTTTAGTGTCTACACAAGCTATTTTCTAGTTTGTATAGTAACTAATAAAGACCTTATGCAAATCAGTTCGGCGCACATTATACAAGCTATTTCATTGCCTTTAAGACCTTTGACCAGAAGTTCTATATAATTAAATAGTTTTCCATGGAAAGTCTTATTGATAAAATAAGCAAAGCAAAACAGTGTTATTGCTCCACTAAACAAGTTGTCTGACTTTTATAAGACATTCACTTTCAGGTCGCATAAAAGAAATGACTCACATTGTAAGGCCTTACAAAGGCCTAGTAAAGCAGTGTGTTATTTAAAAAAAAATCGTTGCTTTAAATTTTATTAGTATTATTGTTTTTATTTTTCCTTCCATTTTCCCATTACTTTAGGGTGTTAGAACCCCTTTTCAATTTATTCTGAAATGTATAGAAATTTATTTTATTTGAAAAAATTCAACTTTTACTCACATTAAATTTCAGAATCCATGGATCGAACTCAGCTCCTCTTTATTAGTAGGCCACCACGCACCACACCAGGCCAATTGGCAATATACTGTAATATTTTACTAAGGGTTCGCAAATAAAACTTATTTCCTTTATTCAAACTGAAACTGCAATTAATTCACAAAATAAAACGCTTTTTATTTCAAATACTTTTTCTTCTGTTACTTTTATTATAACCAAGCACAAGTATGCAACTCTTTATTCACACTGACATTTATTCATTCACTTTCAAAATCAAACTGCCACTTTCGGACTGGTGCCCCTGTATTTATAGCCGAAAATAAAGGGTTCCAGAATTTTCTAGGGTCTGCTAGAAGGTGCTTTCCAAAAAAGTTTCGTCAAAATTCCAGTACGAACGGGGCTGGACACCAACCGTGATGGATTTAATTATTTATTTCACTCAAATATGGCGCGGAAAGTTGTACTAATGTGTGGTTGTTTACATAACTCGGCATATTCACCACATTGCCCCCCTCTTAGGATTGATCGTCCCGATTTAATCCATTATTCCCACCGTTATAACGATGTAAACGGTCGCAGTGTACTACTTTAAGCTTACCCCTTACTCCTCTCTGAATGCGGTAGACCACATCATTGATTCGCTTCACAACGGTATATGGGCCTTCCCAGTTTTGTTGTAGTTTTGATGACAGTCCCTTTTGTCGGTGAGGATTGTAAAACTACACCAGGTCTCCTTCTTGGAATCCCATCGTTGCTGCACGGGCGTCGTACCGTGTTTTCAACCTATCACTAGCGGTTTTTATGTTTTTCCTTGTCCGTTGATGAATTTCAATGAGTCTTTCTTTGAGGTTATCCACATATTCATCTAACCTTTCCGGTTCCATGGTATGGCATCCAAATTTGACTTCACTGGGCAGCCGTATTGTTGTGCCAAACAGGATCTCCGATGGTGTATGTCCTGTTGAACTATGAACTGCACCAGGCCATCAAGAACAATGGAATATGGCGGTCCCAGTCTCGTTGGTAGTCACCATCAACTTGGACAGATGTTCCCTAAGAGTCCTGTTGAATTGTTCTACCATCCCATCAGATTGTGGATGAAGCGGTGTTGTCCTCGTCTTCTTGATGCCAAGGAAAGGGCAAACCTCCTGAAAGATGTTAGATTCGAAGTTTCTTCCTTGGTCAGAATGCAGTTCCAAAGGTACGCCGAACCTGCTCACCCAATTGAAGATAATCTGATCAACAACTGTTTTAGTTTCTTGATTTGGGATGGCAAATGCCTCAGGCCACTTGCTGAAGTAATTCATGACTACAAGGATGTATCGGTTTGCGCTGTTGGTCTCCGGAAACGGACCTGCGACATCTACTGCTATTCTTTCAAAAGGTGTGCCCACATTGTACTGTTGCATTTTACTTTGAAGCTTTCTACCTGGTCCCTTGGTAGCAGCACAAGTATCACATTTTCGGCACCACTTTTTGACATCATCTCTTGCATGTAGCCAGTAGAACCGTTGTCGTATCTTCTCCAGCGTTTTATTGACTCCCAAATAACCTCCAGATGCTCCATCATGCATCTCCCGAAGAACATCATTAACCTTTGACCTAGGCACTATCAACTTCATCAGATAAGACTTGCCATCTGCAGATTCCCATTTGCGCCTTAGTACTCCTTCTTGTACATGAAGTGAGTCCCACTGTGCCCAATATGCTTTGAGAGCTGGACTTCTATCGCTATTTTTCTACGTGTTCCTTCCATCCAAGAATGGGTTCTATATCCGAGTCTTCTTGTTGGGCAGTCCTCAGTTCTTCTTTGCTTTAACCGTAAATGGGATCGGCTGTTATTCATTGGATGGCAACCGCTTCCTTTTCTTCTTGACGCGTGCAATGCTTACAATCCTGTTTACACGGTCGTCGAGACCATGCATCTGCGTTTGAGTGCAGCTTTCCTCTTCGATGTTGAATTTCGTAGTCGTATGTCTTTCCGATCCATCTTGCTACTTGACCTTCTGGATTTTTGAAGTTCAGAAGCCAATTAAGCGCATCATGATCTATTCGAAGGAGGAACTTCTGTCCATAGATGTACTTATGGAAGTGCTTTGTTGCCAAAATCAAAGCTAGAAGTTCCCTTCTGGTGACGCAATAATTGCGCTCTGGCCTCAACAGCACCTTACTGTAGTAGGCGACGACTTTTTCTTCTCCTTCATGGACTTGCGACAGTACAGCTCCAAGTTACTGGCATCGGCATTGATGATGAAAGGTTTTCCAGGAGTCGGATAGGTCAGCACAGGAGCATTACACAATCGTAGCTTGAGTTCCTGAAAACTTTTCTCGCACTAACCTGACCATTTGAACGGCTTCCCCTTTTCAGTAAGTTGATGCAAGCTCTTAGCGATTCCAGCAAAGTCCTTCACAAAGCGCCGATAATATGTGGCTAGACCAAGAAAGCTACGGAGCTGATGTTTATCCTGTGGTGTTGGCCAATTTTTCACGGTGTCAACTTTCTCAGGATCATTCTTTACTCCTTGGGATGAGATGATATGTCCCAGGTATTTAACTTCGGTCTTGAAAAGTGCACATTTCTCAGAATTTAATTTTAAGTGTGCCTCTCGAAGCCACTGGAATACAGCCTTAAGGTTTTCACAATGCTCGTCAAAAGTTTTTCCATAAACGATGACATCGTCCAAATATACAAGGCATGATTTCCAAGTAAGGCCTTGAAGAACACACTCCATCAGACGCTCAAATGTTGCCGGAGCGTTGCACAGTCCGAATGGCATCACTTTAAACTGCCACAGACCATTTCCGGTTGAGAAAGCTGTCTTCTCTCGATCTTCTGGATGGATTTCCACCTGCCAGTAGCCACTCTTCAAGTCAAATGTCGAGAACCATTGAGCTCCTTCCATTACATCCAATGTATCGCTGATTCTGGGCAAAGGGTAGCTGTCTTTCTTTGTCCCATCGTTCAGCCTACGGTAGTCCACACAAAATCGGTTGCTTCCATCTTTCTTTTTGACAAGAACAACTGGTGACGCCCAAGGGCTTTTGGAATTTTCGATTAGACCAGCTTTCTTCATTGTCGATATCATTTCTTCAACTTCGGCTTGTTTGGCTAATGGGAGACGTGTTGCTGGTTGTCGAATCGGTCTCGCATCACCTGTGTCGATTCGATGCTGTACCAGTTGTGTTCGACCATACTGCCCACTCGGTGAAGAAAATATATCAGTTTACTCATGAAGAAGGCTTCCAGCAACACTTAGCTGTTGTTGAATTAGATTGGATGGCTTGAGAATTTTGGCTTTCATGGAGCTGAATTTTCCGGGGTCTATGGGTTCTTCTGCGTTCATTTCTGTGATTTTAGTTATTGCGGTCACAGATTCACATTTTCCAATTACTTCTCCTTTCTTGAGCTTGACCTCGTACGGTTTGATGTTCAGAATCCGTACGGGTACCATGTTGTTCTTTGGTTCCACAAGAGTCTTCCCTAAGATGGTGTTTTGGGAAGATTGCTCAGACTCTGGTTCCACCATGAGGTATCGATGGCTTCCTAGATTGCCCTCTATTTTCGTCCAAACAAATACTTCTGAAGAAGCAGGCAAGCATATGTCTTCTTTGATGACAGTTCTTAGAGTCGGTGAGTTTTCGTTGCCATAAACCTTAGGAATCTCTATGTTTTGGTACTTCAGCACTTGCTTACCGATATCCAGAATCACTCCGTGCTCTTTCATAAAGTCGATTCCAATTATGCACTCATCACATATGTCTGCTAACAAAAATAGGTGCGAAAACTCTAGTTCTGCCAAACAGATCTTCAGACGAACTTCTCCATACACTCTTGCCGCCTCACCTGTCGCAGTTTTCAGACGGTAGCTATTGGTGTTATGTAGCCATGTCATCTTGACCAAGTCTTTTCTTACAATGGAGGCTGTGGCAACAGTGTCAATTGTAGTCACGTGTTTCTTGCCATTTAATGTTGCGTCCACTGTCAGACTCTTATTGTTTCGTTTAGTCTGCGAGACTTGGATTGTGGTTCTGGGCCCATCGATACCAGGGCGAGCAGGAGCGATGATGTTATTGCTTACCTGTTCGCGGGTATTATTCCTGTTTCCACAATGTTGACAGGCGACTCATGGTGGCAATCTGCACTGCCGCTGGAGATGTCCGGTTTTGTTGCAGGTCCTTCTCGCTGACTTCTACGGAATTTAACTCTCTGGCAAGAACATTCTTCAAATTCAAGTTCTCTTGCCCGATGAACTCCTAAGGAAGCCTGTTCTGATGCTTCCATAGTCAGAGCGAACGCTAATGCTTCAGAAAGCGTGCGTTTACCAGCAGTTCGAATTGCTCGCTGGAGGTTGATGTCAAAAACTGCACGGACAAAAGCCTCCGTTGCTAGCTGGTTGGTAATTTCATCTCCTGCAGTCGGGTATGCTAGGTGTGTCAACCGTTCGATGTCTGCTTGGAGTTGTTGCAGACTTTTACCTCTTTTCTGGACTCTGGTATTGAGCTGGATGCGGAAGACTTCTTGCATATGGCTATCGCCGAAGCGTTTGTCAATGGCCTGAACAAGAGCACTGAAGTTGCCGTTCTGGTCTGCTGGTATGCAAGCATCAGGGCAATAAACTTGTCTTCGTTATCCCAGCCATTTGTTGTTGCGGCTGCCTCAAACTGCTTCTTGTAGATTGACCAAGAAGACTGTCCATCAAAAGTTGGTGGATGCATTTCTTTCTTCTTAGGAAAATCGCAACTGCCCTCTCTTACCTTCATTTTCCTAACCTTATCTAATTCATTGGCAAAGTTCTGCATTTTGTCTTTAAATTTCTCGAACTGTTTTTCGACGTTTTCAACACGTTCATCAAGAGCCATGAATTTATTTTCAAATGAATTAAGCTTACTTTCGATTAGGGTTTTCTGGCCGTCTAGAAGGTTCCTTTGCTCGTTGCGTTGTTCTTCAAATTTCCCAAGAAAATTCTTTTGCTCTTTTCGTTGGTCATCAAACTGGGCAAGCAGCTGAGCCATCATATTGGTCATGTCTATGGTTGTACTTACTTGCTCTTCCGGCATTTCAATTTCAAATAGAAACGTGTCTGGATTTTCATCGTGTTGCCTTAAATCTTCCTGAAGACGAATAATGAGGTCATTTTTCGTTCCAGCAGTAGGAAGACCTCGTCTGTTAAGTTCTGCTTTAAGTTCAACACAATTCAATGTAATCACAATCTTACCCATTTTTTTTTTTTTTTTTTGTATTTTTGTATGTCACTTTTCACAAGCACCTTTCTTATTTGTTTACTAATCCACACACTTTATCAATTTTTCACCATCAATTATCTGAATTCAAAGATTAAATAAGTTTTCTGGCACTTTTTCTGACACCAATGTTATATTTTACTAAGGGTTCGCAAATAAAACTTATTTCCTTTATTCAAACTAAAACTGCAATTAATTCACAAAATAAAACTTTTTTTTTTTCAAATACTTTTTATTTTGTTACTTTTATTATAACCAAGCACAAGTATGCAACTCTTTATTCACACTGACATTTATTCATTCACTTTCAAAATCAAACTACCGCTTTCGGACTGGTGCCCCTGTATTTTTTTATTTTTATTTTTTTTTTTTATTTTTATTTCAATATAGATGATAATATACAGACATGTGTCCAATTACATACTACCATGTAATGTATATACAATGTAAATTAGTACTTATTGAGAAAAAAAAGAGAAGAAAAATAGAAAATTGTTGAATGTTCATTATATTCTCTAAAAGATGGAACACAGTTAATTATTAGTTAGTATAATATGATTGACAACTCAGTTTTGTAATATTTCTTTAATATTTTATTGCTTATTTTCATAATGAGGTTTGCGAAACTTACTTTTAGGGAAGTGTTGTGGTTCTAGATGAAATGATTTTATCGATAACTGAAACCCTTAATTTGAAGATACTAAATTCGTCTAAGTTGATATCATGAAAGATTTGATTATAATTTTTTGAATTCTGTAAAACGGTGATTTATGCATTAAGTAAGTTCTTGCAGTTCTTAGATTGAAAAAAGGATTTAGATGTCTGCGTTGAGCGTATGGAACGTTAAAACAGATCTTTTCGAGAATATTAGCGTTGTCTATTAAACTATGTAATATTTTATAAAGACACATTTCATCGGTGCATAGTCTTCTTTCTTCTAGTGATAAGAACGATAACATTTGTGGCCTAACATTATATTCTACTTGAGGGCCATTCATTTTAAAGAAAAGTTACCTTGTAAATTTTCTTTAGACAGTTTCCACTTGTTTCGAGTAGGTCAAATAAAAGGGGTTCCATACTGTGCTACCATATTTTACTAACGGTCTTACCAAAGAATTAAACATGGTAGTGAAAGATTTAGTCATTTGGAAAGATTTACATGTTCTCATTATAAAACCAAGCATTTTAAACGCTTTCTTGGTAATGAAGTTTATATGTGAAGAGAATAAAAGTTTCGAATCAAAAATTATGCCCATGTCCTTAATTTCGCTTACCCTTTCAAGAATGGATCCATTAATTAAATATAAAAAGTGGTGGCGTTTTCTAGTGAATGATATTGTTTTACATTTATTTATATTTAATGATAAACAATTTACATAGCACCAATTTTCTGAAAGCCTCAGATCACTTTGTAAGCTAAGACTATCACTTGAATTTTTAATTACCCTAAATAATTTTTTATCATCAGCATACATTAAACAACATGATTTTATTTTTTTTGGGAAGATCATTAATGTAAACAATGAATGTAAAAGGACCTAGGATAGTACCCTGAGGGACACCCATAGGTTGACAGTATGGAAGAGATTGATTGCCATTAAAAATAATGACATTCTTCCTGCCTTCAAGATAAGAAGCGAACCATTTAACGGAAGTTTTATTGAAACCCATTTTAAACATTTTTTCTAAAACTATTTTATGTTGCATTTTATCGAAGGCCTTTGAGAAATCAGTGCTTATACAGTCCACTTGGTCACCATTGTGTTGTGCGATTATATCTGTTAATAAAGCAAGGTTGGTTATGGTTGAGCGCCCTGGAACAAAGCCGTGTTGAAAATCGCTTAAAGAGCTTTTGGTCTGAGGAAAGAGCTGCTTGTAAACAATTTTTTCAAAAATCAATGCTAAACTACTTGAAATAGAAACTGGGCGATAATTGGATATCTGCTTAGGATCACCTGATTTAAAAATAGGCGTTATAAAGGATGTCTTAAACATGGTTGGGTATTTCATTTGCCTAATAGAGCAATTAAAAATGTTACTTATTGGTTCAGACAGTACCGACACACATTTTTTGTAAAAAATATTGGGAATTCCATCAGGTCCCGGATTTTTATTGGAATCAAGACCGTTTATAACGTTGAAGATACTATGAGGAGTTATATTATACATTTGTATGGTTTGCCTATTGCTATATGCATGTGTATTATTGGTAGAAGTTAAATTAACATTATCAACGGAGTAAACAGACTGGAAATATTCTGAGAACAAGGAACAGACTTCATTAGGGCAGTCGGAGCAACGATTTCCTAATTTCATTTCCTTAGGAAATGAATTTGATGACTTTAGACTCTTGCTCAGTGACCAGAAAACTTTTGAGTTGATTTTAATTGATTCCTCAACGTTATTTATGTAAGACAAATAGCACTTTTTTGGAGTTTTTTTAGCCATTTTTCTTAGGTACGAAAATGTTGCATATGTTTCCGAGTTTTTAAATTTCCTATACAAACATCTAAATCTTTCTTTGAGTTTTTATACTTTCAGTAAATGCCGAGAGTACCAAATAGGATATTCATTTTTCGATATTTCTCTAGTAGGAATAAAAATATTAAGACATTCCTCAAGGATGTTATAGAACCTATTTAAGAATATATCAACATCTTCGGAATAAATATTCATAAAATCAACGTTTGACAAATATTGGATTATGCTATCATAATTTGCTAATTGATAATTGCGTTTCCTTTTCTTAAAATCATTCATAAAATTTGATTTTCTAATTTCAGTAATTATTATCTCTAAGGGAACGTGATGGAGGTCAATTTTTGAAAGTGGCGTTAGAGCTGCGGATACAGAGATTTTGTCAGATTGAATGTTTGTTAAAACTAAATCAAGTATTCTTTCGTTTAGATTTAACTGGCTGTTAAACTGAGTAAGGCATAAAAACGACATATTATTAAAGAGTGCCAGTGATGAAATATCAGTGTTATTTGAAGGACATAAATAATGTTTGGCTCCATCATAATTCCATGCTATCTGGGGTAAGTAAAAATCTTCGATTATAAAAGGGATCGAGTTGGCAGGCAGTGCTAGTGATTTTTCACTTATGTTTGATAGGATTTGTTCATAGACATCGACATGACTTTTAGGTGGAATGTATAGATATCAAATATATATTGCTATATTTTTAGCTTTGACAACGACTACTAGATCCTCATTATCTGTTTCAAAACTAGACTCACGAAAACAAAGAATTCACCGTTTCACCGCAATGAGACAACCACCACCATCCTTTTTAGAATAAAGATTGTTGATATTTCGGTCTTTTCTAAAAACTATATATCTCTCATCAAATAACTCACTACTATTAATATCTTCGCGAAGGAATGTTTCAGTTAAACAAACTATGTCATATTCGCAATTTAAAACTTCAAGACGAAAATTTTTAGTTTTAGTTCGCAAACCTCTTACATTTTGATAATAAATTTTGTAGACCATGTTTAATTTCCAAGTAAGGCCTTGAAGAACACACTCAATCAGACGCTCAAATGTTGCCGGAGCGTTGCACAGTCCGAATGGCATCACTTTAAACTGCCACAGACCATTTCCGGTTGAGAAAGCTGTCTTCTCTCGATCTTCTGGATGGATTTCCACTTGCCAGTAGCCACTCTTCAAGTCAAATGTCGAGAACCATTGAGCTCCTTCCATTACATCCAATGTATCGCTGATTCTGGGCAAAGGGTAGCTGTCTTTCTTTGTTTCATCGTTCAGCCTACGGTAGTCCACACAAAA
Organism: Melangyna quadrimaculata; assembly: GCA_949320155.1. Lineage (NCBI taxonomy): Eukaryota > Metazoa > Arthropoda > Insecta > Diptera > Syrphidae > Melangyna > Melangyna quadrimaculata. The sequence continues at coordinate 112,360,622 of OX439484.1, forward strand.
TCGGTTGCTTCCATCTTTCTTTTTGACAAGAACAACTGGTGACGCCCAAGGGCTTTTGGAATTTTCGATTAGACCAGCTTTCTTCATTGTCGATATCATTTCTTCAACTTCGGCTTGTTTGGCTAATGGGAGACGTGTTGCTGGTTGTCGAATCGGTCTCGCATCACCTGTGTCGATTCGATGCTGTACCAGTTGTGTTCGACCATACTGCCCACTCGGTGAAGAAAATATATCAGTTTACTCATGAAGAAGGCTTCCAGCAACACTTAGCTGTTGTTGAATAAGATTGGATGGCTTGAGAATTTTGGCTTTCATGGAGCTGAATTTTCCGGGGTCTATGGGTTCTTCTGCGTTCATTTCTGTGATTTTAGTTATTGCGGTCACAGATTCACATTTTCCAATTACTTCTCCTTTCTTGAGCTTGACCTCGTACGGTTTGATGTTCAGAATCCGTACGGGTAACATGTTGTTCTTTGGTTCCACAAGAGTCTTCCCTAAGATGGTGTTTTGGGAAGATTGCTCAGACTCTGGTTCCACCATGAGGTATCGATGGCTTCCTAGATTGCCCTCTATTTTCGTCCAAACAAATACTTCTGAAGAAGCAGGCAAGCATATGTCTTCTTTGATGACAGTTCTTAGAGTCGGTGAGTTTTCGTTGCCATAAACCTTAGGAATCTCTATGTTTTGGTACTTCAGCACTTGCTTACCGATGTCCAGAATCACTCCGTGCTCTTTCATAAAGTCGATTCCAATTATGCACTCATCACATATGTCTGCTACCAAAAATAGGTGCGAAAACTCTAGTTCTGCCAAACAGATCTTCAGACGAACTTCTCCATACACTCTTGCCGCCTCACCTGTCGCAGTTTTCAGACGGTAGCTATTGGTGTTATGTAGCCATGTCATCTTGACCAAGTCTTTTCTTACAATGGAGGCTGTGGCACCGGTGTCAATTGTAGCCACGTGTTTCTTGCCATTTAATGTTGCGTCCACTGTCAGACTCTTATTGTTTCGTTTAGTCTGCGAGACTTGGATTGTGGTGTGTGGCAAAGTTCTGCATTTTGTCTTTAAATTTCTCGAACTGTTTTTCGACGTTTTCAACACGTTCATCAAGAGCCATGAATTTATTTTCAAATGAATTTAGCTTACTTTCGATAAGGGTTTTCTGGCCGTCTAGAAGGTTCCTTTGCTCGTTGCGTTGTTCTTCAAATTTCCCAAGAAAATTCTTTTGCTCTTTTCGTTGGTCATCAAACTGGGCAAGCAGCTGAGCCATCATATTGGTCATGTCTATGGTTGTACTTACTTGCTCTTCCGGCATTTCAATTTCAAATAGAAACGTGTCTGGATTTTCATCGTGTTGCCTTAAATCTTCCTGAAGACGAATAATGAGGTCATTTTTCGTTCCAGCAGTAGGAAGACCTCGTCTGTTAAGTTCTGCTTTAAGTTCAACACAATTCAATGTAATCACAATTTTACCCATTTTTTTTTTTTTTTTTGTATTTTTGTATGTCACTTTTCACAAGCACCTTTCTTATTTGTTTACTAATCCACACACTTTATCAATTTTTCACCATCAATTATCTGAATTCACAGATAAAATAAGTTTTGTTGCACTTTTTCTGACACCAATGTTATATTTTACTTAGGGTTCGCAAATAAAACTTATTTCCTTTATTCAAACTAAAACTGCAATTAATTCACAAAATAAAACTTTTTTTTTTCAAATACTTTTTATTTTGTTACTTTTATTATAACCAAGCACAAGTATGCAACTCTTTATTCACACTGACATTTATTCATTCACTTTCAATATAGATGATAATATACAGACATGTGCCCAATTACATACTACCATGTAATGTATATACAATGTAAATTAGTACTAATTGAGAAAAAAAAGAGAAGAAAAATAGAAAATTGTTGAATGTTCATTATATTCTCTAAAAGATGGAACACAGTTAATTATTAGTTAGTATAATATGATTGACAACTCAGTTTTGTAATATTTCTTTAATATTTTATTGCTTATTTTCATAATGAGGTTTGCGAAACTTACTTTTAGGGAAGTGTTGTGGTTCTAGATGAAATGATTTTATCGATAACTGAAACCCTTAATTTGAAGATACTAAATTCGTCTAAGTTGATATCATGAAAGATTTGATTATAATTTTTTGAATTCTGTAAAACGGTGATTTATGCATTAAGTAAGTTCTTGCAGTTCTTAGATTGAAAAAAGGATTTAGATGTCTGCGTTGAGCGTATGGAACGTTAAAACAGATCTTTTCGAGAATATTAGCGTTGTCTATTAAACTATGTAATATTATTATTATATTATAAGACACATTTCATCGGTGCATAGTCTTCTTTCTTCTAGTGATAAGAACGATAACATTTGTGGCCTTACATTATATTCTACTTGAGGGCCATTCATTTTAAAGAAAAGGTACCTTGTAAATTTTCTTTGGACAGTTTCCACTTGTTTCGAGTAGGTCAAATAAAAGGGGTTCCATACTGTGCTACCATATTTTACTAACGGTCTTACCAAAGAATTAAACATGGTAGTGAAAGATTTAGTCATTTGGAAAGATTTACATGTTCTCATTATAAAACCAAGCATTTTAAACGCTTTCTTGGTAATGAAGTTTATATGTGAAGAGAATAAAAGTTTCGAATCAAAAATTATGCCCAGGTCCTTAATTTCGCTTACCCTTTCAAGAATGGATCCATTAATTAAATATAAAAAGTGGTAGCGTTTTCTAGTGAATGATATTGTTTTACATTTATTTATATTTAATGATAAACAATTTACATAGCACCAATTTTCTGAAAGCCTCAGATCACTTTGTAAGCTAAGACTATCACTTGAATTTTTAATTACCCTAAATAATTTTTTATCATCAGCATACATTAAACAACATGATTTTATTTTTTTGGGAAGATCATTAATGTTAAAAATAGTACCCTGAGGGACACCCATAGGTTGACAGTATGGAAGAGATTGATTGCCATTAAAAATAATGACATTCTTCCTGCCTTCAAGATAAGAAGCGAACCATTTAACGGAAGTATTATTGAAACCCATTTTAAACATTTTTTCTAAAACTATTTTATGTTGCATTTTATCGAAGGCCTTTGAGAAATCAGTGCTTATACAGTCCACTTGGTCACCATTGTCAAGAGCACGTGCGATTATATCTGTTAATAAAGCAAGGTTGGTTATGGTTGAGCGCCCTGGAACAAAGCCGTGTTGAAAATCGCTTAAAGAGCTTTTGGTCTGAGGAAAGAGCTGCTTGTAAACAATTTTTTCAAAAATCAATGCTAAACTACTTGAAATAGAAACTGGGCGATAATTGGATATCTGCTTAGGATCACCTGATTTAAAAATAGGCGTTATAAAGGATGTCTTAAACATGGTTGGGTATTTCATTTGCCTAATAGAGCAATTAAAAATGTTACTTATTGGTTCAGACAGTACCGACACACATTTTTTGTAAAAAATATTAGGAATTCCATCAGGTCCCGGATTTTTATTGGAATCAAGACCGTTTATAACGTTGAAGATACTATGAGGAGTTATATTATACATTTGTATGGTTTGCCTATTGCTATATGCATGTGTATTATTAGTAGAAGTTAAATTAACATTATCAACGGAGTAAACAGACTGAAAATATTCTGAGAACAAGGAACAGACTTCATTAGGGCAGTCGGAGCAACGATTTCCTAATTTCATTTCCTTAGGAAATGAATTTGATGACTTTAGACTCTTGCTCAGTGACCAGAAAACTTTTGAGTTGATTTTAATGGATTCCTCAACGTTATTTATGTAAGACAAATAGCACTTTTTTGGAGTTTTTTTTAGCCATTTTTCTTAGGTACGAAAATGTTGCATATGTTTTCGAGTTTTTAAATTTCCTATACAAACATCTAAATCTTTCTTTGAGTTTTTATACTTTCAGTAAATGCCGAGAGTACCAAATAGGATATTCATTTTTCGATATTTCTCTAGTAGGAATAAAAATATTAAGACATTCCTCAAGGATGTTATAGAACCTATTTAAGAATATATCAACTTCTTCGGAATAAATATTCATAAAATCAACGTTTGACAAATATTGGATTATGCTATCATAATTTGCTAATTGATAATTGCGTTTCTTTTTCTTAAAATCATTCATAAAATTTGATTTTCTAATTTCAGTAATTATTATCTCTAAGGGAACGTGATGGAGGTCAATTTTTGAAAGTGGCGTTAGAGCTGCGGATACAGAGATTTTGTCAGATTGAATGTTTGTTAAAACTAAATCAAGTATTCTTTCGTTTAGATTTAACTGGCTGTTAAACTGAGTAAGGCATAAAAACGACATATTATTAAAGAGTGCCAGTGATGAAATATCAGTGTTATTTGAAGGACATAAATAATGTTTGGCTCCATCATAATTCCATGCTATCTGGGGTAAGTAAAAATCTTCGATTATAAAAGGGATCGAGTTGGCAGGCAGTGCTAGTGATTTTTCACTTATGTTTGATAGGATTTGTTCATAGACATCGACATGACTTTTAGGTGGAATGTATAGATATCAAATATATATTGCTATATTTTTAGCTTTGACAACGACTACTAGATCCTCATTATCTGTTTCAAAACTAGACTCACGAAAACAAAGAATTCACCGTTTCACCGCAATGAGACAACCACCACCATCCTTTTTAGAATAAAGATTGTTGATATTTCGGTCTTTTCTACTATTAATATCTTCGCGAAGGAATGTTTCAGTTAAACAAACTATGTCATATTCGCAATTTAAAACTTCAAGACGAAAATTTTTAGTTTTAGTTCGCAAACCTCTTACATTTTGATAATAAATTTTGTAGACCATGTTTAATTTCCAAGTAAGGCCTTGAAGAACACACTCAATCAGACGCTCAAATGTTGCCGGAGCGTTGCACAGTCCGAATGGCATCACTTTAAACTGCCACAGACCATTTCCGGTTGAGAAAGCTGTCTTCTCTCGATCTTCTGGATGGATTTCCACTTGCCAGTAGCCACTCTTCAAGTCAAATGTCGAGAACCATTGAGCTCCTTCCATTACATCCAATGTATCGCTGATTCTGGGCAAAGGGTAGCTGTCTTTCTTTGTTTCATCGTTCAGCCTACGGTAGTCCACACAAAATCGGTTGCTTCCATCTTTCTTTTTGACAAGAACAACTGGTGACGCCCAAGGGCTTTTGGAATTTTCGATTAGACCAGCTTTCTTCATTGTCGATATCATTTCTTCAACTTCGGCTTGTTTGGCTAATGGGAGACGTGTTGCTGGTTGTCGAATCGGTCTCGCATCACCTGTGTCGATTCGATGCTGTACCAGTTGTGTTCGACCATACTGCCCACTCGGTGAAGAAAATATATCAGTTTACTCATGAAGAAGGCTTCCAGCAACACTTAGCTGTTGTTGAATAAGATTGGATGGCTTGAGAATTTTGGCTTTCATGGAGCTGAATTTTCCGGGGTCTATGGGTTCTTCTGCGTTCATTTCTGTGATTTTAGTTATTGCGGTCACAGATTCACATTTTCCAATTACTTCTCCTTTCTTGTGCTTGACCTCGTACGGTTTGATGTTCAGAATCCGTACGGGTAACATGTTGTTCTTTGGTTCCACAAGAGTCTTCCCTAAGATGGTGTTTTGGGAAGATTGCTCAGACTCTGGTTCCACCATGAGGTATCGATGGCTTCCTAGATTGCCCTCTATTTTCGTCCAAACAAATACTTCTGAAGAAGCAGGCAAGCATATGTCTTCTTTGATGACAGTTCTTAGAGTCGGTGAGATTTCGTTGCCATAAACCTTAGGAATCTCTATGTTTTGGTACTTCAGCACTTGCTTACCGATGTCCAGAATCACTCCGTGCTCTTTCATAAAGTCGATTCCAATTATGCACTCATCACATATGTCTGCTACCAAAAATAGGTGCGAAAACTCTAGTTCTGCCAAACAGATCTTCAGACGAACTTCTCCATACACTCTTGCCGCCTCACCTGTCGCAGTTTTCAGACGGTAGCTATTGGTGTTATGTAGCCATGTCATCTTGACCAAGTCTTTTCTTACAATGGAGGCTGTGGCACCGGTGTCAATTGTAGCCACGTGTTTCTTGCCATTTAATGTTGCGTCCACTGTCAGACTCTTATTGTTTCGTTTAGTCTGCGAGACTTGGATTGTGGTGTGTGGCAAAGTTCTGCATTTTGTCTTTAAATTTCTCGAACTGTTTTTCGACGTTTTCAACACGTTCATCAAGAGCCATGAATTTATTTTCAAATGAATTTAGCTTACTTTCGATTAGGGTTTTCTGGCCGTCTAGAAGGTTCCTTTGCTCGTTGCGTTGTTCTTCAAATTTCCCAAGAAAATTCTTTTGCTCTTTTCGTTGGTCATCAAACTGGGCAAGCAGCTGAGCCATCATATTGGTCATGTCTATGGTTGTACTTACTTGCTCTTCCGGCATTTCAATTTCAAATAGAAACGTGTCTGGATTTTCATCGTGTTGCCTTAAATCTTCCTGAAGACGAATAATGAGGTCATTTTTCGTTCCAGCAGTAGGAAGACCTCGTCTGTTAAGTTCTGCTTTAAGTTCAACACAATTCAATGTAATCACAATTTTACCCATTTTTTTTTTTTTTTTTTGTATTTTTGTATGTCACTTTTCACAAGCACCTTTCTTATTTGTTTACTAATCCACACACTTTATCAATTTTTCACCATCAATTATCTGAATTCACAGATTAAATAAGTTTTCTTGCACTTTTTCTGACACCAATGTTATATTTTACTTAGGGTTCGCAAATAAAACTTATTTCCTTTATTCAAACTAAAACTGCAATTAATTCACAAAATAAAACTTTTTTTTTTTCAAATACTTTTTATTTTGTTACTTTTATTATAACCAAGCACAAGTATGCAACTCTTTATTCACACTGACATTTATTCATTCACTTTCAAAATCAAACTACCGCTTTCGGACTGGTGCCCCTGTATTTTTTTATTTTTATTTTTTTTTTTTATTTTTATTTCAATATAGATGATAATATACAGACTTACTTACTTACTTTTGATGGCGCTCACAGCCCAGGATGGGCTTCGGCCTCAACTAACAAGCCCCTCCAGCCAGCTCTGTCCCTAGCTAGCCGCTTCCAGTTGCGCACACCGAGTGCTTTGATGTCGTCATTCACTTGATTGCGCCACCTGTTACGGGTTCTTCCTCTGCTGCGTACCCCATCGGGGTTGGATTCGAAGACTCGTCGGGCAGGTGCGTTGGTGTCCATACGCTCCACGTGCCCCAGCCATCTAAGCCGCTGTATTTTCAGCTTTTTGACCAGGTCAACGTCGCTGTATAGCCCGTATAGCTCGTCGTTGAATCTTCTCCTCCATACTCCTTCGATACACACCGGACCGAAAATCACACGAAGAATCTTCCTCTCAAAGCACCCTAGCAGATTTTTATCCGAATCTTTCAGTGTCCATGCTTCTGACCCATAAAGCAGGACCGGGATGATTAGGGTTTTGTATAAAGTCTCCTTGGTTCTCTGAGAGAGGGCCTTACTACTTAAATGCCTTCTTAGACCGAAGAAACAGCGGTTGGCAAGAGTAATTCTTCGCTTGATCTCTGCACTGATGTCATTCTGCGATGTAATAGTGGAGCCCAGGTAGACAAAGTCCTTGACAACTTCGAAGTTATATCTGTCCATCGTGATATTTTGCCCGAGTCGACGATGTTGAGATTCCTCTCTCGATGACAGCATATACTTCGTCTTGTCCTCATTAACCGCCAATCCCATTCTAGCCGCCTCCGATTCAATGCTCGCAAATGCCCCTGCCACAGCTCGCTTCGTTCTGCCGACAATGTCTATGTCATCCGCATATGCAAGCAATTGAACGGACTTTTGATAGATTGTACCGCTGGTGTTGACATGTGCGTTGCGTACAATGGCTTCAAGAACGATGTTGAATAGGTTGCATGATAACGCGTCGCCTTGCCTCAATCCTTTCTCAACATCAAAAGAATCGGTGGTGTTCTTACCAATTTTGACGGAGCAGCGAGATTTCTCCATCGTCATCCTGCACAAGCGGACGAGTTTGGCAGGGATGCCGAGACTCGACATGGCTCTGTATAATTCGTCCCTTTTCACGCTATCATACGCGACTTTAAAATCGATAAAAAGGTGGTGTGTATCGATCTGGAATTCCCGGGATTTTTCTAAAATCTGTCGGAGTGTGAACATTTGATCGACGGTTGACTTGCCTGGCCTAAAACCGCACTGATAAGGGCCGATCAGATCGTTGACAAAAGGTTTTAAGCGGTCACACAGGATGGCCGACAAGATTTTATAAGCGACGTTTAGGAGACTAATTCCTCTGTAGTTGGTACATTTCAGAACATCTCCCTTTTTATGGATGGGGCACACTATACCGAGGTTCCATTCATCGGGCATACTTTCCTCCGACCAAATTTTGCAGATGAGCTGGTGTATGCTCCTAGCCAATTCATCTCCCGCTGATTTAAATAGTTCGGCTTGTAAGCCATCCGCACCTGCAGCCTTAAACGACTTAAGTTTGGATATCGCCAGCTGAACTTCGGTTAGGTCGGGTGGACGGAACTCTTGGCCATCATCGTCCAAGTTGAATGGAGCGTTCTGCCTATTAGCGGCATCTTGGCTGTCTTCGCCATTAAGCAGTCTAGAGAAGTGTTCTTTCCAGATCCTCAGCACTGACTGTGTGTCTACTACCATATTCCCACTCTCATCTCGGCAGGCTTCCGTTCTAGCCTTGAATCCTTGGGTGGATCGCTTCACCCTCTAATAAAATTTTCGAACATCTCCCCTACCGCTACAACCCTCAATAGACTCTACCGCCCGCTTCTCGTGCTCTCTCTTTTTCCTCCTGAGAAGTCGGCGTTCCTCTTTTCGTTTCAGCCCGTAGAGCTCCCGGGCCACTCTCTCAGCAGCTCTTGTTCGAGTCTGCAGCATTGCCTGGTAGGCCTCGTCCTTAGCTGCATGCGCTAGCCGGCACTCCTCATCGAACCAGGGGTTTCGTTGTATTCGCCTAGTGAAACCCAGCACATCAGAGGCGGCACTTCTAATGGCTTGTTGACAGTGTTCCCACTGGTCCTCTGCACTTGATGCTGGTAGCGGACCTCCTGAGAGATTAAGAGTTACGTGGTCTGCAAAAGTTCTGGCAGTCTCTTGCGATTTAAGCTTCTCGACATCGAATCTTTTCACAGCATCTGCTCTGCGTTGTCGCGTCATGGATATCCGCATACGTAGTCTAGCTACCACCAGGTAGTGATCCGAGTCAATGTTGGCCCCTCGGAACGTTCGGACGTCCAAGATACTGGAAGCATGTCTCGCGTCTATCGCAACGTGGTCGATTTGGTTGACGGTTACTTGATCACGCGACCGCCAAGTCCCCTTGTGTATATTGAGGTGTGGGAAGTAGGTGCTTGAGATGATGACATTTCGCCCCGCCGCAAAGTCTGCCAGCCTGTGTCCGTTGCCGGAAGTTTCGTCGTGTAGGCTGTGTCCTCCGACTATCGAACCAAAGATGCCCTCCTTTCCGAATCTTGCGTTGAAGTCACCAAGAATGATCTTCACGTCGTACTTCGGGCACATATCATACGTTGTCTCCAAGAAATCGTAGAATGCTTCTTTGGTTGAGTCTTCTCTCCTTTCATGGGGGGCGTGAACACAAATCAGCGAAATGTTCTTAAATTTGCCTTTGATGCGGATTGTGACCAGGCGCTCGCTTACACTTCGGAAGCCCAAGACTTCTTGCCTAAGTCTTCCCCTTATCACAAAACCACAACCCAAGAGCCGCTGACCCGGTTCCTTCAAGCACCCGCCGTAGTAGATGTCACACGTTTTCAGTCTCCGTACGCCCTCTCCATCCCATCGCACTTCCTGGATGGCTGTTACGTCAGCCTTTAGCCTGTCCAGGTTCTCCACTAATTGTTCGGCTGCACGTGTTCTGTATAAGGACAGGACGTTCCACGTGCAGATCCGAAATTCATTGTCCTTGTTTCGTTTGCTGGGGTCGTCAACTTTAAAATCATAGATGATAATATACAGACATGTGTCCAATTACATACTACCATGTAATGTATATACAATGTAAATTAGTACTAATTGAGAAAAAAAAGAGAAGAAAAATAGAAAATTGTTGAATGTTCATTATATTCTCTAAAAGATGGAACACAGTTAATTATTAGTTAGTATAATATGATTGACAACTCAGTTTTGTAATATTTCTTTAATATTTTATTGCTTATTTTCATAATGAGGTTTGCGAAACTTACTTTTAGGGAAGTGTTGTGGTTCTAGATGAAATGATTTTATCGATAACTGAAACCCTTAATTTGAAGATACTAAATTCGTCTAAGTTGATATCATGAAAGATTTGATTATAATTTTTTGAATTCTGTAAAACGGTGATTTATGCATTAAGTAAGTTCTTGCAGTTCTTAGATTGAAAAAAGGATTTAGATGTCTGCGTTGAGCGTATGGAACGTTAAAACAGATCTTTTCGAGAATATTAGCGTTGTCTATTAAACTATGTAATATTATTATTATATTATAAGACACATTTCATCGGTGCATAGTCTTCTTTCTTCTAGTGATAAGAACGATAACATTTGTGGCCTTACATTATATTCTACTTGAGAGCCATTCATTTTAAAGAAAAGGTACCTTGTAAATTTTCTTTGGACAGTTTCCACTTGTTTCGAGTAGGTCAAATAAAAGGGGTTCCATACTGTGCTACCATATTTTACTAACGGTCTTACCAAAGAATTAAACATGGTAGTGAAAGATTTAGTCATTTGGAAAGATTTACATGTTCTCATTATAAAACCAACCATTTTAAACGCTTTCTTGGTAATGAAGTTTATATGTGAAGAGAATAAAAGTTTCGAATCAAAAATTATGCCCAGGTCCTTAATTTCGCTTACCCTTTCAAGAATGGATCCATTAATTAAATATAAAAAGTGGTGGCGTTTTCTAGTGAATGATATTGTTTTACATTTATTTATATTTAATGATAAACAATTTACATAGCACCAATTTTCTGAAAGCCTCAAGACTATCACTTGAATTTTTAATTACCCTAAATAATTTTTTATCATCAGCATACATTAAACAACATGATTTTATTTTTTTGGGAAGATCATTAATGTTAAAAATAGTACCCTGAGGGACACCCATAGGTTGACAGTATGGAAGAGATTGATTGCCATTAAAAATAATGACATTCTTCCTGCCTTCAAGATAAGAAGCGAACCATTTAACGGAAGTATTATTGAAACCCATTTTAAACATTTTTTCTAAAACTATTTTATGTTGCATTTTATCGAAGGCCTTTGAGAAATCAGTGCTTATACAGTCCACTTGGTCACCATTGTCAAGAGCACGTGCGATTATATCTGTTAATAAAGCAAGGTTGGTTATGGTTGAGCGCCCTGGAACAAAGCCGTGTTGAAAATCGCTTAAAGAGCTTTTGGTCTGAGGAAAGAGCTGCTTGTAAACAATTTTTTCAAAAATCAATGCTAAACTACTTGAAATAGAAACTGGGCGATAATTGGATATCTGCTTAGGATCACCTGATTTAAAAATAGGCGTTATAAAGGATGTCTTAACCATGGTTGGGTATTTCATTTGCCTAATAGAGCAATTAAAAATGTTACTTATTGGTTCAGACAGTACCGACACACATTTTTTGTAAAAAATATTAGGAATTCCATCAGGTCCCGGATTTTTATTGGAATCAAGACCGTTTATAACGTTGAAGATACTATGAGGAGTTATATTATACATTTGTATGGTTTGCCTATTGCTATATGCATGTGTATTATTAGTAGAAGTTAAATTAACATTATCAACGGAGTAAACAGACTGAAAATATTCTGAGAACAAGGAACAGACTTCATTAGGGCAGTCGGAGCAACGATTTCCTAATTTCATTTCCTTAGGAAATGAATTTGATGACTTTAGACTCTTGCTCAGTGACCAGAAAACTTTTGAGTTGATTTTAATTGATTCCTCAACGTTATTTATGTAAGACAAATAGCACTTTTTTGGAGTTTTTTTTAGCCATTTTTCTTAGGTACGAAAATGTTGCATATGTTTCCGAGTTTTTAAATTTCCTATACAAACATCTAAATCTTTCTTTGAGTTTTTATACTTTCAGTAAATGCCGAGAGTACCAAATAGGATATTCATTTTTCGATATTTCTCTAGTAGGAATAAAAATATTAAGACATTCCTCAAGGATGTTATAGAACCTATTTAAGAATATATCAACATCTTCGGAATAAATATTCATAAAATCAACGTTTGACAAATATTGGATTATGCTATCATAATTTGCTAATTGATAATTGCGTTTCTTTTTCTTAAAATCATTCATAAAATTTGATTTTCTAATTTCAGTAATTATTATCTCTAAGGGAACGTGATGGAGGTCAATTTTTGAAAGTGGCGTTAGAGCTGCGGATACAGAGATTTTGTCAGATTGAATGTTTGTTAAAACTAAATCAAGTATTCTTTCGTTTAGATTTAACTGGCTGTTAAACTGAGTAAGGCATAAAAACGACATATTATTAAAGAGTGCCAGTGATGAAATATCAGTGTTATTTGAAGGACATAAATAATGTTTGGCTCCATCATAATTCCATGCTATCTGGGGTAAGTAAAAATCTTCGATTATAAAAGGGATCGAGTTGGCAGGCAGTGCTAGTGATTTTTCACTTATGTTTGATAGGATTTGTTCATAGACATCGACATGACTTTTAGGTGGAATGTATAGATATCAAATATATATTGCTATATTTTTAGCTTTGACAACGACTACTAGATCCTCATTATCTGTTTCAAAACTAGACTCACGAAAACAAAGAATTCACCGTTTCACTGCAATGAGACAACCACCACCATCCTTTTTAGAATAAAGATTGTTGATATTTCGGTCTTTTCTACTATTAATATCTTCGCGAAGGAATGTTTCAGTTAAACAAACTATGTCATATTCGCAATTTAAAACTTCAAGACGAAAATTTTTAGTTTTAGTTCGCAAACCTCTTACATTTTGATAATAAATTTTGTAGACCATGTTTAATTTCCAAGTAAGGCCTTGAAGAACACACTCAATCAGACGCTCAAATGTTGCCGGAGCGTTGCACAGTCCGAATGGCATCACTTTAAACTGCCACAGACCATTTCCGGTTGAGAAAGCTGTCTTCTCTCGATCTTCTGGATGGATTTCCACTTGCCAGTAGCCACTCTTCAAGTCAAATGTCGAGAACCATTGAGCTCCTTCCATTACATCCAATGTATCGCTGATTCTGGGCAAAGGGTAGCTGTCTTTCTTTGTTTCATCGTTCAGCCTACGGTAGTCCACACAAAATCGGTTGCTTCCATCTTTCTTTTTGACAAGAACAACTGGTGACGCCCAAGGGCTTTTGGAATTTTCGATTAGACCAGCTTTCTTCATTGTCGATATCATTTCTTCAACTTCGGCTTGTTTGGCTAATGGGAGACGTGTTGCTGGTTGTCGAATCGGTCTCGCATCACCTGTGTCGATTCGATGCTGTACCAGTTGTGTTCGACCATACTGCCCACTCGGTGAAGAAAATATATCAGTTTACTCATGAAGAAGGCTTCCAGCAACACTTAGCTGTTGTTGAATAAGATTGGATGGCTTGAGAATTTTGGCTTTCATGGAGCTGAATTTTCCGGGGTCTATGGGTTCTTCTGCGTTCATTTCTGTGATTTTAGTTATTGCGGTCACAGATTCACATTTTCCAATTACTTCTCCTTTCTTGAGCTTGACCTCGTACGGTTTGATGTTCAGAATCCGTACGGGTAACATGTTGTTCTTTGGTTCCACAAGAGTCTTCCCTAAGATGGTGTTTTGGGAAGATTGCTCAGACTCTGGTTCCACCATGAGGTATCGATGGCTTCCTAGATTGCCCTCTATTTTCGTCCAAACAAATACTTCTGAAGAAGCAGGCAAGCATATGTCTTCTTTGATGACAGTTCTTAGAGTCGGTGAGTTTTCGTTGCCATAAACCTTAGGAATCTCTATGTTTTGGTACTTCAGCACTTGCTTACCGATGTCCAGAATCACTCCGTGCTCTTTCATAAAGTCGATTCCAATTATGCACTCATCACATATGTCTGCTACCAAAAATAGGTGCGAAAACTCTAGTTCTGCCAAACAGATCTTCAGACGAACTTCTCCATACACTCTTGCCGCCTCACCTGTCGCAGTTTTCAGACGGTAGCTATTGGTGTTATGTAGCCATGTCATCTTGACCAAGTCTTTTCTTACAATGGAGGCTGTGGCACCGGTGTCAATTGTAGCCACGTGTTTCTTGCCATTTAATGTTGCGTCCACTGTCAGACTCTTATTGTTTCGTTTAGTCTGCGAGACTTGGATTGTGGTGTGTGGCAAAGTTCTGCATTTTGTCTTTAAATTTCTCGAACTGTTTTTCGACGTTTTCAACACGTTCATCAAGAGCCATGAATTTATTTTCAAATGAATTTAGCTTACTTTCGATTAGGGTTTTCTGGCCGTCTAGAAGGTTCCTTTGCTCGTTGCGTTGTTCTTCAAATTTCCCAAGAAAATTCTTTTGCTCTTTTCGTTGGTCATCAAACTGGGCAAGCAGCTGAGCCATCATATTGGTCATGTCTATGGTTGTACTTACTTGCTCTTCCGGCATTTCAATTTCAAATAGAAACGTGTCTGGATTTTCATCGTGTTGCCTTAAATCTTCCTGAAGACGAATAATGAGGTCATTTTTCGTTCCAGCAGTAGGAAGACCTCGTCTGTTAAGTTCTGCTTTAAGTTCAACACAATTCAATGTAATCACAATTTTACCCATTTTTTTTTTTTTTTTTTGTATTTTTGTATGTCACTTTTCACAAGCACCTTTCTTATTTGTTTACTAATCCACACACTTTATCAATTTTTCACCATCAATTATCTGAATTCACAGATTAAATAAGTTTTCTTGCACTTTTTCTGACACCAATGTTATATTTTACTTAGGGTTCGCAAATAAAACTTATTTCCTTTATTCAAACTAAAACTGCAATTAATTCACAAAATAAAACTTTTTTTTTTTCAAATACTTTTTATTTTGTTACTTTTATTATAACCAAGCACAAGTATGCAACTCTTTATTCACACTGACATTTATTCATTCACTTTCAAAATCAAACTACCGCTTTCGGACTGGTGCCCCTGTATTTTTTTATTTTTATTTTTTTTTTTATTTTTATTTCAATATAGATGATAATATACAGACATGTGTCCAATTACATACTACCATGTAATGTATATACAATGTAAATTAGTACTAATTGAGAAAAAAAAGAGAAGAAAAATAGAAAATTGTTGAATGTTCATTATATTCTCTAAAAGATGGAACACAGTTAATTATTAGTTAGTATAATATGATTGACAACTCAGTTTTGTAATATTTCTTTAATATTTTATTGCTTATTTTCATAATGAGGTTTGCGAAACTTACTTTTAGGGAAGTGTTGTGGTTCTAGATGAAATGATTTTATCGATAACTGAAACCCTTAATTTGAAGATACTAAATTCGTCTAAGTTGATATCATGAAAGATTTGATTATAATTTTTTGAATTCTGTAAAACGGTGATTTATGCATTAAGTAAGTTCTTGCAGTTCTTAGATTGAAAAAAGGATTTAGATGTCTGCGTTGAGCGTATGGAACGTTAAAACAGATCTTTTCGAGAATATTAGCGTTGTCTATTAAACTATGTAATATTATTATTATATTATAAGACACATTTCATCGGTGCATAGTCTTCTTTCTTCTAGTGATAAGAACGATAACATTTGTGGCCTTACATTATATTCTACTTGAGAGCCATTCATTTTAAAGAAAAGGTACCTTGTAAATTTTCTTTGGACAGTTTCCACTTGTTTCGAGTAGGTCAAATAAAAGGGGTTCCATACTGTGCTACCATATTTTACTAACGGTCTTACCAAAGAATTAAACATGGTAGTGAAAGATTTAGTCATTTGGAAAGATTTACATGTTCTCATTATAAAACCAACCATTTTAAACGCTTTCTTGGTAATGAAGTTTATATGTGAAGAGAATAAAAGTTTCGAATCAAAAATTATGCCCAGGTCCTTAATTTCGCTTACCCTTTCAAGAATGGATCCATTAATTAAATATAAAAAGTGGTGGCGTTTTCTAGTGAATGATATTGTTTTACATTTATTTATATTTAATGATAAACAATTTACATAGCACCAATTTTCTGAAAGCCTCAAGACTATCACTTGAATTTTTAATTACCCTAAATAATTTTTTATCATCAGCATACATTAAACAACATGATTTTATTTTTTTGGGAAGATCATTAATGTTAAAAATAGTACCCTGAGGGACACCCATAGGTTGACAGTATGGAAGAGATTGATTGCCATTAAAAATAATGACATTCTTCCTGCCTTCAAGATAAGAAGCGAACCATTTAACGGAAGTATTATTGAAACCCATTTTAAACATTTTTTCTAAAACTATTTTATGTTGCATTTTATCGAAGGCCTTTGAGAAATCAGTGCTTATACAGTCCACTTGGTCACCATTGTCAAGAGCACGTGCGATTATATCTGTTAATAAAGCAAGGTTGGTTATGGTTGAGCGCCCTGGAACAAAGCCGTGTTGAAAATCGCTTAAAGAGCTTTTGGTCTGAGGAAAGAGCTGCTTGTAAACAATTTTTTCAAAAATCAATGCTAAACTACTTGAAATAGAAACTGGGCGATAATTGGATATCTGCTTAGGATCACCTGATTTAAAAATAGGCGTTATAAAGGATGTCTTAAACATGGTTGGGTATTTCATTTGCCTAATAGAGCAATTAAAAATGTTACTTATTGGTTCAGACAGTACCGACACACATTTTTTGTAAAAAATATTAGGAATTCCATCAGGTCCCGGATTTTTATTGGAATCAAGACCGTTTATAACGTTGAAGATACTATGAGGAGTTATATTATACATTTGTATGGTTTGCCTATTGCTATATGCATGTGTATTATTAGTAGAAGTTAAATTAACATTATCAACGGAGTAAACAGACTGAAAATATTCTGAGAACAAGGAACAGACTTCATTAGGGCAGTCGGAGCAACGATTTCCTAATTTCATTTCCTTAGGAAATGAATTTGATGACTTTAGACTCTTGCTCAGTGACCAGAAAACTTTTGAGTTGATTTTAATTGATTCCTCAACGTTATTTATGTAAGACAAATAGCACTTTTTTGGAGTTTTTTTAGCCATTTTTCTTAGGTACGAAAATGTTGCATATGTTTCCGAGTTTTTAAATTTCCTATACAAACATCTAAATCTTTCTTTGAGTTTTTATACTTTCAGTAAATGCCGAGAGTACCAAATAGGATATTCATTTTTCGATATTTCTCTAGTAGGAATAAAAATATTAAGACATTCCTCAAGGATGTTATAGAACCTATTTAAGAATATATCAACATCTTCGGAATAAATATTCATAAAATCAACGTTTGACAAATATTGGATTATGCTATCATAATTTGCTAATTGATAATTGCGTTTCTTTTTCTTAAAATCA
Source organism: Melangyna quadrimaculata (assembly GCA_949320155.1). Taxonomy (NCBI): domain Eukaryota; kingdom Metazoa; phylum Arthropoda; class Insecta; order Diptera; family Syrphidae; genus Melangyna; species Melangyna quadrimaculata. The sequence continues at coordinate 112,378,288 of OX439484.1, forward strand.
TTCATAAAATTTGATTTTCTAATTTCAGTAATTATTATCTCTAAGGGAACGTGATGGAGGTCAATTTTTGAAAGTGGCGTTAGAGCTGCGGATACAGAGATTTTGTCAGATTGAATGTTTGTTAAAACTAAATCAAGTATTTTTTCGTTTAGATTTAACTGGCTGTTAAACTGAGTAAGGCATAAAAATGACATATTATTAAAGAGTGCCAGTGATGAACTATCAGTGTTATTTGAAGGACATAAATAATGTTTGGCTCCATCATAATTCCATGCTTTCTGGGGTAAGTAAAAATCTTCGATTATAAAAGGGATCGAGTTGGCAGGCAGTGCTAGTGATTTTTCACTTATGTTTGATAGGATTTGTTCATAGACATCGACATGACTTTTAGGTGGAATGTATAGATATCAAATATATATTGCTATATTTTTAGCTTTGACAACGACTACTAGATCCTCATTATCTGTTTCAAAACTAGACTCACGAAAACAAAGAATTCACCGTTTCACCGCAATGAGACAACCACCACCATCCTTTTTAGAATAAAGATTGTTGATATTTCGGTCTTTTCTAAAAACTATATATCTCTCATCAAATAACTCACTACTATTAATATCTTCGCGAAGGAATGTTTCAGTTAAACAAACTATGTCATATTCGCAATTTAAAACTTCAAGACGAAAATTTTTAGTTTTAGTTCGCAAACCTCTTACATTTTGATAATAAATTTTGTAGACCATGTTTAATTGCCACAGACCATTTCCGGTTGAGAAAGCTGTCTTCTCTCGATCTTCTGGATGGATTTCCACCTGCCAGTAGCCACTCTTCAAGTCAAATGTCGAGAACCATTGAGCTCCTTCCATTACATCCAATGTATCGCTGATTCTGGGCAAAGGGTAGCTGTCTTTCTTTGTCACATCGTTCAGCCTACGGTAGTCCACACAAAATCGGTTGCTTCCATCTTTCTTTTTGACAAGAACAACTGGTGACGCCCAAGGGCTTTTGGAATTTTCGATTAGACCAGCTTTCTTCATTGTCGATATCATTTCTTCAACTTCGGCTTGTTTGGCTAATGGGAGACGTGTTGCTGGTTGTCAAATCGGTCTCGCATCACCTGTGTCGATTCGATGCTGTACCAGTTGTGTTCGACCATACTGCCCACTCGGTGAAGAAAATATATCAGTTTACTCATGAAGAAGGCTTCCAGCAACACTTAGCTGTTGTTGAATAAGATTGGATGGCTTGAGAATTTTGGCTTTCATGGAGCTGAATTTTCCGGGGTCTATGGGTTCTTCTGCGTTCATTTCTGTGATTTTAGTTATTGCGGTCACAGATTCACATTTTCCAATTACTTCTCCTTTCTTGAGCTTGACCTCGTACGGTTTGATGTTCAGAATCCGTACGGGTAACATGTTGTTCTTTGGTTCCACAAGAGTCTTCCCTAAGATGGTGTTTTGGGAAGATTGCTCAGACTCTGGTTCCACCATGAGGTATCGATGGCTTCCTAGATTGCCCTCTATTTTCGTCCAAACAAATACTTCTGAAGAAGCAGGCAAGCATATGTCTTCTTTGATGACAGTTCTTAGAGTCGGTGAGTTTTCGTTGCCATAAACCTTAGGAATCTCTATGTTTTGGTACTTCAGCACTTGCTTACCGATGTCCAGAATCACTCCGTGCTCTTTCATAAAGTCGATTCCAATTATGCACTCATCACATATGTCTGCTACCAAAAATAGGTGCGAAAACTCTAGTTCTGCCAAACAGATCTTCAGACGAACTTCTCCATACACTCTTGCCGCCTCACCTGTCGCAGTTTTCAGACGGTAGCTATTGGTGTTATGTAGCCATGTCATCTTGACCAAGTCTTTTCTTACAATGGAGGCTGTGGCACCGGTGTCAATTGTAGCCACGTGTTTCTTGCCATTTAATGTTGCGTCCACTGTCAGACTCTTATTGTTTCGTTTAGTCTGCGAGACTTGGATTGTGGTGTGTGGCAAAGTTCTGCATTTTGTCTTTAAATTTCTCGAACTGTTTTTCGACGTTTTCAACACGTTCATCAAGAGCCATGAATTTATTTTCAAATGAATTTAGCTTACTTTCGATTAGGGTTTTCTGGCCGTCTAGAAGGTTCCTTTGCTCGTTGCGTTGTTCTTCAAATTTCCCAAGAAAATTCTTTTGCTCTTTTCGTTGGTCATCAAACTGGGCAAGCAGCTGAGCCATCATATTGGTCATGTCTATGGTTGTACTTACTTGCTCTTCCGGCATTTCAATTTCAAATAGAAACGTGTCTGGATTTTCATCGTGTTGCCTTAAATCTTCCTGAAGACGAATAATGAGGTCATTTTTCGTTCCAGCAGTAGGAAGACCTCGTCTGTTAAGTTCTGCTTTAAGTTCAACACAATTCAATGTAATCACAATTTTACCCATTTTTTTTTTTTTTTTGTATTTTTGTATGTCACTTTTCACAAGCACCTTTCTTATTTGTTTACTAATCCACACACTTTATCAATTTTTCACCATCAATTATCTGAATTCACAGATTAAATAAGTTTTCTTGCACTTTTTCTGACACCAATGTTATATTTTACTTAGGGTTCGCAAATAAAACTTATTTCCTTTATTCAAACTAAAACTGCAATTAATTCACAAAATAAAACTTTTTTTTTTCAAATACTTTTTATTTTGTTACTTTTATTATAACCAAGCACAAGTATGCAACTCTTTATTCACACTGACATTTATTCATTCACTTTCAAAATCAAACTACCGCTTTCGGACTGGTGCCCCTGTATTTTTTTATTTTTATTTTTTTTTTTATTTTTATTTCAATATAGATGATAATATACAGACATGTGTCCAATTACATACTACCATGTAATGTATATACAATGTAAATTAGTACTAATTGAGAAAAAAAAGAGAAGAAAAATAGAAAATTGTTGAATGTTCATTATATTCTCTAAAAGATGGAACACAGTTAATTATTAGTTAGTATAATATGATTGACAACTCAGTTTTGTAATATTTCTTTAATATTTTATTGCTTATTTTCATAATGAGGTTTGCGAAACTTACTTTTAGGGAAGTGTTGTGGTTCTAGATGAAATGATTTTATCGATAACTGAAACCCTTAATTTGAAGATACTAAATTCGTCTAAGTTGATATCATGAAAGATTTGATTATAATTTTTTGAATTCTGTAAAACGGTGATTTATGCATTAAGTAAGTTCTTGCAGTTCTTAGATTGAAAAAAGGATTTAGATGTCTGCGTTGAGCGTATGGAACGTTAAAACAGATCTTTTCGAGAATATTAGCGTTGTCTATTAAACTATGTAATATTATTATTATATTATAAGACACATTTCATCGGTGCATAGTCTTCTTTCTTCTAGTGATAAGAACGATAACATTTGTGGCCTTACATTATATTCTACTTGAGAGCCATTCATTTTAAAGAAAAGGTACCTTGTAAATTTTCTTTGGACAGTTTCCACTTGTTTCGAGTAGGTCAAATAAAAGGGGTTCCATACTGTGCTACCAGTGGCGGATCCACGGGGGTGGCTATAAGGGCTAAAGCCCCCCCCACAGGCGGTTCTTAAAATTGATTGAAATATAGAAATCAGAATCAGAAGTCAGAAAAAAATAACGAGGCTGGGGCTACGCAACGTATTTTTTTTCGAAGCCCCAAATTAATAAGTTTGGGGCTGAAACCTAAAGGGAATTGTACAAAAAACAAGTTCGGGGCTACGAATAATTGACAGAAAATTGGGACGAAAATAAAACAGCTCGCGAGTAGGGCTTTATGAGTTACAAAAAAACGTGGTCGGGGCTAAGCAAATAAGTCCTTTAAAACTTACCTTATTCCAGAAAGCTTCTGGGCTTGACTCAAGGGACTGTCAAGTCCAAGTTGGGGCTAAGGCTTGAAAAGATAATTGAAAAAAAAAAACGGCGTCGGGGCTTAACAATTAACATGCCAAATGAAAAAACAATTCACCCTAAGAACTAAGCTAACTTTGCAAAAAAAAACGCAATTGAGGCTAAGACCCGAGGAGAATTTGGGAACAACAAATCAAAATCTGAGTTTTCTCTGTGACTCAGAAAATCATGCGTGTGAATATTTGCGATCCCTCTAGACTGACGTGCAAAGGAGAATGGGCAAAAATGTATGGGAGCTGGTCTACCTACTCAACACCAATGTGTCATACATCGTTGAAAAGGTAATAACGTGTACATCAAATTATTATATGGACGCAAAGCGTTAAACCATGGGCTTCGAAAGATATTCGCCTTCAAAGCACCAAAAACAACAATAATGCAATTCCGCATTGGTAAATGGTCTACCAACTCAACAGTGATGTGTGATACGTCAATGAAAAGGTTATTGCGTGTATTTAATTTTTGTAAATAACCGATAAAGTGTAGGTAGTGGGCTTCAGGAGGTATTTGGCAAAAATGCATACAAAAAGCAATAATGCAATTCCGCATTGGAGGCTGATGCACCTACTCAACAGAAATGTTACATATATGGTTAAAAAGTAAAAGTCATGTCCTTTTTTTTTTGAAAACGTTTAAGGTGTAGACCATGGGGTTTGAGAGGTATTTGGGCCTAAGAATCGGCAAATAGAATAACAGTGCAATTCTTCATTGGAAATGGTCTACCGACTCAACAGTAAAGTGTCATACGTTTTTGAAAAAGTAATTGCAATTGCATCATTTCATTATATGGCCGATAAGCTCTAAGTCATGTGGTTCAAGAGATATTCGGCTTCAAAGAACCAACAACTTCAAAAATGCATTTTTTCATTGTGTACTCTTCTAACTACTCAACAGCAATAAGTCATACATTTTTAAAAAGGTTATTGCGTTCTCTTTATTTTATTTAAGAGTCATTAAGCCCCAAACCATGGGGTTCAAAAGATATTTGGAAAAAACGCAGAATAGGGTAATAACGCATTTCTGTGTTTTTATTTTTCAAATATCTTTTAACCCCATGGTTTACAGCGTAATGGATATCTAGTAAAATAAAGAGAACGCACTAACCTTTTCAACAATATATGCCTTATTGCTGTTGAGTTGTTAGAAGAGTGCACAATGAGGAAATGCATTATTGAAGTTGTTGGTTCTTTGAAGCCGAATATCTCTTGACCCCCATTACTAAGAGCTTATCGGCCATATAATGAAATGATGCAATTGCAATTACCTTTTCAAAAACGTATGACACATTACTGTTGAGTCGGTAGACCATTTCCAATGAAGAATTGCACTGTTATTCTATTTGCCGATTTTGAGGCCCAAATACCTCTCGAACCCCATGGTCTACACCTTAAACGTCTTCAAAAAAAAGTACATGACTTTTAGTTTTTAACCATATATGTAACATTTCTGTTGAGTAGGTGCAGCAGCCTCCAATGCGGAATTGCATTATTGCTTTTTGTAAGCATTTTTGCCAAATACCTCCTGAAGCCCACTACCTACACTTTATCAGTTGTTTCCAAAAATTAAATACACGCAATAACCTTTTCATTGACGGATCACACATCACTGTTGAGTTGGTAGACCATTTACCAATGCGGAATTGCATTATTGTTGTTTTTAGTGCTTTGAAGCCAAATTCTCCACGAACTCCATGGTTTAGAGATTAACGTTCATATAATGAAATGAAGCAAATATTATAAACTTTACAACGATGTATGACAGATTACTGTTGAGTTGGTAGACCAGTTGCCAATGAAGAATTGGATTTTATGATTTTTTGCAGTTTTTGATGGCTAAATATCTTTTGAACCCCATTATCTACATCTTAACGACTCTTTAACAAAATATAATACACGTAATTATCTTTTCAACGATGTATGACACATTGGTGTTGAGCAGGTAGACCACTTTGCCCATTCTCCTTTATTGCCAGATTTTTTCTATTGGTGGTTCAAAGCTTGACGTGGCTGAAAATTGAAGGTATGTACATTTTTTTCTATCTCCACTTAAAAATATTTTAAATGTTTAATACTACAGATGATATTGTACTTTATATTGAAAACATTTTAAACCGGGATAGAAGCTGATATGAATGCACAAATAACACGGCTATTCTAAAAGGAAAAGTGAGAATGCCAAAATTCAATTATTTATATAACTTTGTATATTTTCACAAAAAACCCTTTAACCTGAACTAAAACTTTTTTATAATAAGTATAAATTATAAAATTAAGTTGGTGGACAAACAAATTGTATTACTTATGTCCAGTTTCACAACCAAAGTTTAAACTTAAGTTTAACTGATCCCGAACTTCAGTTCAAATTTAAAGGTCAAATCGTTGGTTTTCACAGTTTAAAATGAACTGAGGTTCAATAGAGCGAATATTAATATGGCTGCATGATGGCAATGGCAACTTTTAAACAAATCAACATCGTCACAATAGTTGAAATAATTTGTTCTTCAAGGGAAGCGCTTTTCTCTTTTCACTCGAAAACATTTAAAAAAATAATTTCAAATAGAAAGGAATATAATAATTTACTATTATTATTAAATGGCAGTTGTCAATTTAGATTTGAGAATGATTTAGTCCAGTGCAATTATAAAATTTTATATGGGAGACCCAGCAGTTTGTACCACCCCCAAATTTGTTTTCTGTATTCGATAGAGAGTGGATCGAATATGATAAATCTCATTTTTCGCATTCGTAACATTTACTGTTTTGCCGCCATCTTGGATTTTACGTTTTACTAAATGTCTCGGTTCATATAAAAAAATATAAAAAATTGTTAGACATAAAATGCGTAGAATAAAATTTCTTATTTCATGTGTTTAACAATTTTTCGTTATTGATAATTTAAAAAGTTACAGGCCAACAAAAAACAGAATTTAGTATTTTCCAAAATGTGGGTCATTTTCATTCAAAAATTTGACAAACTTTCTACGACAAGTTTGTTGGGCTTCAAATTTCGAACAATTTTGTTGTACAATTTTTTTCTGCATTTCAATAAATAAAAAAGTAATGAATATTTTTCTATTAAAAAAAAATGTTTTATACCAGAACAAATTTTTTTTAAGTCTGAGATCTTGGCTGAAAATCTTGATTTGGGCTCGCTATAGTTAGATTTTCCATTTGCTAAAACCGTTTCTAAGATTTAAATTTTAGTATGTCGCTTTTCTTATGCAAAACAGATTTTGTAATTGGACCCACCAATAAATTTTTCCGGAGTACCGAATATTGGAAATTTATTTAAGGCTCCATATCTATATTATTTCAAAATAATATCCTTGAAAATATGACAACTGAATTTATTGTTTTTGATTGATTATTATTTGTTCTTAAGAAATTCGAATAGTGTAGTAAAACAGCTTATGCAAGAAGTTTTGAAGCTGCTTTCGTAAATTATCTTCAACCTTGATTAAAGTTTGGATAAAAACTGGTTAGTGGAATGACGATGGGATTGATGATGAGGCGAAACTATTAGACATGAAAGATGAGAGATTGGACTTACTGATGATACGAAGAAATTTTTTATTTTGTTTTTTTCTGATCGAAAACCAAAAAAGGAACTCCTCCTCCGAACCATTATAATTGCACAGTTATCTATTGATTATTTCGGAAATAGTCCCCCCTAAAAAAATAATAAGGGTATTCCTATTCATGCAACGTCGTAAACTTACAAATTTTGTAAAATGATAAGTTTACACAAAAGTTTACATGAACGACCTTTTTATTCATTTGGTTAAATGCTGTGTAATTGAATCAGCTGTTCGTTTATTTGACAGATTTGGTGCGTGACATATAAGCCGTGTTTAGATTTTGAAGTTATTTTTCAGTGATGAACCTCTCCCGAACCAACGCGAAATCGGAGCCGAATGTCTCGCAATTATAAAAAAAAAAATAAGATACACGATGTAACTACCAATAGTCTACGGTAGTGGTCGGACCAAGTGCGCCCATGATGTCGGTTTCTTGATTTGCGTTAACTATATTGCTTTTGCTAGTGAATACCGCCCGAGTGGACCTCATGGAAGTGAAACTGACATTTGTTGAGGCAGGAACGAAGAAAAGAGATACAGTGAATTATGGCTCAATTCTTATTTTGATTCTACAGCTTCCTACTATTAAGGAACACCCAAACCAATGCGAATCATTCGTTGATGAAGGAGAAATCAACAATAAAAACACGTTGTTGATTGGTTGAGGAGAACCTTTATAAATCTACCTTAATATAGTTTACGAAAACTAGCTTTCCTAATCGTTGATTAAATGAAGACGTCTTAATTATTTTTTATTGTACAAACAACCTTTTAAGCCACATTTATCGCCATCTAATCGCGATTCGATATAGTTACAGATCACGGTCAGAGTTTTTTTTAGTTCTCTGAGTGAGATATCATATATGTTATGAAGGTAAATCATATTTCTGAACGCGACTAATTCTAAAAGTCACAATGACGTTTGGATAAGCTTAACCAAATAAATTTGGTTAATTTTCCTCATCAAAATCCTTGGATAATTTTAACCGAATTGTGTAAATCATTTCCCACACAAGATTTGACAGTTCATTTACCAAACGATAAATTTAACCAAATCGTAAACTTATCTACTGTCTAACGACGTTGCATGAATATCCTTAATGGCAAATAATAAGTATGTAATATAACATATTGAAGAATATTTTTTCATGATTTTGAGACTATTTTTCATTTTTATTCTTGGGCCAAAGTTTCATTATGAAAAATATCTTCAAACTTTCTCAAATAAAAATAAATAAATGCCCCAAAAAATGGATCCAATTTTCATTATGAAAAATTGCCCCAATTTCAAAACAGAAATATCACTTCAACTCATACGAAAACAAAATGACTACTTGAAAATTTAAAATTTAGATTAATGCAATAAATGCTTGTTCATAAAAAAAAATAAACTAAACAATGTTTCTTTAAGGGTTACCAAAAATAAAATAATCATTTTCGAAAAAAAGTCTTGTCCTATATTTATTAACTGAATATTTTTTGAGACGATTTTGAGAAAAATGAGATTATCCAGTTTGACTTTAATAATTGTATGGCAAGTACCGTTCTTTTTGGTCCTAAAAAAATAATGACAGAAGTGTATACGGGCTGCTCAAAAATACTAGGTACCAAGTTTGAAGAAAACCCATCATCAAAATAGTAAGATTGATCATAATCTCGCGTTCAATTCGAATCTATAACTTGTCATATACGAGTAGTAGGTGTCCAGTATACAAATCATATGGCTGGGGGCTCTATTCTCTTCATTAAGGCATGATGAGGCACAACTTTCTCACATCAAAATAGACACGATTTTGTACTATCTTTACCTACTTTAACCTACACGCTCTAGTTTTTTGTCACCCTGTAAATCGCATGTTACATACTAACATTTTAAAGATTATAATTGATTATAGTTTCATGTAACAAAATAAATAAATCGGGTGGCACAACGGCTCATGAAGAACCAGGGCCTAGTGACTAACAACTCGCAACCATTCCTGTGTGCGCCTTTCGACAGGAATGGAAGGGACCTACAATTTTATGCCGAATCCGAACGGCTAGACGAGAAGCACTTATTCGTGGCAAGTGATACTCTTGGAGGATTTGTTAATTCCTCGTAAGAGGCAGTAGCCCTGAAAAAAAACTTTTTAGTTTATAGGTGGACGAGGCTGGGAAGCGATCCCAGACCTCCAGCGTGACAGTCGAACGCACTAACCATTACGCTATGGGCTTCATGTAGTTTTGGTAATTTTTTTAATTCTGTTTGGCATGGATCTGATCAGGTTTTCACAATTTTTTTTTTAACTTTGTCATCATTTAAACCATATCTGTTGTATAACAAATTTTATTTTATTTTGAAAAGCATCAATTCATTTTTTAAAAGTATTTTTATCCATACCTTTTTGATGAAGGTATAAATCAAGCAAGCTTGAAAGCTTGCATCCAACTCTTAAATGTTTTGTATTTACGAACTGCTTCACTTTAATAGAAAAGTCGGATTTCATGTTCCCAAGAGCCCTATAGTACTGCAAACAAATACAACTAAAAACATTGGTCCAATGAATGGGGGCGTATACGTATTTTTTTAATTTACTGAATTTTTAAATTTTTGTATTTAATTTTTCTATGCCATTTTAAAAAGTTTCTAGCAAATTTTTGTTACTCCAATTTTGTGTACTTAATTTTTATGGCACTGTTAAACTTTTTAAAATTCCGCTTTAGAAACAATAAGATTTTATGACCAATAATATATATTTAATTTGTTGCTATTCAGTTTGACTAAATCTTATGACAAAAAATGTGCACGAAACTGCAAAACATATGACGATTTGTCAGTCGTTTTTATTTAGTTTTCGTGTTTTTCAAAAATAACATACATTTATGTACCTATAAACCTACCTACATGGTAAAATATCACTCGAATTTTCCATGAAATCAGCACATCTTTTTGCGTCGGAATAAAATTGTATTTTAATTATAAAAAATACAAAAACGAAAATCATCTCCTATGCGTTACATCCATGCCAATAAAATATGAACTGCTGGGTTTTCAGTTTTCTATTTAATTTTGTCTAGTGGTCTAGTCATATTTCATAGTCATGGAGCACATCAGTGAAACTGCCAATCAAATATATGGAAGCCATGTCACTCAAATTTATAAACAGATGCTAAAAAAATAGTTTTGCAATGGAAACGACAAACTCCTTTTTTATTTTTAATAAATATTTGTCTATATAACTGAGCTGGTCCTTATTTCATGCAAAAACACAATCAATATCTAGTATTTTTTGTGACACACATTTTTTTTTATTCCAAATAATTGTCCTTCGTGCAAACATGACGACGTTCTCATGTGAACTTTTTCACATAAAAAAGTAAACATTCCGAAAATTTTGAGAACAATGTTGAGATTTTTTGTAGTTTCTGATGGCTAAGGAGATTGGTGGTAAAATTTTTAAGTACAAGTACAATTCCTCGGTACTAAAGGAATTAAAAGTATTTGAAATAGTATTAAAGTACAGTATTTAATTACTGAAGTAATGAATACAAATTTTTGTAAATTCCTTTGTGGAATTTAAGTACAAGTACAATTCCTCGGTACTCGTATTTTAAATTTTCAAGTACAATCACCGAGGAATTGTACTTGTACTTAAAAATTTTAAGTACCAAGGAATTGTACTTAAGCAGCACTTAAGTAATAATATATTTAATTACTTTACAGCTCTGGTGCTAAGAAATAATTGGTATGAAAGACGTGCACATACTTGCCTAATTCTGTAAATAGCGCTTTGTTGTCCAGTCAAATTGTCTCCTGGAGTGCAAGTTTCAGGAAAAAAATAAAGAAGTTTTTTTTTCACACTCGTCTTTTATGTTTTAGAGGTCGCTGACCTCTTTGCTACTTCCTACGGATATGGATTCATAGCGAAAATCAAAATGTTCGACCTTTTTTAATTTTTTGCCCAAAAGTCAGCAAAATAAACACTTTTTGGATAAAATTACTTTGGACACTTCATAGAACATAAAATTTCCTATAAAAAGTGTTTTCAATTTTTTCTTGTAGAATGAACGGTTTGGCCATGAAAAGCACGCTGCTCTGGTTGGACTCTACTTGTCACTCAAAAACAATGCCTATAATTGTAAAAAAAACTTAAGCTTTTGCTTCGGAAATATTAAATTCTCTACAAATTTGTCACCTTCATCACAAACAGTTTGGTATCAACCCAAACCGTAAAAACGAGCCTGGCTTGGACAAGAAGAAGTCTCTTCGTCGCTGCCGAGAAACTGGCTTGGGCTTCAAAACTTCACGTCAGGCTATCGATGGCACCTACATTGACAAGAAATGCCCATTCACGGGCAACGTGAGGATTGGTGAACACATCCTAACCGGAGTTGTCCGCAAGTTCAAAATGCAAAGGACCATCGTCATTCGTAGGGACTACCTGCATTTTGATCGCAAATACAGTCGTTTCGAGAAGAGACACAGGCACATGTGTGTCCACTGTTCACCAGCTTTCAGCGATGTTGAAGCCGGAGACATTGTTACCATTGATGAATGCCGGCCACTGTCGAAGACTGTCCGTTTTAACGTGCTTATATGCTTGAAGGTACAGAAAGCTAAGAAGAGCTTCAAGAAATTCTAAAGTCCAACTAACTTCTGAATTAATTTGGCGCAAACGTGCAGCTGCTAGAGCGCGATGAAACTATATGTCATATTACGGGAAGCCACTTTGATTATGTCATATAGAAAGGAACACAGACGTTCAAGGGGTTTTTTTTGTAAGAATCATTCGATGGGTTATTGAAGTTGAGTTAACCGCAGAGTGTTTTAAATGAAAGGGGTGCAATTTTGAGGAGGGAGTTTATTCAACCTTTTTAGTTTTTTGCATGTATCTTGAAAACCAAGTAAAAAGTCGAGAAAATTCCGAAAAACTTTATTGTTGAGAATAAAAGTTACTAGAATTGGCGTATTCAAAAAATTTTAAACACATTTTTTATGTGTTAAAATAAAAAAATCGATTTTCCAGCAAATATAGGTATAGGCAGTGGCGGATCCAGAGGGGGGGGCTATAGGGGCTTAAGCCCCCCCCCCCCCTAGAGCCGATTTCATTTCATATCATATGCAATACCTTAAAAACGTGAGTTTTGAATTTTTCTTAAATATTTTTAACCACTAGAGTTTGATATTCATGTACCTTCTGTATGGTTTTTTCTAAGTCCGAAAAGAATTGGATGAACAAAAATATGGGGCCAGAGTCCAAAGGGAATTAAATAAAAGCCCATACAAAACGAGTAATAATTCCATAAAAGCTTAGAAAATCAGTAGAATTTTTCAACCTTAAGTCTAAAGACTGTTAAGTCCGATGGAAATTTGATTAAATAAGCTTTGATTAAAAAAAACTCGGGGCTAAGGATCGAAAACAAATTATACAAAAAAATTGGAGTCAGGGCTTAACAATTAATATTTTAAGTGCAACAACAAGCAAAAAAACTTAGCTAAGTGGAGAGAATTTTCGGCTCTTAGCTCTAAAACTATCAAATTGGAAATTGTTTTACGAAAACAAATCGGAGCTAGCTGGGTCTTTATCACAAAAAGAATTGGACAAAGTACGGGTTTGAACCTAACAGCGTAAGATGTATGTAAAATGCAAGTAGAATTGTTTCCCTTGAGACTTAAGTTTTAAACCTGATAAGGCCAACGGCAATTATACTTTAAAAAAAAACAAGGGCAGTTCACTAAAAGCTAGACACGAAATTGCTTAATTACTGTTGTGTTAAAAGACTATAACGTGGAATTTAAGGCATACATTATTTGTTACAAGTTAATTAAACACAAGTTTAACTACATTCACCTTCTTTTGGCTTAAAGAACAAAAGTGATAAATTTATTTGGTTGGTTATAAATATTTAGGTACACAAACGACAAATATTGGCACAATTTTCTCAAAAAATGTCATAACCCGTTTTTTTGCCATTATGTTCCTAACTAACAGCTGTCTGTATTAGATGACCTTTAACAAAAATTCTCCTAAAGACGATAACAATTTGTTCCAAATTTGAAGTAGAGGAAAATTACAGTAGACACACACAAAAATTTTCTGTTTTTTTTTACTTTTTCAAAATTGCGACATGAGTAGCATAGAACACCAAAAAAAAAAAATTAAAAAAATCATCAAAACATTGACTTCGTGAAGCACAGTGGCAATTTTTTTAAATTTTAATTTTAGAACCAATTTCGTTATTTAAAATGTAAGTATCAAGTTTGAGCCCCAAGCCCCCTCCACAGCCAAATCCTAGATCCGCCTCTGTGTGCTACCATATTTTACTAACGGTCTTACCAAAGAATTAAACATGGTAGTGAAAGATTTAGTCATTTGGAAAGATTTACATGTTCTCATTATAAAACCAAGCATTTTAAACGCTTTCTTGGTAATGAAGTTTATATGTAAAGAGAATAAAAGTTTCGAATCAAAAATTATGCCCAGGTCCTTAATTTCGCTTACCCTTTCAAGAATGGATCCATTAATTAAATATAAAAAGTTAGTGTGGTGGCGTTTTCTAGTGAATGATATTGTTTTACATTTATTTATATTTAATGATAAACAATTTACATAGCACCAATTTTCTGAAAGCCTCAAGACTATCACTTGAATTTTTAATTACCCTAAATAATTTTTTATCATCAGCATACATTAAACAACATGATTTTATTTTTTTGGGAAGATCATTAATGTTAAAAATAGTACCCTGAGGGACACCCATAGGTTGACAGTATGGAAGAGATTGATTGCCATTAAAAATAATGACATTCTTCCTGCCTTCAAGATAAGAAGCGAACCATTTAACGGAAGTATTATTGAAACCCATTTTAAACATTTTTTCTAAAACTATTTTATGTTGCATTTTATCGAAGGCCTTTGAGAAATCAGTGCTTATACAGTCCACTTGGTCACCATTGTCAAGAGCACGTGCGATTATATCTGTTAATAAAGCAACGTTGGTTATGGTTGAGCGCCCTGGAACAAAGCCGTGTTGAAAATCGCTTAAAGAGCTTTTGGTCTGAGGAAAGAGCTGCTTGTAAACAATTTTTTCAAAAATCAATGCTAAACTACTTGAAATAGAAACTGGGCGATAATTGGATATCTGCTTAGGATCACCTGATTTAAAAATAGGCGTTATAAAGGATGTCTTAAACATGGTTGGGTATTTCATTTGCCTAATAGAGCAATTAAAAATGTTACTTATTGGTTCAGACAGTACCGACACACATTTTTTGTAAAAAATATTAGGAATTCCATCAGGTCCCGGATTTTTATTGGAATCAAGACCGTTTATAACGTTGAAGATACTATGAGGAGTTATATTATACATTTGTATGGTTTGCCTATTGCTATATGCATGTGTATTATTAGTAGAAGTTAAATTAACATTATCAACGGAGTAAACAGACTGAAAATATTCTGAGAACAAGGAACAGACTTCATTAGGGCAGTCGGAGCAACGATTTCCTAATTTCATTTCCTTAGGAAATGAATTTGATGACTTTAGACTCTTGCTCAGTGACCAGAAAACTTTTGAGTTGATTTTAATTGATTCCTCAACGTTATTTATGTAAGACAAATAGCACTTTTTTGGAGTTTTTTTTAGCCATTTTTCTTAGGTACGAAAATGTTGCATATGTTTCCGAGTTTTTAAATTTCCTATACAAACATCTAAATCTTTCTTTGAGTTTTTATACTTTCAGTAAATGCCGAGAGTACCAAATAGGATATTCATTTTTCGATATTTCTCTAGTAGGAATAAAAATATTAAGACATTCCTCAAGGATGTTATAGAACCTATTTAAGAATATATCAACATCTTCGGAATAAATATTCATAAAATCAACGTTTGACAAATATTGGATTATGCTATCATAATTTGCTAATTGATAATTGCGTTTCTTTTTCTTAAAATCATTCATAAAATTTGATTTTCTAATTTCAGTAATTATTATCTCTAAGGGAACGTGATGGAGGTCAATTTTTGAAAGTGGCGTTAGAGCTGCGGATACAGAGATTTTGTCAGATTGAATGTTTGTTAAAACTAAATCAAGTATTCTTTCGTTTAGATTTAACTGGCTGTTAAACTGAGTAAGGCATAAAAACGACATATTATTAAAGAGTGCCAGTGATGAAATATCAGTGTTATTTGAAGGACATAAATAATGTTTGGCTCCATCATAATTCCATGCTATCTGGGGTAAGTAAAAATCTTCGATTATAAAAGGGATCGAGTTGGCAGGCAGTGCTAGTGATTTTTCACTTATGTTTGATAGGATTTGTTCATAGACATCGACATGACTTTTAGGTGGAATGTATAGATATCAAATATATATTGCTATATTTTTAGCTTTGACAACGACTACTAGATCCTCATTATCTGTTTCAAAACTAGACTCACGAAAACAAAGAATTCACCGTTTCACCGCAATGAGACAACCACCACCATCCTTTTTAGAATAAAGATTGTTGATATTTCGGTCTTTTCTACTATTAATATCTTCGCGAAGGAATGTTTCAGTTAAACAAACTATGTCATATTCGCAATTTAAAACTTCAAGACCAAAATTTTTAGTTTTAGTTCGCAAACCTCTTACATTTTGATAATAAATTTTGTAGACCATGTTTAATTTCCAAGTAAGGCCTTGAAGAACACACTCAATCAGACGCTCAAATGTTGCCGGAGCGTTGCACAGTCCGAATGGCATCACTTTAAACTGCCACAGACCATTTCCGGTTGAGAAAGCTGTCTTCTCTCGATCTTCTGGATGGATTTCCACTTGCCAGTAGCCACTCTTCAAGTCAAATGTCGAGAACCATTGAGCTCCTTCCATTACATCCAATGTATCGCTGATTCTGGGCAAAGGGTAGCTGTCTTTCTTTGTTTCATCGTTCAGCCTACGGTAGTCCACACAAAATCGGTTGCTTCCATCTTTCTTTTTGACAAGAACAACTGGTGACGCCCAAGGGCTTTTGGAATTTTCGATTAGACCAGCTTTCTTCATTGTCGATATCATTTCTTCAACTTCGGCTTGTTTGGCTAATGGGAGACGTGTTGCTGGTTGTCGAATCGGTCTCGCATCACCTGTGTCGATTCGATGCTGTACCAGTTGTGTTCGACCATACTGCCCACTCGGTGAAGAAAATATATCAGTTTACTCATGAAGAAGGCTTCCAGCAACACTTAGCTGTTGTTGAATAAGATTGGATGGCTTGAGAATTTTGGCTTTCATGGAGCTGAATTTTCCGGGGTCTATGGGTTCTTCTGCGTTCATTTCTGTGATTTTAGTTATTGCGGTCACAGATTCACATTTTCCAATTACTTCTCCTTTCTTGAGCTTGACCTCGTACGGTTTGATGTTCAGAATCCGTACGGGTAACATGTTGTTCTTTGGTTCCACAAGAGTCTTCCCTAAGATGGTGTTTTGGGAAGATTGCTCAGACTCTGGTTCCACCATGAGGTATCGATGGCTTCCTAGATTGCCCTCTATTTTCGTCCAAACAAATACTTCTGAAGAAGCAGGCAAGCATATGTCTTCTTTGATGACAGTTCTTAGAGTCGGTGAGTTTTCGTTGCCATAAACCTTAGGAATCTCTATGTTTTGGTACTTCAGCACTTGCTTACCGATGTCCAGAATCACTCCGTGCTCTTTCATAAAGTCGATTCCAATTATGCACTCATCACATATGTCTGCTACCAAAAATAGGTGCGAAAACTCTAGTTCTGCCAAACAGATCTTCAGACGAACTTCTCCATACACTCTTGCCGCCTCACCTGTCGCAGTTTTCAGACGGTAGCTATTGGTGTTATGTAGCCATGTCATCTTGACCAAGTCTTTTCTTACAATGGAGGCTGTGGCACCGGTGTCAATTGTAGCCACGTGTTTCTTGCCATTTAATGTTGCGTCCACTGTCAGACTCTTATTGTTTCGTTTAGTCTGCGAGACTTGGATTGTGGTGTGTGGCAAAGTTCTGCATTTTGTCTTTAAATTTCTCGAACTGTTTTTCGACGTTTTCAACACGTTCATCAAGAGCCATGAATTTATTTTCAAATGAATTTAGCTTACTTTCGATTAGGGTTTTCTGGCCGTCTAGAAGGTTCCTTTGCTCGTTGCGTTGTTCTTCAAATTTCCCAAGAAAATTCTTTTGCTCTTTTCGTTGGTCATCAAACTGGGCAAGCAGCTGAGCCATCATATTGGTCATGTCTATGGTTGTACTTACTTGCTCTTCCGGCATTTCAATTTCAAATAGAAACGTGTCTGGATTTTCATCGTGTTGCCTTAAATCTTCCTGAAGACGAATAATGAGGTCATTTTTCGTTCCAGCAGTAGGAAGACCTCGTCTGTTAAGTTCTGCTTTAAGTTCAACACAATTCAATGTAATCACAATTTTACCCATTTTTTTTTTTTTTTTTTGTATTTTTGTATGTCACTTTTCACAAGCACCTTTCTTATTTGTTTACTAATCCACACACTTTATCAATTTTTCACCATCAATTATCTGAATTCACAGATTAAATAAGTTTTCTTGCACTTTTTCTGACACCAATGTTATATTTTACTTAGGGTTCGCAAATAAAACTTATTTCCTTTATTCAAACTAAAACTGCAATTAATTCACAAAATAAAACTTTTTTTTTTTCAAATACTTTTTATTTTGTTACTTTTATTATAACCAAGCACAAGTATGCAACTCTTTATTCACACTGACATTTATTCATTCACTTTCAAAATCAAACTACCGCTTTCGGACTGGTGCCCCTGTATTTTTTTTTTTTTTTATTTTTTTTTTTATTTTTATTTCAATATAGATGATAATATACAGACATGTGTCCAATTACATACTACCATGTAATGTATATACAATGTAAATTAGTACTAATTGAGAAAAAAAAGAGAAGAAAAATAGAAAATTGTTGAATGTTCATTATATTCTCTAAAAGATGGAACACAGTTAATTATTAGTTAGTATAATATGATTGACAACTCAGTTTTGTAATATTTCTTTAATATTTTATTGCTTATTTTCATAATGAGGTTTGCGAAACTTACTTTTAGGGAAGTGTTGTGGTTCTAGATGAAATGATTTTATCGATAACTGAAACCCTTAATTTGAAGATACTAAATTCGTCTAAGTTGATATCATGAAAGATTTGATTATAATTTTTTGAATTCTGTAAAACGGTGATTTATGCATTAAGTAAGTTCTTGCAGTTCTTAGATTGAAAAAAGGATTTAGATGTCTGCGTTGAGCGTATGGAACGTTAAAACAGATCTTTTCGAGAATATTAGCGTTGTCTATTAAACTATGTAATATTATTATTATATTATAAGACACATTTCATCGGTGCATAGTCTTCTGTCTTCTAGTGATAAGAACGATAACATTTGTGGCCTTACATTATATTCTACTTGAGGGCCATTCATTTTAAAGAAAAGGTACCTTGTAAATTTTCTTTGGACAGTTTCCACTTGTTTCGAGTAGGTCAAATAAAAGGGGTTCCATACTGTGCTACCATATTTTACTAACGGTCTTACCAAAGAATTAAACATGGTAGTGAAAGATTTAGTCATTTGGAAAGATTTACATGTTCTCATTATAAAACCAAGCATTTTAAACGCTTTCTTGGTAATGAAGTTTATATGTGAAGAGAATAAAAGTTTCGAATCAAAAATTATGCCCAGGTCCTTAATTTCGCTTACCCTTTCAAGAATGGATCCATTAATTAAATATAAAAAGTTAGTGTGGTGGCGTTTTCTAGTGAATGATATTGTTTTACATTTATTTATATTTAATGATAAACAATTTACATAGCACCAATTTTCTGAAAGCCTCAGATCACTTTGTAAGCTAAGACTATCACTTGAATTTTTAATTACCCTAAATAATTTTTTATCATCAGCATACATTAAACAACATGATTTTATTTTTTTGGGAAGATCATTAATGTAAACAATGAATGTAAAAGGACCTAGGATAGTACCCTGAGGGACACCCATAGGTTGACAGTATGGAAGAGATTGATTGCCATTAAAAATAATGACATTCTTCCTGCCTTCAAGATAAGAAGCGAACCATTTAACGGAAGTATTATTGAAACCCATTTTAAACATTTTTTCTAAAACTATTTTATGTTGCATTTTATCGAAGGCCTTTGAGAAATCAGTGCTTATACAGTCCACTTGGTCACCATTGTCAAGAGCACGTGCGATTATATCTGTTAATAAAGCAACGTTGGTTATGGTTGAGCGCCCTGGAACAAAGCCGTGTTGAAAATCGCTTAAAGAGCTTTTGGTCTGAGGAAAGAGCTGCTTGTAAACAATTTTTTCAAAAATCAATGCTAAACTACTTGAAATAGAAACTGGGCGATAATTGGATATCTGCTTAGGATCACCTGATTTAAAAATAGGCGTTATAAAGGATGTCTTAAACATGGTTGGGTATTTCATTTGCCTAATAGAGCTATTAAAAATGTTACTTATTGGTTCAGACAGTACCGACACACATTTTTTGTAAAAAATATTAGGAATTTCATCAGGTCCCGGATTTTTATTGGAATCAAGACCGTTTATAACGTTGAAGATACTATGAGGAGTTATATTATACATTTGTATGGTTTGCCTATTGCTATATGCATGTGTATTATTAGTAGAAGTTAAATTAACATTATCAACGGAGTAAACAGACTGGAAATATTCTGAGAACAAGGAACAGACTTCATTAGGGCAGTCGGAGCAACGATTTCCTAATTTCATTTCCTTAGGAAATGAATTTGATGACTTTAGACTCTTGCTCAGTGACCAGAAAACTTTTGAGTTGATTTTAATTGATTCCTCAACGTTATTTATGTAAGACAAATAGCACTTTTTTGGAGTTTTTTTAGCCATTTTTCTTAGGTACGAAAATGTTGCATATGTTTCCGAGTTTTTAAATTTCCTATACAAACATCTAAATCTTTCTTTGAGTTTTTATACTTTCAGTAAATGCCGAGAGTACCAAATAGGATATTCATTTTTCGATATTTCTCTAGTAGGAATAAAAATATTAAGACATTCCTCAAGGATGTTATAGAACCTATTTAAGAATATATCAACATCTTCGGAATAAATATTCATAAAATCAACGTTTGACAAATATTGGATTATGCTATCATAATTTGCTAATTGATAATTGCGTTTCTTTTTCTTAAAATCATTCATAAAATTTGATTTTCTAATTTCAGTAATTATTATCTCTAAGGGAACGTGATGGAGGTCAATTTTTGAAAGTGGCGTTAGAGCTGCGGATACAGAGATTTTGTCAGATTGAATGTTTGTTAAAACTAAATCAAGTATTCTTTCGTTTAGATTTAACTGGCTGTTAAACTGAGTAAGGCATAAAAATGACATATTATTAAAGAGTGCCAGTGATGAACTATCAGTGTTATTTGAAGGACATAAATAATGTTTGGCTCCATCATAATTCCATGCTATCTGGGGTAAGTAAAAATCTTCGATTATAAAAGGGATCGAGTTGGCAGGCAGTGCTAGTGATTTTTCACTTATGTTTGATAGGATTTGTTCATAGACATCGACATGACTTTTAGGTGGAATGTATAGATATCAAATATATATTGCTATATTTTTAGCTTTGACAACGACTACTAGATCCTCATTATCTGTTTCAAAACTAGACTCACGAAAACAAAGAATTCACCGTTTCACCGCAATGAGACAACCACCACCATCCTTTTTAGAATAAAGATTGTTGATATTTCGGTCTTTTCTAAAAACTATATATCTCTCATCAAATAACTCACTACTATTAATATCTTCGCGAAGGAATGTTTCAGTTAAACAAACTATGTCATATTCGCAATTTAAAACTTCAAGACGAAAATTTTTAGTTTTAGTTCGCAAACCTCTTACATTTTGATAATAAATTTTGTAGACCATGTTTAATTTCCAAGTAAGGCCTTGAAGAACACACTCCATCAGACGCTCAAATGTTGCCGGAGCGTTGCACAGTCCGAATGGCATCACTTTAAACTGCCACAGACCATTTCCGGTTGAGAAAGCTGTCTTCTCCCGATCTTCTGGATGGATTTCCACCTGCCAGTAGCCACTCTTCAAGTCAAATGTCGAGAACCATTGAGCTCCTTCCATTACATCCAATGTATCGCTGATTCTGGGCAAAGGGTAGCTGTCTTTCTTTGTCACATCGTTCAGCCTACGGTAGTCCACACAAAATCGGTTGCTTCCATCTTTCTTTTTGACAAGAACAACTGGTGACGCCCAAGGGCTTTTGGAATTTTCGATTAGACCAGCTTTCTTCATTGTCGATATCATTTCTTCAACTTCGGCTTGTTTGGCTAATGGGAGACGTGTTGCTGGTTGTCGAATCGGTCTCGTATCACCTGTGTCGATTCGATGCTGTACCAGTTGTGTTCGACCATACTGCCCACTCGGTGAAGAAAATATATCAGTTTACTCATGAAGAAGGCTTCCAGCAACACTTAGCTGTTGTTGAATTAGATTGGATGGCTTGAGAATTTTGGCTTTCATGGAGCTGAATTTTCCGGGGTCTATGGGTTCTTCTGCGTTCATTTCTGTGATTTTAGTTATTGCGGTCACAGATTCACATTTTCCAATTACTTCTCCTTTCTTGAGGTTGACCTCGTACGGTTTGATGTTCAGAATCCGTACGGGTACCATGTTGTTCTTTGGTTCCACAAGAGTCTTCCCTAAGATGGTGTTTTGGGAAGATTGCTCAGACTCTGGTTCCACCATGAGGTATCGATGGCTTCCTAGATTGCCCTCTATTTTCGTCCAAACAAATACTTCTGAAGAAGCAGGCAAGCATATGTCTTCTTTGATGACAGTTCTTAGAGTCGGTGAGTTTTTGTTGCCATAAACCTTAGGAATCTCTATGTTTTGGTACTTCAGCACTTGCTTACCGATATCCAGAATCACTTCGTGCTCTTTCATAAAGTCGATTCCAATTATGCACTCATCACATATGTCTGCTACCAAAAATAGGTGCGAAAACTCTAGTTCTGCCAAACAGATCTTCAGACGAACTTCTCCATACACTCTTGCCGCCTCACCTGTCGCAGTTTTCAGACGGTAGCTATTGGTGTTATGTAGCCATGTCATCTTGACCAAGTCTTTTCTTACAATGGACGCTGTGGCACCGGTGTCAATTGTAGCCACGTGTTTCTTGCCATTTAATGTTGCGTCCACTGTCAGACTCTTATTGTTTCGTTTAGTCTGCGAGACTTAGATTGTGGTTCTGGGCCCATCGATACCAGGGCGAGCAGGAGCGATGATGTTATTGCTTACCTGTTCGCGGGTATTATTCCTGTTTCCGCAATGTTTACAGGCGACTCTTGGTGGCAATCTGCACTGGCGCTGGAGATGTCCGGTTTTGTTGCAATTCCAGCATCGAGCAGGTCCTTCTCGCTGACTTCTACGGAATTCAACTCTCTGGCAAGAACATTCTTCAAATTCAAGTTCTCTTGCCCGATGAACTCCTAAGGAAGCCTGTTCTGATGCTTCCATAGTCAGAGCGAACGCTAATGCTTCAGAAAGAGTGCGTTTACCAGCAGTTCGAATTGCTCGCTGGAGGTTGATGTCAAAAACTGCACGGACAAAAGCCTCCGTTGCTAGCTGGTTGGTAATTTCATCTCCTGCAGTCGGGTATGCTAGGTGTGTCAACCGTTCGATGTCTGCTTGGAGTTGTTGCAGACTTTCACCTCTTTTCTGGACTCTGGTATTGAGCTGGACGCGGAAGACTTCTTGCATATGGCTATCGCCGAAGCGTTTGTCAATGGCCTGAACAAGAGCACTGAAGTTGCCGTTCTGGTCTGCTGGTATGCAAGCATCAGGGCAATAAATTTGTCTTCGTTATCCCAGCCATTTGTTGTTGCGGCTGCCTCAAACTGCTTCTTGTAGATTGACCAAGAAGACTGTCCATCAAAAGTTGGTGGATGCATTTCTTTCTTCTTAGGAAAATCGCAACTGCCCTCTCTTACCTTCATTTTCCTAACCTTATCTAATTCATTGGCAAAGTTCTGCATTTTGTCTTTAAATTTCTCGAACTGTTTTTCGACGTTTTCAACACGTTCATCAAGAGCCATGAATTTATTTTCAAATGAATTAAGCTTACTTTCGATTAGGGTTTTCTGGCCGTCTAGAAGGTTCCTTTGCTCGTTGCGTTGTTCTTCAAATTTCCCAAGAAGATTCTTTTGCTCTTTTCGTTGGTCATCAAACTGGGCAAGCAGCTGAGCCATCATATTGGTCATGTCTATGGTTGTACTTACTTGCTCTTCCGGCATTTCAATTTCAAATAGAAACGTGTCTGGATTTTCTTCGTGTTGCCTTAAATCTTCCTGAAGACGAATAATGAGGTCATTTTTCGTTCCAGCAGTAGGAAGACCTCGTCTGTTAAGTTCTGCTTTAAGTTCAACACAATTCAATGTAATCACAATCTCACTTTATCAATTTTTCACCATCAATTATCTGAATTCACAGATTAAATAAGTTTTCTTGCACTTTTTCTGACACCAATGTTATATTTTACTAAGGGTTCGCAAATAAAACTTATTTCCTTTATTCAAACTAAAACTGCAATTAATTCAAAAAATAAAACGCTTTTTTTTCAAATACTTTTTATTTTGTTACTTTTATTATAACCAAGCACAAGTATGCAACTCTTTATTCACACTGACATTTATTCATTCACTTTCAAAATCAAACTACCGCTTTCGGACTGGTGCCCCTGTATTTTGTTATTTTTATTTTTTTTTTTATTTTTATTTCAATATAGATGATAATATACAGACATGTGTCCAATTACATACTACCATGTAATGTATATACAATGTAAATTATTACTAATTGAGAAAAAAAAGAGAGGAAAAATAGAAAATTGTTGAATGTTAATTACATTCTATAAAAGATGGAACACAGTTAATTATTAGTTATTATAATATGATTGACAATTCAGTTTTGTAATATTTCTTTAATATTTTATTGAATATTTTCATAATGAGGTTTGCGAAACTTACTTTAAGGGAAGTGTTGTGGTTCTAGATGAAATGATTTTATCGATAACTGAAACCCTTAATTTGAAGATACTAAATTCGTCTAAGTTGATATCATGAAAGATTTGATTATAATTTTTTGAATTCTGTAAAACGGTGATTTATGCATTAAGTTAGTTCTTGCAGGATTTAGATGTCTGCGTTGAGCGTATGGAACGTTAAAACAGATCTTTTCGAGAATATTAGCGTTGTCTATTAAACTATGTAATATTTTATAAAGACACATTTCATCGGTGCATAGTCTTCTTTCTTCTAGTGATAAGAACGATAACATTTGTGGCCTTACATTATATTATACTTGAGGGCCATTCATTTTAAAGAAAAGGTACCTTGTAAATTTTCTTTGGACAGTTTCCACTTGTTTCGAGTAGGTCAAATAAAAGGGGTTCCATACTGTGCTACCATATTCTACTAACGGTCTTACCAAAGAATTAAACATGGTAGTGAAAGATTTAGTCATTTGGAAAGATTTACATGTTCTCATTATAAAACCAAGCATTTTAAACGCTTTCTTGGTAATGAAGTTTATATGTGAAGAGAATAAAAGTTTCGAATCAAAAATTATGCCCAGGTCCTTAATTTCGCTTACCCTTTCAAGAATGGATCCATTAATTAAATATAAACAGTTAGTGTGGTGGCGTTTTCTTGTGAATGATATTGTTTTACATTTATTTATATTTAATGATAAACAATTTACATAGCACCAATTTTCTGAAAGCCTCAGATCACTTTGTAAGCTAAGACTATCACTTGAATTTTTAATTACCCTAAATAATTTTTTATCATCAGCATACATTAAACAACATGATTTTATATTTTTAGGAAGATCATTAATGTAAACAATGAATGTAAAATGACCTAGGATAGTACCCTGAGGGACACCCATAGGTTGACAGTATGGATGAGATTGATTGCCATTAAGAATAATGACATTCTTCCTGCCTTCAAGATAAGAAGCGAACCATTTAACGGAAGTATTATTGAAACCCATTTTAAACATTTTTTCTAAAAATATTTTATGTTGCATTTTATCGAAGGCCTTTGAGAAATCAGTGCTTATACAGTCCACTTGGTCACCATTGTCAAGAGCACGTGCGATTATATCCGTTAATAAAGCAAGGTTGGTTATGGTTGAGCGCCCTGGAACAAAGCCGTGTTGAAAATCGCTTAAAGAGCTTTTGGTCTGAGGAAAGAGCTGCTTGTAAACAATTTTTTCAAAAATCAATGCTAAACTACTTGAAATAGAAACTGGGCGATAATTGGATATCTGCTTAGGATCACCTGATTTAAAAATAGGCGTTATAAAGGATCTCTTAAACATGGCTGGGTATTTCATTTGCCTAATAGAGCAATTAAAAATGTTACTTATTGGATCAGACAGTACCGACACACATTTTTTGTAAAAAATATTAGGAATTCCATCAGGTCCCGGATTTGTATTGGAATCAAGACCGTTTATAACGTTGAAGATACTATGAGGAGTTATATTATACATTTGTATGGTTTGCCTATTGCTATATGCATGTGTATTATTAGTAGAAGTTAAATTAACATTATCAACGGAGTAAACAGACTGAAAATATTCTGAGAACAAGGAACAGACTTCATTAGGGCAGTCGGAGCAATGATTTCCTAATTTCATTTCCTTAGGAAATTAATTTGATGACTTTAGACTCTTGCTCAGTGACCAGAAAACTTTTGAGTTGCTTTAAATTGATTCCTCAACGTAATTTATGTAAGACAAATAGCACTTTTTTGGAATTTTTTTAGCCATTTTTCTTGTTGCATATGTTTCCGAGTTTTTAAATTTCCTATACAAACATCTAAATCTTTCTTTGAGTTTTAATACTTTCAGTAAATGCCGAGAGTACCAAATAGGATATTCATTTTTCGATATTTCTCTAGTAGGAATAAAAATATTAAGACATTCCTCAAGGATGTTATAGAACCTATTTAAGAATATATCAACATCTTCGGAATAAATATTCATAAAATCAACGTTTGACAAATATTGGATTATGCTATCATAATTTGCTAATTGATAATTGCGTTTCTTATTCTTAAAATCATTCATAAAATTTGATTTACTAATCTCAGTAATTATTATCTCTAAGGGAACGTGATGGGGGTCAATTTTTGAAAGTGGCGTTAGAGCTGCGGAGATTTTGTCAGATTGAATGTTTGTTAAAACTAAATCAAGTATTCTTTCGTTTAGATTTAACTGGCTGTTAAACTGAGTAAGGCATAAAAATGACATATTATTAAAGAGTGCCAGTGATGAACTATCAGTGTTATTTGAAGGACATAAATAATGTTTGGCTCCATCATAATTCCATGCTATCTGGGGTAAGTAAAAATCTTCGATTATAAAAGGGATCGAGTTGGCAGGCAGTGCTAGTGATTTTTCACTTATGTTTGATAGGACTTGTTCATAGACATCGACATGACTTTTAGGTGGAATGTATAGATACCAAATATATATTGCTATATTTTTATCTTTGACAACGACTACTAGATCCTCATTATCTGTTTCAAAACTAGACTCACGAAAACAAAGAATTCACCGTTTCACCGCAATGAGACAACCACCACCATCCTTTTTAGAATAAAGATTGTTGATATTTCGGTCTTTTCTAAAAACTATATATCTCTCATCAAATAACTCACCACTATTAATATCTTCGCGAAGAAATGTTTCAGTTAAACAAACTTTGTCATATTCGCAATTTAAAACTTCAAGACGAAAATTTTTAGTTTTAGTTCGCAAACCTCTTACATTTTGATAATAAATTTTGTAGACCATGTTTAATTTGGAGAATTATTTTTATTTAATTTTTTAAGTATGAGCTCAAATGAAAAATCTCCTTTTATAATAAAGGGAATTTAATTATCTTCTTGTTTAAGATATATTTTGCTTTTTCTAACCCACAAATTCTTTAGTTTATGTTCTTTAAATAATTTAGCTTTATAAAATAATATTTTTTTGGATTTGGATAACAATTCATAAACAAAAATAGGTTTGTCTTCAGAAAAATTAAGAATTTTAACATTTAAATCTTTTTTGGTTTGATAACCGACTAAAACTCTATCTCTAATAGATTCTGAATTATATTGAACAATTATATTACTTTTACTATCGGTCTTACGCATACGATAAGTCTTATTAATATCATTAGTAGATATACTTATTTCAAAATAATTATGTATTTTTTCAAAAATTTCATATAAATTTTCACTTGCAACAAAAGGAACGTTAACAATTTCTATAAAAGTGCACAAACTTCGATCTTCGAGTTGTGAAAGATTATCTTTAATTAAACGAATCTCAGTATCACGTTTTATTTTATCCTCGTCTAAGACTTTGATTCTTTTATTATGTTCCTCAATAAGAGGAGCAATTTTTTCAATTTTTAAAAGGCTAGCTACCATAGATTCTAAAGATTTGTTGAAACTTTCTTGTTTTGTTTTGAAGCTTTTGATTTCATCTGACATGAGTTGAATTGCAGCGGTGATATTTGATGTGGTGTTGTCGTCATCTGATTCAGCTTCTCTGGTGGAGATGGTGGTGTTGTTTACGCAGCAGTTTGTACAACGAAAAGCGACTGTACCATTTTCAACAGCTTTTTTTATTTCAATTTTTAGTGTGATACAGGAAAAATGAAAGTGTTTATTACAGTCGGTACACTGAATTCCTTTATTATTTTTATTTATATAGCCATTGCAGGTAACGCATTTCTGGGCCATGACGTTAAAAGTAAGACAATTGTTTGTTCATATGATTATGCGGACATGGGAAGATCACAAAATATTGGCATTAATATTACTAATTATTAAAAAAAAGTTTAAATACTGGCACAATAGCTTTATAGTATTTTTTTTTTTAATTTTGTCTTTCACTGTGTTTTGAGTATCAATGCTAAATGGGTTTGACAAGAGTTTTCAACAAGTTAACCCCTTAATCATGCACGTGGTCTTGTTCTACTTTTATGTAGGCACACACAGTATGAATTTATTAAATATTAAGTTGAAATTACTGAGATACAAAATTTAAATTAATAAAATGGTGTTAAGCACAATATTTTGATTTTTATTTCACTTTCTTAATTATTTCAATGATTTCTGTAAGCAAGCTATTAACAAAATGCAAAAGCTATACATTTCAAAGGGATGACAATATCTGTCACAAATATAAATTCTTAATTTGTATAAGTTTGCTATTATTAAAATGCAAAAGCAATAATTTCATTACGGAAGTCCAATATAGAGGTCACAACCAAAGCAAAATTCCCGCTCTATATTAAACTAATTTTTGATTTCCTTAAGTTAGCTATTAAGAAAATGCAAAAGCTATAATGTTCTCTTACGTAAGTCAATAAAGTGCAAGTCCAACTCGTGCAAAATGAATCTCGTTTTTTGTTTTTGTTTTAATTTTGGTGAAGTGGTCAATGAAAACGAAGGATACTAGAGCTTACTTTTAAAAACGAATTGAGGCTATTAGGAAAAAAATATGAGAACAACTTTTTTTAACTTGTTGGAGTTTTATATACATTAAACAAATGTCTTGCATGACTTCACTTTTGAGGAACTCAAACTAAGATATTTTCATGCACAAAATTGCAGAAGCAGATCTTATAGTTTTTATTTGTTTCATGCTAACAAATTTAGGTAAGCGTATGTTCAAACATTTATAATACAGTTTATAAATTTATGAAAATTCCGTTCTTCAAAACGATTTAACAACACTGACTAAAATCAAACTATTTAAACATCTATCTGACATTTTCATGATGCGCGATTACTTTCTTAAACAAGCCGTAAAGGAGTTGTCTGTAATGACTTTCATCTGAATGTTCTATAAAAGCTATTATTTTTCTAGCTAAGGCAACCAATTTCGGCAGGCCTTAAAAAAGTCTCCGGAGAACGCATTACATGAAGTCTCATATAGAAACAAACTTAAAGGCACTAAACAAGCTATTTTGAAATAAATAAATCGTTAAATGCTTGACTTGCATTATTTAGCCTTACAATTGTTATATGTCAGCAATAGCCTATCCAATTCTAAAAATTGGACCTTATACAAGTTAAATTGTTAGTTGGGTGTGCCAAAGTTCTCGAATCGCAGTTGCTCCACACGAAAGTGCCTTGCTTGGGGTTTCGTTATCTAACCTAAATAAATCATTATAATGTGAGCCGTTGCAATTACCTTTTGGTTTTCATTAAGCACTTTAACACCTTCATCTTGAAAGACAACTGTGAAACCTTGTTTTACAATGCGGCTGACGGACAACAAATTAGTTCTAAGACCGGGGATAAACTGAACGTCGTTGATTTCAATTAAATCGTCTGCGCTTTTGTTTGCTTTCAGCGAGAGATTTCCCGTACTTTTGACGTGCATTACCCCTTTATTTGCTGCAATGACCATACCTTTAGCTTCTTTTGGATTTTGCAGGAGATCTTGAGAAGAATTCATGTGGGATGTAGCGCCTGAATCAGAATACCAGTCCTTGCTGATTCCAAGGCCAAAAGTGGAGAGCACGGCACCGAATACATGTGATTTCCTAACATCGCTGTTCGAATTTGCACATTTTAATTGGCAGTTCTTTTTGGGCCTTTACGCTGTTCCGAGTTGCTTGTTTGACGCTTTTGGTATTTACCGGCAAAAAATTCGGAATTCTCACCGCCCGGTCGCATCTCCTGCAAGAGCTTTGTCTTTATGGCATCACCGGTGATCTTTGCACCTGAGTTTTCCAATGCCATTATCATTGGTCGGTACTCCTCAGATAAGCCGGCTAACAAGAGCGAACCAATCCACTCTTCATCAATTAGAAATCCAATTCCGTTTAATGATTGCGATGCGGAAATGATTTCTTTCACGTAGCGTTCCATGGAACCGCAGTTCGACAGTGAAGTGGTAATTAGTTTACGCAGTAGACCTACCCGACGTGTGAGACCATTGTCGTCGTAGGCGTCTGCTAACCTTTGCCACATTTCTTTTGCTGTCTTCGCAGTTTGCGTATGTATGTAACACACAGAATCGATAGCCAAAGTTATTTTGCTTCTCGCCCGCCTGTCCTTAACGACGTCTATTGTTATTTTAGGCTGCCCATTTTCATCTGTCTCATAATCGATAACTCCGCACCAGAGATTATCCAGATCGAGGTACGCCTGTACTGCAATACGCCAGTTGGAGTAGTTCTCCCGTCCCAGAAACTTTTCATAGGAAAGTCCATTTTCCAATTTTGCCATCGTTATTTAACAATACAAAATTTTTTATTTTTACAAAAAAAATATAGGTACCAATTAAATTTTATTTATTAGCAAAAAATGTTAAAAAATGTTTTTTGAGGGGCCCATAACCTATAAGAGAGTAAAGAAAACCGCGTGGTGTTACCTAAGGGTTAATCCAAGAAGAAGGGATATAATTTATTTAAAAACAAAATGAAGTATAATAAATGTGTTCAAAGTATAATATACATACAACTTCTAGATCACAGATAAGCAATACCTAGATGGGAATCTACGGCTGTCAATTCGTTTTGCCTACAAGCTCAAACGTCAAATGGCCGTGGTGAACATCGGATTTTTGCACTAGTGTACGTGCAGACGACCGTGGTGAAAATCGGATTTTTGCACTAGTGTACGTGAAAAAAATCCGAGTTTCACCTCGGTTCGTAAACAAAATGGCGGATAATTTAAGAATCCAAGGGTTTGTTTAAATGTGCTAGGTTCTTGTATGCCGATTTCCTTTCGACGATTGCAGATTAATTTTTTTTGTTGTAAGGAAGTCGCAAAAAAAATCGTGTAGCCGGTGTAAATTTTCTATATGAAAGATTTGATTTTTCTATCACAGATTTGATTTTTTTGTTGAAATGAAAGTTACATTAAGGTTTAACTACATATACCTACCTACTTTTGCAAAAAAGTACAAAAGTGAGAATTTAAAATGTTCGCTAAAGAAACCTTCTTGGAACAAAACATACAAAAATTGTTTTGACAGAAAACGTAGTATAACTTCTTATTGGCTGTAGAGATACTAGCGATGTTGTATTTGTAATGCCTGTAAAATCGTACTGTACTATGGATGGCTTTTGTGATAAAACACGCCTATTGTGTTTTTTCCTCAATCAGAATTGACTTTATTGCAGTTTTTGCAATTAAGAACAAATGAGATTCACACCATTGTGGGTGCTTTCTTTTATCCCCATACAAATTAATTCTGGCAGATGAAGGTTTTGTTGGTATTCCAAATGTTTCGCATCGGCTTAGGAGACCATTTTTGTTGCAACACAATTTAAATTGTGTAAAGGATCTTTCAAATCAACGTTAAAGGCTCTTCCAAACCAATGTGAAACATTCGTTGCGGCAAAGAAACATTCGCATGTCAAAATTTATTTACATGGTGATAAATGAGAGTGCCCACACTAACGCGGCGGAGAAACATATGAATTAATTTTGACTGACGAATGTTTCTTCGCCGCAACGAATGTTTCGCATTGGTTTGGGTGAGCCTTAAATCGGAGCGAAACATTCACGACAACAAAACATACACTTTTTAAAATTAAGTTACATGAAAATAATTGAGAGTATGTACCCACAATGAAAGCGGTGCGATTTTCCATATGAACCCGATGACTGACAAAAATGTTGTCCACGCATCGGTTTGGGGGACCTTAAATTAATTTTTAAAAATTTACGTCGGAATTTGACCATGATGCAATCCAACCCCTTACGTATAAATTAAAATAATTTCATATATTAAGTATGTCTGTACCCTAAAACTAAGAATATAGTAGCTGTCAAATTTACCATGGTAAATTTAATTTTTGTTGATTTCTCGAACCTTATTATTGGTTGGCGAGATTTTTTTTATAATTATTGTACTGTAGAGCTGAAAAAAATTGAAATTATGTTTTTAAATTTCATAAACATAATTAGGTCTTTTGCCCTTTGCTATACTCTGCTCAAACAGGGCCCCTTCGGAGGCGACAGAGTTCTACAAAATGTTCTCATCGCGCATCGTCTGCCCAAGTAGCTTTTTGGCGAATTGGAAAAAAGAAACATGAAAGCACCAAAAGATTTTTCATTGAAATTCAAGGACTCGTTCAAGTTCCGCTTGCCATGCGGGCATTGTGCTTGGTGAAACAATTATTTTTTTGTTAATTTATTTTTTAATGAAAATCATAAACACCGAAATAAAAATCTTCGCACAGCACATTTATGAAAAAAAAAATGAACTGTCAAACAAATCAAATTCACCGCGTTAAATGTTGTTGCAGTTCACATCTGTTCATCGACACGAAATGAAATTACAAAAACAACAATGTAAACAAATGGGTTTTGGGGGGTGATACGAACGAAAGATTTCTATCTAGGTAATGCTTATCTGTGTTCTATATTATGTTGGTGGCTGACTTCAGTGCCACTTAAAAGAAAAAAATTTGAGACTCCAATAGAAGCATTTTTGAAATTTTTCAAACATTTAAAATCGCTTAGAAAAAGATGTAAATATTATAACTATATTTTATCATAGTTATAATTCTTTTTATTATCGATATGAACATATTAGGAGGATTTAATTTAAATATTATAGTAGATTTAATTTAAATATTATAGATATGCATTTAAGTGATCATAATATTTTTTCAAATAAAATTTGATGCAATATAATGATGTTCCAAATGAGCTAATTTCGAAATTACCTCATTTCGGCTCCAATTAAAACGTAGTATAACGCTGCATATGTTATATATTTTTTTTCAATGAAGTATTGCACGTATTCACTATATTTACATTTATTACACCTTTTTATTTAGTTTAATAAGCTTTTTTACTAATTAAAACTTAAATCTTAAATCTTACTTAAATCTCAAAAATATATGTCTCAAAAACACAGCTAAAAATTCTTTTGGGCGCCCCAGCATTTAGCTATTGCACTGCATTCCGACCCTATGTGAATGCATTTGTGTTTGTGTAACTTACACTATTTTGAAAAAAGCTTCACTTTTTCCTCTAAATGCCCTATCCTCCATTTCTTCTCCTAAGATTTTGAATTAAAAATAAACAAATATGTTTCATTCATTCATGCAATCTAGTGATACCTTAAAAATGCATTCGGCTTTTAATAATGAGAAAAAAGATCACAAACAACAGAAGTAGGTAACAAATATGTTTCTCCACCACTCACTCAATTTGCAAGCGAAAAAAAGAGTATTATACATTACAAAATTAATAAATATGTTGCTTTCATTCATGCATGGTGTAACTAAAGCTCTCACTCAAGGTGCAGCGAAAAAAAGAAAATTTTAAATTACAGAAGTAATACATATTTTTCTCTTTCACTCATTCAATGAGTTAAAAGTGATGTAGTCTTTATGTCAAATTTTTCATTTATTGAATTATTTGAAATTTCCGAAATAGAAAATAGAGTGGTATAATATAAAGTTTTTGTGCAATGTCAAGAGTATGTGCGAATTCCTATTCAGTGATACCTATTTTAGTGGATTTGACTATTTTATTCGAAGTTGCAAACTTGAATAAAGACTACTCTAACATGCCCCAACAACATATCAAAAATGCAGAACTACATCACGCTTTGCGATTTTAGCCTTTTTTTAATAATTGACTGAGCTAGGAAGGTGGAATTTCGGAATTATAAAGAAAGACTTAAGCTTTTTTTAAAGCAGTCAGCGCTTAAAGTTTTCCCTGACTGCTCTCCAAGTTCCCTGACTTTCCCTGACATTCCCTGACCAATTTTTCGTTCCCTGATTTTCCCTGACTTTCCAGTCCAGTGGCAACCATTGATCGCGGCCATTTTCTGACATTTTGGCTGTCAACTATTTGTCAACAAAAAAAAAATTGAACAAAATATCGTTACAGTTTTGACAAATTAAATGAATCGTCTCATGGAAAGTAACATTTATTTCAAATAAAAAAAACTTTGGCTTTTAACTTTTTTTCTGTCATCTTTTTTACAATCAGTCCACCCGTGCTTCAAGATCCATCTGCCAAATTAATGCATTTTTGGATGAATTTTTGACATTTGTTGAGAATTCATCGGATAAATGTAGAAAATAGTGTATGGAACCACTGTTTTTATTTTAGCTTAATTCTTAAGCAGAGATGTTTATCGCCGCGAACTAAGCACATTTGTTATTGTATTTTACATGAACATTTTTTTTAAGCTAACATAGAGGGCATTTAAAAACACACCTAATAGGCGTTGTTTCTGTTTCTTTTGAAGAACAATTCATTAAAGTTTTAACTTCATGTATTGAAATCTTTTATGATAAAAGTCAAACAAATCTGTCTTTTATTCTGTTATGGTTTATAACAGATTTCATAACTGAATTCGAACTGCAGAATACCAATTAATAAAAGAATAAAAGGTTTTTTGACAGTTCGAAAATTTGTATGGAAATTGATAGAAGAATAACAGAATAAAAGATTGCGCCGAATGGGCCTAAATGCTTAATAACAACAAAAACTGTCTTAGTTCTAGATATCTAAAAGAAAATTAACATGATCACAAGTGAAAATATGATATTTTGAAGTTTAACAGAGATATGAAATTTTAAATAGGAGCAGGGATTTGTGAAATCAGGATTTAAAAATATTTTCAAACTGCAAAATACGTTTTTCATTAAATTTTCCATGTTAAGACTTGGGGAGCCTTTTTGAGACATAGGTAGCACAGTAGTCCTTTTGCGGCGAAGAAACATTCGTCAGTCAAAATTAATTCATATGTTTCTCCGCCGCGTTGGTGTGGGCAATCTCATATATCACCATGTAAATAAATTTTGACATGCGAATGTTTCTTCGCCGTGATGAATGTTCCGCATTGGTTTGGGAGAACCTTAACATTCGGTGCGGCGAATAAATATTCGCAGTTGGGCACTCTCATTTATCATCCTGTAAATAAATTTTGAAATGCGAATGTTTCTCCGCCGCGTTGATGTGACCACTCTCATTTATCACCATGTAACTTAATTTTGACTGGCGAATGTTTCTTCGCCGCACCGAATGTTTCGCATTGGTTTGGGAGAGCCTTAGGAGCCAAATGCTACTATAGACCCTGTTTAGATTGGGAAGTTTATGTACGGACTCACGCCAGTTTGTAGGAAAGAGAAGTTCGGGGTAAGAGGTCTCGTGAGGCATGTAGAAAATATAAACACCGGACTCATAAGTCTGCTTTGTTGTTCTTTCAATGTGGAAGTTGTTGTTCCCTGCATAGATTGGGGAGATTGAGTACGGACTGATGAGTACCATCGTGTTTACATTACAAACTGGGAGGTGACTCAAAATGCATTAAAACAACAACAACATCAACAACTTCCACATTGAAAGAACAACAAAGCAGACTCAAGCCCTAACTACATTCAACACACTTTTGTACAAAAGTGAAAAAAATGTTTTGTCTTTTTCCAACATGCTAATCAATCCTATCTCGTATCTCAAATTTTCCAAAAGTAAAAGTTTGAGCTCTCTTAACTTTTACTTTTGTACAAAAGTAAAACACCAATACATTCATAAGAAACAGTTTTGAAAACGACTAATAGATGTCACTGGCTGTAGGGAAATTTTAGGGGAACAAAACTCGAACACTCCTTATCTTGAACAGCTGACGTTTTTTTTTGTTCAAGACCGCAATAGGCGGAACTGCACTGCAGCGGAACTGCGATTCACAATAATTTGTATGAAATTTTATGAAGTTCAGTTGCTGCTTAGTGTGATATAGCTCATACAATGTCATACAAATAATGTTTTTCCGCGTCGTGAAGTGTAGTTCCGCTACAGTTGTGTGCGGTCTAACCTTAAATGCAAAAAAGTGTGTTTAAATAAATATGTATTTTTTTTAAACAAATTTTAAATTGATTCAGGTTCTTCATCAAAATGAACTCTTTTTCATTGTGAAGACCAGCATTTTCTAAATATGTAGGTATATCATTCGCCTTCCTTGGATCACATAGAACGATCATATCTTTATTTGCAGAGCTTACAGCTAGTAAATGTGATGGTTGTTCATTCTTGTAGAGGCGAATGTGTGATTTTCATCAGCATATTGAAAATAGCCTGTATTTTAATATAAGAATAATATAATTAATATTAATGAATCAGGGATTTGTGTGAGGTCAAAAAAGTACTTTCCTGGCACATCTGCGCTGGAATCCCGAGCACACTTACTGGACAGTACAACTAAGCAAAATAATGTACACTCCCGAATAGTTGGCTTATAATTGTTAGACAAATTAAAATAGATATTTTGTATAATAAAAATCAAATACCTAGCGTAACAAATTGTTGTCTAGTTTTAGCATTAAACACAATTTTCGTTCAATTTTTCGCAAGCACATAGCGCTAGGGTATGTGTGTAATTTCTCACTTTTGTAATTTTGTACAAAAGTAGGTCTATGTAGTTAAGCCTTCACGAGTCCGGTTCTTACAGTTTCTACATGCCTCACGAGACCTCTTACCTCGCACTTCTCTTTCCTATAAACTGGCGTGAGTCCATACACAAACTTTCTAATCTAAACAGGGTCAAAGTAATCATTTCGACAGCACTGGTTAAGATTTCCAAGTGAACCGAGTAATTCGGGTCCTTGGTGCGTTCTTTTATGGTGGATTTACATGTATCTGCATTTGGTTTCTGCACAAAAAAGGGATGCCAAATACAAAATGTATATTTGTTAGATAGAGAGAAAAGATCAAAATGCAGAAGAACTTCGTTTCGGCATTATAGGAAAGTGCCATAATACAGAAATGAAGACGAACATGTTCATCTTCTTGATGGTTCTCTTTCACTCGCTCGGATTTTTTGTATACATCTGTCCTGCTCTACTTTTCTGCGTTGTGCAGACGAAGATACATGTAATGGTGGATTTTAAAGAGTAGTGCTGTAAGTATTAAGAAAAGAGCAAACTAACATAGAA
Organism: Melangyna quadrimaculata; assembly: GCA_949320155.1. Classification (NCBI taxonomy): domain Eukaryota; kingdom Metazoa; phylum Arthropoda; class Insecta; order Diptera; family Syrphidae; genus Melangyna; species Melangyna quadrimaculata. Next base: position 112,415,831 of record OX439484.1, read on the forward strand.
CTTAAGACAAATTATTTTATTGCTTCAACCCAAATATTGATATTGAAACGGTTTTATTTTGTAGTAGGTACATTGATATTTGTCAATTTTCTTATAATTAACAACTGTCTGCATCATTTTCAGTGACCAAAACTTTTTTCGTTGGCAAACGCTTGAAAATTTCACTTCTTTACTTAAAGACTACAAGACGCTTGAAACTGAGAATTCTGAGATCCGCAGTTATGATAAAAACCCAAATAAATGGTATGGAATAACAAGTCTGTCGTTTTGAACAAAATAGTTTTTAATAAAGAAAAGAATAGTATTAAACAAAAAGACAGAACGGCAACTTAATTTGAACTGAACAATATTTAATTAAAATGAGACAAGTATCAAAACAAGTAATACAAAGGTTATTAATTTAAATTCAAACTAAATTACTCTAACTGACACCGCCTCTTAATTTTATGAGAATACTTTACGTTATATATTGTAATGAGTAATGACAATGAGAAAAAAATATTAATATTAAAACAAAAATAACACAAACTAAATTAAATTTAAATATGCTCATAGTTTTTCAAACTGTTTTCGACCTAGTCCTTTTGTCATTATATCAGCAGCTTGTTCACCTGTTGGGATATATTTTAACTTAACAAGTCCCTTTTCGATTGTATCATGAATGATATGATACTTGAATGCTACATGTTTCAAGCGCTTATGATTTTTGTGTTTTTCTGCGGCATTAATACATGATTGGTTATCTTCGTCAATAACCGTTGGTTCATTTGGTTCGATGCTTAATTCACGATGTAATTGTTTAATCCATTCAGCTTCATTCATTGCTTCCAAAACTGCTGCATATTCGGCTTCAGTTAATGATTGACTAATGATCCCTTGTTTGTGTGTCGACCAAGTCACTGTGTTATCAAATAGCTTGAAAACAAATCCTGAAGTTGATTTACAATCATTTTTATCACCAGCCCAATCGGAATCGGCATATCCGATTAATGTATCAACGTTTTCATTTTTGCGATACTCCAATTTCAAACTAAACGTACATTGAATGTAACGCAAAACTCGTTTTGCATGTGTGAAATGCTTGTTGCTGCACATAAGTCCGGTCTTGTTGTCAATGTTGCATATGTTAAACAACCAATTAATTCTCGATATGGTAAATTTGAATCACAAATTGTGTCACCTGCATCCAATTGTAGACCCTTTTCTATGGGTGTTGACACTGCTTTGCATTCATTCATACCAAATTTCCGCACGACATTTATCAAATATTGTGCTTGACTCAATTTGATAATACCATTTTTTCGATCATGTTCAATATGCATTCCAAGAAACGATTCAACTTTTCCAATATCGGTCATTCGAATTCTTTTGCAAGTAAACTCTTCACAATACTGATCATTTCGAGGCTTTCAGAAATAATTAACAAGTCATCCACGTACAAAATGATGTAGCAGCGAATACCCGTGTCGAGTTTTGTGAACAAGCAATAGTCTGATGCACAACGTTTGAAACCGATGCGTGTAAAAAACTTGTTAAATTTCTCGTTCCACATTCGTGATGCTTGCTTCAGACCGTAAAGTGATTTGTTTAACTTGCACACTTTCGAGTCTTTAGCAAAACCATCTGGTTGTTTCATAAAGATTTCTTCCTCATAATCACCGTTTAGAAATGCTCCTTTTACATCCATTTGGTGAATGTGCGTATTGAACTGTACAGCTATTGCAAACAAAATGCGCAACGTGTTGGTAATTTGGCTACTGTTGCGTATGTTTCATTATAGTCGAAACCTTCTTTCTAAAAACACCCCTTGGCTACCAATCTTGCCTTGTATTTGTCAATTTCACCATTGGCTTTACGCTTAAGTTTTAAGACCCATTTGTTCGGAATAGCTTTTCGATTTTTCGGTAGTTCACACAAGGTCCATGTTTTGTTCTTAAGTAATGATTCATACTCAGTCTCAATTGCCAATTTCCATTCGTTCCAGTTACTACGTTTTCTGGCTTCCTCTATTGAGTTTGGATCATTGTCGACGTACTCTTGTGCTGATAATGCAAAATTTCCATCCATGCTCAGTGAATCCGCAAGTAAATTCAATCGATCAGTTTTTTTACGCTCTCGTTCACTTTTTCGAACCTTTGGTGTCTTGATGTTACCAATGTTATCTGTTTCAACACTGTGAATTGTATCTTTGAGGTAACTGGTGCAACTATTTTCTGTATCTTGGCTTTCATCGTCAACATCATCTCTAACTTTATAATCGTTGTCAAATTCTATAACCACCTCTGCATTCGAAAAACCGTTGATTTTTGACGGTTCAAATTGACTTTTCATTAAATGTCACATTTCGGCCAATAATCAGCTTATCCTTGTCAATATCCCACAGTCAATAAGAATTGTTCGAAGCATAGCCCACCAAACAACATTTACTTGCCTTTGGTTCCAATTTCTTTCGTTTTTCAGATGGAATATGATTGTAGCAAATTGAACTGAAAATGCGTATGTTGGAAACGTTCGGCCTTCGACCATACTGGAGTCTTATTTATGAATTGCTTACCGATTGCACTCGGTAAGCAATTCATAAATAATAAAAATAAAAATAAAAAATAAGATTGCACTGATGTTCAAAAGGGTAGTTATGTGCATTCAAGAGGACACAAGCGTCCACAGGTTTTTCTCAAAACCCACCTCTGTCTACCAACTCCTACTCTCACCTCCACGTGGTGAACATCGGGTGTCTAGTACCTCAGCTTTCCACGGGGTTTAAATCCCCGTGGAAAGCTGTTGGGGATAGCCAACGAGAGAGGGGGGGGGAGGAGTGTTCCCACTAAGGCACTTCTCCTTTCATCGAGGCGGCAGCGGACGAATTCTCTAGATGGAATCAACGGTGGCGTCTACAGTTCCAGTTAGGTTGAACTACTTAGTGAACACCTTATATGGGCTACTACGTCATATTTGTAGCTCAGGCCTATAAGGAGCGGTTTATCCGGCTCCCTACCCTTGGAGTTATACGAAGGGTCTGGTCCTCCGGGTCGGGGGTTGTGCGTCGGGGTAACTTCCCTACCACGTAAAAAAAAGTTGTTCCGAAACAACAACAAGCCTCGGTTATGGATGATTTTAAAGTTGACGACCCCAGCAAACGAAACAAGGACAATGAATTTCGGATCTGCACGTGGAACGTCCTTATACAGAACACGTGCAGCCGAACAACGACGTAACAGCCATCCAGGAAGTGCGATGGGATGGAGAGGGCGTACGGAGACTGAAAACGTGTGACATCTACTACGGCGGGTGCTTGAAGGAACAGGGTCAGCGGCTCTTTGGTTGTGGTTTTGTGATAAGGGGAAGACTTAGGCAAGAAAACTTGGGCTTCCGAAGTGTAAGCGAGCGCTTGGTCACAATCCGCATCAAAGGCAAATTTAAGAACATTTCGCTGATTTGTGTTCACGCCCCCCATGAAAGGAGAGAAGACTCAACCAAAGAAGCATTCTACGATCTCTTGGAGACAACGTATGATATGTGCCCGAAGTACGACGTGAAGATCATTCTTGGTGACTTCAACGCAAGATTCGGAAAGGAGGGCATCTTTGGTTCGATAGTTGGAGGACACAGCCTACACGACGAAACTTCCGGCAACGGACACAGGCTGGCAGACTTTGCGGCGGGTCGAAATGTCATCATCTCAAGCACCTACTTCCCACACCTCAATATACACAAGGGCACTTGGCGGTCGCGTGATCAAGTAACCGTCAACCAAATCGACCACGTTGCGATAGACGCGAGACATGCTTCCAGTATCTTGGACGTCCGAACGTTCCGAGGGGCCAACATTGATTTGGATCACTACCTGGTGGTAGCTAGACTACGTATGCGGATATCCATGACGCGACAACGCAGAGCAGATGCTGTGAAAAGATTCGATGTCGAGAAGCTTAAAGGCTCTCCCAAACCAATGCGGAACATTCGTTGCGGCGAAAAAACATGCGCATGTCAAAATTTATTTACATGGTGATATATGAGAGTGCCCACACCAACGCGGCGGAGAAACATATGAAATAATTTTGACTGACGAATGTTTTTTCGCCGCAACGAATGTTTCGCATTGGTTTGGGAGAGCCTTAAATCGCAAGAGACTGCCAGAACTTTTGCAGACCACGTAACTCTTAATCTCTCAGGAGGTCCGCCACCAGCATCAAGTGCAGAGGACCAGTGAGAACACTGTCAACAAGCCATCAGAAGTGCCGCCTCTGATGTGCTGGGCACAGATAAGCAATACCTAGATGGGAATCTACGGCTGTCAATTCGGTTTGCCTACAAGCTCAAACGTCAAATGGCCGTGGTGAACATCGGATTTTTGCACTAGTGTACGTGCAGACGACCGTGGTGAAAATCGGATTTTTGCACTAGTGTACGTGAAAAAGAAATCCGAGTTTCACCTCGGTTCGTGAACAAAATGGCGGATAATTTAAGAATCCAAGGGTTTGTTTAAATGTGCTAGGTTCTTGTATGCCGATTTCCTTTCGACGATTGCAGATTAATTTTTTTTGTTGTAAGGAAGTCGCAAAAAAAAACGTGTAGCCGGTGTAAATTTTCTATATGAAAGATTTGATTTTTGATCTTTTTTTCTAAACAAATCAAATTTTGCTATCACAGATTTGATTTTTTTGTTGAAATGAAAGTTACATTTAAGTTTAACTACATATACCTACCTACTTTTGCAAAAAAGTACAAAAGTGAGAATTTAAAATGTTCGCTAAAGAAACCTTCTTGCAAGAAAACATACAAAAATTGTTTTGACAGAAAACGTAGTATAACTTCTTATTGGCTGTAGAGCTACTAGCGATGTTGTATTTGTAATGCCTGTAAAATCGTACTGTACTATGGATGGCTTTTGTGATAAAACACGCCTATTGTGTTTTTTCCTCAATCAGAATTGACTTTATTGCAGTTTTTGCAATTAAGAACAGATGAGATTCACACCATTGTGGGTGCTTTCTTTTATCCCCATACAAATTAATTCTGGCAGATGAAGGTTTTGTTGGTATTCCAAATGTTTCGCATCGGCTTAGGAGACCATTTTTGTTGCAACGCAATTTAAATTGTGTAAAGGATCTTTCAAATCAACGTTATCGGAGCGAAACACTCACGACAACAAAACATTCACTTTTTAAAATTAAGTTACATGAAAATAATTGAGAGTAGGTACCCACAATGAAAGCGGTGCGATTTTCCATATGAACCCGATGACTGACAAAAATGTTGTCCACGCATCGGTTTGGGGGACCTTAAATTAATTTCTAAAAATTTACGTCGGAATTTGACCATGATGCAATCCAACCCCTTACGTATAAATTAAAATAATTTCATATACTAAGTGTGTCTGTACCCTAAAACTAAGAATATAGTAGCTGTCAAATTTGCCATGGTGAATTTAATTTTTGTTGATTTCTCGAACCTTATTATTGGTTGGCGAGATTTTTTTTATAATTATTGTGCTGTAGAGCTGAAAAAAATTGAAATTATGTTTTTAAATTTCATAAACATAATTAGGTCTTTTGCCCTTTGCTATACTCTGCTCAAACAGGGCCCCTTCGGAGGCGACAGAGTTCTACAAAAAGTTCTCATCGCGCATCGTTTGCCCAAGTAGCTTTTTGGCGAATTGGAAGAAAGAAACATGAAAGCACCAAAAGATTTTTCATTGAAATTCAAGGACTCGTTCAAGTTCCGCTTGCCATGCGGGCATTGTGCTTGGTGAAACAATTATTTTTTTGTTAATTTATTTTTTAATGAAAATCACAAACACCGGAATACAAATCTTCGCACAGCACATTTATGAAAAAAAAAAAAATGAACTGTCAAACAAATCAAATTCACCGCGTTAAATTGTTGTTGCAGTTCACATCTATTCATCGACACGAAATGAAATTACAAAAACAACAATGTAAACAAATGGGTTTTGGGGGGTGATACGAACGAAAGATTCCTATCTAGGTATTGCTTATCTGTGGTGCTGGGTTTCACTAGGCGAATACAACGAAACCCCTGGTTCGATGAAGAGTGCCGGCTAGCGCATGCAGCTAAGGACGAGGCCTACCAAGCAATGCTGCAGACTCGAACAAGAGCTGCTGAGAGAGTGGCCCGGGAGCTCTACGGGCTGAAACGCAAAGAGGAACGCCGACTTCTCAGGAGGAAAAAGAGAGAGCACGAGAAGCGGGCGGTAGAGTCTATTGAGGGTTGTAGCGGTAGGGGAGATGTTCGAAAATTTTATCAGAGGGTGAAGCGATCCACCCAAGGATTCAAGGCTAGAACGGAAGCCTGCCGAGATGAGAGTGGGAATATGTAGTAGACACACAGTCAGTGCTGACGATCTGGAAAGAACACTTCTCTAGACTGCTTAATGCCGAAGACAGCCAAGATGCCGCTAATAGGCAGAACGCTCCATTCAACTTAGACGATGATGGCCAAGAGTTCCGTCCACCCGACCTAACCGAAGTTCGGCTGGCGATATCCAAACTTAAGTCGTACAAGGCTGCAGGTGCGGATGGCTTACAAGCCGAACTATTTAAATCAGCGGGAGATGAATTGGCTAGGAGCATACACCAGCTCATCTGCAAAATTTGGTCGGAGGAAAGTATGCCCGATGAATGGAACCTCGGTATAGTGTGCCCCATCCATAAGAAGGGAGACGTTCTGAAATGTACCAACTACAGAGGAATTAGTCTCCTGAACGTCGCTTATAAAATCTTGTCGGCCATCCTGTGTGACCGCTTAAAACCTTTTGTCAACGATCTGATCGGCCCTTATCAGTGCGGTTTTAGGCCAGGCAAGTCAACCGTCGATCAAATGTTCACAATCCGACAGATTTTAGAAAAATCCCGGGAATTTCAGATCGATACACACCACCTTTTTATCGATTTTAAAGTCGCGTATGATAGCGTGAAAAGGGACGAATTATACAGAGCCATGTCGAGTCTCGGCATCCCTGCCAAACTCGACCGCTTGTGCAGGATGACGATGGAGAAATCTCGCTGCTCCGTCAAAATTGGTAAGAACACCACCGATTCCTTTGATGTTGAGAAAGGATTGAGGCAAGGCGACGCGTTATCATGCAACCTATTCAACATCGTTCTTGAAGCCATGTCAACACCAGCGGTACAATCTATCAAAAGTCCGTTCAATTGCTTGCATATGCGGATGACATAGACATTGTCGGCAGAACGAAGCGAGCTGTGGCAGGGGCATTTGCGAGCATTGAATCGGAGGCGGCTAGAATGGGATTGGCGGTTAATGAGGACAAGACGAAGTATATGCTGTCATCGAGAGAGGAATCTCAACATTGTCGACTCGGGCAAAATATCACGATGGACAGATATAACTTCGAAGTTGTCAAGGACTTTGTCTACCTGGGCTCCACTATTACATCGCAGAATGACATCAGTGCAGTGATCAAGCGAAGAATTACTCTTGCCAACCGCTGTTTCTTCGGTCTAAGAAGGCATTTAAGTAGTAAGGCCCTCTCTCAGAGAACCAAGGAGACTTTATACAAAACCCTAATCATCCCGCTCCTGCTTAATGGGTCAGAAGCATGGACACTGAAAGATTCGGATAAAAATCTGCTAGGGTGCTTTGAGAGGAAGATTCTTCGTGTGATTTTCGGTCCGGTGTGTATCGAAGGAGTATGGAGGAGAAGATTCAACGACGAGCTATACAGGCTATACAGCGACGTTGACCTGGTCAAAAAGCTGAAAATACAGCGGCTGAGATGGCTGGGGCACGTGGAGCATATGGACAGCAACGCACCTGCCCGACGAGTCTTCGAATCCAACCCCGATGGGGTACGCAGCAGAGGAAGAACCCGTAACAGGTGGCGCAATCAAGTGAATGACGACATCAAAGCACTCGGTGTGCGCAACTGGAAGCGGCTAGCTAGGGATAGAGCTGGCTGGAGGGGCTTGTTAGTTGAGGCCGAAGCCCATCCTGGGCTGTGAGCGCCATCAAAAGTAAAGTAAAGTAAAGTAAAGTAAGTAAGTTACCGATTGCACTTGTTGGACAGCGATTCTTGATGTAATTCGCCGCAAGAACAGCTTCATTCCAAAATTTGCGGTCTAATCCACTTGCCGTCAGCATTGCGAGTGCCTTGTCTTGAAGATTTCAATTTAATCGTTCAGCAATACCATGCATTTCAGGATTGTAGGCAACAGTATATGAAATCTGAATTCCCCTAGACCTACAGTTATCCTTAAAATCTTTAACAATGTACTCACCACCGTTATCAGCACAAACTTTAGAAACTTTACTATTATGCGTTGTGTGTCCAAAGTTGATATATTCTTGAAATTTGCTGAAGACCTCACTTTTATTTTTCATAAAATAAATCATGGAAGCTCGTGTAAAATCATCAGTAAACGTTACAAAATACAGGGACCCATCATATGCTGTTTTTGAAAAAGGCCCACATACATCAGTGTGTATATTAATTGCAATACTCGTGTGGATCGTATGTTACCCCTTTTGTCCAACGGTAATCGTGTTTGCTTGCTCAAAACGCACGATTCACAAAATTTGTCATCTGTATTTATATTGAATTTGTCGATGCCATCAACCATGATATGCTTGATTAATTTCTTCATGTCAAACACATTCAAGTGGCTCAACCGATAATGCCATAAATCCTGAGAAACACTTTATACGTGCGCTACCAGCAAACACATTACGTTCCACGTGAAATGTCACCTCATACAGTTATTCAATTGCATGCGCGCCAAATTGAGTAATACCATTTTTCGATGCGTACGCATAATCACCATTAAATACAATTTTGTAACCTCTCTTCGTTAGTTTTCGGATCGACAGAAGATTGCATTTCAAGTCTGGAACGTACAATACATTTGGTATTTTCTTGACTGAAGAATCACCTTTATAGAACGTCTTTATCGAAATATCGCCTCGTTGAGTCCCTGTGATTTTCTCATTCTTCTTCGCAACAGATATATTCATTTTCTTGATTTCAACCAGATTGTCAAAATATTCTTTGTCATTGCACAAATCGTCCGTTGCTCCAGAGTATAACGTGAATGTTATTTCTAATGCGTCATTGCGTTTCGCCGACAGAACTTGATTTTGTTTATTTTTCTGTGCTTCATCTTCATTCTTCATAGAGCAAACATTTTTTCTTACATCTATTGTAAATACATCTTTTACAGCAGATAAAATTGAATGCTCATTCATATTATTGTGCGTGGCACAGTTAGCACTAGATTCATTCTTCGATGAATTTCCCTTCCAAATTTTACCTTTGGATCTGCACCTGGATTTAATGTGACCCTTTTTTCCACAATTATAACAAATGATGTTTGAATTTTTCACTTGCATTGCACAAGTATTAATACTTCTGCTTTGCTTTGAAGTACTATTTTGTTTAGCAATGTTAGAAACAGACTAACAATGAGGTCCTGTTCCTCCGGTTTGGCTCCAGCTAAACGTAGATCACGAACAATATTGTATATCATTACCGTCAAATTTCATAGACATTAGTTGCTTTCGCAATACCAGTTGACTTGTGATACTTTTTCGCTGAAACATACTCAATAACCCATCGTACATTTGTTTGGCATTAGGTTTATCCATAATGTAAGTGAACTGCTCGTCATTGATCGTTTGAGCAATCAAACTTCTACATTTAGCATCTTTGGCCATTGAGTTCAAATCACCATCGACAAATTGTTTCAAAAATTTTTCTTCTAATAACAAATCCAGTCGGAATTTCCATTGGCTAAAATTTGTTCCGTCGAACTAAGGCATGGAAATCTTTTCACCGTCAGCCATTTTTATTTCTCAATCTAGATTGTTCTCGAGACTTATTATTCACTAATAACCCAATTTACTGACAGCCGTATTCATTAGAATCCGCTGAAGTGATGAATAGTTATGCACTGCATAAGGATTTATGTAGCCAATATACAACGTTGCATAAATTGTTATGCATAAAATATTTTTCAACCCATTATAGTTATAATGAGCTTGTGTCAAAATTAGTACTATAAAGGAGGAATCAAGTACGTTTTACTTTCAAAACTGACAAAGGAGACACAGCTGTGTGTGTGCTGTGTGAAAAATCAATAGAAGTAATTCTGCTGGCGATTGGATTCTTTCTGGTTTCTTATTCATTTCTTTTAATATTATTATAATTATCCAGTTACTTTGTTGTTTTTTTGTGTTCGCAAATAAAATTTAAAATATTTGAAACAAAAACTACGTCGTTTTTGATTTATTCCATGAATTGTTCCATTCACACACATCGTGATGTTTTTGTTGAGGAGAAAAATAAAAGGGTGGTGCTTCTTTGTAATGCTTAAAATTCATTTGTGTTTTCCCATGAAAGTGATGAATGTGAATCTTTGTATAATTTTATTTAAATCACGCATGCCGTCGAGCATTTGCAAAAGTTGTAAGATTTGATGGAAAATCTTTAAATTTTGCACATTTATTAAGCAGCTTCTATAAAATAAAGTGTACAAAAAAATATTCTTTATTTTTTTAAACAATATCCCAACAAAAATGTACAGTAAATTAACAAAACCAACATTACTAATTGCTGTATTAAATCTTATAAAATATTTTGAAAGTGAGATTTCAACACCTCAAAGATTGCAAAAATAAGCGCCCCCCCTAACATCTGTCTACATTATTATTATGTGTGAGTCAAAGTGACATTTCGATACTAAACAACCCTTATGTTGGCTCTATACAACCTCCAAAACGCGTTTAGCTTATGTTGCTTTTATTCAACGTTGCATACGTTTATGAATAAGGTTTTTGCTTTCAGAGGCATTATAAAGAGTGCATAGCGCTATGCACTCGCTGTAATTCGTTTATGCATAAGGCTGTGAATGTTTATATTTTTACTCTGAGCCCATAACCTGAGAATTTTAAAATCCGCAGTTATGATAAAAACCCAAATAAATGGTATGGAATACAAGTCTGTCGTTTTGAACAAAATAGTTTTTAATAAAGAAAAGAATAATATTAAACAAAAAGATGTTTACAGAACTACAACTTAATTTGAACTGAACAATATTGAATTAAAATGAGACAAGTATCAAAACATGTAATACAAAGGTTATTAATTTAAATTCGAACTAAATTACTCTAACTAACAGAAACGACCCCGTCCTTAACGTTAACACGCAACACAGGAAAATCGAAAAAATCATCCCAGAATGTTTTTTCATCAACAGTCCTTGAGGAGCAGCAACTCGAGGTGGATGGCGAAGTGCAAGAAATGACAGAAGTTTGCCTGAAAATAGTTCCGACCACCGCACCGTTGAGACAATTAGTGCACCCTATGTAGAGCCGCCCGAAGAGAGAATTATAGAATTTTCTGAGACTCAAACACAGGAGCTCTTTGAGTCCCTGTACGATGATATATACGAAGTAGTTCTGCCCAACACCTTGTGCGGCGTCCATCGATGTACCAAACAAAGTTCCATATTCTTTTCCTTTGTCCATCCGAGTATGCTGCGGACAACGAAGATGGTCTCGATCTCCTGCCATGGTGAAGTCAAGATCCTGCTCGGTCCCGGTAGCCGTTTGATGAATGAACAGAACCTTATCGCAGGCATATTGCCTCTATTGAATCGCTCACGGCATTGATAGCCGAGATCGATGAAGTCCAGTTGTGTTCGAGGATGTTCGACAATAACTACTCTGTGAAGTTTCTCTCAAGGATTTACAGTCAGAAGTTTGCGAAGCTTGTGCACAAGTAGAACAGCTATGAGCAGTGAGAATGGATTTATTATTTTATTTCATTGTTTTTTTAATTAAATTTTAGTTAAACATAAATTAAGTTTTATTTCTGTATTTTTAGTTATAAATAAACGCGGATAACTTAAAATTAATTATGACAAGATGGTTCTAATTTACACAGAAACCTTAAATTAAATGGAAATTGGTTGGTCTTCATTTTTTTCGAGAAGAATATCGTCCACATTAAGCTGCATATGCTGATAAAAAGCACTCGGTTTATTTCGGGTACGAGTGAAAAGTTTATTGTTGAGAGTAGAGGCCAAACACATACATCCACCTGTAAGAAAGAATATAATTAGAATGAACTTCAATCAAATCAAGAAGTGAAGGAGGGAATTCAGCTTTTTTTCTTATCAAAAATGACTTGGAAAATTATTAAATTGGCGTGTTCAGGAAAGCGAGATATCGTAGTTTTCCCTCCCTTGTTGGGAAATCGCCCTTGTGTAATATTCTTTTGTTTGAATTTTGTGATTTGTCTTTTGCTTAAATCATTTGGATAGGTTTTAATTAAATTTGGCATAGAAATAAATTTTTAACGTGAAATAGTTTACATAAAGGCTTAACTACATAGACCTACTTTTGTACAAAAGTACAAAAGTGAGAAATTACACACATACTCTAACGTCATCTGCTTGAGAAAGATTGAACAAAAATAGTGCTTAATGCTTAGAGTTTTTTGACACTTATCGAGAAAAAAAAACTAGAAAAACTAGTTACGCTAGGTATTCGATTTTTAGTATGCTAAATATCTATTTTAATTGGTCTTTCTTTAAAATAAAATCGTCCTAAAATCTATCTGAAACATTATAAGCCAATTTTCGGGAGTGTACTTTATTTTGTTTAGTTGTACTGTCTAATTTGTTCGGGGCTCCAGCGCAGATGAGCCAGGAAAGTACTTTGAAAGTACTCCACAAGAATGAACAACCATCATCCGTCACATTTACTAGCTGCAAGCCTGCAAATTAAGATGATCGTCAAACGTTCGATGTGAAGGAAGCTAGGCGCATGATATATTTACAAAATGATGCTCTTCATAATAAAAAAAAGTATTCATTTTGATGAAGAACATAATTGAATCTCTGGTGCAAGGTCCGTCATCAATTTAAAATTTGTATAAATAAAATTCATATATTTATTTATTAACACTTTTTTTTGCATTGAATTGATTTTTTTTTCCTATCTATTAGTAGTTTTCAAAACTGTTTCTTATGAATGTATTGGTGTTTTACTTTTGTACAAAAGTAAAAGTTAATGGGCTATACAGATGTGCAGCTTTTTCCATGCAGCGAAAATAATTTACAAAGGTTCTTATGGGAGCAGATCCACTCAAGAGCTGCATGTAGCGCAGCGCTGCACGATGTCTCTATTTCTAAATTTGCTGCGCAGCATCATTGCAGCCACAACAGCAAAGAAAAAAATCTTAAATAATTGGTATTTGGCATTACTCATATTGACATGCCCTGCCATTCATTCAAAATAATTGTTTGTGTTGGTGATTTTTTGTTAAGAATCCATGAAGCCGGCGTTGCCACACTGCTGTCGTCCAACGAAGAAAACCTCGTTCCAACACTATGTGACATCGGCAACGCTGTGCTTTCATGTATTTGTTTAACATAACTATGCATCATGAATGTCAGAAACTATGCACATTGCAGACTGGCTGCACATCGTTTTAGCCATAAGAGAGCTCTAACTTTTACTTTTGTAAAATTTGAGATACGAGATAGGATTGGTTAGCATGTTGGAAAAAAACAAAACAAAAAAGACAAAACATTTTTTTCACTTTTGTACAAAAGTGTGTTGAATGTAGTTAAGGCTTAATGATAGTATTTACATCAGAAGGCTGTTGTGTTGAGTCCAGAGAAGACAATATTATTTACCTTTTACGTTGGCAGAAACTTATTGCTAACTTCCGAAAAAGCTTCTCGTATTATTTTCATTTCTAACAAACTCATGATAAAAAAAGAAACACGTTATCGCTGCCGTAGTGCAGAAAATATGTTCAACTGCCGCTTTCACCATACCGGTGCGTAGTGAAGTTATTGGCCACATTGCACTCGATACTTTAATCCATCCGTAAAGTGTTGGCGCCACAAATAATCCACCATATCAAATTAATCTCAGACACCTCCACCAATCATAGGTTCCTATGAATATAGAAACAAATTTTCATATTGATCATTAAATTAAGTTTTCTGAAGAACGTTTTCTCAAGAACTGAGAAGGAAGTTTAATATTAGCAAGAATTTATGTTTTTTGGCTCACCATTGCCTATAGCTATTTTCGTTTTGTTAAGAGATACGCCGAATAATACAAACGAAGAGAGATTGTTTGTTTTTTCGTCGAGTTTCTTAGATAGTTACATCTCTTTTTATAAATAATTTATAATTATAGTGTGAGCGAATTATTTAATGCAGTTAAATTTTAATTTTCACTTTTGTTGGAAGAAAAATATACTTTGAAGAAAATTTTACGATTACTCTCAAAAAAAATTATAGGAAAATGTGAAAAATTCACAAATGCAGCTTAACCATAATCTGACTTCTGCATTTCAAAAATTTCCTTTAATGCAGAAATGAAGTTCTTCTGCATTCTGATCTTTTCTCTCTATCTAACAAATATACTTTTGTATTTGGCATCCCTTTTTTTGTGCAGAAACCAAATGCAGATACATGTAAATACACCATTTAATGGTTATGGTTATTGTTAAGTCGCCTTTCACACAGGGAATCAGTTGCCGGAGTTTTTTTTGACGTTTTCCTTTAATTGCCTTGTGCACACAAGGAAACTAAAATTGCCGGTGATTTTTGTTTGTTTTCATGTAGAGTCTATTTTCTGAACGCACATTATGGATAGTGTGAGAAGGAATGTGATAAAAATCTCCTCAAACGTTGACCGGGGAGATTTTTTTCATTCGCCTTACTTCTTGCCCTACAAACTCCCAGTTTCCAGCAACTCAGTTTCCTTGTGTAAAAGCAGTCCAACAATAGTTTACAATGGTCGTTCCTTTGACCACTTTCACGCAAGGAAACTGAGTCACCGGCGATTTTCAGTTTGTTGGCGAGAAGGGCGTAAAATGAAGACAAAAAATCTCCCCTCACACCCTTCTCGCCAACAAACTAGCCAGTTTCTGGCAACTCAGTTTCCTTGTGTGAAACCCTTTCACACAAGGAAACTGAGTTGCCAGAAACTGGCTAGTCTGTAGGCGAAAAGGGTGCGAGGGGAGGTTTATTGTCTTCCTTTTACGCCCTTATCGCCTACAAACTAAAAATCGCCGGCAACTCAGTTTCCTTGTGTGAAAGGGTTCTTACGATTTGTAAATTTATGACGTCATCACATCGTTCCTAAATTCAGTTTATTAGTATCAAATAGTAACAATTCGTAACTGTTTCCAACTCATCTCCATGATATGAGTTGAAAGTGTTGATCTGTCAAAGCACATGTGAGAAGGTTTGTTTACAAAAAATTGAAATTGAAGAACGAAAACTGTTAAGTCAATCTCAGACCTGACTACTTGGCAGCATTTATTATTAATCTAAGATTGAAATGTATCTTTGGTAGCACCGAATTTTATGTAACTATATGAGATGTAAATAGAAATATATAAACTAGTCTACCAAACCAAGAATCTTTGTACCGAACGGTGGCCTCTAAGAAAATTGTATTTCGACGAATAAAGTATTAATTAAAAACGTTTGTGTAATTGTCTTAATATTTATATAAGGAAAAACTTTTACATTGCTGGACCCATGTTCTGTAACTCAGGCGATAACTTATCGCATCGTTAAAAAAATGAAACGATTCATTCCTCACTTATCGCCTCTGGAAAAAATTGGGTTTCTGTAACTCAATGCGATAACTTCGATTTTCGATCTGTTTTGCCTGGAAATTCGATTGTCAAATTGACATTGGAAAACAAGAAAAAAAACAGAAATTGTATTTACTTTAATTTAAAGTTTTATTCTTGATTTTGTTAACAATAATTAAAAAGTGTATTTTTATTGAAAATGTTTGCTGTTTTCATTGAGGAAGCTTACCAACGCCGCGTATAGAGCGCCGCACGAGACAGTACGAATCCCTTCAAAATGCCCGAGGAACGTTTTCGCGAGGTATTCCGGCTGAGCCGTGATGCAGTGCTGATTTTGGTGGAGGAAATACGTCCATATTTGCCAAAATGTTTTACTTTTACTCTTCCTCCCACCACTTAGCTAATCAATGATGTCAGCGTTGCACATGTGACTTCTTTTGATGATTCAAATGCAAAGAATAAATACGTTAGTTTGGAAATCATTATAAACTTTTTCTGTTTTATTTAAATTTATATATTTCTTCATAGACCTGAAAATGCCCCACGACTATTTGATCTGCTTCGAGTAGAATACTCTTGTAGCAACAGATTTAGAACCAGTGTTGTCACTCTAAACGGTGATTTAATTGAAACATCGGTGTCAGGTGGTGGCCGTACACAAATTCGTGGCAAAATGGGAACAAAAGTTCAAACTAAAACCAAGCCATCAGATACAAACTCATCTCTAATATCGCAAAGAGCTCTCGAAGACATGCAAGCTCAGGCCGAAGAAATTCAGTCCAGAATTAATTTTTGTCAAGAAGAACAAGGCCGCTTTAGAACGTGAACTATATCAACAAAATTCCAAAACGCAAAGCCTGGAAGCCGATGTCAACAAACTCAACATCACAATCAGCAACTTAAAGGAGCAACTGCCAAGAATCAGAGATCAGTTGCAAGCACTGAAAACTCGCATGGGAAAAACAACTTCCGATGCAGCCAAAGTAAGTCAGATCAAAGAATAGATAGAATCTAAACGCAAATCATTTGAGAAATCCGAGATATCAGCTTCCACATAATAATGAGAAAGCTCAAGGAAATGTACCAAATGATCACTCAGGGTGGTGATGCTGAGCTAGAATTAGTTGACTCAATGGATCCCTTTACAGAAGAGGTATCTTTTAGTGTGCGACCGCCAAAGAAAACCTGAAAGAATATATCGAATTTGTCTGGTGATGAGTAGACACTATCAACACTGGCGCTTGCTTTTGCTTTGCATTACTATAAACCATCTCCACTCTATTTTATGGACGAGATCGACGCGGCCTGAGATTTTAAGAACATATCCGCTGTAGCGCATTACATTAAGGTAAATTAATTCTTGTTTCTTAGACCCATCAAATTTATACTAAATAATATTTTTTTTAACAGGTAAGAACAAAAAGTGCTTAATTCATTATTATATCGCTCCGCTCCAACATGTTTGAGCTCTCCGATTTTATAGTTGGTATATTTAAAGTACGTGACTGTACAGATGCTGTGACCATTCGCAATAAAAATGAAAAACAAACGATGTGGGTTTCGTACCGCCTTCTGAAAGCATGGCCTTGAGCATACCATTGTTTCCCAAGTATCATCAATAGAACTAAATACAACCAGCAGTAGTATTACTGATTCATTTAAAAAAAAAATCAAACCACCACCGCCACCAACGTCTGTTTGAGTTTTGAGATGAGCTTCAATACTAGTTATTCAAATTTTAGTTAAAAAAAAAAATAAGAATTCAATTTTGTTTTATTTCTTTACTGTACAAAACGTAGTTTGTTTTCAGTTACCCTTTTTTTCTCTGAACTGTTCATTTACGTAGAAATAAATAACCTTAGAATTTGTATTGTTCTTTTGTACAACGTTGTTAAACATGTTTTTATCTTTATTTCTTGTTTGTTTTTTTTTCGGACAAATTATATACAAATTAACTATTATAAATAAAATATTAAAACTCGTAACAGAAGTTTTTTTTAGGTAAGAAAACACCGCCTTAAAAAATCAATTCAATTAAACTTGTAAAAAAATTTCATTATTTACGTGTCATGTCAGTTATGGAAAAAAACTGCCAAACGAAGAAGATACAACAATAAACTATAAACTATGCCAGATATTTTGCATAACAGGCATAAAAAAAAATGTGGAAACGTTTTTTATATGGAAATATTTTGAGATAATTTTTTGAATTGAAAATGCTTCCCGGAACTAGTAAGGAAACATAAATTAGAACTCAGAGCAGTTTCAATCATCTCAATGAAGCACGTAGTTTTGAAATGACAGTGGTTTGTATGTAACACTTACAAGAATTTCGAGAGAAAATCATACGAAATTCTTGTAAGTGATACATACAAACCACTGTCATTTCAAAACTACGTGCTTCATTGGGATGATTGAAACTGCTCTGAGTTCTAATTTATGTCACCTAAGTGTTCCTTACAACCATTTTCAATTTAAGAAATTTTAAAAAATAATACCCATGTAAAAGTATTTTTAACATTTTTAATATTCAAAAAAAAAATGTTGAAACGTTTTTTTATATGGAAATATTTTGAGATAATTTTTTGAATTGAAAATGCTTTCCGGAACTAGTTAGGAAACATAAATTAGAACTCAGAGCAGTTTCAATCATCTCAATGAAGTACGTAGTTTTGAAATGACAGTGGTTTGTTATAACACTTACAAGAATTTCGAGAGAAAATCATACGAAATTCTTGTTAAAGATACATACAAACCACTGTCATTTCAAAACTACGCGCTTTATTGGGATGATTGAAACCATTCTGAGTTCTGATTTATGTTTTCTAGCTAATAGCGGAAACCATTTTTATTTCAAAAAATTATTTCAAAAAAATTCCATTTAAAAAACGTGTCAACATTTTTTTTTTGAAATTTAAAAAATGAAGAAAATACTTTTACATCGGAATTTTATGAAATCATTCCTTAAATTGAAAATTGATGTAAAAAACACTTAGGTGACATAAATTGAAACTCACCACCATTTCAAAAATCCAAATGAAGCACGTATTTTTGAAATGAAGGTGGTGGTTTGTATGTAACACAAGAATTTAGCTCGAAATTCTTTTAAGAATTACATGCAAACCACCGTCATTATTGGCTTGTATTTAGGAAATTGAATTAAAATAAAAACAACCGAAAGTTTTCAATGATTACATTTATAATTTCTTATAATCAGATATTATATATATCGTAGATTCAAAGTAAATATTTATTCATTTATGTACTGCTAAAACTACAGTATTTATTCATATTTTTGGGGATGTTCCTAATGATAGTTCAGTTATATTTAAAGAGCGTTTTTCATCAGATTCACGGAAAAGAAAAAAAGAATTTAAAGATTTTTCTTTTTTGCCGTAATAACCTAATTGGTTACAATATTTTTTGGATAAATAACGCAGTTAGGACCAAAAACACTTGAACTGAGTGAGGGTTTCTCTGATAGTTAAGCATTATCACAATTAGCGATATCTTGTTTGTGTTAAATTGACTACAGCCGTTGGGGAGATAAGTGAAAAGGTATTGTTATCTTTGAAGAGTTCTGTCCATACTGAAGGAAGCTGGAAATATATTTCATATATTATCTTAGGTTTCTTAGCAAAAGTTAAAAATGTACCTTTCGATTCAAAGCAAAGTAACAAAGAGTAGTATTAACTCGAACGCCAATAGTATCCTTGGGAGCTTCAATAGCAAAACAGCTTATTAAATCACCGTGTTAAGGTTCCTTTAGCCCTCGTCTTGCAGATCCAAGAATATATTAATGTAATTTTGAATGTTTCGCAACAATTGTTTCTTTTTTCTTATCAACCGATTTCATTTAAGAGTATTTAACGTTATCAGCATCTTCTTCATCGTCAATAAGCTACAATAAAATAAAAGTAAGCTTGAATTTAGTTTTAAAGGCCTTTTTTTTTTGTGAAATAATTTAATTTCTTACCATTTTTTTCTATTTTTATGTTAATTCGCCATCTCTTCGGTCAGCGATAAGATTTGACGTTTAAAATGATAAACTTATCGACCTTCAGAGATACAGAAACCCATTTTATCGCATTTTTCCAGTATTTCTATTCCGTTTGTTCCAGTCGATAAAGTTATCGCCTGTCAAAGTTACAGAAACCCGATTATGCGATAAAATGAGTTTTGTTTCAATTCTCACCGTTTCTCGACAAGTTTTATCGCTTCGCAAGTTACAGAACAGGGGTCCTGGTCCTTCGAGACACATTAAACCATACATTTTACGGAAAACCAGTCACTTCAAGATGACTCTTCCAGAAGTAACACCGCGCCGCAGCGCCAGACAGACAAAAGGGAATCCGCCAGATCGCTTTGGATTCATAAATAGTGATTTTGGCGATGAAGCGGCAGCAGATAAAAGTTTGGAGTTGACTCAAAAACCGAAGAGAATTAAAAGCAGCACAACTTCAACTCGAAGTAACATTGCTTCAGAATAAAGAAGCCAATTTGGTTTCAGATATTTTAGTGGCAACAGATAGACAGGAATCCGTTAGGAATTCAAACTCAAAACGGAACAGTGTGTGTGAAGATGCAGATCCTTTTGAAGTATATGTGCCCCAAGACGACGGCGAATGTATCCCACGACGTGATATATTATGTACTTCTCAGAGAGAAAACACATACAAGCGTGTTCATATGGTAAGTAGTCTATCGCACATTTACATAGACAAATTGCAAAAACAACCCCTGCCAAGCACAAGCAAGCAGATGTCAGATGGAGAAGTATATAGATGCGATGAAGATGAAAATTTCATCGAGCGAGACAGACATATGCAAAGTGAAATAAATGTACATCAGTGGCTCCAGTTAAACATAGCCACCCATAGTACACCGTTTGCGAAAAAAGACAGAGATACAAAAGACAAACAAACAGATCGTTTACCTGTCCTGTCAAAAAAATTGCATTTTTGGAAGATGAGTTAAGAAAATGCAAATTGCATCAAAAAGAACCAGATGCTAAAGTCATTGGTCACAAAGACGAGGAAAGAAGAAATAACCTGCAGTATCTGGACATGATGAACACCTTCGTCGCTCGATAGACAAAGATGGATTTGCCAAAGTTCAATGGTAATCCGGAAGATTGGCCACTATTTTGCAGTGAGTATTTAAGAACAACTGATTTGAGAAAATTCTCCATTCATGAAATGTGGCAGCTCTTAAAGACGAAGCGCTAGAGGCAGTAAAATCCCTTCTCATCCGTCCAGACAGTTCAGATAGGATTATGCAAATATTAGAACGACGATTCGGACGTCCTGATTACATCGTTAAATCTCTCCTAGGTAAAGCCAAGATGATTTCACCACCACGAGAAGATACTCCTTTATCGATCGTGAAGTTCGCCACTTGTGTTGAAAATCTTACAGTAATGCTAGAAATGATGGGACGTTCAGAACATCCTGAACTGTTGGAAGAATAAGAGCGCAAATTGCCACCAATATTTAGCATCCTGTGGTCAGAGCTTAACGTGGAAAAAGAAAACGTGAATCTACGTGTTTTCTGCGATTGGCTGGAAAGGAAATTCCATGCAGCCAGTCTCCGAACAACCCTGTTCCAACTCCAACAACAACCCATTGCACAGAAAACAGAAGTCAAGCGAACAAAGGGCAAAGTAAATGCAGCGGCCATCGAAAAAGTCATCGTAGAATCATTGAAGTGCAGCGTTTGCAAATCCAATTGCAATTCTCTAGATATATGCAAAAAGTTTCTTGAGATGAGCATTGATGAAAGATGGCAAAATGTTAGAAAACTATCCCTGTGTTTTGCATGCTTGAAGAAAAATCATCAGACCAAATTGTGCCACAAAGAGAGTCCATGTAACATCGACAGTTGCCAGAATAATCACCACCGATTGTTGCACAATCATCAACAGAGATTATCGACTGAGGCTCCAGTTTTCCAACCACCAAATCCACAAAGACAGACAGCTGTAGCAAATGGAAATACTGTGAGCAGGAACACTACTAGACTCAGAATCTTACCGGTAAGTCTCAAAAACAGTTCGGGGGTAGTAAACACTTTTGCCTTACTAGATCCGGGCGCTACATTGACTTTGATAAGCGAAGCAGTTGCAGACAAACTGCAAATGGACGGCAAACTTGCACCTCTATCAATCCAGTGGGCTAATGGTGACGTTGTAAATGAAGACGAATCGAAAGTTGGTTCAGTTCACATTTCTGGGACGTTCTTGAATGCACAAACAAATGCTCTTAATGATGTCAGAACTGTGAAACACTTACCATTACAACGTCAATCAGGCTTATTGAAAAGTGGCCATACCTTAAAGAAAGAAATTTCGAAAGCTATCACAATGTGCAACCAACAATTTTAATCGGTGAAAATAATGGATTACTTACTGCTACCCGACAATTAATCCATAATAAGTGCAACAATCCCATCGCTAGTAGGACTTGGCTAGGACGGACGATTAGTGGCAATGATGGCAGCGATAAAGCAAGCGAAGTCAACCATGATGCAAGAAGCCCACGACGACGACTTTCATGGATTAGTCAAATCTTCATTCCAACTCGACGATATTTTGATCATTGGTTGTGACCGTAAACGATCTCGAGAAGATGAAAGAGCCTTGAACATCATGAGGAAGAACGACGACAAAATTAGACGACTACAGGTGGCAGACCGGACTGTTATGGAAACGTGACGATACCAGACTTCCAGACAGCAAGTTTGCACTCGTCAAAGGTTATATCTGTTGGAGAAGAAACTCGACAAAGATCCTGTGTTGAAAAAAGCATACGGTGATATCATAGACGACTATCTGCAAAAGAAATATCTTATAAGTGCTGAAGAAAAAGACTTGATTGGAAATAGAGCCTGGTATTTGCCACACTTTCCGGTAATCAATCCAATGAAGCCAAACAAGATAAGAATGGTGTTCGATGCAGCTGCGAGATCAAATGGAATTGCACTTCATGACGAACTCATCCAAGGACTTGACCTGCTACAATCATTACCAGGTGTTTTGTTCAAATTTCGCCAAGGAAAATTTGGATTCACGGCAGACACTAAAGAAATGTTTCATAGAGTGAGAATACGAGACGAAGACAACAACACCCAATTAATTCTATGGCGAGGTGAGAACCAAACTGACAATCCAATGATTCTGAACATGATAGCAATGATGTTTGCAGCAACATGTTCTCTAAGCTCAGCTATTTACGTAAAAAACCTTAATGCAGATGAGTATTTGGATACTTATCCCGAAGCGGTACACGCCATCAAAACTAATCACTATATGGACGATTATTTAGGAAACGAAGACGACGAGGCAGCAGCTTAATATTTAATTGACGACGTTATTAGAATCCACAGGCTGGGTGGATCTCACATCAAAAATTGGAGAAGTTCTTCTAAATCCGTTCTTCGAAACATCTCAGTGGACGAGTTAGCGAAAGAGGCTGAGCGACAAATCAACATCGACAAGAACAATGAAAGTCGTATTTTGGGAGTCCTTTGGAATACGCAAAGCGATTCGTTTACGTTTGCTGCAAAACTGGAAAAGATTGACGACAGCCTCCTAAAGGACCAAAAGATTCCGACAAAACGACAGGTGTTGAAAATAGTCATTTCTGATTTTGATCCTTTGGGGTTTGTGGCGCATTTTGTTGTTGTTGGCAAGATGCTACTACAGGCTATTTGGAAAACACCTATAGACTAGGACAATGAGCTGACTGAGGACTTGGTGCCGCTGTGGAGCAATTGGGTTCGTGATTTGAATAAGATTTCATCGGTGAACATTCCTAGATGTTACTCACCATTTTTTAACCTGGCACCTGAACTAGAATTCCATGTGTTTGTGGATGCTAGCGAGTCTGGATATGCAGCAGTGGCTTACGTTAAAATTGCAACATTACAGAAAATTTAATAAAGTTTTATTTTGGGCCGACTCGACTACTGTCTATCTGTTTAAGAATGCCAAACACTAAAAATCATACCCTATAAATTTAACTTGTAAAAAAAAAATACTTATCTTTTTGCTGTATACATATATTGTTATGCGCTTCCCGCAATGCATAAGCTCGTCATTTTTTTCTTTATACATACATCATTATGTACTAACATAAACTGTAAAATTAAAAGCTCTATTGCTTGTGCACATTGAATTGCCTATTTGTAATTTCTTTTTATGCATTCATTCTGCATTCAAGCGCCAACGAGATCGGTTGGTCAACATTCAAACTAAATCATTCATATTGTATAGTCACACATAAAATCATGTCAATAAATCATTTTCACACTACACAAGCAAAATTTAAATTAAATTCTTTTATTTAAAAACAACACAATAAGTACACGATTCAACAAACATCAAACACACAACACAAGGATTATTTGGTAACAAGTACACAGATACAAATTACTAACAAGTTCTCAAACAATTATTCCATTTAAATTAACACAATTTACACAATACATACATATATTTAATTGATTATCATTTATCACATTTCAAATACATATAAATCATCAAAAACCAAATCATTTTATGGTCCCTACGTAAGCCACATGACTTTTTTATGAGCATATCAGTGCCTAGAATTTTTTTTTTTTTATAATCGATCGAAATGGATTTAAATTGAAACAAAAAAACATACAGTGCGGTGCAAAATTAAGTGCACAGGATTTTTATTCGGGTTCTACCTAATTATTTTTCCTTTTGATTAAAAAGTGTCATAGCGGAATTTTTACGCTGTTATATTATTAGAACAGTTAGTTGCTACCGTTTTTTATCAAACTGTACCTACTACGCATAACGGACATTTATGCAAATATTTCATGAATTTTAAAACAGTTCGAGACACGTTTCAATTTATTAAAAATACATTTTCGTTCCTTTTTATTAAACATGACTAAAATTACCGCAAAACGTGGTCGTGCTAAAGGCTGCATTACACTCACAGCATCATACGCCAGTGCGATTCCCATAGCGGCCACTGTAGAAACATTACAATTTCGTCTTGTAAAGTTAAATGAAGCGTGGCAGGAGTTTGTAGCGTTACAAAACGAACTATTAGACTTTATCGGAACAAAAGATCGCGAATCTGAATTTGCCGAACACGAGAAAAAATATTTTGAAACGCACGCTTTACTTTCGGTCGCAATTCGTGTTAAATCGAAAAATCATGATTCTGTCGAAAAGATAAGTGCTCAAGGGTATCACACACTGTCTTATAAATCAGTGAAACTACCCAAAATCACAATTGAACCTTTTTCGTGTGAATATAAAGAATGGCTGACTTTTCGAGACATGTTCACGGGAACTGTCGATTCAAATAGAACAATTACAAACACACAAAAATTACAATTTTTAAAATCATTTCTTCGGGGAGAAGCCGCGAATCTTCTCAAACACATTCGTTGTTCTGAAACAAACTACATTGAGGCTTGGACTAGGTTAGAACAGCGTTACGATCAAAAGCATCTTATAATTAGATCGTTCATACATTCGTTTCTTTCGCTTCCATCATGCAATAGTGCAAATCTTCAATCACTTCGTAAGATTACCAACGGGGCTGATGAAGCAATGCGGGGTCTTAACGCTTTTGACACTATTACACGTGATCCATGGCTCATTTACCTGCTTCTGCAAAAGGTAGATCAGGAAACAAAAAACGCTTAGGCCGAAGAAGTAGGCTCACGGAATGATTGCACTGTTGATGAATTATTACAACTTCTTTAAACTCGTTGCCAGTGTCTTGAAGCCTGCAGTTCTTTTTTTAAGTCCCACCAGCACTCGGGGTGTGCGCACACACTTTGTAAAGGCTGTACCAAGTTGTCCTAAATGCCAAGAAGGGCATTTGCTTTCAAGTTTCCAAGATTTTAAATCATTAAACATCGAATCCCGTCGTGAATTCGTACGAAACCAGTCACTGTGTTTTAATTGTTTGCGTTCGGGACATGCCTCCAATAATTGTCGCCTAACAGTTCGTTGTCATCTATTCCAATCTCGTCACCATTCTCTTCTCCATTTGCCTCAGTCTCAAAACTCTAATCAAACCCCAAATCAAACCCCAAATCTCAATTCAAATCGTATTTCAAATCAAAACTCAAATGCAGTTTCTAATGTAAACCGCCAGTCCAACAATTCTAATTCTAATAATGAAAATCCAATTCAAATTTCGTCGAATTCATTAAGTGCAAATCATTCAATTTCATTCAAACCTCAACATCATGTTTCTACAATTTTACCGACAGCTATAGCTAGAATTCAGGACAAGCAAGGACTTTATCAAATCGTACGCGTTCTCCTCGACTCAGGTTCTCAGGTGTCTTTTATAACTGAGCAAGCAGCTCAACGCTTAGGACTTTCTCGAAAACGTTTGCGGATTCCAATAGTAGGAATCGCATCGAAATCAGCTGGAGTAACCAACGGTTTAGTCAGCCTTAACATTGTCTCATGCTACAGTTCTGAATCTATTGATCTTAGTTGTTATATTTTGCCCAATATCACCTCATCGCTTCCACCACTTTCAATAGATCAAATTCCTCAAAATCTTTCCTCGTTAAATCTAGCTGATCCTAAGTATTATGAGCCCGGTCCGATCGATATTTTGAAAGGAGCTGATAGAGTCTTCAATATCATAAAAGGAGCCGCTGAAATCGAAGAAGGAGGAACTCTTACTGCGACTCCAACTATTTTTGGCTGGGTCATAGCTGGTTATCATTCGCAGCATTCACCAGTTAGATCAGGAATTCAAACATTTTGTAGTAGGTTAGATCATGATCAAGAATTTGATCTTGAAAAATTTTGGAGGCTGGTGGAAGTATCCAACGAACAGCCATTGTCTCTAGAGGAGCAATTAGCTGAAGAAAATTTTGTCAATTCTCATATCCGTCGCCAAGATGGCCGATATGAAGTACAACTTCCTTTTAAATCTTCAACAAAAATGAATTTTGGAGATTCTTTCCGCACAGCACTATCTCGCTTTCATTCCATTTAACGAAAATTCAGCTGGAATTCAAATCTTAAATCTTAATACTCAAAATTCATAAATGAGTATATTTCACTCGGGCATATGGAAGAAATACCTTCCAATGACATTATCAAATCAAATAACTCGAACTACTATTTGCCTCATCACGCAATTTTCAAGGGTGATAGTAGTACCACAAAAATTCGAGTTGTTTTCGACGCATCAGCAAAAACTCGATCATCTCAATCACTTAACGAAACTCTTCTTGTCGGTCCTACTATCCAACGTGACATATTTTCAATTTGTTTAAGATCTCATCGACATGCCTATCTCATGACAGGAGACATTGAAAAAATGTACAGGCAGATCTGGGTATCTCGAAACTACAGAGATTTTCAGCGAATTGTCTGGTGTGAGAGCCCTGAAGAATCTCTAAAACACTTGCGTTTGCTAACGGTAACATACGGAACTTCTGCTGCTCCGTTTTTGGCTGTAAGAGTTTTGCAACAGTTAGCTGCAGATTCTTCAAGCACTCATCCTCGAGCTTCCGCGAGTCCTGTCAATGATTTTTACGTCGATGACGTCATCACCGGTTCCGACACTATTGATGATCTTATTTCTCTCCGGCTGGAATTAGTCGATTTGTTAAAATCTGCTGGATTTAACCTACGAAAGTGGACAACGAACTGCTGGCCACTACTTATTTCCTTACCAGATGACCAGCGTGAGATTTCACCAGTAGACTTCGAAGAATCTAGTTCCGTCAAAGTTCTGTGATTGCAATGGTGCTCATCAAGAGATGTTTTTTTCATATAAGGTTAAACTAATTCTATTAAATTCATGTTCTAAACGTCACATTTTATCAGATGCTTCAAAAATCTTCGATCCTCTGGGGTTCCTATCACCAGTTGTTATAGGAGTCAAAATACTACTTCAGGAACTATGGAGAAAACAAATCAACTGGGATGAGGAAGTTCCAGATTCTCTATCGCAGCAATGGAATTCTATCAGGAACGAGCTACATATTGTCGAAAACTTCGCTATTCCGAGAATCATGCTCCAAAATAAATACAAATGGGAACTGCACGGCTTTTGCGATGCATCCTTGGATGCATACGCAGCAGTCGTCTATTGTCGAAATATTAAATCAGATAATTCTATATCAGTAACACTCGTTGCAGCAAAATCCAAAGTCGCTCCTTTAAAGGTTTTACCTCTTCCAAGGCTTGAGTTGTGTGGAGCCTTATTACTCGTCTATTTGTTAACCAAAATTAAGCTTTCATTGCAGGAACCAGAAGTAAAAACGTTTGCATGGACAGACTCTTCAATCGTCCTTCACTGGTTGGCCGCTCCCACAAAGAAGTGGTCAGTCTTCATTGGAAACCGTACACCTGAGATCCTGACATCGATACCGATCAAATCTTGGAATAATGTTCGTTCGGCTTCTAATCCTGCAGATGCCGCTACAAGAGGATTGTTGCTATCAACGTTGGAAAAAACTACTCTTTGGTGGGAGGGACCAGAATGGCTAAGAAAGCATTGAGACCAATGGCCTTCATCAAGTTACAACGCGGAAGATATCGACACTCAGCACTTGGAAGAAAGAAAGGTTAACCTAATCGCAAGGGTATTTCATTGAAATCTAAATTCAAATCACCTTTTTGAAAATATAATCAATAAATATTCAAGTTGGTTTAAATTAGGGCGCGTAATTGCATACGTATTTCGCTTTATTGAAAACTATTTTCTACCTAAAGACCTTCAAAATTTAAATCTACTTTCAACCACAGAATTAACCTACGCCAAAAATCGAATCATAAGGTATGTTCAATCATGCTTATTTCATTCCGAAATTCAATGTTTAAAAACTCAAAAGGAATTTTCATCGAAAAGCAGAATCTTAAATTTGAGTCCATTTCTCGATTCATCAGGTGTTCTTCGAGTCGGCGGTCGTGTCAAATTTAACGTATTCGGAAAAACATCCAGTAATTTTGTGCAAAACTCATCGAATTGCAAGGCTAATCGTTGAATTTACACACGAAAATCATCTGCATGCCGGGGCCTCCCTTTTATTTGGTTTGTTAAAACAAAATTTTTATATTCTGGGTTGCAGAAATCTCGCTCGAAAAGTAGTAAAGATTGTACTCCCTGTATTCGTCAGCGAAAAACAACAACAAAACAGCTGATGTGAATCCTTCCCTCCGAACGCATTCGGTACGCTCGACCTTTCAGCAAAGTAGGCTGCGATTATGCAGGGCCGATAACGCTTCGTTTAAATCGGGGTCGGAACCCAAAATTTGTAAAGGCCTACATAGCGCTGTTTGTATGTTTCGTGACGAACTTGTCGGAGACCTTTTATCAATTGCCTTTCTGTCAGCCCTCGATCGCTTTGTTGCCCGTCGCGGTAAGCTCTCAGAGATTTGGAGCGACAATGGTACCAACTTTGTTGGTGCTAAGCGTCTACTCAACGAACTCTACAATCTTCTTCTCAACCAACAACACAACAACATCGTCATCGATCACCTGTCCAAAGACAATATCAACTGGAAATTTATCCCTTCGTCCTCCCCACATTTCGGAGGTCTCTGGGAGTCAGGTGTTCGATCCGTCAAGCCACACCTGAAACGTGTCATAGGAAATGATATACTCACCTATGAAGAAATGTATACCCTATTAACAAAAATCGAAGCCTGGCTCAATTCACCAATTGACCCAATTGCCCTTACTCCTTCTCATTTTTCGATTGGGGAACCGTATACCGCTGTTCCTCAACCAGATGTTTCTAACTCTGTCATTTCAATCCAAACTAATTGGTCTCTTTTGCAGGCGATGCTTCAAGGCTTTCGGAAACCTTGGCATAACGAATTTCTTACCTCATTACAGCAACGCTCAAAGTCGCAGAAATCAGAACCAAATCTCGAAGTTGATGATGTCGTTCTAATCAAGGAACCCAATTTGCCTCCTTTTAAGTGGATTTTGGGACGAATCATAAAAACCCATCTTGGAGCCGATGATGCAGAGTAGCAACAATTCGTACCGAATTTGGAGACTATGTGCGACCTACCATCATCAAAATAGCTCGCTTACCCTGTTCTGAAAGGCCATAGGCTTCCAGGGAGGCTGTATGTTTAAGAATGCCAAACACTAAAAATCATACCCTATAAATTTAACTTGTAAAAAAAAATACTTATCTCTTTGCTGTATACATATATTGTTATGCGCTTCCCGCAATGCATAAGCTCGTCATTTTTTTCTTTATACATACATCATTATGTACTAACATAAACTGTAAAATTAAAAGCTCTATTGCTTGTGCACATTGAATTGCCTATTTGTTATTTCTCTTTATGCATTCAATCGCCAACGAGATCGGTTGGTCAACATTCACACTAAATCATTTATATTGTACAGTCACACATAAAATCAAACACAGTCAATAAATCATTTTCAAACTACACAAGCAAAATTTAAATTGAATTCTTTTATTTAAAAACAACACAATAAGTACACGATTCAACAAACATCAAACACACAACACAAGGATTATTTGGTAACAAGTACACAGATACAAATTACTTACATGTTATCAAACAATTATTCCATTTAAATTAACACAATTTACACAATACATACATATATTTAATTGATTATCATTTATCACATTTCAAATACATATAAAGGTTAGACCGCACACAACTGCGGCGGAACTACACTTCACGACGCGGCAAAACATTATTTGTATGAAACTGTATGAGCTATATCGCACTAAGCGGCAACTGAACTTCATTAAATTTCATACAAATTATTTTGAATCGCAGTTCCGCTGCAGTGCAGTTCCGCCTAGTGCGGTCTAACCTTAAATCATCAAAAACCAAATCACTATCATTGGATTAAGTCTGAGGCAAAGCCTGAGTGAAATTTCCGACCTGACGAATATATCCGACTGGAATTGGCTGCCGACAAATCTGAATGTTGCCGATGACGCAACTCGAATGACACCTAGAGTTTGAAGCTGATAGTAGATGGTACACAGGACCTTCCTTTTTGTATGAAGACGTTTCGATGTGGCCCAAATTGAAGACAAATAATATGACCAGACATGACGAAGAAGATGAGACGAATGAGTTTGTTGGAACAATTTCGGCACCAGCTAGATTCGTTTTACCAGATGTGACAAGATTTTCAAATTGGCCTCGACTGATAAGAGCTACTGCTTGGATAATGCGGTACATGGAAAATCTCAAAATTAAAGGCCGAATTACACGAGGGGATGAAGACGCGGTGTACTACCAAGATGAACTGACGACTACTGAAATTGAATGGGCGTATAAAATGTGGATACGACAATCTCAACAAAATTCTTTCCACAAAGAAATTGTTGAATTAAAGAAGAATAAAGTTGTAGGCCGCTCAAGCAAATTATACAACATTATTCCACAACTAGACGACGAGGGCATCATTCGACTCAGAGGCCGCATGTCGAACATCGAAGCTGATCAATGGCTGAAGACCCCAGTGGTTTTGACGAAAGAGATAAGTATACAGAGTTGCTTATCAAGTACTACCATGACCAGGCCAACCACATTGGTCATGAAGGCGTTATGAACGAGATCAAGCAGAGAGACTGGATATTGAAGCTTAAACCAAAACTGCGACAGAGAAGAAAAAAATGCAATACTTGCAAGATAAGATGGGCAAAGCCCGTACACACTATTATGGGACAATTACCTGCGGTAAATTTTTTATCAAATAATCCAGCATTTACATTTACAGGTGTCTACTTCTTTTGGCCGTTAAATGTTAAAGTTGGCAGACGCCTTGAGAAGCGCTACGCTTTTTGTTTACATGCCTTACAGTTAGGGCAATTTATATAGAAGTTGCATCCAGTTTGACCACCGACTCCTGCATCATGGCACCCAGAAGATTTATTGCCAGACGTGGATGCCCAAATGAATTGTTCTCGGATAATGGCACGAACTTGAGGGGAGCTGATACGGAACTCAAGAAATGTCTAAAGGAGCTTGACCAGTCTGACATAGAGTCACTCACACGACAATGAAGCTAGAGGAAATTGGCCAAAGGGTATCATCGATAAAGTTTTTCCCGGACCAGATGGAAAAATTCGAGTGGTAGAAGTTAGAACTTCAAGTGGAACTTTTAAACGCTCAATTGTCAAGATATGTGTCCTCAATTTGGAGGATGGTAATAGTGACGAGGTCCCAATACCATTGAGACCATTGAGGCCAGTCCCAATACCATTGAGACCAATGGCCTTCATCAAGTTACAACGCGGAAGATATCGACACTCAGCACTTGGAAGAAAGAAAGGTTAACCTAATCGCAAGGGTATTTCATTCAAATCTAAATTCAAATCACCTTTTTGAAAAGATAATCAATAAATATTCAAGTTGGTTTGAATTAGGGCGCGTAATTGCATACGTATTTCGCTTTATTGAAAACTATTTTCTACCTAAAGACCTTCAAAATTTAAATCTACTTTCAACCACAGAATTAACCTACGCCAAAAATCGAATCATAAGGTATGTTCAATCATGCTTATTTCATTCCGAAATTCAATGTTTAAAAACTCAAAAGGAATTTTCATCGAAAAGCAGAATCTTAAATTTGAGTCCATTTCTCGATTCATCAGGTGTTCTTCGAGTCGGCGGTCGTGTCAAATTTAACGTATTCGGAAAAACATCCAGTAATTTTGTGCAAAACTCATCGAATTGCAAGGCTAATCGTTGAATTTACACACGAAAATCATCTGCATGCCGGGGCCTCCCTTTTATTTGGTTTGTTAAAACAAAATTTTTATATTCTGGGTTGCAGAAATCTCGCTCGAAAAGTAGTAAAGATTGTACTCCCTGTATTCGTCAGCGAAAAACAACAACAAAACAGCTGATGTGAATCCTTCCCTCCGAACGCATTCGGTACGCTCGACCTTTCAGCAAAGTAGGCTGCGATTATGCAGGGCCGATAACGCTTCGTTTAAATCGGGGTCGGAACCCAAAATTTGTAAAGGCCTACATAGCGCTGTTTGTATGTTTCGTGACGAACTTGTCGGAGACCTTTCATCAATTGCCTTTCTGTCAGCCCTCGATCGCTTTGTTGCCCGTCGCGGTAAGCTCTCAGATATTTGGAGCGACAATGGTACCAACTTTGTTGGTGCTAAGCGTCTACTCAACGAACTCTACAATCTTCTTCTCAACCAACAACACAACAACATCGTCATCGATCCAAAGACAATATCAACTGGAAATTTATCCCTCCGTCCTCCCCACATTTCGGAGGTCTCTGGGAGTCAGGTGTTCGATCCGTCAAGCCGCACCTGAAACGTGTCATAGGAAATGATATACTCACCTATGAAGAAAGGTATACCCTATTAACAAAAATCGAAGCCTGGCTCAATTCACCAATTGACCCAATTGCCCTTACTCCTTCTCATTTTTCGATTGGGGAACCGTATACCGCTGTTCCTCAACCAGATGTTTCTAACTCTGTCATTTCAATCCAAACTAATTGGTCTCTTTTGCAGGCGATGCTTCAAGGCTTTTGGAAACGTTGGCATAACGAATTTCTTACCTCATTACAGCAACGCTCAAAGTCGCAGAAATCAGAACCAAATCTCGAAGTTGATGATGTCGTTCTAATCAAGGAACCCAATTTGCCTCCTTCTAAGTGGATTTTGGGACGAATAATAAAAACCCATCTTGGAGCCGATGATGCAGAGTAGCAACAATTCGTACCGAATTTGGAGACTATGTGCGACCTACCATCAAAATAGCTCGCTTACCCTGTTCTGAAAGGTCATAGGCTTTCAGGGGGGCTGTATGTTTAAGAATGCCAAACACTAAAAATCATACCCTATAAATTTAACTTGTAAAAAAAAATACTTATCTCTTTGCTGTATACATATATTGTTATGCGCTTCCCGCAATGCATAAGCTCGTCATTTTTTTCTTTATACATACATCATTATGTACTAACATAAACTGTAAAATTAAAAGCTCTATTGCTTGGGCACATTGAATTGCCTATTTGTTATTTCTCTTTATGCATTCAATCGCCAACGAGATCGGTTGGTCAACATGCACACTAAATCATTCATATTGTACAGTCACACATAAAATCAAACACTGTTACGGCAGCCTTTTAGCGACCAAGGTGGTTCGGCCTGCCTCACGTCAGAGATGCGACCGTATGGGAACCACCAAATCTATCGAATACAAATACACAAAAGGCTAATCCTGACAGTCTTTCGCATAAAATTATTCTAAGTAACAATATAGCCAGTAATGAAATCAAACCACCTAGTACTCAACTTGTGGGCGATATTGTCGGTGGTCATAGTGGTGGCCCTGGTGGTGGAGGTGAACCGCATCTGAAATATGAAAGTGAGAGACTTGAAATGGCTCTGGCTCAGAGCTGTGCCAATGCGAAAGGGATGGGAGGTTGAACTTTCTGCTTTGAAAAACAGCAAAATACGATTAACCAGTGCACTGCAGGAATCAGCAGACGAAATAGCTGAAGACCTTCGTAGAGAGATTGGTCTGCTCAAAGCACGAATGGAATCAGTGGAAAAGGAATTGATGAATCGAGAAATCGAGCTTAGGGCAGCCAATCGAGGTTTACTTGATAAAAACAGCGACCAAACTATGGCCAGGCTTGGAGAGCTTAATCAATTGTTTGCTAAGCATCTTACAGATCTTCTTGGTGTTCGGGAGGATATGGATAAATTAATCGTACCTTCAAAGAGTACTTGAGACATGCATTTGGATTTGATTGATAAGTTCTCTAAATCTGATCAAATGGCTTCAATGGAGGTTGGTATTCATAAAGGAAGTGGTAACTCCCAGCTATAGACGCTGAGAGCACGCTCTCGAATGTAACATCCATACAATCTCAATTGCAATCGTTATATGATTGCGGGGAATCATCAACAAATTGCTACAAATGCAATAATTATAAAAACATTGATATGAACAGTTCGACAGGAAAACTTTTGAAAATGCATGCAAGTGACATGAACGACAATTCCAATCCTCCTCATCTTAATTTAAATAAATCCTTTGATGATAATAACACCTATGTTGGGGGCGGATCTAGTAATGGAAAGATGACTCTGGAGGCCCAATACCATCGGAAAGGTCAAAATCCTGAATTGGAGGCGAAAGCAAAAACGATGTGGTCTGGATTGAAAAATGGTCTTTCACCTCTAATGGCAACAAAAAAATGCGCCAAGGAGTTGACTGGGGAACAAGGTGAGGTTGGTCGGGTTGCTTCGGAAATAGCGCCAAATACTTCAGGACTTAGCAATGCTAAAACGGCTACAATGCTTGTTTCAGGGTCAAAAGCTGAAGCGGGGCTTCCGTTGTTGTTGAGGAACTCAATAAACTGGTAACATAGATTTTTTTTGAGCCCAAAATTTGAAAATGTTTTGCTTGATAGACAACAGAATATTTGTGTCATCTAGTGAGGCTGCGTGGGTTGGGTCAACTCAATATTTAAAAAAACAAATTACCTTTACGCAGTCATGACTACAAAAAGGAACTGCATGTGTCGACAGCAGGCATAGAATGTTTGGGTTGGTTTCTTAATGTTGAACCACTCAATTAAACATTGTCTGAAACCTTCCTTTCCAGATTTTTTATTAATTTTTTTTTAAGAGGTCGGATGCAGTCAGGCTTTTTCTTCAATGGACGAAGTAAACAAGAATGCCGAAAAACGAAGTTAAGATGGAGATGTTTCGGAATTTCGATTTGTCGATGACAGCTGTCGATGGTCGAAACAAATGAACGACTCCAGTGACTTCTGGTAAATTTAGATCGAAAAGGGTTTGGATATGAGATAGCCGGTTGTGGGGGGGAACACACCATGGCATAATAGAGTATGGATAGGTCTATTTATAAAGGGGGGTACGTGGAGAGAGGGCTCCTGCAAATCAGCTTAAGTAAAACAATAACGGAACTTACATAAATCACCCAACAACGGAATACTGGTTTTTCTTTGGTTAACGATGGTTGATGAGAAATGCAAATGCAAGATGAGTTTAGTTCGAAGTAATAGTTGGAGAGTCTGGTCCAAGCCTGACAGCAAATAAATCCAGTGTTTTTCTAATAGTTTTGAAAATAGTGGTGAAACTGAGAAAAAATTGAAAGCGAGTGCGATTAAAATCCTGTTAAGTGGTTGTGAGGGTACAGTGCGCAGACGGGCGGTCATCGACCAAGGTCAAAGTCGATATCGCCATATTTTTCTTGGTTTGGCGTCATCTGAGTCACCATCCCATCAGAAAGTAGCGGCCATAATTATCTTAGAAAAACGAATCAAGCTAGTGGAACCATCATTTGCTAGAATAAACCAACACCGGACCGACTCGATAAGTACCATATTTTCTTATATTATTCAATTTTGGGCTTCGAACGATTTCATAAGCCTATCAGGCAACGCTCTACCACCGCCAATGCTTATATAACACCGAAAGTAAAAATCCTATACACTTACCCAATAACCGATTTTCGGAAATCGAAACGGAATAAATTGACAAGCTGAGAACCAAACCACATTAAACACGGACAGGAATTGCATACTTCCAGGATTTTTCAATTTTGAGCGTTGGCATTTGAAATTCGTACATTTAAATTTTTATTATTTAATTACTTTCTAAAATTAATTTTATATTATTTTTATAATTTTATAATTGTTTAAACCATTTATTTATTGTGTTGAGAGAAGGGCAAAGGTGTAGTAAGGGGGATAGCGTGTCGTCGACGAACTAGTTCGACAGATCGAAGCTGGTTTCTCCCGATCTTTTAACATCGATTGAGGCACTTGAATAAAGAAGTACCGATACAAACCCCTATAGAGCGCTCGGTAGGCAGGTTCGGGTAGATAAGACTGTTGGTCTTTTTTTTTTGTTTTTAGTGGTATCGGTTGAGACTGGGCTCGGTCCCGTATTTTGTGTCGACGAGTTACGTGGTGGTGCCGGACACCTCTCTGGTGCGATTTTATAGCTAACCAGTGACGTTCCGTCCTGAGGGAGACATAAAGGTCCCGCGACGAATTAGCTACCAGTTATTGCGTTTCGATTTTGCCTTTCTACCAACGTAATGAAGATTAGTTTTCCATTGTTTTAGTTGTACCTGCTTAATTCTTTAAAATTTAAATAATCGATTGTCATTTCAGTTAAATTCAAATCAACATTAGAAACTTTTATTTCCTTTTGCTTTAATTAAATTTGCTTCGGCATAATATTTCGATCATATTAATTTGATAAAGCTCCTAATCACAACTTGTTAAAAGGGTTATTTAGATAGCTACAGTTAATGTTTTTTTATTTTCAATGTTTTAAATAAATATGATTTGTAAGCCACGCCAATCAATAGAGTTTTTATGGACCTGTTAAACGTCCCTATGATGAATTTGTAGGTTTTTAAGATCTCAGGGGGTGTGGAGGACGAGCAAAAGAATGAACGGTAAGGGGTGACATTGCAGCACTGGTAAGCATAAAAGGGAAATCTGATTGATTCTTAGGCTCCAGATTTCAGGAGTGGTGAGGGATAGCCAATCGGTCACATCAGCAGCCGAATCTCTGAGAAAGGTAGCTAGATGTTGGGGATTAAGAAAAATTGGCATGAAAGTATTTTTTGTAACGAGGTGAGGTTCAGTGGCGGGGCAAGATCCCCCCCTTTTCCGGCGAGCTAAGCCGTGCTCCGCCAGCATGCCACGCTCCGTCCGCTGAACATTCAGACCCTTCCGTTTCCTACCCAAATCCCACATCCGGTTAAGCTAGTTGGCGGTTGCTCATAATCCAGGAAATAATTTGGGTTCTTCCGCTTCCGGCCTGATCCAGTTCCCTTTCCCGAATCCTTTAACTTTTCCTTTCTCCCATCATACCCCTGGGTCCCCTCAAATTGCCATGTTACAAATGGCGCCCATACGTAAGACTTCGATTTTGTGTTTGTTATTCGTCCGTTGTCTAGTGAATTACTAGGTGTTCTCGCTGGCAGGGCATCGAAAAAAGTTTTGATCAGGAAAGCAGATAGGCATACCAGATTAAATGCGACAGGGATTTTTGATGTTACCAGAGAGAGTAAATGGAAATTCGATTATAAGTGGGTAATTACACTCGTTTCAAGGGAAACTTTCCGTATGACTTCGAATGGAAGGTCTTAGACGTACCTGTTGAATTGCGATGGAAGGCGTACCTTGAAAGCGAGTGCGACTAAAGTCCTGTGTAGAGTAAATTGGTTGCTGGGGTCAGGGTCGAAAAGAAACGTAAGTCTTGAACGGGATTGCTCATGAGAAAGCCCGATCAATCGCGACGTAGAATTTCGCTCCTGATTGCAACAGCCAAAGAACAGTTTATGTTTTAGTGTTATAAAATGAAATAGCTGCCTAGATCAGAGATATTTAAATTAATATGCAGTGCTGTAGTGTCACATCTTTAGGGAGGCAAACAAAATACCACCGTTCGATGCTGTCTAAAGCACCCCCGCAAAGTCATGATAAGCAAAACAAATTA
Source organism: Melangyna quadrimaculata (assembly GCA_949320155.1). Classification (NCBI taxonomy): domain Eukaryota; kingdom Metazoa; phylum Arthropoda; class Insecta; order Diptera; family Syrphidae; genus Melangyna; species Melangyna quadrimaculata. The sequence continues at coordinate 112,453,950 of OX439484.1, forward strand.
AAAGAAAAAAAAAATAGCGATATTTTCAGAGTTTTTATAATTACAAAAAGCAAGTTTGAAATTTATAATAGAAGTTGAGTATCCGCAGAAATTTAAACCAAGAGAATAGAGAATAGTGATCAAAAAAAAAAAAAAAATTCGATACAAATTCGGTATAGTATAGAGATAATAGTAGAAAGACATTTTTTTTTTTGAACTTTATAAACATTTCGTTAGCAGTTTAGGTACTAGGAAACTTAGAAATAGTTTAGGCATAATTAGTAATAACATAGCTTAGTATTTTTAAAAGGAAAAAAATATATATATATCATACGAACAAATTTATAATAAAAATACATAGTTACCGAAATAAATAAGTTTAAAAAGATAAATATAAGGTTTTAATACAAGTTAGATAAAGATAGATATTATAATTTATTAGAATTTAGATAGTAAGATTTTTAGTAATTTCATTTCTTTTTTAGGTGCATGTTGTTCAAGTCTTAATTTAATTGAGGTCCGCGAAAAGTTTTGTAGGTGTCAGGTCGTAGCAGGTGATGAATCCTGAAAAAGAAAAAGAAGTCTATAAGATTCTATATAGGGAAAATCGTACAATCACTAGAGCTCAGTTAACCAATATTTTAGATAGTATTAGCAAGATCCGTTAAACCACACTCCACCAAAGAAGCCAGATTCCCAAATAGCAAATCAAATAGTGGGAACAGGTGTTATGCCACCTTTGTTTTCACATCCACCACCTGAACTTCCACGATCGGTCAGTCGGAATGGCAGTTCGTCAGAAGCATTTATTTCACCAGCTTTTAGTGGATTAACTGGAAATGCATCCATACCAACGGGGGAGCAAAACCTCGGCTTAAACTCGGTAGTAAAAGCAGTAGGGATGGGCCAAAACATGGGACCCGCTACCTCCACTAACAGGGAACCTAACATGAATAGTAGACCGATACAAGTCGGAAATGTGGGAAGCGGTGCGGGGGTATCGCCAGACCTTATGGCTGCTATAAACGCGGCGGTAACAAACGCTTTTGCGCACTATGCGACCGCCCTTAGAAACGAATTGTCAAAATCCTTGAAGAACGAAATGAGAACAAATTTGGCTGATAAGGGGGAAAATAGGAATATGGTGGTGTCTCCTAGGGGACAGCCTGAAGACATAGGTCGAAGCCAGAGTGTGCTGGAAGTCACGGCAGAGATCCCTATTATGGAACCTATGCCAGCAACTCAACGGCAACCGCCACAAGAGCTCTCGTCCAGGGGTTTCGTCCCCATAGCCAATCCAAATAGAGGTATCCACAATAATGCGAATGGGAGGGAAAGGTTCCAAAATAGGGAATAAAGGCTGGCCGATCATCCGGAAACAGCAGTAGTTTTTGACCTTCCACATGTAAATTCCCGCGATTTTTTGAATGTGAATAACAAGACTCCTATTAAGATAAACAGATGGGGTTTAACTTTTGATGGTAATTTGGAAGTACTCACAGTAGAAAATTTTGTATTCCGATTGGAGATGCTGCAAAATCAGTACCGTTGTCCTTGGGGTGAGATCCTTCGAGATTTTCATCTTTTGCTCTCCGGTGCCGCGCAAGAATGGTTTTGGCAATTCCAGCGATCCCATTATCGTCCCGAATGGCCAATGCTTCGAGATGCTTTAATGCGGCAATTTCAAAATTCAAGATCGGACTATGAGATTATGAGGGACATGATGGACCGCAAGCACGGCGCTGGAGAGACCAGCGATGAGTTTTTTGCCGCGGTTAACCGACTTAGGTCTCAACTCAGGGTACCAATTCCTGAAATGGAACTAGTTCTGATTTTGAAACGTAATCTTAATAAGAAATTGAGCCAGCTAGTTTACCCACAAGCTATCTACTCGCTGGACCAGTTACGTAGGGCATGTAAGGACGCTGAGTATGCTTTCCCGGAAAGAGACCGAGAAGCTTTTAAGCCTCACCACAAACCACCCACTCGATATGTGGCTAACGAACTAGAGATGCAGGTGGAGCCGATCCCATTCGTGGAGGAACAGGTCGCCGCGTTCCATCAAACGGGAGCTCGACCAAAGACATCTCGTGGGTTGGGTGACCCTAAATTCGTTTGCTGCAATTGTAAGCAGCAAGGCCATGCATTTATGGATTGCCCGTCCACCACGAAGAATCTGTTCTGCTACCGGTGTGGGTCAGAAGGAGTTATTACGCCGAGATGCCCAAAATGCAATCCGGAAAACAAATTCAGGAATACGAAGTCGATGGGGGAATCGTGTTCCACCTAGACACCCCAATCCAAAGAACATTAGAACCTGCAGATATTGATAAACAATTACAAATTTTAAAACGTAGTAGAAAAGAAGACGGGAGGGATGAAAACATTAGAGAACGAAAAATAATAAAGCCATTGCACGAAAGAATAAAAGAATATTATGTAGCCAGAGATAGAATTTTTAATGAGAAGAGTAATAAAATTCAGAAAACTAGAGATAGATATAAACTTAGAAAAGAAGCAAGGAAGAATATTTCAGCGACAGTATTAGATGTTAAAACTGATCCTAGGCCATATGCAAAAGTAGGTATTGGGGGCAAAGAGATTCTCGGGTTACTGGATAGTGGGGCCAGTGTTAGCATTCTTGGAAAAGGATGCATGGACTTGGTGAATGCTACAAAAATGGTTATTATTCCATATAAGGCGGGGGTGAAAACTGCTGATGGTAAATCACAATCAATAACCGGAAAAATTCTAACCCCAGTAACGTATCAAAATACCAAGCAAACCATTACTTTCTATCTGGTACCTAGTTTAGAGCAAGAACTATACCTAGGGGTGGATTTTTGGAGAAGTTTTAACATAGCACCGAATATCGTTAGTTCTGTTTCGATTCCGGGAGAAGAAGCAGACCTACTAGAAGCCCATCAGCTAACGCCCGAACAACGATCTGAGTTGGAGACGGTCAGACGGAAATTCCTTGATTATGACCGACATGGTCTCGGAAAAACGTCGCTGATGGAACATATCATCGATACGGGAGACGCGGAGCCTGTTAAGCAGCGTCACTACCCGGTTTCGCCAGCGGTACAAGCCTTATTGTACCAGGAAATAGACCGAATGCTTGAGCTCGGCGTTATAGAGGAGAGTGAGAGTCCTTGGTGCTCGCCTGTTGTCCTTATCAAGAAGCCAGCAGTAGACGGTACTATCAAGTATCGTTTCTGTCTTGATTCGCGTAAGGTCAACGCGTTAAGCAAAAAGGACGCTAACCCTCTGCCTCATATTGAGGGGCTCATCAGTCGGCTACCAAATACCTACTTTATAAGTAGTGTAGATCTTAAGGAAGCTTTTTGGCAAATACCGCTGGAAATAGCGAGTAGAGAAAAGACTGCGTTTGCGGTACCGGGAAGACCCTTATACCATTTCAAGGTGATGCCATTTGGGTTGTGTAACGCAGCTCAAAGGCTTTGCCGTTTAATGGATAAGGTAATTCCTGCACGTCTCAGGGACAACGTTTTTGTGTATTTAGACGACTTATTGATTATAGCGCCAGATTTTGAGGCCCATATCACCATGCTGGGCAAAGTAGCCGAGTGTTTGAGAACGGCCAATCTAACTATCAACCTTAAAAAGTCAAAGTTCTGCTTTAAAGAATTAAAATATCTGGGGTTTATCGTTGGTGGTGGGAGGTTAAGAACCGACCCAGCAAAGGTAGAAGCTGTAGTTAATTTCCCGACGCCGAAAAATGCCAGACAAGTCCGCCGGTTACTTGGTCTAGCAGGGTGGTATAGGAGGTTTATAAAGGATTTTTCCAGCCTGACCGCTCCTTTGACGGATACATTGAAAAAGAAAGTTGATAAGTTTAAGATGACTGAGGAGGCTACCTTAGCTTTTGAGGAATTGAAACGTGTTTTGACAACCGCACCAGTCCTTACTCATCCCGACTTTAAAAAACGATTTTATATTCAGTGTGATGCTTCTGACTCCGGAATCGGAGCAGTACTATTTCAGAGAATCGAAGAAGAAGGAGAAGTTCCGATCTCATACTTCTCTCAAAAATTGAATACCTGTCAGCGAAATTACAGTGTGACTGAGAGTTCAGGCCCTATGTCGAGGGTATGGACTTTACAGTCATCACCGATCACTCCAGCCTTAAGTGGTTAATGACCATGAAAGACCTCAGTGGAAGGTTGGCTAGGTGGAGTTTGGACTTACAAGCCTATACCTTCGACATCGAGCACCGAAAGGGGACGCTAAACGTCGTTCCGGACACGCTCTCTCGGGCACATGTAGATAGTATAGAAATTGAAGATATCGCCCCATTAATAGATTTGAATTCGGCTGAGTTCCAGTCCGACGAATATAAAGAATTAATCGCGACGATTCGTAAGAATCATGATAAGTTGCCTGACTTAAAGATAGAAGACGAGTTTGTCTATAAGCGTTCATTCGCGGTAAGGGATGAAGAAGTCATGCACGAGCATAATTGGAGGCTATGGGTACCCTCCGGGTTGACTGAAGGTATAATAAAGCGAGCCCATGATCCACCTCAAGCAGCTCATGGGGGAGTTGCAAGAACCCTTCATCGTATTCGCCAACACTTTTATTGGCCGAACATGACTATACACATCAAAGAACTCGTTTCGAAATGTGCGATATGCAAGCAGTGTAAGCCCTCTAGTCAGATATTACGTCCACCTATCAAAAATAATTTCAGCATAGGCCGCCCGTTCCAAAAATTATACGTAGATTTTTTGGGTCCGTACCCAAGATCCAAGTCCGGAAATGCCTATGTGTTTGTGGTGTTAGAGCATTTGTCGAAGTTTGTGTTTCTGGAACCTTTACGGTCAGCAACATAATTAAGTTCCTACGAAATGAAATTTTCAATACTTTCGGAGTCCCACAGATAGTACATTCCGATAACGGCAAACAATTTTTGGCCAAAGATTTTCAAACTCTTCTACAAAAGTACGGGGTTCGTCATTTTCGTACCGCTAATTATGCACCACAGTCCAACGCCTCAAAAAGGGTCAACAGAACGCTACTGGCGGCGATACGCTCGTACTTAAAAGAAGACCAACGCGACTGGGACCTACACCTTAGTGACATCGCTGGCGCGTTGCGGAGCTCAGTTGATTCTGCCACAGGTGTCTCACCATATTTTGCACTATTCGGAATAAATATGATGACTCACGGTAGCGGATATGAACTGACTCAAAAGCTGAGTATAGTTGATGATGGTGAGCTGTTGATTCTTCCTAGGCAACAACGATTACAATATATTCGAGAATAAATCCAAGAAGGCATCATGAAGGCAAAAGAAAAGAGTGACAAGGTGTATAATATGCGGACTCGAAACGTGAAATATGTTCCGGGACAAGAAGTGTTTAGACGAAATTTTATCTTGAGCGATACCTCCAAATATCTGACGGCAAAGTTATGTCCAAAATTTGTCAAATGTCGCATAGTCAAACCAGTAGGAAAGAATAATTATGAACTCGAAAATTTGGCAGGTAAAACAATTGGAATTTTCCATGCCAAAGACATAAAACAGTAACACCCAAAACCAACACCTAAATCTGTGATATAAGTGTTTGCTTATCCTGCCGTACTTGTCAAACTGCGTGAATTTCTGTTACCTGTCACTAAGGAACTTTCAGTTTTTTTTGCATCTAGTAATTGCCAGAGTGATTTGGGTGATCTTCGCAGAACATGCAGGGTCCAGTTACCAGAATATTTTCCATCTTATCTGAGCGAATATCTATGAACCGAGTATTTATATGTATCTAATTTTATTTATTTATTTATATATTTATCGTTGTATTTATTTATTAAGGTATATATCAATTAATTGATTTATTTATTTGTTTGATTATCTGTATTTATATTGTAATTTATTTATTTATATTTATCGTTATATCTATTTGTTTATGATGTATATATCAATTGATTGATTTATTTATTTGTATGATTATCAGTGTATTTATTTATTTATATATTTATCGTTATATTTATTTGTATGTATATTTATCAGTATATTTATTTGTATGATATCTGTATAAGTATTTAGGTTTTAATATATTTATCTGTTTACCTAGTGATAGTTTAAGGATTAATTTATTTATTGGTAGTTTTCTTATTTATATCATATTATTTATATTTATTTGTTCAGTGTAGGTATATGTATTTTTCGTATTAGTTAGTTTATTTTTGCTCAGTGTGGATGGTAAAATTTTGGTTGAGAGTGCCGGAGGGGGAGAGGTCGGGGGACTCAGTTTTTTTGAAAGGTGAAACCTCGGATACCTGTCTTGTCCCAAACGCACCGGGTATGTTTTGTGAAGATTATTCAGTTGTTTAGGTAATTAGGGTATTACCCAGTCATTTGCTAAAGACGTCATCATTGTATATAGATGTTTATATACAATGACGTCATGTTTTTCCAGTATGCCGGTAGATGGATTATTAGTTAGTAGTTTGTTAAGTTAGTTAAAATAATATTACCTTGATGTTAGTTATGATGTGGACAGGGGGCGGGTTCTGAAAGGAGAGATCTCGGATTTCTCCGCAAAATTTCTCAGGTTTGAAGAAAAAAAAAAACGCACTTTCCTGTCTCATTAAGGCAAAATATATCTTAATGGTGGGATTAGTAATGTAAGGTTTATGGCGTCGGTTAGTAGACAGTATTTTCATTTGTTTGGTTTGATAGGTTATAAGAATGTTGCGATATAAATAGGTCCAAACACTTCTATTCTCAAAATAGCTAGCATATTTCAGGTGCAATAGCCTTAAGCGTAAGAAAAACATAACAAACACGGTGGATTCTTTGTTCAAAGTACTACTAGGTAGATCGATTCACAAAGGAAATGAAACACCATAGAGTAACATTTCAAAATTCAAGCGAACTTAGACAATTTCCTATGTGGAAATTGATACTCTCAAGTCAAGTAATTTTAGAAAAACTAATAGGCGATGTAGGTATTAAATAGTTGTTAAGTTTTTCACTGCAGTACGTATAGGAAGGTATGAAAAAAGCACCGAGCCAATAGAATTGATAGGATATAGTTACCGATGCTATAGTATACGGATATAGAAAGTAGAATAGGATGCTAAGTTCTAATTGCCCGGCTTGGTTTTAGTGGATTCATCCCCAACGTTTATGTTAAGGCCCCCTGTCACCGTCTTTGTAGCATGGGTAAATACTGCCAAATCCGGAGGTTTGTTACGGCAGCCTTTTAGCGACCAAGGTGGTTCGGCCTGCCTCACGTCAGAGATGCGACCGTATGGGAACCACCAAATCTATCGAATACAAATACACAAAAGGCTATCCTGACAGTCCTTCGCATAAAATTATTCTAAGTAACAATATAGCCAGTAATGATATCAAACCACCTAGTACTCAACTTGTGGGCGATATTGTCGGTGGTCATAGTGGTGGCCCTGGTGGTGGAGGTGAACCGCAGCTGAAATATGAAAGTGAGAGACTTGAAATGGCTCTGGCTCAAAGCTGTGCCAATGCGAAAGGGATGGGAGGTTGAACTTTCTGCTTTGAAAAACAGCAAAATACGATTAACCAGTGCACTGCAGGAATCAGCAGACGAAATAGCTGAAGACCTTCGTAGAGAGATTGGTCAGCTCAAAGCACGAATGGAATCAGTGGAAAAGGAATTGATGAATCGAGAAATCGAGCTTAGGGCAGCCAATCGAGGTTTACTTGATAAAAACAGCGACCAAACTATGGCCAGGCTTGGAGAGCTTAATCAATTGTTTGCTAAGCATCTTACAGATCTTCTTGGTGTTCGGGTGGATATGGATAAATTAATCGTACCTTCAAAGAGTACTTGAGACATGCATTTGGATTTGATTGATAAGTTCTCTAAATCTGATCAAATGGCTTCAATGGAGGTTGGTATTCATAAAGGAAGTGGTAACTTCCCAGTTATAGACGCTGAGAGCACGCTCTCGAATGTAACATCCATACAATCTCAATTGCAATCGTTATATGATTGCGGTGAATCATCAACAAATTGCTACAAATGCAATAATTATAAAAACATTGATATGAACAGTTCGACAGGAAAACTTTTGAAAATGCATGCAAGTGACATGAACGACAATTCCAATCCTCCTCATCTTAATTTAAATAAATCCTTTGATGATAATAACACCTCTGTTGGGGGCGGATCTAGTAATGGAGAGATGACTCTGGAGGCCCAATACCATCGGAAAGGTCAAAATCCTGAATTGGAGGCGAAAGCAAAAACGATGTGGTCTGGATTGAAAAATGGTCTTTCACCTCTAATGGCAACAAAAAAATGCGCCAAGGAGTTGACTGGGGAACAAGGTGAGGTTGGTCGGGTTGCTTCGGAAATAGCGCCAAATACTTCGGGACTTAGCAATGCTAAAACGGCTACAATGCTTGTTTCAGGGTCAAAAGCTGAAGCGGGGCTTCCGTTGTTGTTGAGGAACTCAATAAACTGGTAACATAGATTTTTTTTGAGCCCAAAATTTGAAAATGTTTTGCTTGATAGACAACAGAATATTTGTGTCATCTAGTGAGGCTGCGTGGGTTGGGTCAACTCAATATTTAAAAAAACAAATTACCTTTACGCAGTCATGACTACAAAAAGGAACTGCATGTGTCGACAGCAGGCATAGAATGTTTGGGTTGGTTTCTTAATGTTGAACCACTCAATTAAACATTGTCTGAAACCTTCCTTTCCAGATTTTTTATTAATTTTTTTTTTAAGAGGTCGGATGCAGTGAGGCTTTTTCTTCAATGGACGAAGTAAACAAGAATGCCGAAAAACGAAGTTAAGATGGAGATGTTTCGGAATTTCGATTTGTCGATGACAGCTGTCGATGGTCGAAACAAATGAACGACTCCAGTGACTTCTGGTAAATTTAGATCGAAAAGGGTTTGGATATGAGATAGCCGGTTGTGGGGGGGAACACACCATGGCATAATAGAGTATGGATAGGTCTATTTATAAAGGGGGGTACGTGGAGAGAGGGCTCCTGCAAATCAGCTTAAGTAAAACAATAACGGAACTTACATAAATCACCCAACAACGGAATACTGGTTTTTCTTTGGTTAACGATGGTTGATGAGAAATGCAAATGCAAGATGAGTTTAGTTCGAAGTAATAGTTGGAGAGTCTGGTCCAAGCCTGACAGCAAATAAATCCAGTGTTTTTCTAATAGTTTTGAAAATAGTGGTGAAACTGAGAAAAAATTGAAAGCGAGTGCGATTAAAATCCTGTTAAGTGGTTGTGAGGGTACAGTACGCAGACGGGCGGTCATCGACCAAGGTCAAAGTCGATATCGCCATATTTTTCTTGGTTTGGCGTCATCTGAGTCACCATCCCATCAGAAAGTAGCGGCCATAATTATCTTAGAAAAACGAATCAAGCTAGTGGAACCATCATTTGCTAGAATAAACCAACACCGGACCGACTCGATAAGTACCATATTTTCTTATATTATTCAATTTTGGGCTTCGAACGATTTCATAAGCCTATCAGGCAACGCTCTACCACCGCCAATGCTTATATAACACCGAAAGTAAAAATCCTATACACTTACCCAATAACCGATTTTCGGAAATCGAAACGGAATAAATTGACAAGCTGAGAACCAAACCACATTAAACACGGACAGGAATTGCATACTTCCAGGATTTTTCAATTTTGAGCGTTGGCATTTGAAATTCGTACATTTAAATTTTTATTATTTAATTACCTTCTAAAATTAATTTTATATTATTTTTATAATTTTATTATTGTTTAAACCATTTATTTATTGTGTTGAGAGAAGGGCAAAGGTGTAGTAAGGGGGATAGCGTGTCGTCGACGAACTAGTTCGACAGATCGAAGCTGGTTTCTCCCGATCTTTTAACATCGATTGAGGCACTGGAATAAAGAAGTACCGATACAAACCCCTATAGAGCGCTCGGTAGGCAGGTTCGGGTAGATAAGACTGTTGGTCTTTTTTTTTTTGTTTTTAGTGGTATCGGTTGAGACTGGGCTCGGTCCCGTATTTTGTGTCGACGAGTTACGTGGTGGTGCCGGACACCTCTCTGGTGCGATTTTATAGCTAACCAGTGACGTTCCGTCCTGAGGGAGACATAAAGGTCCCGCGACGAATTAGCTACCAGTTATTGCGTTTCGATTTTGCCTTTCTACCAACGTAATGAAGATTAGTTTTCCATTGTTTTAGTTGTACCTGCTTAATTCTTTAAAATTTAAATAATCGATTGTCATTTCAGTTAAATTCAAATCAACATTAGAAACTTTTATTTCCTTTTACTTTAATTAAATTTGCTTCGGCATAATATTTCGATCATATTAATTTGATAAAGCTCCTAATCACAACTTGTTAAAAGGGTTATTTATATAGCTACAGTTAATGTTTTTTTATTTTCAATGTTTTAAATAAATATGATTTGTAAGCCACGCCAATCAATAGAGTTTTTATGGACCTGTTAAACGTCCCTATGATGAATTTGTAGGTTTTTAAGATCTCAGGGGGTGTGGAGGACGAGCAAATGAATGAACGGTAAGGGGTGACATTGCAGCACTGGTAAGCATAAAAGGGAAATCTGATTGATTCTTAGGCTCCAGATTTCAGGAGTGGTGAGGGAAAGCCAATCGGTCACAACAGCAGCCGAATCTCTGAGAAAGGTAGCTAGATGTTAGGGATTAAGAAAAATTGGCATGAAAGTATTTTTTGTAACGAGGTGAGGTTCAGTGGCGGGGCAAGATCCCCCCCTTTTCCGGCGAGCTAAGCCGTGCTCCGCCAGCATGCCACGCTCCGTCCGCTGAACATTCAGACCCTTCCGTTTCCTACCCAAATCCCACATCCGGTTAAGCTAGTTGGCGGTTGCTCATAATCCAGGAAATAATTTGGGTTCTTCCGCTTCCGGCCTGATCCAGTTCCCTTTCCCGAATCCTTTAACTTTTCCTTTCTCCCATCATACCCCTGGGTCCCCTCCAATTGCCATGTTACAACACAGTCAATAAATCATTTTCACACTACACAAGCAAAATTTAAATTGAATTCTTTTATTTAAAAACAACACAATAAGTACACGATTCAACAAACATCAAACACACAACACAAGGATTATTTGGTAACAAGTACACAGATACAAATTACTTACATGTTTTCAAACAATTATTCCATTTAAATTAACACAATTTACACAATACATACATATATTTAATTGATTATCATTTATCACATTTCAAATACATATAAATCATCAAAAACCAAATCATTATCATTGGATTAAGTCTGAGGCAAAGCCTGAGTGAAATTTCCGACCTGACGAATATATCCGACTGGAATTGGCTGCCGACAAATCTGAATGTTGCCGATGACGCAACTCGAATGACACCTAGAGTTTGAAGCTGATAGTAGATGGTACACAGGACCTTCCTTTTTGTATGAAGACGTTTCGATGTGGCCCAAATTGAAGACAAATAATATGACCAGACATGACGAAGAAGATGAGACGAATGAGTTTGTTGGAACAATTTCGGCACCAGCTAGATTCGTTTTACCAGATGTGACAAGATTTTCAAATTGGCCTCGACTGATAAGAGCTACTGCTTGGATAATGCGGTACATGGAAAATCTCAAAATTAAAGGCCGAATTACACGAGGGGATGAAGACGCGGTGTACTACCAAGGTGAACTGACGACTACTGAAATTGAATGGGCGTATAAAATGTGGATACGACAATCTCAACAAAATTCTTTCCACAAAGAAATTGTTGAATTAAAGAAGAATAAAGTTGTAGGCCGCTCAAGCAAATTATACAACATTATTCCACAACTAGACGACGATGGCATCATTCGACTCAGAGGCCGCATGTCGAACATCGAAGCTGATCAATTGCTGAAGACACCAGTGGTTTTGACGAAAGAGATAAGTATACAGAGTTGCTTATCAAGTACTACCATGACCAGGCCAACCACATTGGTCATGAAGGCGTTATGAACGAGATCAAGCAGAGGTACTGGATATTGAAGCTTAAACCAAAATTGCGACAGAGAAGAAAAAAATGCAATACTTGCAAGATAAGATGCGCAAAGCCCGAACACACTATTATGGGACAATTACCTGCGGTAAGACTTTTGTCAAATAATCCAGCATTTACATTTACAGGTGTCTACTTCTTTTGGCCGTTAAATGTTAAAGTTGGCAGACGCCTTGAGAAGCGCTACGCTTTTTGTTTACATGCCTTACAGTTAGGGCAATTTATATAGAAGTTGCATCCAGTTTGACCACCGACTCCTGCATCATGGCACCCAGAAGATTTATTGCCAGACGTGGATGCCCAAATGAATTGTTCTCGGATAATGGCACGAACTTGAGGGGAGCTGATACGGAACTCAAGAAATGTCTAAAGGAGCTTGACCAGTCTGACATAGAGTCACTCACACGACAATGAAGCTAGAGGAAATTGGCCAAAGGGTATCATCGATAAAGTTTTTCCCGGACCAGATGGAAAAATTCGAGTGGTAGAAGTTAGAACTTCAAGTGGAACTTTTAAACGCTCAATTGTCAAGATATGTGTCCTCGATTTGGAGGATGGTAATAGCGACGAGGTCCCAATACCAGAGGGGAGAATGTTAAGTAAATCTCAGACCTGACTACTTCGCAGCATTTATTATTTATCTAAGATTGAAATGTAACTTTGGTAACACCGAATTTTATGTAACTATATGAGATGTAAATAGAAATATATAAACTAGTCTACCAAGAAACTTTGTACCGAACGGTAGCCTCTAAGAAAATGGTATTTCGACGAATAAAGTATTAATTAAAAACGTTTGTATAATTGTCTTACTATTTATATAAGGAAAAACGTTTACAAAAGCAAAAATTAAATTATTAATTAATTGATTAATTAAATTCCAGAATCCATAGAAAAAATGACCACCAATCCACAGGTTACTTTCAGTGCGAAACAGTTTGTTTGCCTACAGCAGACCAGCTGATTTTTGATAGCAGATTTGTGTCTGTTCCTATAAAAATTTCCTTTTCGAAGTTCCATTACAGACTTTCATAAAAGTTCGAACTCCTGAATCCCAATTATAAAAGATCTTTTATGGTGAACGTCTATTATGATTCATAACAGAAAATTCATAGCAGAATAATTAAGCCTATTCTGAACATATCTGTTATTCTGCTATGAATTTTCTGTTATGATGCATAACAGATCTCCACCATAAAAGATTTTTACAATTGGTATTCAACAGTTCAAACTTTTATAAAAGTCTGTTATGGAACTTCAAAAAAGAAACATTTTTACGAACAGACCTAAAATCTGCTGTCAGCTGTAGTAAACAAAAAAAAAAATCGACACTGACGAGTGACCGAAATAAAATTATTCCGTGCAATGCTGGTGTTTTGTTTCGCGTAGATAAATTAATGTTCTATTTTATTTGTCTATAACAGTTCGTGAATTTAATGTATCCAATTTAAAAAGTTATTTTTTGATAAGTTGAAGTTAAAAAAGTGTTTTATTCTTTGCCCCAGGCAGCTAGGTATTTCATTAGATCGGTTAATCCATCGAATTCGGTTCGACTCTTTGGCGCATCGGCTTTATGCCTAAAACAGATGTGCAGCTTTTTCCATGCAGCGAAATTAAATTACACAGGTTCTTATGGGAGCCGATTCACTCAAAGTCTGCATGCAGCGCAGCGCTGCACGATGTCTCTATTTCTAAATTTGCTGCCTAGTTTCATTGCAGCCACAACTGAAAAACGAAAATTTCTAAATAATTGCTGTTTGGCATTACTCATATTGACATCACCTGCCATTCTTTTAAAAAATTTGTTTGTTTGGTGATTTTTGTTTAAGAATCTATGAAGCCGGCGTTGCCACCCTACCATCGTCCAACGAAGAAAATCTCATTCCAACACCATTGTGTGACATCGGCAACGCTGTGCTTTCATGCATTTGTTTGACATAACTATGCATCATGAATGTCAGAAACTATGCACATGTGTTTCGTGTGCAGCTCTGCATGCAGAGATGCGTGCAGACTCGCTGCACATCTGTTTTAGCCATTAGTCAGCCTCGACAGTCCAGAGCTTTGAAATGCCATAACAGAATGCTCCTGTTCCTAGAAACGCGTACAAAGAACCCCAACCGAAGGCGCGCAGAGCTAGGGCTGAGCCAACGTCCATCAGAATCATCGTTTCTCTTCCACCCTTGGCAATGAAAGCAGCTCTTCGTCCCTCTTGGCTCGACCGAAGGTTTGTGAGAATCCCAAGAGTGCAGCTACGCCACCAACAAGACCCAAGAAAGATCCTCCTCGATAGCGATGTTTTCTTCGTTCTTCTTCAGCTGCGGCACTCCTCCGTGCGGACCGGCAAGATAAAGCGACTACTTTTTACATTTCATCCATCAACTGTGTTCTGCGCTTTCGTGTATAAAAATAATTTAGTTTTAAATTACTTATTTGTGTTTGTAATTATGCATTTTAATACTATTTTGTTATATCTGTCTCTTTTGAAGAACAATTCATTAAAGAAATAAAAGTTTTTACTTCATGTATTGAAATCTTTTATGATAAAAGTCAAACAATCTGTCTTTTATTCCGTTATGGTTTATAACAGATTTCATAACAGAATTCGAACTGCAGAATACTAATTAATAAAAGAATGAATGAATGAATAGAGTTTTATTGAGGCTTAATTAAGATACATATATACATTTTTTTTTTTTTTTACATTCGATTACAGAATTGTATTATTATCGACTTAGAATTGGTCTGATATGATATTGTAATTTTTATTTTTATTTACAAAATGTTAAATTGGAATTAAAGTTTGGTTTTTATAATTTCTTATGACGTTTATATTTTTTTTTTTTTTGTGGTTGCTCACTAACACAAAGCTGCTTGTAATAATTAATAAAAGAATAAAAGGTTTTTTGACAGTTCGAAAATTTGTATGGAAATTGATAGAAGAATAACAGAATAAAAGAATAATGGTGGATTTACATGTAATTATATTCGTCTGACTTCTGCAAAAAAAAGGGGATGCAAAATTAAAACGTATATTCGTTGGATAGAGAAGGAACAGATACATGTAAATCCACCATAAAAGAACGCACCACCGAGGTTTTGCTTGAAGGGCAGTGGGCCAGTGTGGAAAGCCTTTAACATCCAGCATTAAAAATCCAATGTGGACTGGCACTTATAGAAACAAATTTTTGGTTTCAAATCATATTTTGTTTCCATTTCATTTGCTTCGCCAATTCTTTAATATTATTTGGAATTCATGATTCATCTTAGTGCATATTTCTGTTTTTACTACCAAACTTTAATTCACACGAATAAAAATTTTTAAAATAAAATATTTAAAACGCCTGAATAATATGGCCTTAAAACTGATATTCATAAATTCTTGCATATTTGTTGTCAAAACTGCACTCAAATATCAACGTCGTCTTCCTCGATAAACTCACTCAAAATAGGTATCTGTTTTTTGTTTTTGCTTGCTAATTTCTGGAGATTTGAGATTCATTTGGAATTTATTCTATATTGGTCTTATCTATCATGCTGATAAGAATTTAATTTGCTTTCGGGGTTATATTTAGCCAGATATATTTTTGTTACTGATTCGTTGATCGTCCGTTCTTTGAAAATTGTACTCATTAGTCAAATATTTTATTTCTTGATTATACGAATAATGTCGGTTCAAACGATCACAAGGCAAGTGCTGAAAGCCAGGAAAGCATTCACAGTTTCGTTTTCTTCTAAATCAAGTACACCAGAATACGATTGGAGAGATCCATTAAATATCGAATCCTTGTTATCTGACGAAGAGATAGCTATTCGC
Source organism: Melangyna quadrimaculata (assembly GCA_949320155.1). Taxonomy (NCBI): domain Eukaryota; kingdom Metazoa; phylum Arthropoda; class Insecta; order Diptera; family Syrphidae; genus Melangyna; species Melangyna quadrimaculata. The sequence continues at coordinate 112,469,784 of OX439484.1, forward strand.
GATACATTTCGCAGCTACTGTACCAAAACACTTTTGCCGCGTGTAACGCTTGCTAATCGCAATGAATTTTTCCACAAGGAGATAATGACTGAGTTGGGTGAGCTGGGTGCTCTTGGTTGTACTCTCAAAGGCTACGGATGTGTCGGGGTTTCAAACGTTGCTTATGGTCTGCTGACCCGAGAAGTGGAGCGAGTTGACTCGGCATATCGATCAGCCTTAAGTGTACAAAGTTCATTGGTTATGGGTGCTATCTACGATTTTGGCAGCGATATCCAGAAAGAGAAATATTTACCGAAATTGGCACAGGGTAAACTTATCGGATGCTTTGGCCTAACCGAACCAAACCATGGTAGTGACCCAGCTGGAATGGAAACTCGGGCAAAATATGACAGTCAAGCTAAGTGTTATATACTAAATGGAAGCAAAACTTGGATAACAAACTCGCCTTTAGCAGATATCGCCATTGTCTGGGCAAAGTGCGATAATGAGCAACTGCGCGGCTTCATTGTTGATCGGGAGCAGTCTTCAAAGGGGCTATCCACTCCTAAAATTGAAGGGAAGTTTTCATTACGCGCGTCTACAACTGGAATGCTGCTTATGGATGATGTTGCAGTGCCTCAGGAAAATATTCTTCCCAATGTTTCTGGTTTCAGAGGTCCTTTTACATGTCTTAACAATGCGCGTTATGGGATTGCTTGGGGAGCCCTTGGAGCAGCTGAATCTTGCCTTGAAATCGCAAGACAATACACTTTAGATAGAAATCAATTTAAAAGACCACTGGCGGCAAACCAATTGATTCAAAAGAAAATGGCAGATATGTCGACTGAAATAAGTTTGGGTTTGTTGGCATGTACACATCTTGGGCGTTTGAAGGATCAACACAAACACACTCCTGAAATGATTTCAATGTTGAAGAGAAATAATTCTGGCAAGGCACTCGATATTGCTCGTGTTGCCCGAGATATGCTTGGAGGTAATGGTATTTCAGACGAGTACCATATTATAAGACATGTCATGAACTTAGAGGCAGTTAACACCTATGAAGGTACCCACGATATACATGCATTGATTTTGGGCCGTGCAATTACTGGAATTGCCGCGTTTGCAAATTAAAAACTTCAGACGAAAAAGTAGCTGTAAAATATAATGTGCATTATTAAATTTTGAGTGTGAATCAAATTTTGAAGATTTTATTGTTAAACTTTTTTGTTTTGAAATAAATCATGTCTTGATTAGATATTTCAGTAATTTATTTTATTATTTTTATAACACTAGAGACCAACCAAATCGAACAATTAAGACTAAAAACGCTAGGTACTACCTACTGAATTATTGATATGTTGTTAGGAACTGTTAGTAGTCTGCAGCACACTGCAGTTTCAAAACCCTCAGCTTGCTCTTGGAAAAATAAAAGAAGTGAAAATAAATAAAAAAAAAAATACTTTGTAACTTTCCTATATGTAAGTAGGTATGTATTAATAAATTTAGAAATACCTATGCAGATTTTTTTTCCAAACATTAAATAAGACATTGGGACATATTCATAGTCATTTTAGACCTGGCTCTAAGTTAAACAAGCTTTGGTTGAATTTTCGGACGTTGCTTCTATTTTTTTAAGGTTATCATTTCAAAATATTTGAAGTTTTTTGTGTAGTATACCAAGTTAATTATCTTTTAAAAGAATAAAACCAACAAATTGAAATTAAAGTTGGTCTGTATTCATTGAGCCAAAATTGTCTTAAACTGTAGTTTAGTTAAACCTGGGTCTATCTGCGACTATGAATATGCCCATTGTGTATGAAATTTTCTACAATATAACGTTATTTTTAAACTCTGGCTTTATTTTTATGTAACACTTTATTGTTAAACAAACATTTGTTTTAATAATCCAGTTTATAGTCCTGATTTCTAGGAAAATTTAATATCTGGTAAAAAGCTAGACTGTGTAGACTATAAATGCGAGATTAAATTTTCATTGACAAATAACGAGCGCACAAATAGACGGAAAATCATTCATGCTTATTGAATCGGTTGCAGCTTATACCTTCCTACTTGTATTTTTCGATAAATAAGAAATGATCACTTTCATTCCCATTTGAAGTTCTAGGTGTACCAAAGTGTTCTTATTCTAACTTCCAGAATTGCAATTGGAACCAGAAACATACAAATCCGTCCACAAAAGCGATCTCTGGAAAGGGCCTGTAAAACCGTAGGTATCATTATTTTGATAAATTCTAATTTTGTTAAAGTTTGGTCGAATTCATAAATGTAAAAGTTCGGTAACATTGCGAAGTTTACTTGTCATTTCTGAAGACAAATATCGTCCGTTTGAAGATTTGTTCTGCTTTTTTATAGCTATTGTGGTTTCCTTTTACCAATAACACCAACTTTTTTGAAAAATATACAGAAATAGTACCATTTTTCAAAAAAATATACAGTTTTTATACAGTATGTTTACATTTATGAATTTGAGGTTTATCTATATTCCGATCGTTTGAAAAATTCTTTCGCTTTCAAAATCTGGATGTTTTGAAATACTTTTTGTTTTCAATACATGCGGAATTATTTTCGATCGGATTGAAAATTGACATTTAAAATTTATTTAAGTTTTGACTCCCGAATCAAAATTGTGAGAATTGAAAACACAATCCGCGGTGCCCCTTTGTTCCGCTGTTTTTTATAAAGTTTTTTCAGGCTTCTAAAGAAAATAAATTGCACGACTTGATCGCACAAAATTGTTCTCGTAGCTAACAACTTTTGCGTACAATCATATGTACATAATAGCTAGAAAAGCTAGAGCTCAAAATAAAGTATGCCATCTTATTTGTTTGAAACATTTTCACTAAACGCGCACAAAAGGGGTTTTTACAACCTTTAAAATGTTTAAACACAGTGTGAGCGTTAGAAAAATAGGGAAGTATTTAAGAGGAGATACCGATGCACATTGGTTTTAAACCTCTGAACATCGAAATGGCAGGAAAAAATAGTCCCGGGTAAAGCATTCCACATTCTTGCAGTGCGACTAAAGAATCTCTATACTTAACAATACGCCCGAAGTTGTGCTGAAGCACGATGTTATATAATGTAAACATAAGATCTAGGCAGCGTTGCCAGCACATTAAGGCAAAATCATGCCTCATTTGGAGAATAATAATGCCTTTTTCGATAAAACAATGCCTCAGGATTTTTTTTTTAGTTTTTTAAGTAAAATTTTAAAATTAACCAGAATTATAACAAAATCAAACAAAAGGCAAAAAAAGCCATTTATTAAATAAAGAAAATATATACATAACTTAACGTCTAATTAAAATAGCATTGAACTATTAACAGCTTTTTGAAGTTCTCAGGTAACAGCCTTTTACGATTTGAGCAGAAACGAGTGGAGCGCATTTTAAACTCTCTAGTCTCTTCATCATTCACTTCAACGTTTTCGGAAAGTATAGAGTTGACGTCGCCATTTATTACATCATTTGTTCAACAGTTTTAAGTCCACGATTTACATTAAAAACATTAGTGAACTTTTTCAACACTTCATATGCAATTATTGGCCCTTTCGATTTTTTCAAATTTTCATTGATATTTACATTTTATTGAGAAAAGATCATAGTTACTCTATTTAAAGTCTACACTAACTACGTGAGGGCATGTATGTTGGGATCATGTTTTTAAGTGAAATAATCTGAACTGGAAATGGAAAAACTACATGCAGTTTGTATTTGTTGAATTTTTTGGAGATTTTTTCGTTAAACTTTGATAAAAAAAAGCAAGTAAGTCAAAATTGACAAAAAAGACACTAACGGGTAAAAAGGTCAAAAAAAACAATAACTGGTAGAAAGGCAAAAAAAGGCAAAATAAAATACATATATTTTGAATCAGGACGACATGAGTCGTGTTTGTATAAAGTCGATAATTTCTTACGATCACGCAAACAAAATAGGCAAAGTTAGCAAAATCCTTTTCCTGCTTATAAGAAATGAAAAAAAGGCCTTTTTGGAAAAAAATAAGCCTCAGAGCCTCAGACATTGGAAAAAGGCCTACAAAGCATTAAAAAGCCTCAGTTGGCATCGCTGGATCTTGGTAGTTAAGAGAATATATTATTATGTACTCAATAAGTTAGTCAGTAAGTAGAGTTTAAGAAATAAACACCTAAAACCAGATTCGCTCCGCTGTTCTCTTTTAAACATTTTACTGGCGACAAGGAAAACAAAATTCGAACAAAGAAAATTAAGACCAACAACGGTTTAAGATTTAAAATTTTTTAATGAACTGATTAAAATTTAAAAAAAAAGAGCGCGTGGCTAAAACAGATGTGCAGCCAGTCTGCACGCATCTATGCACGCAGAACTGCACACGAAACACATGTGCATAGTTTCTGACATTCATGATGCATCATTGACTTAGGAATATCTGGACTGCTAACTGATTGTCACTCCCATACAAAATTCAAATATAAATGGTTCCCCCTATATGAAGCGAGACTAGCGAAAAGTTCCCCACTAGTGGCAAAATTTAGTAACATTCTTAGCGCCATCTCTTCTATATATGAGATTAAATGAATTTTCATTCATAGAAACTAGGGACATCTACTGATATAGCTTTTAAAAAACACTGCCACCTATCATCATCGATTGTCGTAGTGCTGGGAGATCATTTTTTTTATAAAAATTAAATTGGCATTCAGATTTATATTCGAAAGAACATAAGATAGGTATATTATTTTTAGTTTTCAAATAAAATTAATTTTCTATTTAATCCTAGTACGCATTTTGTGCGAAATTTTAGCTCACATACAGATCTATTGTATTTCCAAAAAATTTATCATCGAGGGGAAAAGAGGAGCACAAATAGACTCTCCCAAATCAAAGCGAAATTGTATCGAAAAATTCGCAACGATAAACAAAAATGACAGATACACAATTCTATTTAACAAATAAAAAACTGTCGTCAGCGAATATTTCTCTTTGTTTTTGGAGTCTTTATTCTCCCAAACAAACCTGAAACTTTTTTTTACCTCGCAATCTCACATCATTGCACCAACAATACGGAAAAATCGGTAAATGTATTTAAACCGGAACTATGCTTAATGCCTGCAAAAAAAAACAAACGAAAATTGTTCTGACAGATAATTTCAGTCACCTAGTCCCTTTTCACACAGGGAAACCAGTTGCTGGAAATTTTGCTGACGTTTTCCTTTAATTGCCTTGTAACTTTTACACAAACAAACTAAAAAGCCAGCGATTTTTGATTGTTATCAACAACATACATAGCATAACAACATTGTTATAACTAAATAGACCTTATACTGCCAAAAAGTACAATAGGGAGAAATAAATAATTATGATGAAGACCCCTCCTTGCAAAAAAACAATTAAAAGTTATGTATGCTTTGCTAATTTTTATGTTAAAACAATTTTTGTATGTTTTTTTTTGCAAGCAGGTTTCTTTAGCAAACATTTTAATTTCTTACTTTTGTACTTTTGCAAAAACTAGGTCTATGTAGTTTATGCCTTTAACTGCATTGACCTACTTTTTGTTAAAAGTACAGAAGTGAGGAACAAAACTAATACCTTCGCTTAAGAAACCTGCTTATAAAAAAAACATGAGAAAATTGGTCTAATAGATAAATTAAGCCACCATACACAATTTTCAATTATTTTTTTTCTAGTACGTGTCTTGAGCATTGATATTTATTTCACACTTTTGTTTTATTTTGGTCAGAGTAGCTGAATGTAGTTATTCTGTGAAAAAATAAAAAAAATATTTTGGTTAAGAAAAAAAGAAATTTTTGGTTTCTTTTATGGGATTTTCTTGAAAAACATCCTCAAGCACTAGTTTGACTTGAACTGTCATTCATTTGTGTGTCATTCATATGTCATTGTTTTTTTTTGTGCATTTGTAAATTGAAATTGCAACATTTTTGTTTTTCAACTATTCCTGTTTACGTGACCTTTTTGGTTTATAAAAATTATATGGCTGCTACGTGGGCTATAGGTCTTGTGTTAATGTTTGTTTTAAAATTGAATCAGATGCGACGTTTCGACTGTGATAACAGTCTTCTTCAGGCTTCATTCAATTTTAAAACAAACATTAACACAAGACCTATAGCCCACGTAGCAGCCATATAATTTTTGTTTTTCTTCTAAAAATATTTAAAAAAAACATAAATAAAACATTACAAAACTAAAATTAAACGTGGTGGTATTGTTGTGTAATCAATTTGAGAGAATAACTGACTGCAGGGTATTTGGGCCCGATGGAGAGATTGTCATCTTCGTACAAACTGGAGTTTGTTGACGCTTCAATCGGATGCCATGTCTTTGGTGAGATAGGAAAAATTGCTCCAGTGTGGTTACCTTCTCAAGAAGAATCTGAAATATTTCGCTGATAAAGCGTGAGAAGACTACGATTTGATAATACTGGATCATATCAAGAATTTCCTCATCGAACAACAGCAGAAAGAGTTGCTGAGTGATATTTCGGTGATATTCGATAGCATTGCCCATAATGAAGGTGACACAAGCTCTGGGCTCGGCAGAGCGCAAGAGTGCCAATAGTGGAGGCGTCCTTTTGAAGAAGGAGATGAGAGAGCGCAGGGAGTGTATGTCTTTGAAAACCCTATCTGTAACAATCTACGAGTAAAGGAGAATGATTTCATAATAAATAAAGTTTGGCAAGAACATAAAATCACATATCAGCAGTAGTTACTTCACTGCGTCAGGTCATGTCCAAAAGTATCTAAAAGGCGATATCTGAACATGGAATGGAATAGCAACTGAAAATCGACAATTTGGATACAATCGAAAGAAAATATTCGAATATATCGATAAAAGTGGTGGTCAGTAAAATTGATTAATTTCTATATTTAAATGCGTCAAATATTATGTATGTATTTAAGCCGCGTAGCTGCACATAGCATTACACATATTTCCTTTTTCTTTTATAACAGTCCTAACTTTTTTAAATAAATCCATTTTAACCCATTTATCATTCGGCACTAGTACCTATTTATTTTCATTGGTAACAACGCGTCAGACTACATTCATATTCAGTTGATTGTCAACTTGAATTTGTTGCAAAAAAAATTTGCTTATATTTTTGTATATCACAAACACCCACATCACATATATGTATAACAAATAAACTGCACAACTGGATCGCACAAGCTTTATAAACTTATGATTGGGTTCATTTCGAAGAACATTGATTTGAATAAGATGAGAAATAGCATGACTTTTCACCCAAATCAGCCGGTCATTTAAGGATCCTCGACGACTATCTCAGAAGCCGTGCACCATACTAAGTATACATGTTTGTTGGTGGGTAAGCAACCACAACATCTAACAAATTATCCACTTATACAAGTACTTATATGATGGCCATGCCGCTTACCTTGACATTGAAATGTCTTCTCTCGTGGGGCAACGTTGATGGCTTTGTTGAGTGCAAGGTTTCATATGACACTATACTTGATATATTACACATCATAACAGTCTACAAAACAAAACAATAGAGAATCTACAAAGTAAATATACCCCATTATAATATAATAATGTAACTTCGTACAACGCAGCAGTATGGCATGAACTCACAAACTTACAAGGGTATATTATTCTGTATGTTTTTATTTGTTTTCCTTTGCGAATCAAATTACTACCTACATACGTACATGTAGATAATTGCAAAAAAAAAAAAAAATAAATAAACTAAAAGCTCATTTAAATTCTTTGCCATAATTCAAATTTTAATTAACCAACATTGAATTTTATCTTGCATTTCACATTATATTGGTAATTACAGTGCTTATTATTGATGTGCATGTATGTATGTCCGTCCATTCATTTTAAGTACATTGTTTCGCAAAAATTAAATTAACAACGCATTAATCATAATCTCATTAAACGGAGCGGCCGGCGCTCTGTCTCCACTCTCTTCACTTTGTTCCGTTGTTATAAGCTGCAAAAACACCGTATTAAAGGAAAATATCAAAAGTCAAATGGGTTGGTTAGGTTCTGTGGTTTATTATGTGAAACATGATATGAATGGCAGGCATAGCAACATCAAATTTGTCCTCTCAAAAATTCGTTCCTTGTTCGACATGGAAAATGAGCCGCCCAAGACCGATATGTTTGCGCAATAGGGGCAAATTTCCAATACATATTTGGGCACACGATAGTTTATTCAGCTGCAAACTTTTCGTACACTTGTACCCAATTACCGTTACTGAATCCATATTTGTGTTTTCAAAGAAATTGGTTCCGATAATCTTTTTAAGCCTAGAAAAACGGCAAACCATAAATTGAATAGTTTGCATCTGTCGATTGATAATTAATTATTATTCCCCAACTGTTCGCACTCAAAAAAAAATATTTGGTTTTTTTCTACTTGACCTGACCTGACATAAAAGTAATTGATTTTGGTAGTGCATCACATGTGAGCAAAACCGTGTGCAATACATACTTACAATCGCGCTACTATCGTGCACCTGAGATTATCCTGGGTCTGCCATTCTGCGAAGCGATCGACATGTGGTCATTGGGTTGTGTGGTAGCAGAGTTATTTTTGGGCTAGCCCTTGTATCCGGGATCGTCTGAATTTGATCAAATAAGGTAAATATAATCATCTTTGTGCTTCCCCAAATAGCCTTATAAATCTTATAACCTTATGAAAATTTTAGGTACATATCACAGACACAAGGTCTGCCCACCGAGCATATGCTTAACAGCGCTTCGAAGACCTCGAAATTTTTTCTATCGCAACGTCGATTCTACATACCCATTTTGGAGACTGATGTCGAATTCCTTACAGCCATTTGAAGTCGATTTCATTTAAAAATTTTTCCTGGTAGAAGGAATTTAAATAAAATTCGACTTTTTTTTGTGAGTGTGAGAGTGCAATTCGACAGGAATTTTATTTTTCGCGTTGTTTTGATAATTTAAAACCTAATATATTTCGTCTGAAAATTAAAAAAGAACAAAAACAATTGTGCGCGTAATCAAGTAAAAAATTACAATCCAAAATCCATCCAGACACAGCAGCGAAGATCTATTTTGAATATTTCCCTAGGGGACGAAGATAAATAAATTTGCGAATTGTATGTTATTTAAATGGGATTTTTGTTTCTTGAAGACATATGCACAATTATCTTTACTTTTTTTGATCATTCACTGAAATATTAAATAATTTGAAACACTTTAACATTTGTTTTCATTTTTAACATCCTCACAAAATTGTAATGAGAACAATTTCATCCTGATGCATGAGAAATGTCAAATCTTGATAGTGTGTGTGCGATTTGATGTGAAATCTAGCTAAAAACGCAAGATTTGTTTGACAGCATTAAAATCGATTTTGTTTAGAAAAAATTCGATTTGTTCAGAAAAATTCGAATTCTTTTGGTTGTAAGGAATTCGACATGAAAACAACTGAAGAGCACGAGCCTGAAACAAATACAAAGAGTAAAGAGGCTCGCAAGTATATATTTAATTGTTTGGATGATATTGGACAAGTTAATGTGCCCACTGATCTTGAGGGTGGTCAGTTGTTGGCTGAAAAAACCGATCGTCGAGAGTTTATTGATTTACTCAAACGAATGCTAACGATTGATCAAGAACGAAGGCTTTCGCCTGCCGAAGCATTAAATCACTCCTCTGTTAGGCTGACACATTTGGTTGATTATGTATTATATGTAACAATGTCAAAGCCTCTGTACAGATGATGGAGGTCTGTCGGCGTGGCGATTTCCATACGTAATTTTTACTAACCAAAATAATTGCGACATCAATTTATTAATGTATTGTTTTCTATTTGATTTAAGTGTCCAACCAACGTCGACATTGGTCACCAACTTTGTGCCCAACACCACTGACAACATGACGTTTACGATCAACAATCAACTGACAAATCAAGTTCAACGTTTAGTCCGTGATCGTCCTATCACATATGAAGGCCTCTATCAGATATATGGTGGACGCAATGTTGGTCGTCAGTACATCCAAGGTCAACGGATACTTTCCAACATCAGTTGGTGTCGAATATTTTATGCCCGCCCTCCTATCAAGCAATGCCCAGTCCCACCAAGCATGTCGACGTTGGAAGTGCAGCGATGCAACCCCCCTTACAAGTAAGTTCATTGAGAATCTTGTTAAATTTCTTCAATTGCTAACTTTGGCATCTCTCCTTTTTAGGTTCCTCCTCAACAATATGTGAATGTGCCTGTGCCGGTTTCAATGGTTGAACCATCATCTGGACAGCGAATGCTTCAAACCAATCGAGTGCAAGCTAGCAGTGTAGCATGGCCTAATAACGGTCGAAAAATGGCACTTGTACCATCCTGGCCCCAACAGGTTCCGGCCCATTCGTTGATTGTTGATTCCGCACCTTTCCTCAACGTAGAAGAAATCTATCCCAAACATCACCTGAATATACCGCGCAACGAACTCAAAAAAGAGTCTCCGGTGCATCATTTAGTGTAAGTCTTTGAACCTTTTTCCAAAAATAAAGAAACATTCCTTTTACGTAGCTAGTGTCCCTGTGATCCACAGCCTGGCAGTAATTCATATTTCATATCTTTTATATTCATCCTTTCTAAAGTAAAGGAAATTCTTACAGAGTTCCGCGCCACGAAAAGAAGGAAGCTAATCAGCTGTCGCCGGTTAAGAAGCGCGTCAAAGAGAGCTCGCCGCCGCATCAGCAGCGTTATAATCGTGCACACGTTTCGCCACAATATCATAACCACGGTTCGCGCAACTGTAACTATTATAGTGGAAGTGGTGCCGCTATCGTCGCTGGATCGTCTAGCAGTAAGTTTGTTTTTAATCTTAAAGCCCTGATATTTTACATTTTTCAAAGAATTGAACTCAATACTCAAAAAACAACTTTAATCTTTTGTTTATAGATATCATCAGTGGACATCATCATCATGGTGGCAGCAGCAATGGTGGCAATGTTCAGCTCATTGCCGCTGGTGGTCATCATCCGTCGTCATCGTCTTATGTTACGACAAATAGCGGAGGTCATCATGAGGTCTCGTGTGGAAATGGTGTTGTTGGTCAACAAATTGGCCATAGTGCGATCATAAAACAATAAACGATCACAATTCACGACACACCGTCACCGACGGCTGTGTTAACAATTTCGGATAGTGAAGAAAATCGCCGGATGTCCCTTTGGCAGCGATCAAATTTTGTTTTTTGTTGTAAGGAACTCGCAAAAAAGTTCGTGTGCAATTCTTTGTAAATCTTTCTATAATGAAAGATTTGATTTGTTAAGAAAAGTTGATCTTTTTTTCTGAACAAATCAAATTACCCCTTCACAGATTTGATTTTTTTGTTGAAAGGAAATCCACATTAGACTTTATATAACAAGTCATATATTAACAGCTATGAACAGAGAAATACTTATGAAGTGTTTAATAAAAAATATGAAGCGCTTTCTGCCAAACGTTCGCTTGAAAGCTTGTATGCTGCTATAGTCCTATCCGTCGGAAGAAAAAAATTGTTCCAAAATGCGTATAAATTGCTTAACAAATTAAATTAAATAGTAGATTCTCTTGAAAAATAAATATAGTTGAATCTTTTTACTTGAAGTATAGAAAATCGGCAGACAGATAAGCCATGCCTACATAAATGTAAATTTGTTTTTTATTGATAATTGGGCTATTCTTTTGATTTAAACCTTAAAAAACTAACAATACAATCGTTAAAACTAATTCGAGGTACATAAATTGAATGTATCTTTCACGTGGATTGAAAGTTTTGTTCGAATCGTTTAGTACAATAGAGCTGGACGTGTGTTTCAATCTTATAAAATAAAACAATGTAATTTTTGAATAGATAACTTTCTACAATATTTAAGATATAAAATTAATACTAAATTAATTTTAACCATATTGGTGGTGATTTTAGCAAAATGTTAAACAGTGAGTTCGGTAATAAACTAGTTTATTATTACTAATAAGATTTTTATTACCGAAAATCTAAATAATTCTAGTTTTATTATTACATTTCTAGTAACATTAAAAATTATAAAATCATTTTTTTTTTCTTGTTCAATCTTTCTTCAGTTAACTACTTTAGAACTTCCAAATTTCGACTAAAATTTTGAGTCAATCTTTTTCCTCGAGTATATAATAATTAATTTTTACGAATATGTGATAAACAAAATTAGTTACTCCCGCAACTTTCGATTTTCAAATTTAATTTAATTGAATACATTATTCAAACTGTGCTTTTTCATAAAAGTAGGATATGGAATGATATAAATAAGCGACAGTAATTTGTGTTTCTAATGTGTTGTTATAGTCGCTGTCATGAACAATAACGGAATCTTTTTCTATTTTAGTAATGTCTGTTTTTCTCTGTCCATACCTGTATGCAGTGTTATTAGTATTATTATTAAAAATACCTTAAAAAAGTTTTCCTTATTTCTAAAATTTCTTACTCTATCAAAAAAAAAAAAAAACAAATTTATCCATGTCCCGAAGTGATTTTTTTTAGCTATGAACAAAACTCGTAAATTGTTATTATAGAAATTTTTCTTAAATTTTAAATTTAAATACTAAATAAGTTTGCTTATTTATCCCCAAGAGATTGTAGGGGCATTTTAGGTAAACGTAAACTGAACACAAATAAGATATATACATGTAAATTGAATAGAAAAGCTCGTTTCCAGGCTTGTTCTTAAGTAACATCTTATACAAAATATTGTAAGTTTGATTTTTAGACTAAAAAAATATTAAAAACAAAATTAATAATAAAAAATACATTGACAGAACAATGATTACATAATCAAATAAAATTCATTTATATATTTTGAATAATTAAAAGAGTATAGTTTAAAAAACCAAAGGTGGCAACTACTTTACTTATTTTTATCTACTTCAGTTAGATGTATCATGTATCTTTGTTTTTGAAATTTTTATTTGTATTACGTTAAAACTTAAGGCCACCGAAATATTTTGAAAAAAAATATGTCTTGAAAGAACAAGGCTGTGAGAAATTTGGTATGAAGTACATTTATTTTGTTAAAAACTTTAATAACTAGTAATAAATTATCATTTAACTGAAGTATTTGGAAACCATTTTCTGAAAGCATGTTCTTATTTTCCATCTCTATAATTAATGCATTCAAGGACTTAATTTTTTGCTCTTTTCTATGAAGCTTACGTCTCACAACTTTTAAAATATTGTTCTTTTTTTTTGTTTAATTCCTTGTAGTACATACATTTTCCTTTGACCGTTCTAGGAGTGGCTTAGTCAACTTCAAATTAACGTTTTCGACTAGGTTGGATACTGGTTAAGCAATATATATATATATATATATAAATATTTTGTAATTAAATACAGATACATTACTTTTCTACTTTTCAACCAAATCTTTTGTACGTGGAGTTGATACTTTATCATACTGTAAGATGGTAAATCCATATTTTCTCTGAAATAAAACTTTATCGATTGAAACCGAATTCATATATCATACAAAAACAATGTACCTATTAACGTTTACTCCTGAACCGGATGCTAGTTCGAAATCACAACTTAACGAATTACTAATACGATCACTTAAATTATAAACAGATTTTGTAAATTGAAATTGTTCTTGTAAAAACAGTTAAATAACTCTACTTTTCCACCATGATCTGTACTTCTTTACTGGCCAAATCTGCAGGGACGAAGTTCATTGTTGTATTATCAATATTTGTACTTAAAATAAAAATAGGTTATTGAATTACATATGTTTGTTCAAATAACACAAAATTACTTGTCACTTAAAATTCTTGCGGCATATTCTTCATTTGTTGAATCGGATTCTAAAACTTCCCTAGAATTGAATTGTCATGCATTTTCATTTTTAGAAAAAGAAAAATCTTCAGTTTACCGTTTGTCCTCCACCATTTTTGGAAAAATAGTTGGAACTGCTGTAGGAGTAAGACGATTCTTCGGTCCAAGGTTAACTAGACAACTTTTTTCAAAGTGCAAGTCGCAAACCGAAATTTTTTTTGAGACTGTGAGAATGTCTACAAACTGGCCATTTAATGACCATATTGCTTGTATCCAATCTTCATCAAACTTGCCTCCATGATACAATCTAAATTATTATTAATTTGAAATGTAAAATGACTTAACACTTTTTTAATTTAAGATGGCTTGCCTATGAAGTGATGGAAGTCGAGGCCTTACGCGAGAGTAGTTGCAGCCAACTATAGAGCACATATTTTTTTTAATTTTTTTTTTATAATTTATTTATCATTTTAATATATATTCTTGTATTTTTTTTAAACTTTATCCACTTATTTAACACTTAAATCAAACTGCGCTAATTTTTTACAATCATTTCAAAACCAAAAAAAAGTGAAGCGAATGACAAAATCAGCTGGAAAACAAAATCCCTCAAAAAATCCTTGACTCAATTGTCAAAATGATATTTGTGTTTTCCGATAGAAGGGAAATAGGAGCTAGTGAAGCGACCGTTACAGAGGGAACCATTGTAAGTTGGCTACTGGCAGTCCATATATAATGAGTCAACCTGATGCATAGTTATGTCAAATAAATACATGAAAGCACAGCGTTGCCGATGTGACCCAATAGTGTTGGAACGAGGTTTTCTTCGTTGGACGATAGCAGGATGGCAACGCCGGCTTCATGGATTCTTAACAAAAAATTACCAACCCAAACAATCTTAGAAGAAGAAATAGAGGAACTGGCCTTGTTGGAAAAAAGTGAAGCAGTTTTTAAAATGGTGTGAGGTCTCACAAACATAAATGCATTACCGCAGGGACGGAGTGTTCTTTGAAGGCAACTCACTAGGGCGCCATCAGAATAGTCATTTTTGTTATTTTCCAAAGTTGTTTTAGTGGAATGTTCTAAAAAAAAAGAAAGAGTACGTGCGTGAAGCAATTTGTCAATCTGAAATGTCAAATCGCTAGTGTGATTTTAAAACAGAACAATTAAAAAGTGTTACAAATTAAGACACATATATATATAAAAAAAACTTTGAAAAGACAAACCTTTTTAAGTGAATAAAATAGACATTGTAGTTATTTAGCAATCAACAAAAAAACCAGTGAGTTTTATTATATTTTTCTCAAAGCAAGTGCTGTTAACTGTTTGTATTTATTGTTGCGAGGCAAGAGGAGGTGGGGAGTTGGAAAGGAAGTAGGATGGGAGAAGTTAAGGGTAGGAAGCTAGGAAACGGAAAGGTTAGGGAAAATGAAAGAATGCCAAGTCCCAGGGACGCGGCCTGCTTGCACATGCACGGCGTCAGCTCGTCGGACGGGGGGGGGGATCTTGCCCCCGGTAACTTGACCTCGCCTGCAGACAAAAACATAGATCAGGCCTGAGGAAAACTAGGAAAAGGAAACGGACTAGTTAGGACCACGGACAGACTATTGCCACATCAGGGCACTGCAGATGGTGTCGCAGTGAGGCCGTTACCCACCCAACCATAGGAATTCGTGGCCATTTTTGAATTCCCCCAATAAGATGGTGATTGATCGGTTTCAAGTCATACCATCTTCACCTAAACTCAGCTACCATCGGCACCCCTGAAAATATTTCCTCAAACTATCATGATTTCAATCATGTGAAACAAAAAAAAATATAGTCGTGGGTTTTGTTTTCAACCATACAGGCGTTTGGAAGTTTTATTACATTAAACAAAATTTATTATCAAAAAGAAGATATTTTAACAAATTTAGCCAACAAAAATTATCAAAGAAAAGGAGTTTATCCGAACAAGTATCAAAAAAAAAAAAACCGATGCTCGCAGTGCCTAAAATTTAAACCCAAAACTAATCTACCCTTTGTGGTACAATTACTTTAGGACAAATGAAACGCAGCCCTGGTTTTGTCTACCTCTAGAGAGCTCTTTAGATGTAACTAATACTCAAGGTCAAACAAAATATAAATAAATCCGCGATGACACTCGAACTGGATTTTTAAGTTTCACCTTTCACAATTTAAGAAAAAAAAATGAATAAATTAGAATTAAATTAAACTTAAATATTTAAGAAAAAAAATAAACTTCAACGCCTATTTTATAAAATTAAAACTGTATAATAAATAAGACAATCACAAACACATAAATTCGTTTTTATAAATATATATAAATAGTATCTTCTATTTTGGTTATTGTAGGTATGTTTTTATAATTATTTAATTAATTTTTTTTTTTCTTCTTCTTCTTATATCTCTTTCTAGGACTCACTGTGACCAACTGTTTTTTTTTTCACCACGTTACGGCAGTAGAGCCTTAACAAATGTATGTATGTATGTACCAGCCCACCAGCTTAGGAACAGGTCACAAAAACGTTGGTAACTCCAGAAAGAGCGCTTCAAAATAACTTCAGAAAAGTGGTCTTCATAAAAAACGTTGGAAGAATTCGGCCAAAAAAGAAGCTTCACAAAAAAAAACCTGTGGCGGCCCCGTATTGGGAACTTCTTTGGGCCGCCGAGAAATCACCTAAAATTTTGTCTCTATTATCCCACTATTCAATAAAACCATTTGTCATTAAACAACTCACCACTTTGATTTTTATTTCTTTTTTCTTTCTTTTTGGTTGAAGCGTGATTTCGATATTTAAATTTAAAAAAAACAACGACACACAAGTAGGTATTAGGCGGCACTTTTTTAGGTATCTATAAGAAATTTTTAACGATAAAAAAAACTATCGAAACTTTACTTAACACTTAATAGGCAAAAAAGCAACGCACCGTATAAATTTATTTCTTTTTGTATAATTTTCTTTTATTTCGCTTTATTAAATTTTTTGTTTAACTATTTTAGTTATACTTTATTTCTCGTTTTTTTCACAACAAGAGAATTGCCGTATTGTGGTGTTGGATAGTCCATCGACCATCCGTCTTAACTGGTATTTAATGAGTGGCTAATGTCAAACCAAACCAATGCCAAACACTCTAATTTTCGTTTTTCTTTCTCTTTTTGAATTGGTTTGTCTTAAGGAAGAGACCGAGCGAAAACTATGTATATAAAAAAAAATGCTCGGATGATATTCTTGTAACTGAACAACATCATCCGATCCCCATCTCCATGAAGCGAAGTGCATGCATAAACATACAAATATAAAAAAAACATGAACACTCAACACATGGATTGTTTAATGCATTAGGATGGGTGAGAACAAAAACTTGACATGAAGATATGACATTCCTTACTTTCGAACTTCGATATTCGGCGGTTATGTTCATCAACCTTGGCACATGCGAAAGTTACCAAGACCCCGCTCTTCGTCGACAGATGGAGTTGACAAATTTAATTTTTTTTTTCAAAAATTGAATAATTGGATGAGACTATTAATTTCTCAACCAGGAAACATAGACGAAAAGTCACATCTGAATGTAATATTAACAACAACCTTGACCCGTCACGACATAAAAATAAATAAGATCGCAAAACAGGAATGAGAATAAACATAACGTTTAAACGAGAAAGAAAACTTAATCGGAACAAAAAGATACATTAACACTTGTATTGCAGTATAATTATACGGGATTAATATTTAGTTTTCATTTTAACTAGGAATAAGACTTACGAAGAAGTCGCTACAACTTTTCTCTCTAATTATACGACCCATAACATAAAAGTTGCCAATCCGTGCCCAGTCCGTATTTTATGAATCCGAACTGATCCGTCAAAAATGATCAGTTTCGAACGGACTCGCCCTGGTCCGGCGAAAAAGAACGTCTCTACTTTGTTTTTTTTTCTTTTCTTTTATCGGTTCCTTTCATCTGACAATTCTCCCAAAACAACACAGCCACCAGCAGCGATGGTCGACAAAATGTGTAAGTATGAAAGTAAATTTTCTTTTCTATCGTTGTTATTATTTTGTAGGTTTATATTTTTACTTATATTTTAATTATAGAACTAGCTAATAATTTTATTATCTAATTTCAGGTTTTGCTATAAGGATATTGCACCAGGCGTCCGCAACAAAATTTGTTGTTTATTGGGATACATTCCCGATAAGCAACAAAAACTACGGTCGATGCATGGAAGTGCATTGAAAGGTGCAGCCGGACGATGCAGCTAAACTAATTTTTTTTTTTTTGACGATGGAGAGACGCTAAGAAATGAAAATGAAAATGTAAGAAATGTTCTATTATTCTGTTGCGAATTTATTCTTAATATTTTTTTTTTTTTCCATTTCAAAGATATTAGATTTCTTCAACAGTCGATGGCCACTGTGGGGAAAAACCCACGTTAAGCCGGGCAAAAAGAGAATTGTCCAGCAAAAACATTTTTGGTATTCTCGACGCCACCGACGCGACGCCAATTCCAAACAGTAAAGGTAAGTACCGTGCATACAAAACACAAACAATTTCATTAACTTTTTGTTTCTACATTCCAGTACACATATAAGGATTTTGTTAGAGGTCAACAACCTGTATTGG
This sequence comes from Melangyna quadrimaculata, assembly GCA_949320155.1. NCBI lineage: Eukaryota > Metazoa > Arthropoda > Insecta > Diptera > Syrphidae > Melangyna > Melangyna quadrimaculata. The sequence goes on from OX439484.1 coordinate 112,488,191, forward strand.
AACCTGACCTACCTCAACACATTCGGATACCAACATTTTTTTATTTACTTCTATTGTGTCTGGTGAGTGGATTCGTTTTTATTTTAAGTGTTTAAATTAATAAAAGTGCCTATGACTGTGCTACATACAAAATAAATGAAACAAACACAAAGGAATATATAAATAAATAAATAAAAGTGTTTACCTATGAACAAAAAAAATAAATAAATAGCATGCAAACAAAAAGTGACCTAAAATAAATAAATAAATAATAACAAGCATGCAAATAAATAAAAAAAATTAATAAATAAATATAAGTGGTATAAATAAAAACTTAAAATTAGTATCACAGTTAATATCACCGATTTTTATAGTAAATTACTAAACCTAAAGTATAAATAAATAAAAAAAGTAAATATCACAGATGTTTATCACAGATGTTTATATTAAAAAAATTCTTGGGAAATTTTCAGTCTTTATATAAAAAAATATTACAGAAAGCAAAGTGCTTAGTACCTTAAGACTAACAATCACCGATGCTTGACAGTACTTAATAAAATTATTCTAGTATCAATAAATAAATATAAATAAATAACATTTAGTGACATTATAGTACAATGAGCATGCGATTAATAAAATTTATTACAATATAAACATTCTTGGTTTTTATTAAAACTTATCAGGATTTTATTCAATATAGGGTGTTTCGATTCACTATAATTTGTATTTTGATGTTTTTTTTTTTTTTTGTCGGTTCTTCTTTATGAAAATTTTTCAAATCGAAGAGTCGATTTTTGATTTGAATCTTGAAAATTAAATCAGGTACGTTGGTGGAAAATTCCTTCGGTAATAAAATGTAAGGATATTAAAACAAATTAAACAAAATAAATAAAACAACTATATAACAAATAATAAATAAATAAATAACAATTAGATAAATAAATAAATAAGTTAATAAATAAATATATAAATAAATAAATAAATGAAGGATAAAGAGAACAATACGAAAAGCAACGAAATTATTTCCGGTTTGAAAAAGTTTAAAATCGCGTCTTCGTTACATGCATTTATTATTTTTTTTTTTCAATTCGTTCATTGTTTTAAATCTTTCGCGTGAAATATTCCAATTCTTTTTCCATTGAGGTTTTCTACTTCATACATGTTATTTCCGATTTGTTTTATTATACGGCATTTTATATATTTCGGTGAAAGTTTTGCCGATACATATTTAGAGGAATCGCTTAAGACGAAATTCCTCCGATAAACTTCTTGTCCGGGGGAATATCGAATCGGTTTGGATCGGACATTATATAACCTCGCCGATTTGTCATTGGCCTTTAATATATGCTCGCGAATTTGATTTCTTATGCACTGCAATCGACTTTGTCGGGGAAGAGTCAACAACTCGTTGTCGTCTATCGCGTTCAACTTTCTTGCAAGTTCATAGCTACTTCCGTGTGTCATCATATTAGTACCAAATAAGTCAAAATATGGTGATACACTCGTAGAACTATGAACTGCACACCTTAACGCACACGCTATATCGCCAAGGTGCGTATCCCAGTATCTTTGGTCCTCCTTAAGGTATGATCGGATAGCAGCTAACAACGAGCGGTTAACCCTCTCCGAAGCATTCGATTGTGGTGCATAGTACGCGGTTTTGAAATGTCTTATGCCATATTTGGTTATCATGCTTTCAAATTCTTTGGACACGAACTGCTTTCCATTATCCGAATGTATTATATTCGGAACTCCAAACATGTTAAATACATCTTCTTTTAAAAATTTTATCACGCTTAAAGTACTTGCTTTTCGTAATGCTTTCAACAACACAAATTTGGACAGATGATCTAAAACAACGAAGACGTATACATTACCTAATTTAGACCTCGGATAAGGCCCTAAAAAGTCAATGTATATTTTTTCAAAAGGACGATTACTACAATAAGACGTTACAATAGGGGGACGAGAAATTTGGTTGGACGCTTTACTTTGCTTACACACATTACAATTAGTAACATATTGACGAACCTGCACGGTCATATTAGGCCAATAAAAATAGTTTCTAAGTCGACTCAAGGTTTTTGCTATACCACCGTGAGCAGACTTAGGAGGATCATGGGCCTTTCTTATTATTTCTTCGGTTAAGCCCGATGGTACCCAAAGGAGCCATGAATGTTCAAACATTTCCTCTTCGCCTAACTTTTTAAACCCTTTCTTATAGACATATTTGTCTTCATACTTAAGGTCAGGAAGCTCATCTTTTCGCTCGATAACCGTTTCAATTAAGTCTAGATACTCATCAGATAGGAATTCAGCTGACTCTAAGTCAATCAACGGCGCAACATCTTCAATGTCCAGAGAATCTATGTGCACCCGAGAAAGAGTATCCGGTACGACGTTTAAGCTGCCCTTTCGATGCTGTATGTCGAAGGCATATGACTGCAGCAGTAAACTCCATCTGGCTAACTTACCACTCATATCTTTCATGCCCATAAGCCATTTGAGGCTAGAGTGGTCCGTGATTACGGTGAAGTCCATGCCCTCGACATATGGCCTGAACTTTTGCACTGCCATCACCGCAGCCATACACTCCTTCTCGGTCACACTATAGTTTCTCTGGCTTTTATTAAACTTTTGAGAAAAGAAGGATATAGGAACCTCTTCGTCTTGTTCATTTTTTTGGAAAAGCACGGCCCCAATTCCCGCATCTGAAGCATCGCACTGGATGTAAAACTTTTTCGAGAAATCAGGATGCGACAGAACCGGTGCCGTGGTTAACGTCTTCTTCAGGTCCTCGAACGCTCTCAGGGCTCCTTCCGTCATTTCAAACTTTTTGTTGCTCTTTTTCAACAGGTCCGTCAGGGGTGCAGTGAGACTTGAAAAATCTTTGATGAATTTTCGATACCACCCTGCCAAACCAAGTAACCGCCGAACCTGCCTTGGGGTTTTGGGAACTGGAAATTCCACTATTGCCTCCACCTTGGCAGGGTCGGTTTTAAGCTGACCCCTACCAACTATGAAGCCTAAATACTTCAGTTCTTTGAAGCAAAACTTCGATTTCTTCATATTGATGGTGAGGTTGGCTCTGCGTAAGCAGTCGGCCACTTCGCTTACCAGGGCGATATGCGTCTCGAAGTCCGGTGCCATAATCAATAAATCGTCAAGATACACAAAGACACGATCCCTAAGTTGTGCAGGAATTACCTTGTCCATTAACTGACATAACCTTTGGGCTGCGTTACACAAGCCAAAGGGCATGACAGTAAATTGGTACAAGGGTCTTCCCGGTACCGCAAAGGCAGTCTTTTCCCTACTCTGTTTCTCCAGCGGTATTTGCCAGAATGCTTCCTTCAGATCGATACTGCTGATGAAGTACGTATCTGGAAGTCGGCTGAGGAGACCCTCAATATGAGGAAGTGGGTTTGCATTTTTCTTCGTCAGTGCGTTCACCTTGCGAGAATCGAGACAAAGTCTATTTTTTCCCGGTTTCCGCAAGAGAACCACTGGCGAGCACCACGGGCTTTCACTCTCCTCAATGACTCCCAGACTTAACATCCGATCTAGTTCTTCATACAAAATGGCTTGTACCGCTGGGGACACAGGGTAGTGACGCTGTTTCACAGGGAGTGCATCTCCCGTATCAATAACATGTTCCATGAGCGTAGTCTTTCCAAGACCATCCCGGTCGAAACAAAGAAATTTCTGTCTGACTGCATCCAGTCTGGCCTGCTGTTCGAAATTCAACTGATGAGCGTTCGATAGATCTGCTTCATCAGTTAACGAAATGGTGCTTATCACATTTGGGGCTAGTTGGAATACCCTCCAAAAATCAACGCCAAGGTAGATCTCTTGATCTAAATTTGGAACGAGGAAGAAAGTAAGTCCCTCTTCTTTATCTTTATATTTTACTTTAATTTCAACTTTGCCTACAATTGATTGACTCTTGCCGTCAGCGGTCCTAACTCCTGAACTAAATGGTATTACAGGACAGCCGAGTTGCTGTATCAATTGTTTACAATTTTTGCCTAAAATGCTTACGCTGGCTCCGCTGTCCAGCAAGCCTAAGAATTCTTTTGAACCAATTTGAATCTTCGCATATGGTCGAGGATCGGATTCTAAATTTAAAATCGTGGAAGATATTTTCTTTTGAGTATCTTTTCTAGCCCTAAATCTGGCCCTAGCCTTTAAAATGTTTTTAGTAGGCACTCTAATCGCGCTATTAAAAATTCTCATTCTAGCTTCTTCATATTCTTTAATCCTAATATGTAAGGGCTTTATTTCAAATAAACGTTTTTCGTTAACTTTAACTTTATCTTCTATATTTTCATTTTCTTTTCGTTTTAAAATTTTAATTTGTTGCTCTCCCTCTTTTGGAAGAGTTTCTATTTTTTTCTCTTTTCCAGTTTCTACACTGTCTACTTCATCTTTACTATTTATTGGGGGTTCGGTTTTGAGGGGACACGCGATTCCCCCAGAGCCTTCGCGTCCCTCACCCGGTTTTCCGGGTGACATCTTGGACAACTTGGTGTCTTTACACCCTCCTGACCACACCTAAAACAAAACAAATTTCTGACATCTGACTCACAATCGAAATAAGTGTGACCTTGAACCTTACAGTTCCAACACACAAGATTTGTAGTGTCGGCATATCTTCGGGGTGGATTTTTAGAACGTACTCCACCGAATTGGTAAGCGGCCAGTTGTTCATCAGGAGGCTGATAAATCTCCTCGAACTCAATCTCGTTTACCGAATGTTTGACGGGTGGCCTTGAGAAAGGTTTTTGGAAGTCTTTTTCTTTCCTTGGAAATGCGGATTCCACATCTTTACAAGCGTTCCTCAGCTGATCCAAGGAGAACATCGGCATCGGATATACTAACGGAACCAATCTGTCATTCAGATTCTTCTTCATTATTTTCACTAATTCCACTTCCGGAATGGGTATTCTCAGCTGAGATTTGATCCTACTGACTGCGGCCAAGAAATCGTCTATGTCCTCCGAGGAACCTTGTTTGCGCTCCATGATTTCGCGCATAATGTCATAATCGGACCTATTATTTTTGAACTGGCGCATCAGGGCTTCTCGTAGAGTGGGCCAGTCGGGCCTGTTATTCGTTCTAACGAATTGCCAGTACCACTCGTTGGCATTTCCCTTCATCAACAGGTGGAAATCACGCAGTATTATGGACCACGGACACTTATGGTCCATCCGAAGGGTCTCGATACGCAAAACAAAGTTTTCTACCGATAAGGTACTGGGTTTTCCATCAAAAAGAATATTCCACCTATCGATTCTGATGGGATCCTTAAATCCTGAAGTCCACCAGTGTGAGGGATGGCCGACTTGGTAATCTTGAGGAACATTGTTCATTGGAACTCTGGCAGGTCCAAAGTGAGCTTCTTGCTGAAAGTCCGGTTGGTACAATCCATCCTGGCTTGAACGGAATGTTCCTTGAGTTCTTTGTCGCTGCTGAGGAGGTTGCACAAAGTCATTCATCCTTGGATCCGGCTGAGGAGGCTGCTGTGGAGGTGGATAATTTGGTGGCGGAAAATTATACACAGGAGCTGGAGGTTTTGGAACTTGCTCGGCGGATGTTGGAGACGGCCTACCTAAATTCAACTCCCTCAGAAATCCACCGAGTTGATTTTGGATTTCCTCTTTTAAGGTAGATGCTAGTTCCCTTTGAATAACTTGCCGGGTAGTCGACAAACCTTCAACCAGGGCCAAGTTAATATAAGCTTTTAAGTCTTCCGGTACTACTCTTTTTTCTTTTACTTTTCTTACAGGAGGAGGAGGTCTCTGAGCTAAGCTATCTAAAATGTCCCTAGAACCCCCGAAGCCTACTGTGTTGACCGAAAAAGGCCTATCAGTTGTATCCGGTACCCTACCTGTCGCTTGCCGGACGGTGTTGTTAATCGATCCGACACTATCAGTATGAGGTAAATTCGCTGCCCCCATACCACTAAGTTCGCTGAACGAGGGAGGAGAAACAGTTTCTAGATGGCTGTAGTCGTCGTTATCGGGCAGCGGACCACCTATTCTAGCGGGTAGGTTGGACTCGGCTCGGATTTGTCTATCCGATACCAGAGGTGAATATAAAACTCGTTGCCTAGCACCTGTGTCTAAATTTTGTAACGTTGACCTAGTAACTCTAGTTTCCTCTATTTCAGCATCTCGGATCATATTACTGATGCGATCTTGTTCATCTCTACTTCCGTGTGCCATTTTCAACTTTAAACTCTTCAACAAAAAAAACGACGACAAAAGCAGTGATAACAAAAATAAAGTGGTGAGTTTTCAAATAAAAGTTTTTTTTTTTCTATATGAAAACTTGGTTTCCTAAAAACTAACCAAATGTAAATGTTAATGTTACAAACCAAAATCTTATTTGTAACCAAAAAAAGCCAAAAACAAAATCAATAATAAACCAAAAACTTGCAGAAAAATGTGTAAATTAAACGAAATCTGATTTGAGAAATATTTGATCAAAACAATGTAATAAAAAAAATTGTATAACTCAAATCAAAAAAGTAACTATTATAATCATAAAAAACAAGAATAAATTAACACAAAAAAATAAAGAAAAAGGTAAACAAAAACGAAAAGCCCTAAATCTGGCCCTAGCCTTTAAAATGTTTTTAGTAGGCACTCTAATCGCGCTATTAAAAATTCTCATTCTAGCTTCTTCATATTCTTTAATCCTAATATGTAAGGGCTTTATTTCAAATAAACGTTTTTCGTTAACTTTAACTTTATCTTCTATATTTTCATTTTCTTTTCGTTTTAAAATTTTAATTTGTTGCTCTCCCTCTTTTGGAAGAGTTTCTATTTTTTTCTCTTTTCCAGTTTCTACACTGTCTACTTCATCTTTACTATTTATTGGGGGTTCGGTTTTGAGGGGACACGCGATTCCCCCAGAGCCTTCGCGTCCCTCACCCGGTTTTCCGGGTGACATCTTGGACAACTTGGTGTCTTTACACCCTCCTGACCACACCTAAAACAAAACAAATTTCTGACATCTGACTCACAATCGAAATAAGTGTGACCTTGAACCTTACAGTTCCAACACACAAGATTTGTAGTGTCGGCATATCTTCGGGGTGGATTTTTAGAACGTACTCCACCGAATTGGTAAGCGGCCAGTTGTTCATCAGGAGGCTGATAAATCTCCTCGAACTCAATCTCGTTTACCGAATGTTTGACGGGTGGCCTTGAGAAAGGTTTTTGGAAGTCTTTTTCTTTCCTTGGAAATGCGGATTCCACATCTTTACAAGCGTTCCTCAGCTGATCCAAGGAGAACATCGGCATCGGATATACTAACGGAACCAATCTGTCATTCAGATTCTTCTTCATTATTTTCACTAATTCCACTTCCGGAATGGGTATTCTCAGCTGAGATTTGATCCTACTGACTGCGGCCAAGAAATCGTCTATGTCCTCCGAGGAACCTTGTTTGCGCTCCATGATTTCGCGCATAATGTCATAATCGGACCTATTATTTTTGAACTGGCGCATCAGGGCTTCTCGTAGAGTGGGCCAGTCGGGCCTGTTATTCGTTCTAACGAATTGCCAGTACCACTCGTTGGCATTTCCCTTCATCAACAGGTGGAAATCACGCAGTATTATGGACCACGGACACTTATGGTCCATCCGAAGGGTCTCGATACGCAAAACAAAGTTTTCTACCGATAAGGTACTGGGTTTTCCATCAAAAAGAATATTCCACCTATCGATTCTGATGGGATCCTTAAATCCTGAAGTCCACCAGTGTGAGGGATGGCCGACTTGGTAATCTTGAGGAACATTGTTCATTGGAACTCTGGCAGGTCCAAAGTGAGCTTCTTGCTGAAAGTCCGGTTGGTACAATCCATCCTGGCTTGAACGGAATGTTTCTTGAGTTCTTTGTCGCTGCTGAGGAGGTTGCACAAAGTCATTCATCCTTGGATCCGGCTGAGGAGGCTGCTGTGGAGGTGGATAATTTGGTGGCGGAAAATTATACACAGGAGCTGGAGGTTTTGGAACTTGCTCGGCGGATGTTGGAGACGGCCTACCTAAATTCAACTCCCTCAGAAATCCACCGAGTTGATTTTGGATTTCCTCTTTTAAGGTAGATGCTAGTTCCCTTTGAATAACTTGCCGGGTAGTCGACAAACCTTCAACCAGGGCCAAGTTAATATAAGCTTTTAAGTCTTCCGGTACTACTCTTTTTTCTTTTACTTTTCTTACAGGAGGAGGAGGTCTCTGAGCTAAGCTATCTAAAATGTCCCTAGAACCCCCGAAGCCTACTGTGTTGACCGAAAAAGGCCTATCAGTTGTATCCGGTACCCTACCTGTCGCTTGCCGGACGGTGTTGTTAATCGATCCGACACTATCAGTATGAGGTAAATTCGCTGCCCCCATACCACTAAGTTCGCTGAACGAGGGAGGAGAAACAGTTTCTAGATGGCTGTAGTCGTCGTTATCGGGCAGCGGACCACCTATTCTAGCGGGTAGGTTGGACTCGGCTCGGATTTGTCTATCCGATACCAGAGGTGAATATAAAACTCGTTGCCTAGCACCTGTGTCTAAATTTTGTAACGTTGACCTAGTAACTCTAGTTTCCTCTATTTCAGCATCTCGGATCATATTACTGATGCGATCTTGTTCATCTCTACTTCCGTGTGCCATTTTCAACTTTAAACTCTTCAACAAAAAAAACGACGACAAAAGCAGTGATAACAAAAATAAAGTGGTGAGTTTTCAAATAAAAGTTTTTTTTTTTCTATATGAAAACTTGGTTTCCTAAAAACTAACCAAATGTAAATGTTAATGTTACAAACCAAAATCTTATTTGTAACCAAAAAAAGCCAAAAACAAAATCAATAATAAACCAAAAACTTGCAGAAAAATGTGTAAATTAAACGAAATCTGATTTGAGAAATATTTGATCAAAACAATGTAATAAAAAAAAATTGTATAACTCAAATCAAAAAAGTAACTATTATAATCATAAAAAACAAGAATAAATTAACACAAAAAAATAAAGAAAAAGGTAAACAAAAACGAAAATAAATTGTTTAAATTATCAATAGTTGTCAAAGAAAATTATCAAAAAAAAATGGTAAATAATAAATTTTGAAAATCAGTGGAAAATTTTCCAAAAACGGTTTTAACTTAAATTTCAAAAAAAAATAAATAACGAAATTGAAAAACGAATATTATCAAAAAAAAGACTGTAATAAATAACTGAACTCAAAAACAAAAACGATTAATCAAAAATATATCCTAATCTTAAGATATTTGAAAAATTTAAAGTATTTTTTTCTCAAAAAAAACTTAAACTTAACCAAAGAAAACTAGAACTAATTTTGAAAATATTCTCTAATATCAGAATTTTTTCTTAATAAAAAACTGAATTAAAGTTTAAAGACAACTAACACTTGAACAACAAAAAAAAATAAGTAACTAGAAATTTCAAAAACAAAGTTAACACCTAACGAACAAAATAACTCGTAAACAAAAAGGATGAAGTTTTTCAAGAAAAAACTAAACTGTAAAGTTAAACTTTTTCAAAAACTTACTGTTTTCTAAATTTGGAAGTTCTTTTGTTGTCTCAAAAAAAACTAGATTTAAAAAGAAATGAAAACAATCAACTCATAATCAAGAAAAAGGCTATGTATTCAAAAACTTAGTATCTTATTTAAATTTGTATTTCAAAAAAAAAATAGATTTGAAAACAAACGAAAACAATTAATTAATAATCGAGAAAAAAGTTAAGCTTGTAAGAAAACTTAAACAAAAAAAACAGTAAACAAAAACGAAACGGATTTGTAAACCAGTTTCAAAACAAAATAGTTTTTAAGTATTTAAGATATTGTATTCTAACTTATTTTATATTTTTCTAACTAACAAATTTCAAACAAAGTATTTAGAAATAGGCTGTATTTGGAATTAACAATAAAATTAATACTTTTTAATTTTCAAAAAAAATGTTTCAATGTTATCGAGTTTATAACAGAGTAGTTATTAGTCCTTGTATATGTAGTTATATCATGAACTGTCGGGGTGCTTCAGGTAGCTTCTACTAGGCGGTTTCTTTTCGACATGGTATGACTCGACTTAAACCATCAATCAAAAAAAAAAAAGACATCAGACGGACGATAAAACTCCCCTGATGTGGCAATAATAGAAAAGGAAAACTACTAGAAACACTAACATATTACATTACAAAGTCTTCCCTTACCGTTCCCGCAATCCTAGACTGTCTCAAGGACCTTGCTAGAAGACATGAAACGGTTAGGTAAAACTTTCAAAAATTTGGAACGATGATGTTGGACTAAACGTCACGCACCATCAATCGCACAAGTAGAAAGAGACCAGACTAAAGGAAAGAAAATTGAAATTTAGAAGAGAAAAGTAAAAAAAAGTAAGGAGTGGAATAGGGAAAAACGATACTAACATACGTTATCTGGTATCACTCAAGCTTTCACCAAGGTACGTCGCGATACGCCTAGGTTCGTCTGTGACCTTCCTGACGCAGACATACGCCCTTGGAAAAAAACTCCAGTAACAACAGACAGACGCATAACACTTACTAACCGCAGTCACTGTGAATTTTCAAACACTCGTCGCGGTACACCTAGGTACGTCTGAGACCTTCCTGGTGCAGACTTACGAGGTTTAAAAATCCACAGTAAGTTTGGTTGGGGACTATAGAACATAAACAAACTGAAACTAAGACCACAAAAACTAAATCTTGGCTAACAAAAAAGCTAAGACGTTGGGCGCCATATTGTTGCGAGGCAAGAGGAGGTGGGGAGTTGGAAAGGAAGTAGGATGGGAGAAGTTAAGGGTAGGAAGCTAGGAAACGGAAAGGTTAGGGAAAATGAAAGAATGCCAAGTCCCAGGGACGCGGCCTGCTTGCACATGCACGGCGTCAGCTCGTCGGACGGGGGGGGGGATCTTGCCCCCGGTAACTTGACCTCGCCTGCAGACAAAAACATAGATCAGGCCTGAGGAAAACTAGGAAAAGGAAACGGACTAGTTAGGACCACGGACAGACTATTGCCACATCAGGGCACTGCAGATGGTGTCGCAGTGAGGCCGTTACCCACCCAACCATAGGAATTCGTGGCCATTTTTGAATTCCCCCAATAAGATGGTGATTGATCGGTTTCAAGTCATACCATCTTCACCTAAACTCAGCTACCATCGGCACCCCTGAAAATATTTCCTCAAACTATCATGATTTCAATCATGTGAAACAAAAAAAAATATAGTCGTGGGTTTTGTTTTCAACCATACAGGCGTTTGGAAGTTTTATTACATTAAACAAAATTTATTATCAAAAAGAAGATATTTTAACAAATTTAGCCAACAAAAATTATCAAAGAAAAGGAGTTTATCCGAACAAGTATCAAACAAAAAAAAACCGATGCTCGCAGTGCCTAAAACTTAAACCCAAAACTAATCTACCCTTTATGGTACAATTACTTTAGGACAAATGAAACGCAGCCCTGGTTTTGTCTACCTCTAGAGAGCTCTTTAGATGTAACTAATACTCAAGGTCAAACAAAATATAAATAAATCCGCGATGACACTCGAACTGGATTTTTAAGTTTCACCTTTCACAATTTAAGAAAAAAAAATGAATAAATTAGAATTAAATTAAACTTAAATATTTAAGAAAAAAAATAAACTTCAACGCCTATTTTATAAAATTAAAACTGTATAATAAATAAGACAATCACAAACACATAAATTCGTTTTTATAAATATATATAAATAGTATCTTCTATTTTGGTTATTGTAGGTATGTTTTTATAATTATTTAATTAATTTTTTTTTTCTTCTTCTTCTTATATCTCTTTCTAGGACTCACTGTGACCAACTGTTTTTTTTTTCACCACGTTACGGCAGTAGAGCCTTAACAAATGTATGTATGTATGTACCAGCCCACCAGCTTAGGAACAGGTCACAAAAACGTTGGTAACTCCAGAAAGAGCGCTTCAAAATAACTTCAGAAAAGTGGTCTTCATAAAAAACGTTGGAAGAATTCGGCCAAAAAAGAAGCTTCACAAAAAAAAACCTGTGGCGGCCCCGTATTGGGAACTTCTTTGGGCCGCCGAGAAATCACCTAAAATTTTGTCTCTATTATCCCACTATTCAATAAAACCATTTGTCATTAAACAACTCACCACTTTGATTTTTATTTCTTTTTTCTTTCTTTTTGGTTGAAGCGTGATTTCGATATTTAAATTTAAAAAAAACAACGACACACAAGTAGGTATTAGGCGGCACTTTTTTAGGTATCTATAAGAAATTTTTAACGATAAAAAAAAACTATCGAAACTTTACTTAACACTTAATAGGCAAAAAAGCAACGCACCGTATAAATTTATTTCTTTTTGTATAATTTTCTTTTATTTCGCTTTATTAAATTTTTTGTTTAACTATTTTAGTTATACTTTATTTCTCGTTTTTTTTCACAACAAGAGAATTGCCGTATTGTGGTGTTGGATAGTCCATCGACCATCCGTCTTAACTGGTATTTAATGAGTGGCTAATGTCAAACCAAACCAATGCCAAACACTCTAATTTTCGTTTTTCTTTCTCTTTTTGAATTGGTTTGTCTTAAGGAAGAGACCGAGCGAAAACTATGTATATAAAAAAAAATGCTCGGATGATATTCTTGTAACTGAACAACATCATCCGATCCCCATCTCCATGAAGCGAAGTGCATGCATAAACATACAAATATAAAAAAAACATGAACACTCAACACATGGATTGTTTAATGCATTAGGATGGGTGAGAACAAAAACTTGACATGAAGATATGACATTCCTTACTTTCGAACTTCGATATTCGGCGGTTATGTTCATCAACCTTGGCACATGCGAAAGTTACCAAGACCCCGCTCTTCGTCGACAGATGGAGTTGACAAATTTAATTTTTTTTTTCAAAAATTGAATAATTGGATGAGACTATTAATTTCTCAACCAGGAAACATAGACGAAAAGTCACATCTGAATGTAATATTAACAACAACCTTGACCCGTCACGACATAAAAATAAATAAGATCGCAAAACAGGAATGAGAATAAACATAACGTTTAAACGAGAAAGAAAACTTAATCGGAACAAAAAGATACATTAACACTTGTATTGCAGTATAATTATACGGGATTAATATTTAGTTTTCATTTTAACTAGGAATAAGACTTACGAAGAAGTCGCTACAACTTTTCTCTCTAATTATACGACCCATAACATAAAAGTTGCCAATCCGTGCCCAGTCCGTATTTTATGAATCCGAACTGATCCGTCAAAAATGATCAGTTTCGAACGGACTCGCCCTGGTCCGGCGAAAAAGAACGTCTCTACTTTGTTTTTTTTTCTTTTCTTTTATCGGTTCCTTTCATCTGACAATTCTCCCAAAACAACACAGCCACCAGCAGCGATGGTCGACAAAATGTGTAAGTATGAAAGTAAATTTTCTTTTCTATCGTTGTTATTATTTTGTAGGTTTATATTTTTACTTATATTTTAATTATAGAACTAGCTAATAATTTTATTATCTAATTTCAGGTTTTGCTATAAGGATATTGCACCAGGCGTCCGCAACATTATGTAGATTAATTAACTATCGAAGAACATATTATTTATAATGGATTAAACTTTAAACATGAACAACCAAATATGAACTGATAGACACCTTACTGAAAAGACAAATTAACATTGAAATATGAAATTATAAGTTGGCGACGGAACAAATAGATATTTTATTACTAACTTAAAACGTAAAAAATCGATTTAATAACAAAAAATAAATTTCTCATAAGAAGGGCGCCTAACAGATAGTTGCGCCTTTCAACCTCCAATATAATCTCATGCACACCTGTTAACGAGAATTTCAGTTTAACATTTCTGGTTCTTAAATTCTAACAAAAAAATTATGTGCACATTTTCAGCTAAATTATAATATTCTTGCCTTAATTTAAAGTGTAACCCATTCTAAATATATTGTTTAATAGTTCATCAATCTAAAGACAAAAACATTACAGCACTTTTTTTGAGAAAAATATAATGAAATTCACCTGTGAAAGGAAAAGCTTTTATCCACCTTGTTTTGTTGATTTCTACACCCCTGAACAATGCAATTCATGTTTTTTTTGAATTTATAAGAAGATCACCACAATGTCTGTCTAATGCACTTTAAATTATTATTTTTTTTTTTCAAAGTAATTGTTATATTAATTTGGGTTTTGACTTGTACCAATTTTTTTTCTTTGTTTTTTCTAATCACACGCTAACGATTTGACACTTCTGGTTCTCAAAAATTGTTTTACTCACGTACACTGTATATGTGACAAATACCTCTTCCTCTATTTCTTCTTCTAAGCAAACAATCTTTTTGAATGAATGGCAGGTGATGTCAATATGAGTAATTCCAAACACCAATTATTTAAGATTTTTTTCTTTGCTGTTGTGGCTGCAATGATGCTGCGCAGCAAATTTAGAAATAGAGACATCGTGCAGTGCTGCGCTGCTCTTAAGTGAATCTGCTCCCATAAGAACCTGTGTAAATTATTTTCGCTGCATGGAAAAAGCTGCACATCTGTTTAACCCATTAAGTACTTAGCGACAAATTGTTTTGGTCACAAGTAATGGTGGCGACAACGGTGTTGGTGGTGCAATCAAAGAAAATTTGGTTGGAAAGATAACGGAGCGGTCAGATAGTGGAACTAGGAGAAAAAGATAAGTTAGTCCAAATAGTAACAGAAATACATAGAACCGGCTAAAGGCCTTCCAAACTAGCCCACTGTGTATTAATACATGTCAAAAAAGTGGGAACTAATCATGTAGAATAGTGTGGAAAGAAAATATGAAAGCCCAGCCTACACAACCCGACATTCTATCCCACACGATTTGACATGTGTTAATACATGAATAATTTTAGGAACGGTTCTAATTCTATCCAACATTCTATCACACTTTTTTTAGGTTAAGGTAATGTATTAATACAAGCCAGTGTGGAAGCAAAATATGAAAAGTCATTTCTTTCCCACAAATTTGGCAGTCGCGTTGAATTCTTTCCCACTTTCAATTTGACATGTATTAATACACAGTGGTGTAGTGTCGAAGGGCTTTTATAGAGACATACAAGCATGCAACGAGGTTTAAAGACGTCCAGTGTTATAGTTGCCTGAAGTGGGGCCACTACGCTTGTTATTGTGATGATAGAGATTCAAGAACTAAGAGAGGAGCACCGTCGAAATGTTTCATGCCTTTCGTTATTTTACCGTTATTTTAACAAACATTGCTCTAGCGAAATAGCCAGTTGCATTCCTCCCCTTAAACAATTCAACCGTAATACTCGCGCTTCTAGGAATGCCCATCAGTTTACCCTTGAGCCCAACTTCGGACGTACAGTTAAGTACAGAGATTCTTTCTTTAGTCGCACTACACGAATGTGGAATGCTCTACCCAGCTCTATCTTCCCCTCCCATTGTGATCTACAGACATTCAAAACAAATGTACATCAGTTTCTCCTTTCAAATCCCCTCCAACCTACCTAATCGCGTTTATCACTTGAAGGGTATTCATAACCCCTTTAGCGCGCGCTAAATATATATAAAAAAAAGTACAGTAAATAGGAGAAACAACAAATTACATAATAGAATTGTTTAGTGAGATCAGATCAGAACAGAACAGCACAGATTCGTTAGAAACGTCAGACAAGTTAGAACAGAAAAACTTGTTAGTTGTTCTACCTAAATAGCAAGTACAGAAAATCCTGTTCTATTCTGTTCTAAAATAAAATGTTCGGAACAGACTTATTGAACACAAAATCAGAATAGTTTGGAACAGAAAATTGTCATTGAACAGCAAAAACTTGTACTTTTCTGTTCCAAAATGTTCGGAACAACGTCACTGAACAAAGCTAATGTTGAAGTAAGTAGTAATAGGAGTAATAGAGTTAGTGGTACCTTATTTGTCTAATCTTATATTAGGTAGTGTACATTTAAATAACAGAAAACTTTCAAGCGATTCTTTGGTGATTAAAGTTAAAATTAACGGACTCATAGTGGACATGGAAATAGACTGAGGTGCATGTTTTATTATTTTTCTATTTTTGACAAATTAAAAATTTAAACAATTTAAAAATTTGACAGAACTTAACCATTTTCGAAAAATCTGAATGTTATAACAGGTGAGTCTGTATCAGTCTTAAGTTTATTTAATGCATTCGTTTTATATGATAACCAGAAGACCCGTGCAAAAATTTCGCACATTCAATAAGGCTTTACATTTTCAAATAGAATGTTTGAGCAAAATAAATAAATTCTTTTTATTATTGATATGAACATATAAGAAGAATTTTATTTAAATATTATAGATATGCATTAAGTGATCATAATATTTTTTGTAATAAAATTTGATGCAATAAAAAAATTTCTTTGATTATTTTCTTTCTAAATGTGTTTCGATTTTTTTTTCAACCCCTTTCGATTGACATACCAACAATATTTTTAACATTGATCGTTTCTAAACGAAATGTTACACAGTGGACTGGCAATTCTGGTATTTAATCAGTAAGTTGAGAAAAAAATGGCTCCACAAAAATCTAATATTTATAGCAAAATTTAATTTCAACTCCAATAAATTTCAAGTTTGAGTGCATTTAATGCAGAAACGAATCGATAGAAAAATTATTCAGTGACAGTCAGTCGACACATACGGACGTGCTAGCGGATAAAAATAGTCAGTGAATTTTAAACCACCCCTAGTTAAAAAAGGAACAAATACAGGTATACCTGGCGGTTACCTGAGTTTATTACCCAACCGAAATAAAAAAGAGTTTATCCCATACAATAAAAATACAGATTAATGTGCAGTGCAAGTTTTATTTTAAGCAAGTTTTTGTGTTGATAATCCGTTATAAAGTAATTTAAATAACAAAAAGAAAAGTAGCTAATCCAGTAATGGATGAGCCGCTAAATCCGGAATCAGCATTCGCATCATTAGAGGCTTTGCTGAAAAGGATTGTGAACGACCTGGGGCCTATTTCTCAGATCATATGAAATTGACAGTTCTGCTGTATGATTTCTGTTTCTCAAATTTGTTGTATGATCCGCTATCATACAACATTGTATGACCAGAGATTACACTGGAAATATTGGAATGTTGTATGATTCTGTTTCTCAAAAATGTATCATACACATCAAACAGTAGTTTAACCTCAAATTTATCATACATTTTAAACAGCAAATAAATTTGCTGTTTTGGCTTTACAGCATTGATGAAAACCCATACATTTTCAAATTTTTTCTGTTTATGCTTTTTATTGCGATAGATCTAGCTTATCACTATTATTTAATACATGTTTAGATTAAAAAATACCTTTCTGTTTCTTTTTTAGAAATTATTTTTTGTGTGTAAGTCAATAAAAGACAAACAAAAAAAAAATTTTAAAAAGTGCTTGATATGTTTAAATAATAGCATAATAATTTTTCCTTATAAAGTAGGTACGTGTGGCCCAGTCATGCATTTTAGTTGTATTTTCTTAACAAAAACTTGAATCACCGAAAAATTGAACTACAATGAAATATCAAAATCATACACATCATACAGCAAACAAAATATCATACAACACTTCCAATGAAATTTGAGAAACAGAAAATTGTATGATGTATGAAAACTTTGTATGTTATATGAAATGTATGTGATGTATGATCTGAGAAATTCGCCCCTGAGCCCCGAATACGGCCCGAGATCATTTATGATAAATAAATAGTATAGTCAAGTCAAACAACAACGGAGGCAATGAAGACCAAACCATCAGAAACAACGAGAATGAGGTCATGGAAACTTAGTGCATAGACAGTGAAAAGGAAGGAGCTATTGTCTCTTGTAGCGAAGAGGAGTTATTGAGCGAGGAAGAGGTGAGCGAGACCTGTAGTAGCTCCGAAGATGGCAGCGAATCACCCAAACCTGGGCAGAAACGACCCCGAAAGTCAAGAAAGGCAGCCAACATGACAAAAAAGCAGCAGACAAGACCATTGAGCCATGAAGCCAAAACAGCTTCAAACTCTTCAACCATAGCTGAAAAACTCACGCCAAACCAGCCACCAAACAAGACACCAGCCCAGCTACCTACACAACAACTGATTACTGGTTATCTGACAACGAAGCAGCCAGCTCCCACAGCCGCAGTCAGCAAGGCAACTTCAACCCAACCTGCAACGCGACCATTGAAACCATCAACCCAGTCATCCACTCCTAATAAAACCACTACCAACCCAGCCAAGGCCCCAGGAATGCCACCAATTGTCTGCTTTTCGGAAAACGTTGCTGAAATCAGCAGGTTCTGCAAAGGCAGGCAATTGAGTGTAACATTTAAGAATCGGAATACTAAAACTACGATAATCAGCGCAGGAAACCGCGATTCTTTCGAGGAAGTGAAAAAATTCCTCAAGGAGCGAAAGATCCAATATAACTCCTACACGCCACGAGATGACAGGAAAAACTTACTGCACCTAAAAGGGATTCACTACTCGCATGAAGCCATTGAAGTGGAAGACGAGCTCCGGATTGAAGAACTGTGAATGTCACACCATTTAAAGCCAAGAAGGGACCAGTCAAGGTATACAACAACTTTGTTGTAGAGCTGGGAAAATCCTGTGACATCAGCGAGGTCTACACGAAGACCTTGATCATGAACCAGAGAGTGCACTGGGAGCGATTGAAATCCAGTGACCTTGTACAATGCCGAAACTGCCAGCGGTTTGGACATGTTGCAACTAACTGTGGACGACAATACGTATGCGTGAAGTGCAAGGAGGAACACGATCCTGGAATGTGCAAGCGCAAGGAAAAAGCGGGATCGGACGTATGGTGTGCGAACTGCCAAAAGGAAGGTCATCCAGAGCTTTAAGGGTTGCCCAACTCTTAAAGCAAAACTGACCTAAAGGAACAAGGTCCTGGCCGAGAAAAAATCTCAAAAGGAGTTTGTTGCCAAGTCCACCTGTACCGTTACCCGCCCAGCAGTTAGTTTGGCTAACGTGGTCAAAGGAGGCATATCACTCAAACCAGCAGCTTTTAAGAAACAGCAGCAGAAACAGCCACAACCAACAAGGACCCCAGCCAAAACCATTTCAGCAAGTACAGCACCAGTAAAAATATCCAGACCAACATCAGCTTCGTCAGCGATGAACCTCAGCTCTGAAGTGCAACGTATTTTCGGATCCAATCTCGTCTGTGATGGAAAAAGCTAGGAGTGCTGTACCACATAACTATGGTCAGCTAAGCAAGGGGGAAAAGTCCGTGGCGCTGGCCACCTTCATATTCCAGTTATGCAACTAAAGAAACTCCGAACACTGACGTATAACGTTATGCAGCCTGGATAGAAGGACGTCATTCAACTTGTTTATGAAGAACAACAACCCGGACATTGCGCTCATCAGCGAGACCAACGTAACCAAATGCAACAATATTGACATCATTGGTTACAAAACTTTCCGGAAGGACAAGAAGGAGGACCGGAAAGGCACAGCTATTTACTTGCGGAAGAACCTGTCGCCCAACACCAAAGAAGTCACCATTTCTGGTCTGAAGACTAGTATAGCCACCGCCGTCACCATACAAATAGGAAGAGGAGACCCTCACCATCATCGGCGTGTATTTCAAATGCCATTCCAGCATGAGAAATATACAAAGCGACCTACACGTCTTCAACAGCGTACTTCAAAGGAGCACATATGGACTAATCGGTGGAGACTTCAATGCAAGACATCACCTTTGGCTGGATACCACAGTTTCACCCGAGGGAAAAGCGATTGCAGAGTGGTTGGACGCTTACAAGGACCAGCATTCATTGGTGGTTGTTTCTCAACCTAAACCAACTTTTCCCCGAACACCATCTACATTAGATTTTTTTTATTTCAACTTATAATTTTGTTTATTTACTTCCAGAAATCTGCAACTACACCTGTAAACTTGTGACTAGCGACGCGGATCATGAAGCTGTTCAGCTAAGCATCAAGCTCCACCAACCCATCTGCCTAGCAACAGAGCCAACAGAGAACTTCATTAATTATAGACGACTGGATGCTGAACAATTCCAACGGGACATTGAAGAAAATATTACGCTTCCCCCTTCAAACCGGAACCTGCTAGACAGTGAAATAGACGCTGCTGTAGATGGTCTGGAGCAAGCTGTCTGTGATGCATTGGAAGTCCAAAAGCGGCCTAGGACGTCAAGGGATAGGTACCAACATCTTTCCGTGTACATACAGAATCTGTACGCACACAGACAGCGGCTGAGGAAACGGCTCCAAAGGATACATCAGAGAGAGCTGACCACCACCAACAGCAACTACCGGACGGTTTGATGCGAGTTGCAATGTGTCAACGTCATGTTCCGAAACTCTGTGCAGCATCATAACAACATCCAGTTCCAGAAACGGCTACAAGCAATCAAGCCAGGACCACAAGCTTTCAAGAACATTAATAAAATCGTTGGAAAACAGGCCCCAATTCCGGAAATCCTAATTCACAACAATATTGAAGTATCATCAACACAGGACAAAGTGGAAATGTTCGCCAAATATTTCGAGGGAAACTTCACACCAAACCCACCTGATAATCCAGCGTTTCTGAACGAAGTTGAAGCATCCATTCAGCAAACCCTGCGGCTAAATCCGGAAAGCGTCGTTTTTAGTGACTCCAACCCAGCAAGTGACCCAACGGATAGCATACATCTCTGCAATATGGAGGAAACAGCAGACATCATCGAGAATTCAAAGCCAAAAAAGTCAGCCGGACCAGACGGAGTCTCAAACTACATCCTGAAGAGGCTGCCACATGCAGTGATGATCCTTTTAACTATCATCATGAACAACTGCATCAGTAACTGCTACTTCCCCCAAAGGTGGAAAACAGCTAAGATCGTGGCCATCCCGAAGAAAGGCACTAACAATCGTGTGTCCAATTACAGGCCAATCTCGCTTCTGAACAACATAAGTAAAATACTGGAAGAAGTATTCGTATTCGTAGACTAAAGAGGTTTTGCAGCGAAAACGCCATCATCCCGGACATGCAGTTTGGCTTTAGGGAAAAGCACTCCACTTTGCATCCGCTTCTGAAGTTCCAGCATGACATCACCATAGCGCTCAACAACCATCGTGTCACCATTGGATGCTTTCTGGATGTCGAGAAAGCATTCGACAGCGTATGGACTGAAGCCCTTATCCATTAGCTTCGCGTATTACATTTACCCCCGTCACTAATAAAAATTCTTTTTTCTTTTCTTTCTTCCAGAAAATTCTACGCACAAATGGACAACTGCAAATCACAAGTGAAGAACATCAAAGCCGGAGTTGCCCAAGGTTCGAAGCTAGGCCTCTTCCTCTACAGCCTGATGACATCTGACCAACCATTGACATCTGGATGTGAAAATCTCCTGTATGCTGATGACTCCCTTACGTATGCCGCCTCGATGTCTCCTCTGGTAGCGTTACGAAAAGTTGAGCACCACGTCAATAGAGTCTACGCCTTCTACAAGAAATGGGGCATCTGGATAAACACTTCGAAATTGGAGTTTGTGTGTTTCAGAAGACCCAGTAGAGGTAGTTGCAGCGCAGCCAAGTGCAGAAGTCTGGTTCTGAAATTTCCGGACGGATCTACAATAGCAGCTTAAAAGGACGTGAAGTACCTAGGCATCCACTTCAACGAGTTGTTAAGGTTCAAACCACACTCACGAAACGTCCTCAAAAAAGCCAACTGGGCCTTCCACCGACTCCACCCATTGATGAGATGCAGAAACGGACTAAGCCAGAAGACGAAGATACTTATGTACAAGCAACTCCTGCGGCCTGTAAGCATCTATTCGTTCCCAGTCTGGTTCTCCATTTCGAAGACGGCCATGAAGGAACTTCAAATGTTCGAAAGAAAGTTACTAAGGATTTGTACGGGACTACATTTTGATCGACAGCGAATGAGACATCACAGCAACGAGCGTCTTTACACAGAGGCGAGCATCATCCCTCTGGACAGGTACCTACTGCTTCAAGCAAAGAAGCTTGTAGGACTCACTTACAGTCACCCAAATCAACTGATGAGAAGAATGGCCACTCAGCAGCGACACTCTGAGCCGAGATATCTCAGTACGATGGAAATCCTGGTTGACAACATCATCACGTGCAAAGAGCCAGCAGTTTCGTTCTACGCTGACACAGTGTCAGCATGGCTAAATGCCAACCCATCCCCCCACCAAAACCACAACTTGACAACACCCCGAGGACCATAAAGTCAGCCGATTTTTAGATTTAATTTTTTGACATGTATTTTATATTTTATAATCCTTTAAATTTAAGACAAAGTATAAGATTAGCCCCCTATGTGCCAATAAATGTATAATATCATCGTATCTTACTAGTTATAAGTCAAATTGTAAATATTATTTTGTTCAATAAACATATATATATATATATATGTAAATATATATATATATACGAATCGATAGAAACAAAAAACAAAATCATATATGAGTTTCCTGTGTGCCTATTTTTAAGTAAAATTTGGTGTTTCGGATGGAAGAGGAGCCGTTGTCGCACATTATGCAGTGCAAAAGTTCAAACGGGATGTGGTTAAAGTTGGAGGAAGTATACAAACATAAATCTGAGATCAGCACCCACCTACTCAACGAACAGTTCTACAACCTTAAATGGAAGACGAAAGTGTGAATGGCTTCATCACAAAAATAACCAATTTGACAGCCACAATGAAGCAGCAAGGGGAAGAGGTCCCAGAGAGGATGATTATTACAAAATTACTAATGTCGCTTCCCGAAAAATACAAGCATTTTCGTTCAGCTTGGGAGAGCGTTAGTGCAAAAAAACAAAATCTCAGCAATTTGACCGCCAGATTGCTTTTAGGGGAAGAAAGACTGGGATAAGATAGAGCCGAAACTAGTGTTGGGTTGCTTGCCATCCAAAATAAATGTTTTAACTGTGGAGAACCAGGCCACTACAAAAATCAGTGCCGGTCAATTACATGCAACTTGTTGCGAGGCAAGAGGAATCATTGGAAGAGTGGTAATGTGGTAAGGTAGGAAAAATAAGGAAAGGTTAGGAAATTGGAAAAGGAAGCGATCAGAAAAGGGGTGAGTGGTAAGTTCCGGGGAACGCGGCCTGCTTGCGATGCTCGACATTAGCTCGCCGGAATGGGGGGGATCTTGCCCCCGAAACTTTATCTTATCCTGCAAACAAATTAACACAAATCAGGCCTGACAAAAAAAATCAAACAAAAGAATAAGACTGCGGACCGACGATCACCACTTCAACCACTTCCGGTCATACCATCTTCACTGCAGTAGATTTGCTACTATCCACACCCCTGGTAGTTCAAATTTAGCACCACATGATTTCTCTTAAGAAATCAAAAGAAAAAACCCATGATTTCATCAAAACGAGACTTTGCATGAAGTTTATTGAAGTTCAAACTTTTGATTATCATTAGAATTATTTTTAAATTTTAATTTAAAATTTTACTTGAATACTATTATACAAATCACTAATCCCATTCACTTACAAAAGGAAATTTAATAAATATATACAAAATTAAATTTTAGAAAATAATAAATAATATAATATAATTATATAAGAAAATTGATTATAATATCAAATTGAATATGAAAATTAATATAAAAAAAGGAATATAATAATACAGCAAAAAGAAAGAAAATCTGTTTGATTAAATAAAACTTCACGTCTCGGAAATTTACAACAAAATAAACGTTATACTGGAACGAAACAGCAATCCGGAACAAAAATTACAGGAATTAATCGGACTTGGGAAGTCCTTTATCTTAAGTAATTTACTTTTTATGACCATAAAGGTAATTGCTTAATTTGAAGCTTAACTTTTCAATTTTTCTAGTTTTCATAAAATTTAACATTTTGAGTTTTCTTTAAATTCTTGATAGGTTCACCTGTTGCCCTAGAGGAGAGGGCGTTCTGGATAGGGAATCCACAATCCAATACAGCTTGGTCCAGGATTTCAAAAAAAAAACAGCTTCTTTGGGATACCAATTGATGTCGACGGTATGCCAGTTTTTCGAAGATAGCTGGGACTATAGGCCACCAGAAGTAAGGATAAGGATGTATCAACTACAACATACAGGATACACCAGTAACGGCACATGAACGTTACGGTTTTCGGTCCTTCACAGCAAGAATCCTCCTCCAGAAAATGGACGAGTTATATGTATAGCCAACAATACTGCATGAAAATAAATTTGTGTGGCGGTCCAGCGCTCCGCTGGCTAGCTGGAACCGCCAGAGAAATGTCGAGATGAAAATCTAGCCTGTAGAAAATTTTCGTGTAAGCACTTATTTCCTCATTACAAATTTCGTTTTCTGACACAAAACTCACCTCACTAGTTTTTATCGCTAAAAAAAAAATTAAAGCCTCGGGTGATTATTTTAGCGAATATAACAAGTAAGTATTTCTACAATATGAAAAAAGACGATTATAACCTGGCTTTAATTTTCACAGAAATATTAAATCTCAACCGGCACTTATTTCTTACATTTAAAACTATTTAATGCGTTTCATCAAAAAAAAAAAAAACCTTTAGGTGTAAGCCGAACTCAAATATAAAATCACGTCTGCTCGTGTCCACTATTCACCCTTGGATATGTTCATTTATGACGTTTCGCTTTATCCCTACCAAATTCGTTGCTTTGAACATGCCACTTCTTTTCTATGAAATTTCCGCTCACACACATAAGGTCATACGGTGAAATATGCCCCCTAGTTTTCTTTTAGTTTAATATTTTTTTCTCTGCATGTGTCAATGTAGTGGGAGATCTCAATTCGCTTCATGAATTGACATTCCGAAAAAATGTAACCTCACCACCATTTTCCAAAAGTCATTTCATAGTATTACTACTCTTGGATAGATGGCAGTACTCATGCCTTAATCACACGTGCACATATGGTTTAAGGTGAAAAGTTTTGTCGCACCCAGTTTGCTTATCGGCAAATTATTCTGTACTTATATTCCACAAAACGACCAACATCAAACAACCAACTCCCTTGAAACCGATCCATTCCACCATACCCAAAATTCACCACACCAAAACATAGGTGAAAACACCACAAGTCTACATTAATTTTCGGTATCTTTTCCCGGCTATACCATATTACTGCAGTATAGTACAGATTAATAAACCGAAGGAACAATTTGACGTTCATAGAACCGATTACGTTTGGTGAAAAACTCCAGCTTTGAAATTAACATTTTCACTAATAATTTATTTGAAGTTTGATTCATTATAAATTATGCAATGACTCAAAACCTCTGTTCGGAATATTCTATCACCAAACGTCAATTTATTTCTTAAAGGTCTCAAACTGTTCGTGGACAAGAGAGTGAGACCTGTGCTGTATGGTAAGTTGAAAACAGTTTGTTTTATTTTTCTTTTCTACGTCAGTCAGAGATCATTTTAATCAGCTGCAATCGGAAGCCCACGTAAACACACATCTGATGATAGAAATGTTGGTATATATTTGTATCCCCATGTGAAATGTCAATAACAACTATTCTACCTAAAACCTACCAAACCTACCTAATATGGATACTAATGCTGCTAGTGCAAAAAGTAGAGCGGGACAGATGTATATAAATATCCGAGTGAGTGAAAGAGAACCATCAAGAAGATCTCTGCTTTATGGCACTTTCCTATACTGCCGAAATGAAGTTAATCTACATTTTGATCTTTTCTCTCTATCTAACCAATATACATTTTGTATTTGGCATCCCTTATTCTTCGCATACTTCAAATGCAGCCACATGTAAGCCCACCATAGTTTATCATAGATAGGCTATCGCATAGGCTTCTGAACGCAACCAATTTTCCTATCTTTCTTTGTCGAATATTCTTTGGATCTTTACTAGGCTATAATATTGAATGCGACCAATTGCAATTTATCTTTTTGTTTTCCTTTCAGCTTTCCGCATCACCAACAACACTACAAACCGCAGCAGCACGTTTGCTCCAGTATTTTTAATGGGGTGTTCGTGGGTGTTCATTTGACTCCACTTCTTCCAAAATAAATCGATTGGCTGTGCCGAGTAAAGTTGGAGAGTTTTTCTGCTCCGGTCTTCCGGATTTTATAAAGGAGTAGATCTGAAACACATATATGTACATATACCCTTTCATTGAATCATTGTCAATTTAATTTCACCTGACTAAAAGAGGGAATACATAATTATCTTCTGAAACAGATTCGAAAAATGATGTACTCTGCCAAAGGTGGGTAGTTATCTTTTTCGAAGGTATTTTGTTTTGTAAAAATTGTTTTCTTTCTATTTCAGATAGGTTACATTCATGTTGAGGAAACTATAATTTCGATACCAAAACATCATAAAGCATCAGCACCGGCCACCATCTACCACCCACTACAACTCTCACCCACTCAAGACAAAATTTTTGGACAAGGATCTCTGGTGAGCGTTAGATATTTACTTGTTGAATATTACAAAGGTTAATAAATAAAATTAATTAGTTAATAAATAAATAAATAAAACAAAACAAGAATAATTTAACATGCAAACTAAATAAATAAAAATATCACAGTAGTTTTAAATCATTACGGATGCTAATACGGATATTAATAAATAAAAACTAGCTAATAAATAGATTTTAATAAATAAATAAATAGTTTCTAATAAATAAATAAGTAGGTTAAATCAAGGAATAAATCAATAATTACTAATAAAAAAAATAAATAAATTAGTTTTTACTAGAAAAGTCTTCAGGTACTTGTGGCGAAACATAAAAAGTGCATAGTTAAAACAAAACTTTAGGAACTATCACAGTTGGAATCTTTAGTTTTTTTTTTCTTTTCGGGATCACCGTTGACTCAAGTTCTCTTTATTTTTATTAATCCCAACTAAGACCTGGATGTACGTGAGCATGCCATAAATAACAAACATTTATCATACAAATATAACAAAGATAATTGAAAGAACTAATCAAATTATTACCAACTATAATCAATTACTTTCAGGTACCGTGTGCGAATTATAATTTTTATCAGTGTTTGTTTTCAAGTGATACCGATTAGGTACTAGGTGTTTTTCATAATTTGGGTTATAAAATCTTAAGAATTTTCTCTTGTTTTTGATAACATATCTACCAGGTACGCGTGAAACAACAGCGTTAGTTTATAAAGCTATATTTTTCGGCGGTTTTAAGTGCCGTCGCTTTTCGGGTTATTTTTTTTTTTGTTCTTGGTATAGTAAAACTATGTTTTGTGAACGGACAGATTAAGAATTCGACGATTATAACGTGACTCACAACCTTCTGAACTGGATTTGTTTAGTTTAAATAGTTTTTTTGCCTACTGTTTTATATCTTTTGCATGAAATATGCCAATTTTCTTGCCGGAGAGATTCTCCAGTTCATACATTTGTCGTCCTATTTGTTTGATTAAACGACTCTTAACATATTTCGGGCACAATTTTGCAGAAAGGTTTTTGGACGAATCGCTTAAAATAAAGTTCTTTCGATAGACTTCCTGCCCGGGCAGGTATCGAACATTTCGTGTGCGGGTGTTATATGTTTTTGCGGATCGTTCATTGGATTTAAGAATATTTTCGCGAATTCTTTTGCGAATGCATTCCAAACGATCACGGCGAGGGAGAATCAACAATTCGCTATAGTCAACCGCATTCAACTTTTGTTCCAATTCATAACTGCTACCGTGCATTATCATGTTCGTACCGAAAAACGCAAAGTAAGGAGAGACGCCGGTAGAGCTATGAACTGCACTTCTCAAGGCACAAGCAATGTCGTTCAGATGGTAATCCCAGTCTCGTTGGTCTGTCTTGAGATAAGAACGGATTGCTGCCAACAACGTGCGGTTGACTCGCTCCGATGCATTTGATTGAGGTGCGTAGTTCGCGGTCCTAAAGTGTCGAATTCCGTATTTTTGCAATACGTTTTAGAATTCCTTCGCAAGGAATTGCTTCCCGTTGTCGGAATAAATAATACGTGGCACACCGAACATTCTAAACACCTCTTGTTGCATGAACTTTATAACACTTAACGTGTTAGCGTTTTTTAGAGCTTTTAAAAACAAAAACTTGGACATATGGTCTAGCACAACAAAAACAGACGCATTTCCCGATTTCGATCGGGGATAAGGACCTAAAAAATCTATGAACAGTTTTTCGAACGGACGTTCAGAACAGTAGGAATGGACAATAGGAGGAAGTGAGACTTGATTGGACGCTTTACATTTTTTACATATGGAACAGTTAGTAACATACTCGCGTACTTGAACGGTCATGTTTGGCCAATGAAAATGTTGTCTTATTCTATGTAGGGTCTTAGCAATCCCTCCGTGGGCTTCTTTTGGGGGGTTATGAGCTTTTTTAATAATGTCTTCGGTAAGACCTGACGGAACCCATAAAAGCCAAGTATGCTCTTGCATTGGTTCGTCACCTACACTTTTAAAAGCGCGCTTATACACAAAATTAACTTCGATCTTAAGATCAGGGAGTTCCTCAGAGTGATCATTTATAGTTTCTGTCAAGCTCACATACTCATCTGAGCGAAATTCAGGGGAGTCCAAGTCGATAAGTGGGGCAACTTCTTCTATGGTCAGAGAATCTACGTGCACCCTAGAAAGAGTATCCGGTACAACATTCAGGCTGCCTTTTCGATGTTGTATGTCGAAGACATACGACTGTAACAGCAAGCTCCATCTGGCTAATTTGCCACTCAGATCCTTCATGGTCATTAGCCAGCGAAGGCTGGAGTGATCTGTGATAACCGTAAAGTCCATGCCTTCGACATACGGCCTGAACTTTTGTACAGCCATCACCGCAGCCATACACTCCTTTTCGGTTACACTATAGTTTCTCTGTCTTTTATTGAATTTCTGTGAGAAGAATGAGATAGGGGCCTCTTCATCGTCTGCATTCTTCTGAAACAACACCGCACCGATTCCCGCATCCGAAGCATCACACTGGATGTAAAAACGTTTTGAAAAATCAAGATGCTTAAGAACCGGTGCCTTGATCAACGTCTGCTTCAAATCCTCGAACGCTTTAATCGCTTCATCTGTCATCTTAAACTTTTCGTTTCGCTTTTTCAGCAAGTCAGTCAGGGGGGCAGTCATGCTAGAAAAATCTTTGATTAACTTTCGATACCACTCTGCTAAGCCAAGCAACCGCCTAACTTGCCTTGTGGTTCTGGGGGTTGGGAAGTCAACGATAGCTTCCACCTTAGCAGGATCGGTTTTAAGGTTCCCACCACCAACAATGAAGCCCAAATATTTAAGCTCTTTGAAGCAAAACTTGGTTTTCCTCATGTTGATGGTGAGGTTTGCTTTGCGCAAGCTTTCGGCTACTTCGTTCAACAGGGCAATTTGGAAATCCGGTGCCATGACTAGCAAATCGTCAAGGTATACGAAGACACGATCCCTAATTCGTGCAGGAATTACCTTGTCCATTAACTGGCACAACCTTTGCGCTGCATTACACAACCCAAAGGGTATGACAGTGAATTGGTACAAGGGTCTTTCCGGTACCACAAAGGCAGTCCTTTCCCTACTCTGTTTCTCCAGAGGTATTTGCCAGCATGCTTCTTTAAGATCAATACTACTAATGTAGTACGTATCCGGTAGTCGGCTGGTGAGCCCCTCGATATGTGGAAGAGGATTAGCATTCTTCTTAGTCAGTGTATTCACCTTGCGAGAATCCAGGCAAAGTCGATTTTTGCCTGGTTTCCGCAAGGGCACTACTGGTGAGCACCAGGGACTTTCTCTCCCTTCGATAACGCCGAGGCTCAACATACGATCTAACTCTTCATACAAAATGGCTTGTATCGCTGGAGAGACAGGGTAGTGGCGCTGTTTCACGGGGAGCGCATCTGCAGTATCAATGACATGTTCCATGAGCATCGTCTTTCCCAGACCATCACGGTCGAAACAAAGTGTTGCGGTCGCCTAGAATCTGGAAAAAAATATTTTTACAAAAAAAAAGAAAAAAATCAAAAATAAAAATACTTACTAAACTCCATGTAGTGTATAGCTGCCATCTTTGGATTTATAATGGAACATGGATTGACCATAGACCAATGACAAAGACAATACGGAACGAGAGTATAGCCCTTTAATCTCTATAATCGTAGGGATCAGTGCTATTACCATAGCGTAGATAAAAGTGTAAAGAAGGGAGACTTGGGTTTTGACGATCTCTTTCACCCATAGTGTAACTGAGGGCAGTTCCACTTTTATCGTAGTTTTTGTATCTTTTAGTTATTTAATTATTAAGGATGAAGCTAAAATAATAATTCCCCTTGAATAATTGGAATCCACCTAGTGAGGTCGTAGGATTAAAACCAAGTAGCGCCCCCTGTTTGGTCGTAGCCAAAGCTCCCGAAAGTCGTATAAGACCATCTAATGCTTCCCAAAGGTCACTTGTAAGGAAGTTGGATAAAATTCATGTGAAAGGGGAATATTGGATACCAACACAGGTACAGCTGGTAGAAAAATAAGAGAAGACGGCGATTGGAGGAAATGGATCGGATGACAACTACGGTATGTGAGGTGGAATCGCCTCAGGAAAAAGATAGGTGGTGTCTCCCACTTCAAAAAAGGTACAAGAATTGAAATTCGGATGACATTTCAATTGTGTCATTCAAAGAGCAACGTTCTCGCTCAGTGTTGCGCGGAGTATAAGTATTCTTTTTGACAAAGAAAAAAAAACCAAAGTAAAAGAAAAGTGCGTGGTAAAGTTTAAAAGAAATTAAAATTAGGTGTACCTATATAGTTTTCTTTAATATTAAGTCAAAGTAAAATTTTGTTAAAGCTTTTCACCTTTTTTAGAATACAAAACTCGCGTGTGAAAAAAAAACGAAAATCCGAAAAAATTTAAACAAAAAGTGATCAGGTACCCATTACAAAAAAAAAAAGGAATATAGATTTCAAGGGTGAGTTTGTTGAAAAGTTCTTATTTTTTTTTTGAAGAATACCAGTGCTAAGGTTAATTTTGTGCAGGTTTTGTGCCTACAAATTTCTGGCGGTCTCAGGTTGCCAGCAGAGCGCTGGGCCGCCATACGATTTTTTGTTGAGCTTGAGCAGACCCTATATAACGAGCCACAAATTTTAGTGCCGATATATTGACTCCGAAAGTACCTTGCCGACTTAGTTCCAAGGTCAAAAGTAATACAAGTCTCTTATTGTGACCTACTTACACCAGCACCACAGGAAAAAAGGAAAGAGGACCATAAAGGATCCAGCAAAAAGATAAGCTGTGCTTTTATTCAAAAGTTTTTTTTTGGTTTTGTTACTAAGTTTTTTTTTTCTTGTTTAATTTGTTTGTGGTAATTTGGAAAAAAAAGGCGTGAAAATTAGTTAGTTCCATATTATAATTTACTTTTATATATATTATTTATTCCATCCATATAATCTTTTCTCAATATAATAATTAATTTATTTACATTATTAGTTTTTTTTTTATATTATTATTTTTTTGAATATTCAAATTTAAAGTTGTTTTCGATACCTAGTATCATTTTTTTTTATAGTACTTTCTTTCAATACTTTTATTTTTTTTTGATACAGTTACCGTTTTTTTATATATAATTTTTTTTTATATATATGCTTACTATTATTACGTTTACATTTATTACTTTTATTTTGATATTTTTGTTTGCTTTGTTCTCCTTTTTTTTTGAAAATTAAAATTTTCTTAAAATACCTGTTTTTGTAAGTGATAAAGGCCTGTTCCCTGAGCTGTCATCGGGTGACTTATTTGTTTGTTTGTTTCTGAAGTATACCTCCAACGAGCTCATTGTAGGTAGTGAAATTTATATATCCGCAATTTTCATAAGTCCGTTCAATACCGCAAAGGGTATTATCGTCGCGTTTTGTTTTGATAGTCCTTATAGGGAACATTTTCAGTCACCTTTTGTTTTTTTGTTAACTTTCAATTTTTGGTTTAGATTGTTTTTTTTTTAATAACTCCTAAAAATAAAGGTTCAGAATTGTTATATTATACTTATATATCACTGTAATATTCAATTTTTGATTGGAGTATTTAAAAATAGGTTTTTTGTTAGTTTTTATTTATAGCATATTTGTCATTTATTACTATGGTAAATACATTTCACGCCTTCTTAGAATGAAGTCCCCTGTTTTTTTTGGTTTCAGAATTAGAAACCATGTTTTGTTAATTTAAAAATTTTCAGGGGTGCCGATGGTAGCTAAACAACTTTGGTGAAGATGGTGTGACCGGAAGCTGGTCGTCGACTAACATTGGGGAGATCCAAGTTTAGCCATCGGATTTCATGGTAGGGTGGGTATGGCCTCGCTGCACTGACATCAGCAGCGCCTTGAAGTGGTGATTGTCCGTCCGTGGTCGTTTTAGTTATTTTTCTCTGGCCTGATATGTGTTTTGTTTGCAGGTGAGGTTAAGTTTCGGGGGCAAGATCCCCCCCATTCCGGCGAGCTCAAGCTGAGCAACCACAAGCAGCCCGCGTCCCCCGGAACTTGACATTCGTATCCCTTTCCGAACTCTTCCTTTTTTTTGCCATTTCCTGCCTATTCCTTTTACCACCCTTCCTCGACCCTAACTCCTTTTCCTTCCCCTCCTCTTGCCTCGCAACAATGGCGCCCAACGTCTTAGCTTTTTAGCCAAGATTTCTGTAGTCTACGTTTTTGTGATAGTCGAACTAAACTTACTGTGGATTTTCAAAACTCGTATGTCTTTATCAAGAAAGTCTCTGACATACTTAGATAAATTGCGACGAGCTTTTCATGTGTGTTATATTTCTTTTCTAATTTCAAACTTGCGGTGGATTTTTAAGATTCGTAAGTCTTCATCAGGAAAGTCTCTGACAAACCTAGATGAATCGCGACGAATTCTTGAAAATTCACAGCGACGGCGACTATGTGTTTTTTTTTCATTTCATCTGGACTTGCTGCAAATTTTTTAGGTTCGTAAGTTTCATCAGGAAATTCTTTGACATACCTAGATGAATTGCGACGAAATCTGAAAATTTGCAGCGACAACAGTATCCTTTCTTATGTCCCGTTTTCCTCACATCCTCAATCCCAAATTTCAGCTTTTCTATCTAACATTTCATCTTTATTCTTCTTTTGTCTGGTTTTGTTAAATTTCTATTGGGACGCAGTGACCATGTTTGATGATCCGGTCGAGCATTGAGGCACCGTTCCAAACTTTTTCTTTAATTTTTCTTTCTTATTTTGTATTTCGTTTTCCTCATCGTTTCAAGTCTTCTAGCAAAGTTCTAAGAAACGGACTAGGATTGCGGGAACGATGAGGATAAACACCTCTTTTTCGTTTTTTCTACTTTTGTCTACTTTTTTGTCATTCCTTTTCTACCTCACCACTTCAAGGGTTTTTATTCTGTCCGTCTGCAGTCTTATTTTTGAAAGATGCCACTAGTAAGGTCACACCATGTCGTCAAGAAACCACCGAAGACGCTACCTGAAGCACCCCGTATGTGTATATACAAGCCAAAAACAATCTAATCTATTTAAAAAAATTCAAAATTTTGAAAGAATTGTTCAAAGTGAAAAAAAAACCTCTTTAACAAAAAAAAAACAATCTTTATTTTTGTTATCTTTAGAAACTTTTTAGTTTATTAGATTCAATTTTCGTTGAATTTACTTAAACTATTGTTAATCTTATCTTTATTTGTTCATAGTTCAATTTTGTTTTGTTATTCTACTACTTGTATTAACTAGTTTTCTTAAGGAAAACCAGTGTAATTTAAACTTA
Source organism: Melangyna quadrimaculata (assembly GCA_949320155.1). Taxonomy (NCBI): domain Eukaryota; kingdom Metazoa; phylum Arthropoda; class Insecta; order Diptera; family Syrphidae; genus Melangyna; species Melangyna quadrimaculata. The sequence continues at coordinate 112,521,980 of OX439484.1, forward strand.
GAAAACAATACTAAATTTACTTATACCATTACGTATAAATATTACTTAAGCTACTTGTACAAATTATAATACTTTTCAGCGTTACTTTTTTTTTGAAAATTAGATAATTTCGAAAGAATAACTCACCTTATTTCGTTTCGTTTTTTTTGTTAATTTATTTATTTTTGTTGATCAATCGTTTCACTTCTTGTTATTCCAAAATGTATGCCACCGGAAAAGATGAAGAAGACCGCATAAACCAGCTTATTAGGGATGCTGAAATTGAAGAAAATGTCAGGTTAACTAGATCAGCCAGTCAAAGTTTAGATAGTACCGAGAGACGTAGGGTGATGCATTCTCCTCTCATATCTGATAGGCAGATCCGATCCACATCCAATATACCAGCAAGTTCAGGGATTCCGGCCGATAACAATCCGGCCAACAGCAATATTGAGTCTGTTTCTACTCCTTCTTTCAGCAATATCAGTGGGTTGGGATCTGAAGATAGGGCACCTCCACGGTCGAGTTTTGGTTCGATGAACGAGACCATTTTACCTTATTTAGACAGGGCTCCCGCTCCTAGGCAAACTGGAGCAATTCCACGAAACTTGGGCGGGTGTAGGGACATCTTGGATTCCATTTCACAAAGACCGCCTGGAAGTAAGAGAAAAGAAAAGACTATTATCTCTGAAGATTTAAAGGCTTATATAAATTTGGCAATGGTAGAAACTTTAACATCCTATAAGCAGTCTATTCAAGCTGAGGTTACCAATACCTTGAAAGATGCACTCCAACATCAGCTGGGTGGATTCCTCAGGGAGTTGAATTTAGGTAGGCCGTCTCCGACAACCACCGAGCCAATACCGAAATCTTCAGCTCCGGTGTACAATTATCCACCTCCAAACCATCCACCACCACAGCAGCAGCCTCCTCGGCCAGATCCAAGGAGGAATGATTTTGGGCAACCTCCTTAACAGCGACGAAGATCTCAAGAACCATTCCGTCGAAGCCAGGATGGGTTATACCAAACAGACTGCCAGCAAGATGCTCATTTTGTACCTGAGAGAGCTCCAATGAATTGTGATGTCCAAGATTACCAAGTCAGTTATCCACCACCCTGGTGGACCCCTGGATTTAAGGATCCAATCAGGATCGATAGGTGGAATATTCCGTTCGACGGAAAACCCAGTACGTTATCGGTGGAAAATTTCGTTTTGCGAGTGGAGTCCCTCCAGGTCAACCATAGGTGTCCGTGGTCTAGAATATTACGGGACTTCCACTTGTTAATGAAGGGAAACGCTAACGATTGGTACTGGCAATTCCTGAGAACGAATTACAGGCCCGACTGGCCCACTCTACGAGAGGCTCTAATGCGCCAGTTCAAAAACCATCGGTCAGATTACGAAATCATGCGTGAAATCATGGAACGTAAACAGGGCTCCTCAGAGGACATTGACGATTTCTTGGCAGCTGTCAGTAAAACCAAATCCCAGATGAGAATGCCAATTCCGGAAGTGGAGTTGGTCAAAATACTGAAGAAAAACCTGAATGACAGATTGGTGCAGTTGGTGTATCCTATGCCGATGTTCTCCTTGGATCAGCTGAGGAATGCCTGTAAAGATGTGGAATCCGCCTTTCCAAGGAAAAGGATTTTTAAAAATCTTTCCCAAAGCCACCCGTCAAATATTCGGCAAATGAGATCGATTACGATGAGACGTACCAGCACTCTGACGAACAACTAGCAGCCTACCAGTTTGGTGGAGCTCGTTCAAAACTTCCTCCACGGAAATATGCTGACCCGTCCAAGTTAGTTTGCTGGAACTGCAAAACTCAGGGTCACACCTATTTTGACTGCGAGTCTGACGTCCGCAATCTGTTTTGCTTTAAGTGCGGATTGGACGGTGTAAAAACACCACATTGCACTCGATGCAATCCGGGAAACCGACCGTTGAACGTGAAGGATTCGGGGGATTCGCGTTCGACTCAAAAGTAGAACCCCCAGTATTTCAAAAATTCCCAGTTGTTGATGCTGAAACAAAATCATCAGAAAGCCCTCTTACTGAAGAGGGCCCACAGAAATATAAAATTTTAAAAAGAAATGAAAACTCTAAAATAAATGATACGATAACTACAAAACAAAACCAATTTCAAATAAAACCTTTACATGTACGAATTACAGAGTATAAAGCGGCACGAAAACGAATATTTAACAGCGCGATTTATTTACCGTCAAAGAAAATTCTTAAGGCTAGATCTAGATTCAAATTTAGGAGAGAAACTAGGAAACGAATTTGTTCCACAGTCGTAGGTTTAGTGTCAGATCCAAGGCCTTACGCGAAAATTATGTTAGGTAACAAGGAAGTTTTAGGGTTGCTGGATAGCGGAGCCAGTGTAAGCATCCTCGGCAAAAATTGCTTGCAACTGGTGAACGAACTCGCCATATCGGTCTGGCGTTAAAACTGCGGACGGCAAAAGCCAATCAATTATCGGAAAAGTAGGAATAAATGTAAAATACAATGATAGAGATGAGAAGTTAACATTCTTCCTGGTTCCTAATTTGGATCAAGAGATCTACCTTGGGGTACACTTTTGGAGAGTATTCCAACTAGCCCCAAATGTCATAAGCACCGTTTCGTTAACTGATGAAGCGGATCTTTCGAACGCTCATCAGTTGAACTCTTATCAGCAGGCCCGACTGGAAGCAGTCCGGCAGAAATTTCTTTGTTTCGACCAGGATGGTCTTGGAAAAACAACGCTCATGGAGCATGTTATTGATACCGGAGATGCACTCCCTGTGAAACAGCGTCACTACCCTGTCTCCCCAGCGGTGCAAGCCATATTGTATGAAGAGCTAGATCGGATGTTGAATCTGGGAGTCATTGAGGAGAGTGAAAGCCCGTGGTGCTCGCCAGTGGTTCTCTTGCGGAAACCGGGAAAAAATAGACTTTGTCTCGATTCTCGCAAGGTGAACGCACTGACGAAGAAAAATGCAAACCCACTTCCTCATATTGAGGGTCTCCTCAGCCGACTACCAGATACGTACTTCATCAGCAGTATCGATCTGAAGGAAGCATTCTGGCAAATACCGCTGGAGAAACGGAGTAGGGAAAAGACTGCATTTGCGGTACCGGGAAGACCCTTGTACCAATTTACTGTCATGCCCTTTGGTTTGTGTAATGCTGCCCAAAGGTTATGCCAGTTGATGGACAAGGTGATACCTGCACGACTTAGGGATCGTGTCTTCGTGTATCTTGACGATTTATTGATTATGGCACCGGACTTCGAGACGCATATCGCCCTGGTAGGCGAAGTGGCCGACTGCTTACGCAGAGCTAACCTCACCATCAATATGAAGAAATCGAAGTTTTGCTTCAAAGAACTGAAGTATTTAGGGTTCATAGTTGGTGGGGGTCAGCTTAAAACCGACCCTGCTAAGGTGGAGGCAATAGTGGATTTTCCAGTTCCCAAAACCCCAAGGCAGGTTCGGCGGTTACTTGGTATGGCAGGGTGGTATCGAAAATTCATCAAAGATTTTTCAAGTCTCACTGCACCCCTGACGAACCTGTTGAAAAAGAGCAACAAAAAGTTTGAAATGACGGAAGGAGCCCTGAGAGCGTTCGAGGATCTGAAGAAGACGTTAACCACGGCACCGGTTCTGTCGCATCCTGATTTCTCGAAAAAGTTTTACATCCAGTGCGATGCTTCAGATGCGGGAATCGGCGCCGTGCTTTTCCAAAAAAATTAACAGGACGAAGAAGTTCCTATATCCTTCTTTTCTCAAAAGTTTAATAAAAGCCAGAGAAACTATAGTGTGACCGAGAAGGAGTGTATGGCTGCAGTAATGGCAGTGCAAAAGTTCAGGCCATATGTCGAGGGCATGGACTTCACAGTAATCATGGACCACTCTAGCCTCAAATGGCTTATGGGCATGAAAGATTTGAGTGGTAAGTTAGCCAGATGGAGTTTACTGCTGCAGTCATATGCCTTCGACATACAGCATCGAAAGGGCAGCTTAAACGTCGTACCGGATACTCTTTCTCGGGTGCACATAGATTCTCTGGACATTGAAGATGTTGCGCCGTTGATTGACTTAGAGTCAGCGGAATTCCTATCTGATGAGTATCTAGACTTAATTGAAACGGTTATCGAGCAAAATGATGAGCTTCCTGACCTTAAGTATGAAGACAAATATGTCTATAAGAAAGCGTTTAAAAAGTTAGGCGAAGAGGAAATGTGTGAACATTCATGGCTTCTTTGGGTACCTGCGGGGCTAACCGAAGAAATCATTAGCAAAGCCCACAACCCTCCACAAGTTGCTCACGGCGGTATAGGAAAAACTTTACATAGAATTCGGCAACACTTCCATTGGCCAAATATGACCGTGCAAATCCGTGAATACGTATCTAATTGTTCGGTATGCAAGCAGAGTAAAGTGTCCAACCAAGTGTCTCGTCCACCTATTGTAACCTCCTTTTGTTCTAATCGTCCATTCGAAAAATTATATATTGATTTTCTAGGGCCCTATCCTAGGTCAAATTCCGGAAACGCATTTGTATTTGTCGTTTTAGATCATTTGTCAAAATTTGTTTTTTTGAAAGCCTTGAGAAAAGCGAATACCTCAAGCGTTATACAGTTCTTGCGACAAGAAATTTTTAACGTGTTTGGAGTTCCAAACATCATTCATTCCGACAATGGAAAACAATTCTTGTCCAAAGAATTTCAAAACCTGTTGTCTAAGTACGGCATTAGACATTTTAAAACTGCTTTTTATGCACCGCAATCGAATGCTTCGGAACGGGTTAACCGCTCTTTACTGGCAGCCATCCGTTCCTATCTCAAAGATGATCAGCGTGAATGGGATGTTCACCTGAGCGATATAGCGTGTGCGTTAAGAAGTGCAGTTCATGGTTCTACTGGTGTGTCACCATATTATGCCTTGTTCGGTACCAACATGATAACCCACGGTAACAGTTATGAACTAGCACGAAAGCTGAATGCGGTAGACGATAACGAGTTGCTAACCATACCTCGCCAAAGTCGATTGCAATGTATTCGCAATCAAATCCGAGAAAATATTTCGAAGGCCAATGAAAAGTCGGCTAAACTGTACAACACGCGAACAAAAAAAGCGAATTATCTGCCTGGACAAGAAGTTTATAGAAGGAACTTCATTTTGAGTGATTCCTCAAAGTATTTGTCAGCTAAATTATGTCCTAAATACACCAAATGCCGAATAGTTAAACAAGTGGGCAACCAGATGTATGAACTGGAGAACTTGGCAGGAAAAAAGATTGGCATATTTCATGCCAAGGATTTAAAACAATGAATAAAACTTTTCACGAAAACATAGTACAAAAAAAAAAAAAAAAATCCTCAATTCCAACTGGTTCAAACCTGGAAATCAAATTTAATACCTTTTAATCGAACAGTGATAACCGAATCACGTAATATTTACTTCTGAAACCTAACTGTTAGGATTAGTCCGTCCCTATAATCCACAAATGTTCCCTTCAGAGCAACTTGGTATCGGGCAACACAGTTGTAGTACATATCCTTAATAGATGACAAAAGAAATGTTCGGATTACATATTCCAAACAAAACACCGCACTAAACTTTTCCCGAACGACGATAAGGTCCAAAGGACAATGAAAACAAAAAGCAAAGTATGAAGTAAAACTGAAACCACCTAGTACCTGAAAATGAATGGTTCCATGCATGTAAACAATGTTTTTGTTAAGTATTTTATTGCATGAGAATCGGTGTTAATTATTAAAAAATTATATCTTTATTTATTTAATAACACTATTTTATTCATTAGAACTATTTTATTTATACACTATTTATTTATTTATTAAAACTTTTTACTTATTTATTAAACTATTTAGTAAAATACTTAACATCTGGCATAATATCAGATAGATACTCATCCGCAATGATAAAAAACTACGAGCTGTGATATTTACATTAAAATAACAAACTGTGATTTAGATTTTAGTATAAGCTTCCCAACTGTGATATTTTTTTATATTAGTTTAAATTATTTCGTTTGTTATTTATTTGTTAATTTATCTGATGGCTATCTTAGAAATAAAAAAAACGCTCACCAAACTACAGAGGCTAGATATAGATCGGATAGCGTTGTAGTTATATTAAAGATGTCATGTTAATAATATTTAAAACTCCTTGTTGTGGCGTTTGTTTCTGGGTTATGGTGTCTTTATGTATGTAGTTGGATTTGTGTGGATGTCTGAAAGCAAAAACAAAGAAAAGTAATAGCAAAACAATTAGGATGCTAATATCGATTTATTCCACTCACCTGTTGCTTAATATCCTATATATTTATGTATGTCCACCTCTAGTTACGCCAATACCACTTTGACCACCATGGGTGTACCTGCAGGCTTGCAGCAAGTAGCGGCGACTGAAGTTAATACAGCTTCAGCTACACCAAACTTTTCTGGCAACAGTCGCCGCGTTACGTTTTGACACAAGACTATATTGGAGTTCCCTATTGCCAGCTTGTGCCATCCGATGCACAAACTCCCAACAATGCTTTGTTTCTTAGGCCGGTATTCACCGAGCGCTCGTAAACTGCTCTTAAGTTTATGAGCTTCTTAACTTGAAAATTATTTGTGCTATTCACCAACCACTCATAAGTACTTTTTGATGTCCGAAAAAGAGAGAGGTTCTCTCTCCATCAGGCATACTCAAACTGTGAAATCAAACTGTTTTCGAAAATGAGTGACAGCTAGCGCTAAGACAAATGTCAACAATTTAAAGGAGGAAAAAAAACAAACATTCCACTAAAATCTGAAAAAGTGAAAATATATTTTAAATATTAAAATTATACCTATTATACTCTTGTTTTTTTGTTTTTGCGATGTTTGTACGCAATAACAACATTATAAATAATCGTGCAAAACACTATGAGATCCGTACAATTAAAATAAATCCTAATGTAAAAATGCCTACAGGAGCAAGAAACTCGGCAAATGTTGCTGTATATCGACTTTCAATTCATTCTGATTATTTCTGATAGAAGCCCTCGCGTCCACATCATAAGATTCCTTACCACCGTCAATATAATGATGCCTCGAAAATATTTTCCCAAAGGTTACCCGCCCCAGACAATGGTTCATATATGCTGCCTTTGTTTTTGCCCGCTGTTTACTGTATCTGCTATTTAAAAATACCCCATCAGGATCTATTCCCGGAATACTACAAAAAAAAACATTAAATGAAAGAGTCAATTATCCGTCCCTCCCAACTCCCGAAAGCAGATTACCTACGCATAATGGTAAGCAATGAAATCCAATGTTTATGGACGTCAAGATAGACAACCATGATAAGAAATCTTCAAATTTAAGTCGTGGATGAAATGTTTAGTTAAATTCGGAGCAATCAAGTGTCTTCCTTGTTTCCTGCGCATCACTTTCATACGAAATGTGGGAGAAGAAGCGGCTAACTCAAGTGCTTCGATCAATATTCCTGGCATTACGATCAGTTTGGCATCGTCGAGGACCAAACAGCACTCGTATGGTATTTTTTGGATGCTAAATCGAAAAAGATGTTTCATTTTTTTTGCCGTTGACTCTGAGTCAAGTTGCCGCCGTCACATGAATTGGATGAAAAAATCTATTAGAAATCTCGAACTACACCGGCAGATATTTCAAGAAACACGACGCTCGAGTCGTGGTCGCCTTGAAGGTACTTCTTCGAGTAAATCGGGTAAACAGAACTTACTAGCCATCTTAGGGCCGCTGCCTAAAATTCCAGATGGTGATAGCATAAATTGGTCGAGGCGATTTTCTGGAATGTCGGGCATTTATGAAGAGATACCTGATGGACTTGACAAACCACAACCACGCGGATCAGTTGCATCTGGAATATATGAGGAGATGATACCGACAGCTATTGACTACAAGGCAATTAGCAAAGAGGCCCTTGAACCAGCACCACCACTCCCACTTCGAAAACGTATCAACACTTTTGAACAAGAAACTGGCATTCTTCGATCCAATACAAATCCCGAATCTGAAATGGCTAAGAAGAAAAAATACAAAAACGTCTTGGAAAATATATTCGGACGTTTGAAACGTTCTCAAAGTGCTAGTGAAGGTCAGGTAAGTAATGCTGAAGATCTTATCAAATGCAGTCCGGACAAAGAGCATCCACCTGAACAATACTATGCAAACACACCCAACAGTCATCTGCGTCACAAACAACACACATCATCACTGATGGCGCGCAAAAAAGCAATGGCCAACAAACGCAACAGTTTTTTCAGTCCAGATCTTTCTAAACTCAATATTTTTGAAGATCTATCAAATGTTGACGAAAGCATCTCATTATCATCGGAATTGTTTCCACTAAAAATTCTTGATGATTCCTCTGCAGAGATCATAGGGCGGGGAGAAGAATTACCACCAAAACGTGAGTCCTTGGAGATTTTAAATATACCCGCGTAGATTCAGCCGAATTTCAATTTCTCATGCAATTTATCAAGTGTTAATTTGGTTAGTTCAAATCTAAATATTAAAAGCAGTCAACAACAGGTTCTTATCGATGACAATTCGGGTTACTGTGTCATGGCACCAATAGTCAAAGAACAATCTTCAGACAGTGACAAGGAAAATGATGATGACCATGATCAAAACGACAATAAGGCGGATGACCAGCAATAACCTCACAATGACAGTGCAATCTATGAAAAGATGGGCAATTCGTCTGCTAATAAATCAAACCTCTATGAGAACATTGGTATATGCTTCTCATCCGGAGATAAAATATCTGTCGATCTAGATGAGAACTACTATCAAACTCCGCGCAAATCAGTGATAAGCATTGATGATGAAATTCCGTCTTATTATCCAAACAGTTGTGACACAGCCAAAACAAAACGTCGCAGTCCATCGATTGCCGAAAACCGGAATTCAAAATAATCTCCGTCACTTGGCAAACATCAAGGTTATTCGCCGTAAAAATCACTACATATCGTCCCTGCAGAAGATAATTGATCACCGCTTGCGTTCTGCAGCAGTTACCGATGATGGTAAACACCACAAAAGTCCAAAAATAAGATATTATCTTCGCCGCTAATGGCGCGAAAAATTTCCGATAACGTCTACACAGTTACAAGAAACATTGGCGATGTGGTCGAACACCAATTGGCCCACAGTCAATCCTGGAGGATTCTGAATCTTGTTGCTTTTCAAAATATCTACTTTAAATTTCATGACACCAAAAACGAATCTGATTTGAAGAATAATTGCATGCCTTGAGGATCTATCAAAAGTATGCCACTCTAGCAAGAATCACTCCCAGCAATAAATACATTGAAAAATGCTCGAATGGCAAGTCTAATGCAACAAACAATGATCTCACCAGTGGTAAGTATGCTGAAGTATTAAAATTCAATTAAAAACAAAGCTTGAATGTGTGTTTTTTTTTAAATTATGTACACCCAAGTATATTCACAAAATAATATGAAATTTCTAATAACTCCTTCTTTTCTATTTTGCTTTTCAGTTCAAAAAAAAATCCTCGCTATTTCTATACAACTGATCGTATGATCGGAGTTTAACTTTCTTATGATGGCTATCAATATGTTAAACTTTTGCAAGACCATCAAGGGGTACAATGGATATGCATTAATCGAATTAAAACAAACTGCCTTTCAAAACTTCAAGTGGGATATGATTCAAAAACCACAATCACCAACGTCCGAAACAAATCCGCCAAACGAAACACTATATAATTGGTTCACATAGTATCGAATAAACAAACAATAAATAATAAATTAATTGTAAATACATACATAGTTGTAATTTGAATTATTTGTTAATTTTTATTATGAATAATATTCCAGAATAAAAAATTAATAATAATAAATTTAATAATTGATTCTTTTTCTTTTCATTTTGAGATAGGGTGATGAATAACATCGAAACATGGTTCACATATTCATTCTCCTCCTGGACATTGTGGGAAATATGTGATAATCTTCTTCAAAACCTTCTTTTCCTTGCTTTTATTTGAATTTTGAATACATTGAACACAATGTCCTTTAAGTCGAGCCTTCTTTATCACCATCAAAGTATGTTTATTTTCAGCAGTTTTGATAATATTTTCTGGTGCAGTTAAATTTGCACACGCAGACAATTGCATTGGTTTTGATTTTTCCAAGTCATCTTTGTGGTGGTTGGCCTTAGGTGCAATTGCTTTGCACAGAGCTATGGAAATAACTTTTTCAACTGGGGCTACTTTAAATTTTTCGGGAGATGCAGGTTTTTGGAAAGTTTTTTCTGAAAATAATTTTGAATTTGAAAATTAATTAGTAACAAGTATTTACATTTCTGTAAAATACAACTTATAATTAAGGCATATGTTGTTATTATGCAAATAGAATATTCGCATGCTAAACTAAAATCTTAAGTAAAGAACAAATTTGTTTGTAACGTACAGTACTTACGGTAATATTTTTTAAGGGCCTATTTTGAAGGGCCATTAGTTAATGCTGTATAAACTGCTTTTCTTGATTCAAAATTCGATTTTGTTATCCCATTGCTTGTTTTGATTATTGAAGAGGGCTCAATGTTTAAGAGACGATTGAAAAGTCGACATAATCTATTTTAGCAAAAATTAAAATAAAATATTGCTAAGAATTCATTTTTATTTTATCCAAATGATGACACTAAACATAATTCACCAATGTAGAAGTAATAACTTCACAAAATAGCTTACCTAATGGGAGAGGGTACTTTAGATATATGTATGTACGACTTTTAAGATTCTGTCCATTCTTTCGGTTCATAGCCTTTAACAATTGTTGGTTTATAATTATGAATTCCTTTTATAAGGAAATAATCGCGTCCTCTAGTTTGTATTGTTGCCGGACATCGAGTTCGATTGTAAAATGAGCAACGCCTTAAGACCATACATTGAACTGGATTCCTGGTGTGCGATGAGAATGTGTATCCGTTGTAAACTAGTTGTCCACACCGATTATATGAAAACGGGCGAAGAAGTTAATTCGACTTCTTGTATTCTGTGAATTCCATGACCTAAAAAACATAAATGAAATTATCAACATAATTTAAATAAACAAAAAATAAAGGAAAGTAAATAAATTAAAAAATTGAAATCAATTGGTATCAGGTAAAAATTTTCAAAATCTCGTAAACTTTTTATTTAAAGTCAAGCATTTTCGGGCGAAATGTTTTTCGGGTGAAACTCACAATAGGGCTGAATGTATTATAATCTCCGGATAAAATGAAATTCGTTTCAGGACTAAAAGACTCATATCACCCAATATCGAATTGATAAAGATCCAATTTAGCACTTGGTTCGATGCTTCAAATCGATTCAGCATCAGATGCCACTTCACCGAGATTCTCTTCCAGCTTTCGTAGCTCAGATTTGCGTGTGGGAATATCTTTTTCAAGGCACTCTACTTTCTCGATTACTGGACGTAATGCGATAAGAGATTCATATTGCTTCTGTTCAACTTTGAGAAGTCCCTTTATGTTATATTCTTTCTCTATTACTGAACGTAATGCGATAAGAGATTCATATTGCTCCTGTTCAACTTTGAGAAGTCGATTTATGTTACCTTGCAGACGATGAATCTCATCGGAAAGCTTGGAAGTGAGGGTTGATGCCTACGAATATAAAAACATTGACTTATAAAATTCTATAAGGACAATATTTTGTAAAAATTTACCTCATGACATTGTCGCAAAGTGGACAATGTGGGTCTCCATCGATTTTTTTTATATTTCTAGATAAAACAAATTATTGCCAACAAAAAAACGTTTTATGTTTTAAAATAATTTATTTTACTTTTTATTATATCGTTTAACGGATTTCAACATCAGATCTGGATCCTTGTCTTTATTTGTTACAATATGGGAGTCACTACTTGTTGGTGGCTTCCATGTCAATGGAAACAGACTGCGATTCTTGGAATGAGCCCTGACTGCTGATCATTTCCTGCCCAGAATACTCGTCCATCCATTTGTTATTCATACTAGCCACAAGTATAGATTCTGCTCGTGCTATAACCAATTGTCTATGGCGTGGGTTAATACAACCTGTTTCGCTTTGGCCAACGTTAATTGCTGATGCTAAAGATTTTTTGAGTCTTTGGTGCCGTCTGGATACTCTTTCATCCCTACGTCTGGAGCTGTGTTGGGGGCACTACTTTTCCAGTTTTTTTGACGACATTATCTGCGTCATTGAGAGATCCATTGTTGGTATTATTGCCGGCGATGTCGACTGCACGTTCATGCTTGTTCGACTCTAATTTTTTTAATTTTTCCTTGTATCCATTCTATAGGAACACTGATTAATTGTTTTGTCTACAGCAATAACACCTAATTTACCGCGACGCGACGGTGACGTTTTTTTTGGTTGATTGGGTTTTTATTTTGTTTAATAATATTTTATTAAATTAAAAACTAATGCATTCACTAATTCACTAATTCAGAAAAAAACAGACGAAAAACAAATTTTGACTGTTTAACTGACATTTTGAGAGAAGTGAAGTTTTATTGCGAAATTTGTCGAACAACTTTTCGAAGAGAGCGCTCGTAACTTAGGAGTGCTCCAGACCACTCATAACTTATGCGAGCGCTCGTAAATGTTCACTAATATTGCTTGGTGAATAGGTTTATGAGGCTCTTAAGTTATGAGCGCTCGGTGAATACCAGCCTTAGTGTTGCATTATCCTTCAGTATCGGCAAAAACACAGTGTTGCATGCGTTCGTTGGACCACAATGAATTGGCCTATTATCTATAAGCCCATCTTCCTTTTTTTAGTGGATTGGTCATGGTTACATCCGCGGCAAGGTAAAATAGCCCCAAAGATATTCTGAAAAAAAAAAAATTGGAAAAATAATAGGAAAAAAAAATTACGTAAACAAGTTTTTTTACCTACCTGGTATCCCCAAACATAGGCTTCCTTGCATCCAACTATAGGTTATCTGAAAAGAAACAAAACAAAATGATTAAATAAATTATTATAACAAGAAACACATAATATATCCGCGTCCTGCACTTAACCTTAATATGTGCCCGGCGTAGCGTGGGTTGACTCCCCACACACAGTAAAATACCTGAAAAACAAAACAAATAATTGTACCTAGGCGACCTTCATTTTATTGTACTTTGATCGGACGTATCCAAACAAAGCACAATATATTTGTTGCGGTCGCCTAGAATCTGGAAAAAAATATTTTTACAAAAAAAAATAAAAAAAATCAAAAATAAAAATACTTACTAAACTCCATGTAGTGTAGCTGCCATCTTTGGATTTATAATGGAACATGGATTGACCATAGACCAATGACAAAGACAATACGGAACGAGAGTATAGCCCTTTAATCTCTATAATCGTAGGGATCAGTGCTATTACCATAGCATAGATAAAAGTGTAAAGAAGGGAGATTTGGGTTTTGACGATCTCTTTCACCCATAGTGTAACTGAGGGCAGTTCCACTTTTACCGTAGTTTTTGTTATCTTTTAGTTATTTAATTATTAAGGATGAAGCTAAAATAATAATTCCCCTTGAATATTTGGAATCCACCTAGTGAGGTCGTAGGATTAAAACCAAGTAGCGCCCCCTGTTAGGTCGTAGCCAAAGCTCCCGAAAGTCGTATAAGACCATCTAATGCTTCCCAAAGGTCACTTGTAAGGAATCCAAGTTGGATAAAATTCATGTGAAAGGGGAATATTGGATACCAACACAGGTACAGCTGGTAGAAAAATAAGAGAAGACGGCGATTGGAGGAAATGGATCGGATGACAACTACGGTATGTGAGGTGGAATCGCCTCAGGAAAAAGATAGGTGGTGTCTCCCACTTCAAAAAAGGTACAAGAATTGAAATTCGGATGACATTTCAATTGTGTCATTCAAAGAGCAACGTTCTCGCTCAGTGTTGCGCGGAGTATAAGTATTCTTTTTGACAAAGAAAAAAAAACCAAAGTAAAAGAAAAGTGCGTGGTAAAGTTTAAAAGAAATTAAAATTAGGTGTACCCATATAGTTTTCTTTAATATTAAGTCAAAGTAAAATTTTGTTAAAGCTTTTCACCTTTTTTAGAATACAAAACTCGCGTGTGAAAAAAAAACGAAAATCCGAAAAAATTTAAACAAAAAGTGATCAGGTACCCATTACAAAAAAAAAAAAAGGAATATAGATTTCAGGGGTGAGTTTGTTGAAAAGTTCTAATTTTTTTTTTGAAGAATACCAGTGCTAAGGTTAATTTTGTGCAGGTTTTGTGCCTACAAATTTCTGGCGGTCTCAGGTTGCCAGCAGAGCGCTGGGCCGCCATACGATTTTTTGTTGAGCTTGAGCAGACCCTATATAACGAGCCACAAATTTTAGTGCCGATATATTGACTCCGAAAGCACCTTGCCGACTTAGTTCCAAGGTCAAAAGTAATACAAGTCTCTTATTGTGACCTACTTACACCAGCACCACAGGAAAAAAGGAAAGAGGACCATAAAGGATCCAGCAAAAAGATAAGCTGTGCTTTTATTCAAAAGTTTTTTTTTGGTTTTGTTACTAAGTTTTTTTTTCTTGTTTAATTTGTTTGTGGTAATTTGGAAAAAAAGGCGTGAAAATTAGTTAGTTCCATATTATAATTTACTTTTATATATATTATTTATTCGATCCATATAATCTTTTCTTACATTATATCTTTTCTCAATATAATAATTAATTTATTTACATTATTAGTTTTTTTTTTATATTATTATTTTTTTGAATATTCAAATTTAAAGTTGTTTTCGATACCTAGTATCATTTTTTTTTATAGTACTTTTTTTCAATACTTTTATTTTTTTTTGATACAGTTATCGTTTTTTTATATATAATTTTTTTTTATATATATGCTTACTATTATTACGTTTACATTTATAACTATTATTTTGATATTTTTGTTTGCTTTGTTCTCCTTTTTTTTTGAAAATTAAAATTTTCTTAAAATACCTGTTTTTGTAAGTGATAAAGGCCTGTTCCCTGAGCTGTCATCGGGTGACTTATTTGTTTGTTTGTTTCTGAAGTATACCTCCAACGAGCTCATTGTAGGTAGTGAAATTTATATATCCGCAATTTTCATAAGTCCGTTCAATACCGCAAAGGGTATTATCGTCGCGTTTTGTTTTGATAGTCCTTATAGGGAACATTTTCAGTCACCTTTTGTTTTTTTGTTAACTTTCAATTTTTGGTTTAGATTGTTTTTTTTTTAATAACTCCTAAAAATAAAGGTTCAGAATTGTTATATTATACTTATATATCATTGTAATATTCAATTTTTGATTGGAGTATTTAAAAATAGGTTTTTTGTTAGTTTTTATTTATAGCATATTTGTCATTTATTACTATGGTAAATACATTTCACGCCTTCTTAGAATGAAGTCCCCTGTTTTTTTTTGGTTTCAGAATTAGAAACCATGTTTTGTTAATTTAAACATTTTCAGGGGTGCCGATGGTAGCTAAACAACTTTGGTGAAGATGGTGTGACCGGAAGCTGGTCGTCGACTAACATTGGGGAGATCCAAGTTTAGCCATCGGATTTCATGGTAGGGTGGGTATGGCCTCGCTGCACTGACATCAGCAGCGCCTTGAAGTGGTGATTGTCCGTCCGTGGTCGTTTTAGTTATTTTTCTCTGGCCTGATATGTGTTTTGTTTGCAGGTGAGGTTAAGTTTCGGGGGCAAGATCCCCCCCATTCCGGCGAGCTCAAGCTGAGCAACCACAAGCAGGCCGCGTCCCCCGGAACTTGACATTCGTATCCCTTTCCGAACTCTTCCTTTTTTTTTGCCATTTCCTGCCTATTCCTTTTACCACCCTTCCTCGACCCTAACTCCTTTTCCTTCCCCTCCTCTTGCCTCGCAACAAAAGAAATTTTTCCCTAACTGAATCTAACTGAGCCTGTTGGTCCTTGCTCAGCTGATGAGCGTTCGAGACATCTGAAGCTTCAGTCAACAAAATTGAATTGATAACTTTCGGTGCTAAGTTGAAAACTCTCCAGAAGTCTACCCGAGGTAGATCTCCTGGTCTAAACTGGGAACGAGGAAAAAGGTTATAAACGCTTCTCTTTCTTTATATGTTATTCTCGCCTCTACTTTCCCCACTATCGCTTGACTTTTTCCGTCAGCAGTCTTAACACCGGATCTGTACGCAGCTATAGACAGTTCTAGCTCCTTGACCAGCTGTAAGCAATTTTTGCCGAGAATGCTTACACTGGCTCCGCTATCCAGCAAACCTAAAACTTCTTTATTACCTAATTTAATTTTCGCATAGGGTCTCGGGTCAGATTCTAAGTCTACTATAGAAGAGGAAATTCTTTTTCTTGTTTCTTTTCTTGCTTTGTATCTACATCGGGCTTTGAGGATTTTTTTAGACGTTTATAAATTGCGCTATTAAAAATTCTATTACGTGCCTGGTTATATTCTGCAATTCTAATATGCAGTGGTTTTATATGTGAAAATTTTGGTTTTGTATTTATTTCTTCATTTTTATTTTCAGTTGGGTTTCTTTTCAATATGGTAAATTGATTTTGTTCCCCTTCCTTAAGACGACCTTCAACCCTTTTTATTAGAGGATTGAACTCAACTTTTGAATTTACTTCGGGTTCTGGTTTTGGCTCGGGCGCGATTTCCCCGAATCTTTCGTGTCCCACGATCGGTTTCCCGAGTTGCATTGAGTGCAATGTGGAGTTTTCACCCCTTCCAATCCAGCAAATCAACTTTGACGGGTCAGTGTATTTCCGTGGAGGAAGTTTTGAGTGAGTTCCAACAAACTGGTACGCTGCAAGTTGTTCATCAGGGTGCTGGTAAAGCTCATCGTACTCTATCTCGTTTGCCGAATATTTGACGGATGGCTTGGAGAACGATTTTGGCCAATCTTTATCCTTCCTTGGAAAGGCGGATTCTACATCTTTGCAAGCGTTCCTCAGTGTATCCAAGGAGAAGATTTGCATTGGATATACGAGTTGAACCAATTTGTCATTCAGGCTTTTTTTTCAAGATTTTCACCTATTCCACTTCCGGTATTGGTATCCTCAGTTGGGATTTTATTTTGCTGACCGCGGCCAAGAATTCGTCAATTTCTTCCGAGGAACCCTGTTTACGCTCCATTTTCTCACGCATTATATCATAATCGGAGCGATTGTTTTTGAACTGGCGCATCAGTGCTTTACGAAGAGTGGACTAGTCGGGCTTATAATGCGTTCTAAGGAATTGCCGTTTCCCTTCATTAAAAGGTGGAAGTCGCGCAATATTATAGACCATGGACATCCATGGTTTGCCTGGAGGTTTCTATTCGCAAATCGAAATTTTCTACCGTTAAAGTACTGGGTTTTCCGTCAAAAGGAAAACCCTAGCCATCTATCTTGATCGGAGCCTTAAATCTCGACATCCACTAGGGTGGTGGATAACCGACTTGGTAATCTTGGAAGTCAGGATTCATTGGAGCTCTCTCAGGTCGAAAACAAGCATCTTGCCGATAGTCAGGCTGGTTTAACCCATCCTGGCTTTGACGAAAGGGTTCTTGTGTTCTTTGTCGCTGTGGAGGAGGTTGCACAAAATCATTCCTCCTTGGATCTGGCTGAAGAGGCTCCTGTGAAGGTGCATAGTTTGGTGTTGGAAGATTTGGTGGTGGAAAATTATACACTGGGGCGGGTGGTTTTGGTACTTGCTCGGTGGAAATCGGAGACGGCCTACCTAAATTCAACTCCCTCAAAAATCCACTAAGTTGACTTAGGATCTCTTCTTTAAGGTAGTTGATAGTTCCCTTTGAATAACTTGCCGGGTGGTAGACAAACCTTCAACCATGGCCAAGTTTATGTATGCTTTCAAGTCCTCAGGTATTACTCTTTTGTCTTTTACTTTCTTTACAGGAGGAGGAGGTCTCTGAGCTAAACTATCTAGAATGTCCCTAGAACCCCCGAAGCCTACTGAATTGACAGAAAAATGTCTATTTGTAGTATCAGGTACTCTCCTCCCTGTCACTTGCCTGGTTTCATTTATGGAGTCGATACTTTCCCCCATAGGCAAACTTCCTGCTCCTATACCACTAAGTTGTCTAAAAGAGGGAGGAGAAACCGTATCGAGTCGGCTGTAGTTGTCTATATCGAGCAGAGGACCACCTGACCTAGTGGATTGGTTAGATTCGGCTCGGATTTGTCTATCCGAAACAAGAGGAGAATACATGACTTTCTGTCTAGTGGTACTATCTAAACCTTGACTTACTGATCTAGTTAATCTATTTTCTTCATTAATTTCATTAATTTCAGCATTACGTATTATGCGATTGATACGTTCTTCCTCCTCTTTGCTGGAGTAAGCCATCTTCACAATTATCGAAAAACGAAGTCGAGTTAATAACAAAAATCAAAAAAGATTATCAATATGGTGAGTTTCTCAAAGAAAGGTTTTCTTAATTCAAGTTCAGTGCAATATTAATTTAGAACTGAAACTTGTAATATTAACATTTGAAAAACTTGTAGAAAACTTTTATTAAATAATTTGAACTTGTAAAGCAATTTCAAAACTTATATTTGACAAAAAAAACTAACAAAATTATAATGAAATAAATCAAAGTAGAAGTAACAAAGAAACAATATGTAAAAACAAGAAATGCTTCTTACGAAAATTTTATAACTTAGAACAAAAAAAAAAAAAACAATTGATAATGAGATCAATTGAAATACATAATTGAAACAAAAGTAACTTAAAAACATTTAAGTAAATTGGAGTTTCACGAAAACTATTTACGTAAAACAAAATCTAAGATAGCCTTATACCAAAAATAATTCTAAAAACGTTATTTTAGAAAACCGAGTATCGGTATCTTCTAAACAAAAAATTGTTTTCTATCACAATTAAAGTATTTTTTCTGTACCAGAAAATTAACTTAATAATGCAAGAAAACTTTACAAAATTAACTTGTCAAAACAAGAAAACAAAAAATTAACGAAAACTAATGATAACTTATAATTTGCTTATGAAACGTAAAGTTTCTTTAAAGAAAAAGAATAAATAAAGCAAAAGCTAAATAAGTTACACAACAAAAAAAGTCTCTAAAACTACTTTTAGAAAACTGATTTCAAAAGCTAACAGAAAAAAAACTTTGGAAAGTTTTTTTCAAGAAAAATAAACAAAACAAATATTGTATTGATAAACAAGTATATTGCTATCAAAAAAATGATGATAATAAATAAGTTAGATTAACATAAGTATAAGAAAATTTTCGAAGATTATAAAATTTAACTTTGTTTTCAAATCAAAACTAAGATGTTTTTCTTTGAACAAAAAGGTCTATAACGAAATCGAAAATTTAACAAATATTTCACAATAACGAAAATTTTCACTTGAAAATAAGTGTGATTTTCACTAACAAAAAGGAATTGAATGATTCTTTCACTCGAAAAACTATATGTTTAAAAAAGTAGTTTAGGATTTAGTTTTCATAGAGGTACGGAATGCTTCAAGTAGCGTCTACAGTGGTTTCTTTTCGACATGGTACGACCTTACTAATAGCATCTTTAAAAAGTAGACGTCAGACGGACTTAATTAAATTCCTTGAATCGGTGATGTAAAAAGGGAAGTACAATATGAAGAGAATTCACAATAGACAAGAAGTAGTTTTACCTCACCGTTCCCGCTATTCTAATCAGTCTCTTGGGACTTTGTTAAAAGACTTGAAACGGTGAGGGAAACGAAATACAAAAAAAAAAACGAGCTAAAACTCAAAAAAAAAGATGAAAAAAGATAATGTTGGTACGGTGCAGCGATGTTCAACTACGAGTCAAACACGGTCACCATATCCAAATTGATAACTAAGAAGACAAGACGTGAGGAATGAAAATGAAATTTAGAGAGTTGACTTAAATAAGTTGAAATTTGGGATTGGGAATATCAGGTAAACAGGACTTAGTAAAAGAACTGCACTGACCGCAAATTTCCGGAATTCGTCGCAGTTCACCATAGTATGTCCGAGACTTTCTAGGTGAAGACATACGAATCCAAAAACTTACTTCCAGTCCATTTTAAAGGCAGAAGAAAAAAAAACACTAACTAACCGCAGTCACTGTGGATTTCCATACACTCGTCGCAATTTATCTCAGTGTGTTTGAGACTTTCGGGATAAAGACTTACGATTCCGAAAATCCACAGTAAGTTTGGTTTAACTACGAAAACTACAAAAAAAAGTATTAGCTAAAAGCCAATACGTTGGGCGCCAACTTGTTTAAGGCAAGAGGAATCATTGGAAGAGTGGTAATGTGGTAAGGTAGGAAAAATAAGGAAAGGTTAGGAAATTGGGAAAGAAAGCGATCAAAAAAGGGGTGAGAGTGGTAAGTTCCGGGGAACGCGGCCTGCTTGCGATGCTCGACATTAGCTCGCCGGAATGGGGGGGAGCATGCCCCCGAAACTTTACCCTAGCCTGCAAACAAATAAACACAAATCAGGCCTGACAAAAAAATCAAACAAAAGAATAAGACTGCGGACCGACGATCACCACTTCAAGGTACTGCTGGTGTAAACGCAGTATGGCTTAACCCACCCAACCTAGGAATCCAGTGGCCTTATTTAGGATTCCCCCTTATGGGCGATGACTACGTTCCGGTTATACCATCTTCACTGCAGTAGCTTTGCTACTATCCACACCCCTGGTAGTTCAAATTTAGCACCACATGATTTCTCTTAAGAAATCAAAAGAAAAAACCCATGATTTCATCAAAACGAGACTTTGCATGAAGTTTATTGAAGTTCAAACTTTTGATTATCATTAGAATTATTTTTAAATTTTAATTTAAAATTTTACTTGAATTATATTATACAAATCAATAATCCCATTCACTTACAAAAGGAAATTTAATAAAAATATAATATAAGAAAATTGATTATAATATCAAATTGAATATGAAAATTAATATAAAAAAAGGAATATAATAATATAGCAAAAAGAAAGAAAATCTGTTTGATTAAATAAAACTTCACGTCTCGGAAATTTACAACAGAATAAACGTTATACTGGAACGAAACAGCAATCCGGAACAAAAATTACAGGAATTAATCGGACTTGAGAAGTCCTTTATCTTAAGTAATTAACTTTTTATGACCATAAAGGTAATTGCTTAATTTGAAGCTTAAAGGTTAAACCGCACACAACTGCAGCGGAACTACACTTCACGACGCGGCAAAACATTATTCGTATGAAATTGTATGAGCTATATCGCACTTAGCGGCAACTGAACTTCATAAAATTTCATACGAATTATTGTGAATCGCAGTTCCGCTGCTGTGCAGTTCCGCCTAGTGCGGTCTAACCTTAACTTTTCAATTTTTCTAGTTTTCATAAAATTTAACTTTTTGAGTTTTCTTTAAATTCTTGATAGGTTCACCTGTTGCCCTAGAGGAGAGGGCGTTCTGGATAGGGAATCCACAATCCAATACAGCTTGGTCCAGGATTTCAAAAAAAAAACAGCTTCTTTGGGATACCAATTGATGTCGTTCGGTATGCCAGTTTTTCGAAGATAGCTGGGACTATAGGCCACCAGAAGTAAGGATAAGGAAGTATCAACCACAAAATAATGGATACACCAATAACAGCACATGAACGTTATGGTTTTCGGTTCTTCACAGCAAGAATCCTCCTCCAGAAAATGGACGAGTTATAGGTATAGCCAACAATACTGCATGAAAATAAATTTGTGTGGCGGTCCAGCGCTCCGCTGGCTAGCTGGAACCCCCAGAAAAATGTCGAGATGAAAATCTAGCCTGTAGAAAATTTTCGTGTAAGCACTTATTTCCTCATTAAAAATTTCGTTTTCTGACACAAAACTCACCTCACTAGTTCTTATCGCTAATAAAAAAAAAAATGATTAGCTCGGGTGATTATTTTAGCGAATATAACAAGTAAGTATTTCTACAATATGAAAAAAGACGATTATCAACCGGCACTTATTTCTTACATTTAAAACTATTTAATACGTTTCATCAAAAAAAAAACGTTTAGGTGTAAGCCGAACTCAAATATAAAATCACGTCTGCTCGTGTCCACTATTCACCCTCGGATATGTTCATTTATGACGTTTCGCTTTATCCCAACTAAATTCGTTGCTTTGAACATGCCACTTCTTTTCTATGAAATTTCCCCTCACACACATAAGGTCATACGGTGAAATATGCCCCCTAGTTTTCTTTTAGTTTAATGTTTTTTTCTCTGCATGTGTCAATGTAGTGGGAGATCTCAATTCGCTTCATGAATTGACATTCCGAAAAAAATGTAACCTCACCACCATTTTCCAAAAGTCATTTCATAGTATTACTACTCTTGGATAGATGGCAGTACTCATGCCTTAATCACACGTGCACATATGGTTTAAGGTGAAAAGTTTTCTCGCACCCAGTTTGCTTATCGGCAAATTATTCTGTACTTATATTCCATAAAACGACCAACATCAAACAACCAACTCCCTTGAAACCGATCCATTCCACCATACCCAAAATTCACCATACCAAAACATAGGTGAAAACACCACAAGTCTACATTAATTTTCGGTATCTTTTCCCGGCTATACCATATTACTGCAGTATAGTACAGATTAATAAACCGAAGGAACAATTTGACGTTTATAGAACCGATTACGTTTGGTGAAAAACTCCAGCTTTGAAATTAACATTTTCACTAATAATTTATTTGAAGTTTGATTCATTATAAATTATGCAATGACTCAAAACCTCTGTTCGGAATATTCTATCACCAAACGTCAATTTATTTCTTAAAGGTCTCAAACAAGAGAGTGAGACCTGTGCTGTATGGTAAGTTGAAAACAGTTTGTTTTATTTTTCTTTTCTACGTCAGTCAGAGATCATTTTAATCAGCTGCAATCGGAAACCCACGTAAACACACATCTGATGATAGAAATGTTGGTATATATTTGTATCCCCATGTGAAATGTCAATAACAACTATTCTACCTAAAACCTACCAAACCTACCTAATATGGATACTAATGCTGCTAGTGCAAAAAGTAGAGCGGGACAGATGTATATAAATATCCGAGTGAGTGAAAGAGAACCATCAAGAAGATCTCTGCTTTATGGCTACATTTAGTTCATCTACATTTAGATCTTTTCTCTCTATCTAACCAATATACATTTTGTATTTGGCATCCCTTATTCTTCGCATACTTCAAATGCAGCCACATGTAAGCCCACCATAGTTTATCATAGATAGGCTATCGCATAGGCTGAACGCAACCAATTTTCCTATCTTTCTTTGTCGAATATTCTTTGGATCTTTACTAGGCTATAATATTGAATCCGACCAATTGCAATTTATCATTTTGTTTTCCTTTCAGCTTTCCGCATCACCAACAACACTACAAACAACAGCAGCAGCACGTAAATAAGACATAAATTGCGATGGTAAGTACTTATTTTATTTTATTGTTTTTGTTCACATTTTTTTAATCAATCTTTTTTTTTTCATTTAATTAAAGCCTCTCCTTCAATGGATGACACCGGCAGGACAAATTTTGTTCGTTCGTCGGATACACTCCGACAGACGGACAAAAAGAAGGACGCTGGGATTCCTCTTGCCTACATAGGAATTGAGGTGGGGAGTCAACCCATGATAGGACGCCGGGCAAACTATATACGGCCAAGGCCAAATATATCCCGTTGTTGGCTTGGGACGCCATGTAACAAAAACAGGTAAGTACCTACATTTTATTATAGTACGAAACAATATTTGTTTATAAAAAAGTTTTTTTTTCTCTTTTTACCAGTCGTTTAGGATTTTGGGGTAGCCGGAGAAAACAAAAGGAATATACATGCAAACGTGGAAAACCTATAAACCTATACAAACATTGAATTTTCTATCGGGAATGACCTGTCAACATTTATATGGGAGAAATATTCTGCAAAACAGAATTTTATCTCACAAATTGGAAGCGTATAGCGTAGAAATTATTCCATACGCTGTGATGAATGAAATGGGACGGGCAATTTTGGGATTTCCCATGTTTGCTCCAGTATTTTTAATGGGGTGTTCGTGGGTGTTTATTTGACTCCACTTCTTCCAAAATAAATCGATTGGCTGTGCCGAGTAAAGTTGGAGAGTTTTTCTGTTCCGGTCTTCCGGATTTTATAAAGGAGTAGATCTGAAACACATATGTACATATACCCCTTCATTGAATCATTGTCAATTTAAAAGAGGGAATACATAATTATCTTCTGAAACAGATTCGAAAAATGATATACTCTGCCAAAGGTGGGTAGTTATCTTCTTCGAAGGTATTTTGTTTTGTAAAAATTGTTTTCTTTCTATTTCAGATAGGTTACATTCATGTTGCGGAAACTATAATTTCGATACCAAAACATCATAAAGCATCAGCACCGGCCACCATATACCACCCACTACAACCCTCACCCACTCAAGACAGAATTTTTTGGACAAGGATCTCTGGTGAGCGTTAGATTTTTACTTGTTGAATATTACAAAGATTAATAAATAAAATTAATTAAATAATAAATAAATAAATAAAACAAAACAAGAATAATTTAACATGCAAACTAAATAAATAAAAATATCACAGTAGTTTTAAATCATTACGGATGCTAATACTAATAGATTTTAATAAATAAATAAATAGTTTCTAATAAATAAATAAGTAGGTTAAATCAAGGAATAAATAAATAATTACTAATCAAAAGGGTAGTTATGTGCATTCAAGAGGACACAAGCGTCCACAGGTTTTTCTCAAAACCCACCTCTGTCTACCAACTCCTACTCTCACCTCCACGTGGTGAACATCGGGTGTCTAGTACCTCAGCTGGAGACGGGGTTTAAATCCCCGTGGAAAGCTGTTGGGGACAGCCAACGAGAGAGGGGGGGGGGAGGAGTGTTCCCACTAAGGCACTTCTCCTTTCATCGAGGCGGCAGCGGACGAATTCTCTAGATGGAATCAACGGTGGCGTCTACAGTTCCGGTTAGGTTGAACTACTTAGTGAACACCTTATATGGGCTACTACGACATATTTGTAGTTCAGGCCTATAAGGAGCGGTTTATCCGGCTCCCTACCCTTGGAGTTATACGAAGGGTCTGGTCCTCCGGGTCGGGGGTTGTGCGTCGGGGTAACTTCCCTACCACGTAAAAAAAAGTTGTTCCGAAACAACAACAAGCCTCGGATATGGATGATTTTAAAGTTGACGACCCCAGCAAACGAAACAAGGACAATGAATTTCGGATCTGCACGTGGAACGTCCTGTCCTTATACAGAACACGTGCAGCCGAACAATTAGTGGAGAACCTGGACAGGCTAAAGGCTGACGTAACAGCCATCCAGGAAGTGCGATGGGATGGAGAGGGCATACGGAGACTGAAAACGTGTGACATCTACTACGGCGCGTGCTTGAAGGAACAGGGTCAGCGGCTCTTTGGGAAGTCTTGGGCTTCCGAAGTGTAAGCGAGCGCCTGGTCACAATCCGCATCAAATTTAAGAACATTTCGCTGATTTGTGTTCACGCCCCCCATGAAAGGAGAGAGGACTCAACCAAAGAAGCATTCTACGATCTCCTGGAGACAACGTATGATATGTGCCCGAAGAACGACGTGAAGATCATTCTTGGTGACTTCAACGCAAGATTCGGAAAGGAGGGCATCTTTGGTTCGATAGTCGGAGGACACAGCCTACACGACGAAACTTCCGGCAACGGACACAGGCTGGCAGACTTTGCGGCGGGGCGAAATGTCATCATCTCAAGCACCTACTTCCCACACCTCAATATACACAAGGGGACTTGGCGGTCGCGTGATCAAGTAACCGTCAACCAAATCGACCACGTTGCGATAGACGCGAGACATGCTTCCAGTATCTTGGACGTCCGAACGTTCCGAGGGGCCAACATTGACTCGGATCACTACCTGGTGGTAGCTAGACTACGTATGCGGATATCCATGACGCGACAACGCAGAGCAGATGCTGTGAAAAGATTCGATGTCGAGAAGCTTAAATCGCAAGAGACTGCCAGAACTTTTGCAGACCACGTAACTCTTAATCTCTCAGGAGGTCCGCCACCAGCATCAAGTGCAGAGGACCAGTGGGAACACTGTCAACAAGCCATCAGAAGTGCCGCCTCTGATGTGCTGGGTTTCACTAGGCGAATACAACGAAACCCCTGGTTCGATGAAGAGTGCCGGCTAGCGCATGCAGCTAAGGACGAGGCCTACCAGGCAATGCTGCAGACTCGAACAAGAGCTGCTGAGAGAGTGGCCCGGGAGCTCTACGGGCTGAAACGAAAAGAGGAACGCCGACTTCTCAGGAGGAAAAAGAGAGAGCACGAGAAGCGGGCGGTAGAGTCTATTGAGGGTTGTAGCGGTAGGGGAGATGTTCGAAAATTTTATCAGAGGGTGCAGCGATCCACCCAAGGATTCAAGGCTAGAACGGAAGCCTGCCGAGATGAGAGTGGGAATATGGTAGTAGACACACAGTCAGTGCTGAGGATCTGGAAAGAACACTTCTCTAGACTGCTTAATGGCGAAGACAGCCAAGATGCCGCTAATAGGCAGAACGCTCCATTCAACTTGGACGATGATGGCCAAGAGTTCCGTCCACCCGACCTAACTGAAGTGCGGCTGGCGATATCCAAACTTAAGTCGTACAAGGCTGCAGGTGCGGATGGCTTACAAGCCGAACTATTTAAATCAGCGGGAGATGAATTGGCTAGGAGCATACACCAGCTCATCTGCAAAATTTGGTCGGAGGAAAGTATGCCCGATGAATGGAACCTCAGTATAGTGTGCCCCATCCGTAACAAGGGAGATGTTCTGAAATGTACCAACTACAGAGGAATTAGTCTCCTAAACGTCGCTTATAAAATCTTGTCGGTCATCCTGTGTGACCGCTTAAAACCTTTTGTCAACGATCTGATCGGCCCATATCAGTGCGGTTTTAGGCCAGGCCAGGCAAGTCAACCGTCTATCAAATGTTCACACTCCGACAGATTTTAGAAAAATCCCGGGAATTCCAGATCCATACACACCACCTTTTTATCGATTTTAAAGTCGCGTATGATAGCGTGAAAAGGAACGAATTATACAGAGCCATGTCGAGTCTCGGCATCCCTGCCAAACTCGTCCGCTTGTGCAGGATGACGATGGAGAAATCTCGCTGCTCTGTCAAAATTGGTAAGAACACCACCGATTCCTTTGATGTTGAGAAAGGATTGAGGCAAGGCGACGCGTTATCATGCAACCTATTCAACATCGTTCTTGAAGCCATTGTACGCAACGCACATGTCAACACCAGCGGTACAATCTTTCAAAAGTCCGTTCAATTGCTTGCATATGCGGATGACATAGACATTGGTAAGAACACCACCGATTCCTTTGATGTTGAGAAAGGATTGAGGCAAGGCGACGCGTTATCATGCAACCTATTCAACATCGTTCTTGAAGCCATTGTACGCAACGCACATGTCAACACCAGCGGTACAATCTTTCAAAAGTCCGTTCAATTGCTTGCATATGCGGATGACATAGACATTGTCAGAACTAAGCGAGCTGTGGCAGGGGCATTTGCGAGCATTGAATCGGAGGCGGCTAGAATGGGATTGGCGGTTAATGAGGACAAGACGAAGTATATGCTGTCATCGAGAGAGGAATCTCAACATCGTCGACTCGGGCAAAATATCACGATGGACAGATATAACTTCGAAGTTGTCAAGGACTTTGTCTACCTGGGCTCCACTATTACATCGCAGAATGACATCAGTGCAGAGATCAGGCGAAGAATTAATCTTGCCAACCGCTGTTTCTTCGGTCTAAGAAGGCATTTAAGTAGTAAGGCCCTCTCTAAGAGAACCAAGGAGACTTTATACAAAACCCTAAACATCCCGGTCCTGCTTTATGGGTCAGAAGCATGGACACTGAAAGATTCAGATAAAAATCTGCTAGGGTGCTTTGAGAGGAAGATTCTTCGTGTGATTTTCGGTCCGGTGTGTATCGAAGGAGTATGGAGGAGAAGATTCAACGACGAGCTATACGGGCTATACAGCGACGTTGACCTGGTCAAAAAGCTGAAAATACAGCGGCTGAGATGGCTGGGGCACGTGGAGCGTATGGACAGCAACGCACCTGCCCGACGAGTCTTCGAATCCAACCCCGATGGGGTACGCAGCAGAGGAAGAACCCGTAACAGGTGGCGCAATCAAGTGAGTGACGACATCAAAGCACTCGGTGTGCGCAACTGGAAGCGGCTAGCTAGGGACAGAGCTGGCTGGAGGGGCTTGTTAGTTGAGGCCGAAGCCTATCCTGGGCTGTGAGCGCCATCAAAAGTAAAGTACGTAAGTAATAAAAAAAATAAATAAATTAGTTTTTACTAGAAAAGTCTTCAGGTACTTGTGGCGAAACATAAAAAGTGCATAGTAGTGCATAAAACAAAATTTTAGGAACTATCACAGTTGGAATGTTTAGTTTTTTTTTTTTTTTTTCGGTATCATCGTTGACTCAAGGTCTCTTTATTTTTATTAATCCCAACTAAGACCTGGATGTATGTGAGCATGCCATAAATAACAAACATTTATCATACAAATATAACAAAGATAATTTAAAGAACTAATCAAATTATTACCAACTATAATCAATTACTTTCAGGTACCGTGTGCGAATTATAATTTTTATCAGTGTTTGTTTTCAAGTGATACCGATTAGGTACTAGGTGCTTTTCATAATTTGGGTTATAAAATCTTAAGAATTTTCTCTTGTTTTGATAACATATCTACCAGGTACGCGTGAAAGAACAGCGTTAGTTTATAAAGCTATATTTTTCGGCGGTTTTAAGTGCCGTCGCTTTTCGGGTTATTTTTTTTTTTTTGTTCTTGGTATAGTTAAACTATGTTTTGTGAACGGACAGATTAAGAATTCGACGATTATAACGTGACTCATAACCTTCTGAACTGGATTCGTTTAATTTAAATAGTTTTTTTCCTATTGTTTTATATCTTGTTTTTGCTGTGATTTTTATAAGAGTCGGTAAACATCGACCAAAATTTGTGTCTTAGTAGGGTATAACAGACTGACTGAAGAGCCCACTGTTATACCTTGGGCGAAACACAATTATTTCTGGAGTTGAGGTCACTTGTACTTTTTAATTGAATTTTATTCATTCACTCTACTTAAAACAGAAGTAATTTCAATATTTTAATATTTAAATTTCTTCATCTTCTTATTAAAAAAAACCTGACCACGGGTTTTTATTTTCTGGGTGCACGAATTTAAACAAATTCCCCTAGAATAATAAAATTCACAGTATCTTTTTGCTGTGATTTTTATAAGAGTCGGTAAACATCAACCAAAATTTGTGTCTTAGTAGGGTATAACAGACTGACTGAAGAGCTTACTGTTATACCTTGGGCGAAACACAATTATTTCTGGAGTTGAGGTCACTTGCACTTTTTAATTGAATT
This sequence comes from Melangyna quadrimaculata, assembly GCA_949320155.1. Taxonomy (NCBI): domain Eukaryota; kingdom Metazoa; phylum Arthropoda; class Insecta; order Diptera; family Syrphidae; genus Melangyna; species Melangyna quadrimaculata. Next base: position 112,551,443 of record OX439484.1, read on the forward strand.
TTATTCATTCACTCCACTTAAAACAGAAGTAATTTCAATATTTTAATATTTAAATTTCTTCATCTTCTTATTATAAAAAACCTGACCACGGGTATTTATTTTCTGGGTGCACGAATTTAAACAAATTCCCCTAGAATAATAAAATTCACAGTATCTTTTTGCTGTGATTTTTATAAGAGTCGGTAAATATCGACCAAATTTTTTTTTTGGTATAACAGACTGACTGAAGAGACCACTGTTATACCTTGGGCGAAACACAATTATTTCTGGAGTTGAGGTCACTTGTACTTTTTAACTGAATTTTAGTCATTCACTCCACTTAAAACAGAAGTAATTTTAATATTTTAATATTTAAATTTCTTCATCTTCTTATTATAAAAAACCTGACCATGGGTATTTATTTTCTGGGTGCACGAATTTAAACAAATTCCCCTAGAATAATAAAATTCACAGTATCTTTTTGCTGTGATTTTTATAAGAGTCGGTAAATATCGACCAAAATTTGTGTCTTAGTAGGGTATAACAGACTGACTGAAGAGACCACGGTTATAGCTTGGGCGAAACACAATTATTTCTGGAGTTGAGGTCACTTTTACTTTTTAATTGAATTTTATTCATTCACTCCACTTAAAACAGAAGTAATTTTAATATTTTAATATTTAAATTTCTTCATCTTCTTATTATAAAAAACATGACCATGGGTATTTATTTTCTGGGTGCACGAATTTAAACAAATTCCCCTAGAATAATAAAATTCACAGTATCTTTTTGCTGTGATTTTTATAAGAGTCGGTAAACATCGACCAAAATTTGTGTCTTAGTAGGGTATAACAGACTGACTGAAGAGTCCACTGTTATACCTTGGCCGAAACACAATTATTTCTGGAGTTGAGGTCACTTGTACTTTTTAATTGAATACAATCATTTTCGGATCGGCCGTCAGGAAACCAAACATTTCTTTAGCAACAGAAAATATTCCATGTAAATTTGGTGCCTTGCACTGAAGACAAGTCTATAAAGAACCTGCCTCAACTGTCCGCACTAGAAGTGGTGGACGCGGACAGTTTCGGTTGCCAAAATTATAAACGCTAACTTTTCCTCTTTAATAACGACTTTCGATGGATTCGAACCCCTCTGAAGGACATGGGATCACCCCAATTCGTGATGATATGTAACTAATGTCGATGTCAACTCTTGCAATTGTTTGTTGCATAGTTTGCGTTACTTTAGACGAGGTGTCCTTGAGATTTTTTAGAAAACTTCCGGCACCATTTCGTATTGAGGAGAAAAGACTTCCTTTTTGTGCGGCTCCAGCGATGGGTGCCTGTGCTTGATTTTGTTTTTGGCCTTGACAGTTGTATTGCATATTGTTTGCAGCTGGAGGTGGTCTTGCTGGACGCCGCTGCTGTTGCTGTTGGGGAAAACTATCTGAAGTACTGTTGTATGAGAAAGCGGATAGATTGGGAGAGTTTGTAGGTCTTGGTGGTGCAGGTCGCGTCGGAAGAGGAGACGGAACAAGTCAATTCGTAGTTGCCGGACTGTGCTCCGTGGAACCATTTGGTGGTGTTATTATTGGTTTGCCCTGCAAAAATAATTCCAGATGTCAGATCTCCACAAAAAAATTACAATACTTACAATCACTTCAATTGGTCCCTTTAAGACCCATTTTTAGTTTCAGATATCGCTGCTCTACGATCTAGTATTATTGAAACACTAAATCTGTTTGCGGGGTCCACTGTTAGACATCCCTTTATAACATCATGGAAACAATTGAATCTGGAATCCGATGGCATTATGTAATTTCCATTTGTTATTCGAAGCTTTGCTGAATCTTCAAATGGCTGTTTTTGGAAACACAAACAATAAAGAACACATCCTAGGGCCCAGATATCCAGTTTCGGCCAATCACATAATTGTTAAAAGTGTCTAACATTTCTGGACATTTACATATATTATATTTATTGTATTTTATATATTTATACAATTTATAAAAGCAAATGAACTTTAATAGAAACTAAAAGAAAAACACACGAACAGTCACTTTTGACAAAACAACAAGAAAAACCTACCTGTCAGTTTGAGCAAATTTCGCCAATTTGTTTTTTAATCCACCACTCACACGGATTCACGGATATGAAAAAATAGAGTAGATTAAGAGGGTTTTCTCTTATATATATACTTACTCTATGGTTGTATAGTGGCTCTGGCTACATAAATCCTTATGCAGTGCATAACTGTTCATCTGTTCAGCGGATTCTAATGAATACGGCTGAAAGTGTGTATGAAGACGTTTACGCACCTTTACACTGGTACAAGAAGTTTGATAGTTTTTGTATGATGAAGGCTATTTGAAAAGTAAATGCGATAATTGCTTATATTATAAAATTAAAGATAACGTTTGTGTTTGTGTTATTATTTTCGTTGATAATATTCTTTTGTGCGGCTCATGTGACCTTGAAATTAAAAAGATGAAAAACAGTTAAGAGAGATCATTTAAAATAAAAGATCTAGACCTATTAACTCTGTATTTAGGTATTCATGTGCAGCAGGATATAGGAAGTAATATTATAGTTCTAAGCCAGAAAAAATATTTAGAAAATGTTTTAAGCAAATTTAATATGCATGATTGTAAGTCAGTAACCACTCCCATGGACAATCTCTTCGATTACAATCTTTTGAAAAGAGAAGTATCTGAGAGCAATGAAATTGAAACTAAGTGCAGACAGATAAAAGGTTCTATAATATATGCTATGATAGGAACCAGACCAGATTTATGTGCAAGCATCAGTTTACTATCGAGATTTCAAAGTTGTGCCAGTGAGCAATTGTTGATATCCTTGAAAAGAGCACTTCGTTATATCAAAGGAAGTATTAACTTAAAGGTTGTATTCAAGAAATGTAATACTAATCCGATCTTGGGTTTTGCTGATGCTGATTGGGGGGGCGACACAATTGATCGGAGGTCAACAAGCGCTTACTGCTTTTACATATATGGATGTCTAGTCTCATGGACTTCCAAGAAACCAGAGTACTGTCGCCCTCTCAACAACAGAAGGGGAATATATATCATTGTGTTTAGGTGTTAGTGAGGCATGTTGGTTCAGGAATTTATTACTAGAGTTGAAACTTTTAACTGAAGATATTAAAGTAATTAAGTATGAAGATAATCAATCAACTATACGTTCATGTAATTCTCATGAGCAATTTAAGCGAATGAAACATTGAAACATAGATATTAAGTATCATTTTGTAAAAGAAAGAATAAAAGATGGCATAAGTGAACTAAAATATATGTCAACAACCGATCAATTTGCTGATATATTAACAAAGCCACTCACCAAAATCTGTTTTCAAAAATTAAGAGCTATGGTGCTAAGTTCTTAAATATTTATTGTTATTGTAAAAGATACAGATATAATATAAACTGACTTAGAATTGATAAACTCGTTTTTTTTGCTTGAATGAATTTAAAATGTATAATTTATGTAACCTTATTTGTAAAAACTAAATATTGTTTGATTAAATGAATTTGAACTAAATAAAATATGTAACAAACAAATAACATACATCATATGAATTATTACCTGATAAGAAATTAATGAAATATTTGTAACAATTATAACAATATGAATGTTAATTACAAAAATATAAATGTAAGAAAATTTTAATTGAGGGGGGTACAACAGAATGTGAACGCGAGCAACCGCAATCAAAATAAGTTTGTGGAACCTGGCAACACTTTTGTATCTTTATCTTTTTCTTTTTGATTTGTACTTCCCTCTAGTTCATTCCACAGACGCGTCTTTTATTGTGAGGTTCTAAAAATTGGCTTGTCTAGATATTTAAAATAACGATTAATAAAGATTTATATAATTTAAGATTATTAAAACAAAAACTCTTTCCATTGGATGACTTAAAATCCGTCATACAATCATCGATTTCGTCGATTTTAGATGAAAAACTCGACAAAATGGCCACCAATACAGACATTAAAAGCACCGTTTTTAAACCAACATATGTAACTGATTTTAATGTTTGATGTGTCAAAACAATCGAAATTTCCCAAGGACTTCGAGAGTTATAGTTCTATTTTATAAATATTTATAATTTAATTAAAAACTAGCTTTACAAATACTATAATATTCCAATGAAAATGAACACTTAAAATTCCAATGAACTTTCAAAACAAACATTCCAGTTTACAATCGTGCAAATTAAGTCTGTTTAATATATTGTGGTGCGCACGGAATTAAGGGCAAGGAATAACTTGAAGTTGACGGAATAACAATAAGACCACGATTACACGATTCATTTTTTTCGGTTGTTTCGTTTTTTTTCACAGATTGGGTGAAGCGTGCGAAATGTAGAGGGAAGGATGTAACGAAAGCAGGAAAGAAAATTTCAAGACTTTTTCTGGTTGAACTTTGACGTTTCTGATTTGGCAACCACCACAATGCTTCTCAGTGGTAGCAAAAAATGATTTAAACAAAAATGATTGCATTGATTTTTTTTTCGTAATTTCATATACATACATAGGTACGTTGTGCATATATATATTTATTTGAGAAATAAGTGATTAAAAACATTTTTAATTATTTTTACTGATTATTTTTTCACAAAACAACCCCAAATTCCGTGAATGTCAAAATAACGAAAGGAAGTACGTACGTTTTTTCGTGAACAGTGTAATCATGAAGTAAGACATGAACCAAATTGTTTATTTATGTAAATAGAATATATGTATGTATTACTATGTTTTCACCAGACAATAAACCGACATTTATCAAGATTATCACTAATGAATAAATAAAATGAAATAATAAAAAATGTAAATAAAAACTTTATCTCAATTCCATTTCATATAAAAAAAATGAAACACCGTTTAAATTTTAGGTCATTGTTATATTTATTTTATTATGACATCCTTAATGTAGCATGGCCTTTAATAAACATTCAGCTATGGTGTTAATAGTCTCGACTTTTTTGAATGTATGAATCGTCAATTGAATATTCTATTCTAGATTGTTCTGTTCTGTTCGCCACACTTCTTTTTGATACCCTCAACTTTTGTTTAAATTAAAGATAGTTATTAAATAAATATTAATAAAGATATATAAATATAATAGATATAAAGAACATACTGTTTATTTCTAAATTCGAACAATCACAATAATTGGCGACGAGGTGAAAATTCCGCAACAAAATTACAACGAAAAATAAAAAAAAAAAAATGGATCTAACACAATTCACAGAATTCATCAACCAACAGTAACTTTTCTTCGAAAAATTAATAAAATCAAATACTTCCAATGTACAGGACAGTAGCCGCCAACAGAGTTTTCCAAATCTAATGCAAACATTCGAGCAGTTCGATCCGAAAAAAGAATCCTGCAAATATTACAGGCAACGCTTCGAGAACTATCTGGAAATGAAGAATATCAAAGAATTTGTTCGAGGTGTTCGAGACAATTCGATTCATGAAAAAATTGCGTTAGAAGCTTCAAAAATAAATAGTCCTCAGATTTCAAACAACCAATCTTCTGCAAATATCACGAATTCATCTGAAATTAATAAGATTTCTGATCATCAAAGATCCAAACATAACAAATTCAATCGTGATATTTCAGCTAATTCAACTCGATCAAAACGATCCAAGTCACAATCAAAAATAGACTACGCTAAACTAGGTATCAATAATCTCTGTCTAAGATGTGGTCGCGATAATCACATCGCTAATGATTGTTAGTCAAATCGCAATTCACTTAAATGCAGTGGATGTAAAAAATCTGGACACATACGCAAGGTTCGCATCAAAACATTATTGTCTGAAAAGGGCAAACACCATCAACAAAGTGAAAGTTCCACAAATAATGTTTCAACTGAAGTTTTTTCTCGCTACGGTGTCAATGTTAATCAAGTGCTAGACATTTATGCAAATAAACAAAGATCAAATGACTTCGATAAATACTTCGTTGTCGTCAACGTTGAAGGTCGTCAACAAAAATTTTAAGTTGACTCGGGTGCAGGGTTTACATTTATTCCACGAGATAAGTTTCATCAACTAAATATTCCAGTTCAACTTGAAAGTACAAACATAGCATAGGTCGTACACAGGTAATATTTTTGTACCTGATAGTAAAGTCTATGTAAACATCGAATACAAAGGAAACATATCTCGTGAAGAACTATACATTGTTCCCGAAGAATATGACGCATTATTTGGACGTACATGGATTCGACATTTGAATATCAATCTTCAAGAAAGTGATATAAATAAAAAACGTGTTTCAAAAATATCGCAAGTTCAATCAACCACAGACGTTCAAACCATTATTTCAAAGTATTCAGAACTTTTCGTAGGAAGGGTTGGTTGCATTCCTAACGTCAAGGTAACATTACGACTTCGAGAAAAGTGTAAACCAATATTTTTTCGCGAAAGAGATGTACCATATGCGCTCCGTGAAAAAGTCGAAATAGAATTAAACACATTAGAATCAGAGGGAATCATTTCCAAAGTAAATTCCAGTGACTGGGGGTCACCTTTGGTTATTGTTCCAAAACCAGATGGAAATGTAAGACTTTGTGTTGACTACAAAATGGGGGTTAAGAATAGTCTCGTGAATTCAAATAACCCTAATCGAAAAATTAATGAAATTCTTAATGAATTTAGAAATTCGAAATATTTTTGTCGACTCGACTTATTCAAGGCATACTTACACGTTCAAGTAGACGACGAAAGTGCAAAAATACAAACCATTTCTACGCACAAAGGTACTTACCGTATGAACAGATTGTCATTCGGAATCAAAACCGCTCCAAGTGAGTTCAATCGAATAATAGACCAGATCCTTAATGGCGCTCCAAAAACCCTATCAACAAAAAACGGTTCAACAAAAGAAGAATGTGCACAAAATCTTGAATTATGCCTCCAACGATTGAAAGAATATGACCTACATCTCAATCGAAATAAATGTTTATTTTTCCAAGAACAATTCGAATACTTGGGCCACATAATACAATTCAATAAAATTTTGAAAAGCCCGGAAAAGATAAAAGCAATTATAAATATACCAAGACCATCAAATCTAGACGAAATTCGACATTTTCTAGGTATGGTAACATACTATTCCAGATTTTGACCAGATATTTCTTCTGTCACACACCCGCTCAGACAACTTATTCGAAAGAATGCAACATTTAAATGGACTTCGTTATGCGAAAAAGCTTTTATAAAATTGAAAAATGAAATTGCTAGCGACCGTACATTAACTCCATATGACCCAAAATTACCAATCATCCTCTCGTGTGACGCAAGCCCGGTAGGCATTGCAGGAGTGCTTGCTCATATTATCGATGGTCAAGAACAACCGATCGCATTTGCATCCAGATCACTGACAACAGCTGAGCAGCACTATTCACAATCAGACCGAGAAGCACTAGCGATTGTGTTTGCCGTGAATCATTTTTTCAACTACTTATTTGGCCGGCATTTCAGACTAGCTACAGACAATCGCCCCCTAACTCGAATTTTCAATCATAACTCAAAACTACCTCAAATGACATCCGACCGGTATTTTCGATATGCAATTTTTCTGTCAGCATTCGACTACGAAGTAGTTTTCAAAAAAGGAATCGAAAATAGTGATGCCGACTGCCTATCAAGAGCACCTATAATCCAATGTCAAGAATCTGAAGACATGAGAATCAATTATGAAATAAATCAAGTGTGCATAGCTTCCATAAATGAAATTTCAACAACAGAGTTTATTAATGCAGACATAATTCGAAAAGAAACAGAACGAGACGAACAATTTTCAAAGATCAAGCAAGAAATCGAAAATAATGCAGAAATCGCTTATGAATATACTTTCGAACAGGGAATTTTATTTAAAAGGACAACGAATAATTATTCCAGCGACACTACGGAAACAAATTATCAAAGATCTACATAGAACACATGTTGGGATAACAAAAATGAAACAACTTGCAAGACGTCACGTCTATTGGAAAGGAATTGACAAGGATGTAGGACAACTTTCGAAATCATGTGAACAATGCGCTAACATAAAATCAAATCCAGTAAAAGCAGAACACCATCCTTGGGACGATCCAGAAGAAAATTGGGATCGGATACATATTGATTATGCAGGCCCATTTCAAAATCATAATTTTTTAATAGTTATCTACGCAAAATCAAGATGGGCAGAAATCAAGATATGCCGTAATTCACCAACATCAAATTCAACAATCGAAATGCTAAATGATATATTTGCCTTCCACGGTTATCCAAAAGTTATGGTTTCCGACAATGCGACAATACTTACAAGTGACGAATTCAAACTATATTGTTCTAAGAATGGCATTTTTCAAAAATTTATCGCTCCAAGTCATCCGGCAACAAATGGTTTAGCTGAGAGAAACGTGCAAACTCTGAAAAATCGACTTGTTACAATGCAAGAGGAACGACTATCAATTCAACTAAAAGTTCAAGAAATTTTGTTTCGCTATCGCGCGACACCATTATTAAATAATCAAACACCAGCTGAAATGTATTTACATCATAATATTCGAACTCTTAAGCACACATCAAATATTCGAAGCAATCTTAAATCCAGACAATTAAGTGTGGGAGAGAGAGTGCAAGCAAGAGTTTGTTCTAAGAATAAACAAATATGGAAATTTGGAACAATTATTAAGAAATTTGGAAGACTTCATTACCAAATACAACTGGATACTGGATATATATTAAAGCGACACATAAACCAACTGAGACAAACTTATTTAAAGAAGAAAGTAAGTTTCGCACCTGACGTACAAGACAAACAAATACATGATGAAACAGGAACCCAGAGCAACAATCAACCTTATATATTTCGATTTAACACGGACATTCATTGATTACCAAATCAATCAGATATTCAAGAACATCAACAAGAACCAATTTAACAAGAACGAGCTCAACAAGAGCTAACTCAACAAGAACCAATTCAACTAGAACAAACTCAACAAGAACTAACTCAACAAGAACCAATTCAACAAGAACAAGCTCAACAAGAACAAACTCAACAAGAACCATCTGCACAGCAGAAACCAATTCGACAAGAACATCAAAGAGCCAGAAAAGCTGCCAAGCTTCCCAAATATCTTAAAGATTTCGAGATAGATTAAATTAAGTGTGGGAAAACCGTTATATCAATTTTATTATGACATCCTTAATGTAGCATGGCCTTTAATAAACATTCAGCTATGGCGTTAATAGTCTCGACATTTTTGAATGTATGAAACGTCACTTGAATATTCTATTCTAGATTGTTCTGTTCTGTTCGCCACACTTCTTTTTGATATCCTCAACTTTTGTTTAAATTAAAGATAGTTATTAAATAAATATTAATAAAGATATATAAATATAATAGATATAAAGAACATACTGTTTATTTCTTAATTCGAACAATCACAATAATTGGCGACGAGGTGAAAATTCTGCAACAAAATTACAAGGAAAAATAAAAAAAAAAAAAATGGATCTAACACAATTCACAGAATTCATCAACCAACAGCAACTTTTCTTCGAAAAAGGACAGTAGCCGCCAACAGAGTTTTCCAAATCTAATGCAAACATTCGAGCAGTTCGATCCGAAAAAAGAATCCTGCAAATATTACAGGCAACGCTTCGAGAACTATCTGGAAATGAAGAATATCAAAGAAAAAACATATTGGGCACAACATTTTCTAAATTCAATAGGCGCTTCAAATTACAATATGCTAGCAGCCTTAGTAGCTCCAGATACACCGGGTAAGTTAGATTATGACAAGCTTATTAATGTATTTGAATCTCATCTCTGCTCGAAGAGAAATTTATTGGTTGCACAACATGAATTTCTATCGACGTACCAATCTGAAAATCAATCTGTAGCAGATTTCATGGCAGAACTTCGACGTAACATTATTGATTATGAATTTATTTCACCATGCACATGTAAAACATCAATTGCCGACATATTTTTACGTGCACAATTTGTTCGAGGTGTTCGAGACAATTCGATTCATGAAAAAATTCAGCAATCAAAAACAATCAAATTCGAAGAATTCTCTAAGAATGCAATTGCGTTAGAAGCTTCAAAAATAAATAGTCCTCGGATTTCAAACAACCAATCTTCTGCAAATATCACGAATTCATCTGAAATTAATAAGATTTCTGATCATCAAAGATCCAAACATAACAAATTCAATCGTGATATTTCAGCTAATTCAACTCGATCAAAACGATCCAAGTCACAATCAAAAATAGACTACGCTAAACTAGGTATAAATAATCTCTGTCTAAGATGTGGTCGCGATAATCACATCGCTAATGATTGTTAGTCAAATCGCAATTCACTTAAATGCAGTGGATGTAAAAAATCTGGACACATACGCAAGGTTCGAATCAAAACATTATTGTCTGAAAAGGGCAAACACCATCAACAAAGTGAAAGTTCCACAAATAATGTTTCAACTGAAGTTTTTTCTCGCTACGGTGTCAATGTTAATCAAGTGCTAGACATTTATGCAAATAAACAAACATCAAATGACTTCGATAAATACTTCGTTGTCGTCAACGTTGAAGGTCGTCAACAAAAATTTTAAGTTGACTCGGGTGCAGGGTTTACATTTATTCCACGAGATAAGTTTCATCAACTAAATATTCCAGTTCAACTTGAAAGTACAAACATAGCTTTCCGGTCGTACACAGGTAATATTTTTGTACCTGATAGTAAAGTCTATGTAAACATCGAATACAAAGGAAACATATCTCGTGAAGAACTATACATTGTTCCCGAAGAATATGACGCATTATTTGGACGTACATGGATTCGACATTTGAATATCAATCTTCAAGAAAGTGATATAAATAAAAAACGTGTTTCAAAAATATCGCAAGTTCAATCAACCACAGACGTTCAAACCATTATTTCAAAGTATTCAGAACTTTTCGTAGGAAGGGTTGGTTGCATTCCTAACGTCAAGGTAACATTACGACTTCGAGAAAAGTGTAAACCAATATTTTTTCGCGAAAGAGATGTACCATATGCGCTCCGTGAAAAAGTCGAAATAGAATTAAACACATTAGAATCAGAGGGAATCATTTCCAAAGTAAATTCCAGTGACTGGGGGTCACCTTTGGTTATTGTTCCAAAACCAGATGGAAATGTAAGACTTTGTGTTGACTACAAAATGGGCGTTAAGAATAGTCTCGTGAATTCAAATAACCCTAATCGAAAAATTAATGAAATTCTTAATGAATTTAGAAATTCGAAATATTTTTGTCGACTCGACTTATTCAAGGCATACTTACACGTTCAAGTAGATGACAAAAGTGATAAAATACAAACCATTTCTACGCACAAAGGTACTTACCGTATGAACAGATTGTCATTCGGAATCAAAACCGCTCCAAGTGAGTTCAATCGAATAATAGACCAGATCCTTAATGGCGCTCCAAAAACCCTATCATATTTCGATGATGTTATTATACACGGTTCAACAAAAGAAGAATGTGCACAAAATCTTGAATTATGCCTCCAACGATTGAAAGAATATGACCTACATCTCAATCGAAATAAATGTTTATTTTTCCAAGAACGAATCGAATACTTGGGCCACATAATACAATTCAATAAAATTTTGAAAAGCCCGGAAAAGATAAAAGCAATTATAAATATACCAAGACCATCAAATCTAGACGAAATTCGACATTTTCTAGGTATGGTAACATACTATTCCAGATTTTTACCAGATATTTCTTCTGTCACACACCCGCTCAGACAACTTATTCGAAAGAATGCAACATTTAAATGGACTTCGTTATGCGAAAAAGCTTTTATAAAATTGAAAAATGAAATTGCTAGCGACCGTACATTAACTCCATATGACCCAAAATTACCAATCATCCTCTCGTGTGACGCAAGCCCGGTAGGCATTGCAGGAGTGCTTGCTCATATTATCGATGGTCAAGAACAACCGATCGCATTTGCATCCAGATCACTGACAACAGCTGAGCAGCACTATTCACAATCAGACCGAGAAGCACTAGCGATTGTGTTTGCCGTGAATCATTTTTTCAACTACTTATTTGGCCGGCATTTCAGACTAGCTACAGACAATCGCCCCCTAACTCGAATTTTCAATCATAACTCAAAACAACCTCAAATGACATCCGACCGGTTATTTCGATATGCAATTTTTCTGTCAGCATTCGACTACGAAGTAGTTTTCAAAAAAGGAATCGAAAATAGTGATGCCGACTGCCTATCAAGAGCACCTATAATCCAATGTCAAGAATCTGAAGACATGAGAATCAATTATGAAATAAATCAAGTGTGCATAGCTTCCATAAATGAAATTTCAACAACAGAGTTTATTAGTGCAGACATAATTCGAAAAGAAACAGAACGAGACGAACAATTTTCAAAGATCAAGCAAGAAATCGAAAATAATGCAGAAATCGCTTATGAATATACTTTCGAACAGGGAATTTTATTTAAAAGGACAACGAATAATTATTCCAGCGACACTACGGAAACAAATTTTAAAAGATCTACATAGAACACATGTTGGGATAACAAAAATGAAACAACTTGCAAGACGTCACGTCTATTGGAAAGGAATTGACAAGGATGTAGGACAACTTTCGAAATCATGTGAACAATGCGCTAACATAAAATCAAATCCAGTAAAAGCAGAACACCATTCTTGGGACGATCCAGAAGAAAATTGGGATCGGATACATATTGATTATGCAGGCCCATTTCAAAATCATAATTTTTTAATAGTTATCTACGCAAAATCAAGATGGGCAGAAATCAAGATATGCCGTAATTCACCAACATCAAATTCAACAATCGAAATGCTAAATGATATATTTGCCTTCCACGGTTATCCAAAAGTTATGGTTTCCGAAAATGCGACAATATTTACAAGTGACGAATTCAAACTATATTGTTCTAAGAATGGCATTTTTCAAAAATTTATCGCTCCAAGTCATCCTGCAACAAATGGTTTAGCTGAGAGAAACGTGCAAACTCTGAAAAATCGACTTGTTACAATGCAAGAGGAACGACTATCAATTCAACTAAAAGTTCAAGAAATTTTGTTTCGCTATCGCGCGACACCATTATTAGATAATCAAACACCAGCTGAAATGTATTTACATCATAATATTCGAACTCAACTTGACGCAATTCGACCTATTAAGCACACATCAAATATTCGAAGCAATCTTAAATCCAGACAATTAAGTGTGGGAGAGAGAGTGCAAGCAAGAGTTTGTTCTAAGAATAAACAAATATGGAAATTTGGAACAATTATTAAGAAATTTGGAAGACTTCATTACCAAATACAACTGGATACTGGATATATATTAAAGCGACACATAAACCAACTGAGACAAACTTATTTAAAGAAGAAAGTAAGTTTCGCACCTGACGTACAAGACAAACAAATACATGATGAAACAGGAACCCAGAGCAACAATCAACCTTATATATTTCGATTTAACACGGACATTCATTGATTACCAAATCAATCAGATATTCAAGAACATCAACAAGAACCAATTTAACAAGAACGAGCTCAACAAGAGCTAACTCAACAAGAACCAATTCAACTAGAACAAACTCAACAAGAACTAACTCAACAAGAACCAATTCAACAAGAACAAGCTCAACAAGAACAAACTCAACAAGAACCATCTGCACAGCAGAAACCAATTCGACAAGAACATCAAAGAGCCAGAAAAGCTGCCAAGCTTCCCAAATATCTTAAAGATTTCGAGATAGATTAAATTAAGTGTGGGAAAACCGTTATATCAATTTTATTATGACATCCTTAATGTAGCATGGCCTTTAATAAACATTCAGCTATGGCGTTAATAGTCTCGACATTTTTGAATGTATGAAACGTCACTTGAATATTCTATTCTAGATTGTTCTGTTCTGTTCGCCACACTTCTTTTTGATATCCTCAACTTTTGTTTAAATTAAAGATAGTTATTAAATAAATATTAATAAAGATATATAAATATAATAGATATAAAGAACATACTGTTTATTTCTTAATTCGAACAATCACAATAATTGGCGACGAGGTGAAAATTCTGCAACAAAATTACAAGGAAAAATAAAAAAAAAAAAAATGGATCTAACACAATTCACAGAATTCATCAACCAACAGCAACTTTTCTTCGAAAAAGGACAGTAGCCGCCAACAGAGTTTTCCAAATCTAATGCAAACATTCGAGCAGTTCGATCCGAAAAAAGAATCCTGCAAATATTACAGGCAACGCTTCGAGAACTATCTGGAAATGAAGAATATCAAAGAAAAAACATATTGGGCACAACATTTTCTAAATTCAATAGGCGCTTCAAATTACAATATGCTAGCAGCCTTAGTAGCTCCAGATACACCGGGTAAGTTAGATTATGACAAGCTTATTAATGTATTTGAATCTCATCTCTGCTCGAAGAGAAATTTATTGGTTGCACAACATGAATTTCTATCGACGTACCAATCTGAAAATCAATCTGTAGCAGATTTCATGGCAGAACTTCGACGTAACATTATTGATTATGAATTTATTTCACCATGCACATGTAAAACATCAATTGCCGACATATTTTTACGTGCACAATTTGTTCGAGGTGTTCGAGACAATTCGATTCATGAAAAAATTCAGCAATCAAAAACAATCAAATTCGAAGAATTCTCTAAGAATGCAATTGCGTTAGAAGCTTCAAAAATAAATAGTCCTCGGATTTCAAACAACCAATCTTCTGCAAATATCACGAATTCATCTGAAATTAATAAGATTTCTGATCATCAAAGATCCAAACATAACAAATTCAATCGTGATATTTCAGCTAATTCAACTCGATCAAAACGATCCAAGTCACAATCAAAAATAGACTACGCTAAACTAGGTATAAATAATCTCTGTCTAAGATGTGGTCGCGATAATCACATCGCTAATGATTGTTAGTCAAATCGCAATTCACTTAAATGCAGTGGATGTAAAAAATCTGGACACATACGCAAGGTTCGAATCAAAACATTATTGTCTGAAAAGGGCAAACACCATCAACAAAGTGAAAGTTCCACAAATAATGTTTCAACTGAAGTTTTTTCTCGCTACGGTGTCAATGTTAATCAAGTGCTAGACATTTATGCAAATAAACAAACATCAAATGACTTCGATAAATACTTCGTTGTCGTCAACGTTGAAGGTCGTCAACAAAAATTTTAAGTTGACTCGGGTGCAGGGTTTACATTTATTCCACGAGATAAGTTTCATCAACTAAATATTCCAGTTCAACTTGAAAGTACAAACATAGCTTTCCGGTCGTACACAGGTAATATTTTTGTACCTGATAGTAAAGTCTATGTAAACATCGAATACAAAGGAAACATATCTCGTGAAGAACTATACATTGTTCCCGAAGAATATGACGCATTATTTGGACGTACATGGATTCGACATTTGAATATCAATCTTCAAGAAAGTGATATAAATAAAAAACGTGTTTCAAAAATATCGCAAGTTCAATCAACCACAGACGTTCAAACCATTATTTCAAAGTATTCAGAACTTTTCGTAGGAAGGGTTGGTTGCATTCCTAACGTCAAGGTAACATTACGACTTCGAGAAAAGTGTAAACCAATATTTTTTCGCGAAAGAGATGTACCATATGCGCTCCGTGAAAAAGTCGAAATAGAATTAAACACATTAGAATCAGAGGGAATCATTTCCAAAGTAAATTCCAGTGACTGGGGGTCACCTTTGGTTATTGTTCCAAAACCAGATGGAAATGTAAGACTTTGTGTTGACTACAAAATGGGCGTTAAGAATAGTCTCGTGAATTCAAATAACCCTAATCGAAAAATTAATGAAATTCTTAATGAATTTAGAAATTCGAAATATTTTTGTCGACTCGACTTATTCAAGGCATACTTACACGTTCAAGTAGATGACAAAAGTGATAAAATACAAACCATTTCTACGCACAAAGGTACTTACCGTATGAACAGATTGTCATTCGGAATCAAAACCGCTCCAAGTGAGTTCAATCGAATAATAGACCAGATCCTTAATGGCGCTCCAAAAACCCTATCATATTTCGATGATGTTATTATACACGGTTCAACAAAAGAAGAATGTGCACAAAATCTTGAATTATGCCTCCAACGATTGAAAGAATATGACCTACATCTCAATCGAAATAAATGTTTATTTTTCCAAGAACGAATCGAATACTTGGGCCACATAATACAATTCAATAAAATTTTGAAAAGCCCGGAAAAGATAAAAGCAATTATAAATATACCAAGACCATCAAATCTAGACGAAATTCGACATTTTCTAGGTATGGTAACATACTATTCCAGATTTTTACCAGATATTTCTTCTGTCACACACCCGCTCAGACAACTTATTCGAAAGAATGCAACATTTAAATGGACTTCGTTATGCGAAAAAGCTTTTATAAAATTGAAAAATGAAATTGCTAGCGACCGTACATTAACTCCATATGACCCAAAATTACCAATCATCCTCTCGTGTGACGCAAGCCCGGTAGGCATTGCAGGAGTGCTTGCTCATATTATCGATAGTCAAGAACAACCGATCGCATTTGCATCCAGATCACTGACAACAGCTGAGCAGCACTATTCACAATCAGACCGAGAAGCACTAGCGATTGTGTTTGCCGTGAATCATTTTTTCAACTACTTATTTGGCCGGCATTTCAGACTAGCTACAGACAATCGCCCCCTAACTCGAATTTTCAATCATAACTCAAAACAACCTCAAATGACATCCGACCGGTTATTTCGATATGCAATTTTTCTGTCAGCATTCGACTACGAAGTAGTTTTCAAAAAAGGAATCGAAAATAGTGATGCCGACTGCCTATCAAGAGCACCTATAATCCAATGTCAAGAATCTGAAGACATGAGAATCAATTATGAAATAAATCAAGTGTGCATAGCTTCCATAAATGAAATTTCAACAACAGAGTTTATTAGTGCGGACATAATTCGAAAAGAAACAGAACGAGACGAACAATTTTCAAAGATCAAGCAAGAAATCGAAAATAATGCAGAAATCGCTTATGAATATACTTTCGAACAGGGAATTTTATTTAAAAGGACAACGAATAATTATTCCAGCGACACTACGGAAACAAATTTTAAAAGATCTACATAGAACACATGTTGGGATAACAAAAATGAAACAACTTGCAAGACGTCACGTCTATTGGAAAGGAATTGACAAGGATGTAGGACAACTTTCGAAATCATGTGAACAATGCGCTAACATAAAATCAAATCCAGTAAAAGCAGAACACCATTCTTGGGACGATCCAGAAGAAAATTGGGATCGGATACATATTGATTATGCAGGCCCATTTCAAAAATCAAAATAGTTATCTACGCAAAATCAAGATGGGCAGAAATCAAGA
The DNA here is from genome assembly GCA_949320155.1 of Melangyna quadrimaculata. Taxonomy (NCBI): domain Eukaryota; kingdom Metazoa; phylum Arthropoda; class Insecta; order Diptera; family Syrphidae; genus Melangyna; species Melangyna quadrimaculata. The sequence goes on from OX439484.1 coordinate 112,568,938, forward strand.
TATGCCGTAATTCACCAACATCAAATTCAACAATCGAAATGCTAAATGATATATTTGCCTTCCACGGTTATCCAAAAGTTATGGTTTCCGACAATGCGACAATATTTACAAGTGACGAATTCAAACTATATTGTTCTAAGAATGGCATTTTTCAAAAATTTATCGCTCCAAGTCATCCTGCAACAAATGGTTTAGCTGAGAGAAACGTGCAAACTCTGAAAAATCGACTTGTTACAATGCAAGAGGAACGACTATCAATTCAACTAAAAGTTCAAGAAATTTTGTTTCGCTATCGCGCGACACCATTATTAAATAATCAAACACCAGCTGAAATGTATTTACATCATAATATTCGAACTCAACTTGACGCAATTCGACCTATTAAGCACACATCAAATATTCGAAGCAATCTTAAATCCAGACAATTAAGTGTGGGAGAGAAGAAAGAAGAAATTTGGAAGACTTCATTACCAAATACAACTGGATACTGGATATATCTTAAAGCGACACATAAACCAACTGAGACAAACTTATTTAAAGAAGAAAGTAAGTTTCGCACCTGACGTACAAGACAAACAAATACATGATGAAACAGGAACCCAGAGCAACAATCAACCTTATATATTTCGATTAAACACGGACATTCAACGATTACCAAATCAATCAGATATTCAAGAACATCAACAAGAACCAATTCAACAAGAACGAGCTCAACAAGAGCTAACTCAACAAGAACCAATTCAACTAGAACAAACTCAACAAGAACTAACTCAACAAGAACCAATTCAACAAGAACAAGCTCAACAAGAACAAACACAACAAGAACCATCTGAACAGCAGGAACCAATTCGACAAGAACATCAAAGAGCCAGAAAAGCTGCCAAGCTTCCCAAATATCTTAAAGATTTCGAGAAAACGTAGTATATGTCATCTTTAATAACTTATCCGGTTCTGGTCGTTCACAAATATGTATATACGGATATTCGAGTATTCAAGATAGCATATCTCAGCGCAACGTGAACGTGGCCACTGAAAAAATCGTTCATTGTAAAGGGTGGTACACACGCGGGCAACAGTTCTGACTGACAAATCATCAATCAGAGTGTACACATTATCATTTGTGAGCAAAACTGTAATGCTGTTATTTGCTGCGTCCTGTAGTTCCGCTTAAGGGAAGTTCCGTCGAAGTCAAGTGCGTTCTTACCTGTATTTCATCTCTCCATATATCACCATGTGATTTTTTTTAGACATGTTCCATAGTCCAGCCATCGTTCATGGCCTGTGGAGTCGGGGTGTAAGAGAGTGTGGTCCAATACAATTGAAAAGTGGACATTTTGACAATTCATTTCCATTGCAATAGGATGTGTTTATTTTACGAATTTATTGGCTGCGATCAAACACCTATGGCCGCGTTCGGGTATTTAACCAAAGGTATCTGAATTAGTCGTGTTGTTGTAATGCCTAAGGAAAAACCAGCCGACGAACAAAACAGCTGATGTCAAAAAGAAATATAATGCTTTCCCAAAAAAGTTCGGATCTTCTGTATTTACGAATAGCTGACATCTTATCTGTTCATTTTCCTTTGTGCAGGGTCGTTTTCCTTTGGTTTGCTTACGCATCCGGTTTTAAACGTTCAAAAACATATCAGATACCTATCTCAAATACCATATCTACCTACCACCCGAATGTGGCCTATGCTATCCGGATACGTTCGTGTTGTGTAAAAAAACAGCTGAGGACAAAACAGCTTTTGCTGTTGGATAGCTATCCAAGCTATCCGAAAAATTTTGGTATACGTTTGTATCCCAAGCGAAATGTCAAAAACAACCAATCGGTTCAAAAACCTACTTATATGGATACTAATCTATCTTATACCCCGTTTACATGAGGTATTCGAGCGAGCTTCAAGCTCGCTTGGCCCATTTGTATACCTGCGTTGACTTGAAATGAGCTTCAACCGACTCGATTCCACTTCAGGAGCGGAGTCGAGTCGAAATTGTTGATAAAAAACCTGGGTCGAAGAGTCGGTCTTGAGGATGTGTTCACCACAGTGTTTTTGCACATGTGCGAGTAAAATTATGTATTTGTTTTGATAGTTATGTGAAGTATTTACTAAAATTCATTAAATTTGAACTGTTTTTGTGTAAAATAAATATATTGTTGCCATTCCATTAAATGTAATCTCAACACCATATCAACTCAACTTCAAATGGGGCTCTCAACTTACGTGACGAAACACCTGGGTCGAAAATCCGACCCTAATCCAACTCGAGCTCTCGATTCTGTTTGTAAACGGGGTATAATATAGGCTATCGCATAGATTTTTGAATGCGGATATTTTCATGTTATGGAAATTTGGTCTGTTCGATGTATTGTGTGGGTGGAAATAAAGATAACGCACTTGACGTTGACGGAACTAAATGGCGCAGCAAAAAATAAAAATTATAATTACACTTAATTGCAAGTGATAATTGTGAATAACAGTATACAGGTTGTCCGTGCGTGACCGCTCGAATGTTTATAATATAATCAAATATTTGAATGCATATTTGTTGAATGATATGAATACAAATTATATTGCTATTAACAATCTTCCCTTAATTTGGCTTTCTTTTTAATGGAAATTAACGGGGTTACTGTTATTTAATAATTCCCACTGGCTTGGGAGATCTTTCTTCCAAATTAAATAAGTCAGAAGGATAAAAAAGATCTTATATTTCACTATAATTAACTGTCAGACAAAATACCATTGGAACGTGCACTAAGAAGAGAAAGATGCATTTTACATAGAAACTTTGTTATTTTTTTTTATTGAAATAAACTTTAAAGAAATTAAAAATTAAAATATGTTAAAATTAAAAAAATCACTCGATAATTTGTCGAACTTTGCTTAGAAAAGCTGTAGTTACCCGAAGCTGTAGGTACCCGAAGCCACTGGTGAAATTTCATTATCGGAATGTGATATTTGCACATATGTTGGCAAAAGGTCTTCCTCATTTTCAAAGAGCGCGAACGCAGCCGCTAATTCAATGCTGCATTGTTTAGCTTTTTAACATTTTTTTTTTATTTTTCTTTTTACATAGTTCTATATTTACATCTGCCTTTCAGAAATAATTTCTCATAAGGTTTTTCCAACACGATTGGAAAGTGGAAGTGTTTGTCCCGATCTACATTGAACTATTTTTCCAGTGCCTATGTTTTGTTTTGTTCCATGACGATTGTACTTTTCAGTCTCACACGATTACAACAACAAACAATCGGCACTGGAAAAATCCGCCAATGTGGATCGGGACCTTGTCGGATAACGGATTTCAATTTTCAGAATTTTGTGCGAGATGTCTCGCACGGGTAGGCTAGTCAACTCTAATATACAATTACTCCAACAACACAACAAATCGCTACAAGACCAACTTGAACATACACAGTCTCGTTGTACAACACTAGAACGCCAAATAGAGCAACTTGAGAAGAAGTCTATAGAGAGGAACATTGTTGTACATTTGCCCAGACATGATGGACTAAATGCTTTCCAGAAAGCGAAATCGATATGTCTCCAGCTACTGCAAACGGATAACGCAATGAAAGTCCAGAATGTTCGAGAGCTGTATTCGAGCAGTAAAACGGCAAAAGTTGTTGTTGAATTGCAGGATAAGAGTGATGCCATAGCCATGCTGAAATCCAAAGCAAAACTTCATAACACCGGAATTTCTATGTACAAGGATTATCATCCGACGGGGGCAAGAGAGCGAAGGAGGAGAATTACAAAACTACGTTATCAAATTACTGCAAAAAACAAAAACTTAAAAACACAAATTAGGGGAGAAACATTGCTTTTAAATGATAAATCTTTTTATTTTGACAAAAACAACAAGCTACATTGTATAAACAACCTATAGAAATATTAATGAGTCAATTTTCGGGAGGATAGTCTACGTCTATAGGTGGTGTATTATCGCTAGAGAGATTTAATGAGGTTTTCAATGAATTTTTAACTCTACATTATCTACAGAGCAAATGCCCTCCCAGGCCAGTGGCACCGCCGCCGTCGTTTTGGTTTTTTGATAGTACTATAGATATTGTGGTGAATATGCCCAGTTACGTAAACAACCCCACATTAGTACAACTTTCCGCGCCATCTTTGAGTGAAATAAATAATTAAATCCATCACGGTTGGTATCCATCCTCGTTCGCACTGGAATAATTGATGAAATCTTTTTGGAAAGCACCTTCTAGCAGACCCTAGAAAATTCTAGAACCCTTTATTTTCGGGTATAAATATAGGGGCACCAGTCCGAAAGCGGCAGTTTGATTTTGAATGTGAATGAATAAATGTCAGTGTGAATAAAGAGTTGCATACTTGTGCTTGGTTATATTAAAAGTAGTAGAAATAAAAGTATTTGAAATAAAACTGTTTTATTTTGTGAAGTAATTGTTGTTTCAGTTTGAATAAAGGAAATAAGTTTTATTGACGAAGCCTTAGTAAAATATAACATTCGTGTCAGAAAAAGTGGAATAAAACTTATTTTATCTGTGAATTCAGATAATTGATGGTGAAAAATTTATAAAGTGTGTAGATTAGTGAACAAATAAGAAAGATGTTTGTGAAAAGTGACACACAAAAATATAAGAACAAAATAGAAACAAAAAAAAAATGGGTAAAATTGTGAATGCATAGAATTGTGTTGAACTTAAAGCAGAACTAAACAGACGAGGTCTTCCTACTGTTGGAACGAAAAATGACCTCATTATCCGTCTGCAGGAAGATTTAAGGCAACACGATGAAAATCCAGACACGTTTCTATTTGAAATTGAAATGCCGGAAGAGCAAGAGCAAGAGAAGTCAGTACAACCATAGACATGACCAATATGATGGCTCAGCTGCTTGCCCAGTTTGATGACAAACGAAAATAGCAAAAGAATATTCTTGAGAAATTTGAAGAACAACGCAAGGAGCAAACGAATTTACTGGAAAAACAGAAAAAAATCTTCTCGAACGATTTTAAGAACAGAAACACGTCCTCGAAGGTAAACTAGATGCCTTTGAGAACAAGTTTGTTGCCCTTAACGATCGTGTTGAAAAACAATTTTCGTCAGTGGAAGCAAAATTCGAGAAGGTCGAAGATAAAATTCAGAGCATTACCGATGAGTTAGAAAAATGAAGGTTCGAGAAGGTAATGCCGATTTTCCAAAGAGAAAAGAAATGCATCCACCAACTTTTGATGGACAAACTTCTTGGTCGATCTACAAGAAGCAGTTTGAGGCAGCTGCAGCAACAAACGGCTGGGATGACGAAGACAAGTTTATTGCCCTGACGCTTGCCTTTAGAGGTAGCGATAGCTATATGCAAGAAGTCTTTCGCGTCCAGCTCAATACCAGAGTCCAGAAAAGAGGTGAAAGTCTGCAACAACTCCAAGCAGACATTGAACGGTTGGCACACCTAGCATACCCGACTGCAGGAGATGAAATTACCAACCAGCTAGCAACGGAGGCTTTTTTCCGTGCAGTATCCGACATCAACCTCCAACGAGCAATTCGAACTGCTGGAAAACGCACGCTTTCTGAAGCATTAGCGTTTGCTTTGACTATGGAAGCATCAGAACAGGCTTCCTTAGGAGTTCATCGGGTAAGAGAACTTGAAGTTGAGGAATGTTCTTGCCAGAGAGCTGAATTCCATAGAAGTCAGCGAGAAGGACCTGCTCGATGCTGGAATTGCAACAAAACCTGACATCTCCAGCGCCAGTGCATGCAGATTGCCACCAAGAAGAGTCGCCTGTCAACATTTTGGACACAGGGATTATACCCACGAACAGGTAAGCAATAACATCATCGCTCCTGCTCGCCCTGGTATCGATATGCCCAGAACCACAATCCAAGTCTCGCAGACTAAACGAAACAATAAGAGTCTGAGAGTGAACGCAACATTAAATGGCAAGAAACACGTGGCTACAATTGACACCGGTGCCACAGCCTCCATTGTCCGAAGAGACTTGGTCAAGATGACGTGGCTTCATAACACCAATAGCTACCGTCTTAAAACTGCGACAGGTGAGGCAGCAAGAGTATATGGAGAAGTTTGTCTTAAAATCCGTTTGGCAGAATTAGAGTTTTCGCATTTTTTTTTGGTAGCAGATATATGTGGTGAATCGACTTCATGAAAGAGCACGAAGTGATTCTGGAAAATGTAGAAATTCCTATAGATTATGGCAACGAAAACTCATCAACTCTAAGAACTGTCATCAAAGAAGACATATGCTTGCCTGCCTCTTCAGAAGTGTTTGTTTGGACGAAAATAGAGGCCAATCTAGGTAGCCATCGATACCTCATGGTGGAACCGGAGTCTGAGCAATCTTCCCAAAACACCATCTTAGGGAAGACTCTTGTGGAACCAAAAAACAACATGGTACCCGTACAGATTCTGAACATCAAACCGTACGAGGTCAAGCTCAAGAAAGGAGGAGTAATTGGAAAATGCGAATCTGTGACAGCAATAACTAAAATCACAGAAATGAACGCAGAAGAACCAATGGACCCCGGAAAATCCAGCCCCATGAAAGCCAAAATTCTCAAGCCATCCAATCTAAGTCAACATCAGCTTATTGTTGCTGGAAGCCTTCTTCATGAGTTCACTGATATATTTTCTTCACCGAGTGGGCAGTATGGTCGAACACAACTGGTACAGCATCGAATCGATACAGGTGATGAGAGACCGATTCGACAACCAGCAAGACGTTTCCCATTAGCCAAACAAGCCGAAGTTGAAGAAATGATATCGACAATGAAGAAAGATGGTCTAATCGAAAATTCCAAAAGCCCTTGGGCGTCACCAGTTGTTCTTGTCAAAAAGAAAAATGGAAGCACCCGATTTTGTGTGGACTACAGTAGGCTGAACGATGTGATAAAGAAAGACAGCTACCCTCTGCCCAGAATCAGCGATACATTGGATGCAATGGAAGGAGCTCAATGGTTCTCGATGTTAGACTTGAAGAGTGGCTACTGGCTGGTAGAAATCCATCCAGAAGATCGAGAGAAGACAGCTTTCTCAACCGAAAATGGTCTGTGGCAGTTTAAAGTGATGCCATTCGGACTGTGCAACGCTCCGGCAACATTTGAGCGTCTGATGGAGTGTGTTCTTCAAGGTCTTACTTGGAAATCATGCCTTGTATATTTGGACGATGTCATCGTTTATGGAAAAACTTTTGACGAGCATTGTGAAAACCTTAAGGCTGTATTTCAGAGGCTTCGAGAAGCACACTTAAAATTAAATCCAGATAAATGTGCGCTTTTCAAGACCGAAGTTAAATACCTTGGACACATCATCTCATCCCAAGGAGTAAAGACTGATCCTGAGAAAGTTGACACTGTGAAGAATTGGCCAAAATCACAGGATAAACATCAGCTCCGTAGCTTTCTTGGTCTAGCCACATATTATCGGCGCTTTGTGAAGGACTTTGCTGGAATCGCTGAAAAGGGGAAGTCGTTCAAATGGTCAGGTGAGTGCGAGAAAAGTTTTCAGGAACTCAAGCTACGTTTGTGTAATGCTCCTGTGCCGACCTATCCGACTCCTGGAAAACCTTTCATCATCGATGCCAGTAACGTCGGAATTGGAGCTGTGCTGTCGCAAGTCCATGAAGGCGAAGAAAAAGTCGTCGCCTACTACAGTAAGGTGCTCTCGAGGCCAGAGCGCAATTATTGCGTCACCAGAAGGGAACTTCTAGCTTTGATTTTGGCAACAAAGCACTTCCATAAGTACATCTATGGACAGAAGTTCCTCCTTCGAATAGATCATGGTGCGCTTAATTGGCTTCTGAACTTCAAAAATCCAGAAGGTCAAGTAGCAAGATGGATCGAGAGACTGCAGACATACGAATACGAAATTCAACATCGAAGAGGAAAGCTGCACTCAAACGCAGATGCATTGTCTCGACGACCGTGTAAACAGGACTGTAGGCATTGCACACGTCGAGAAGAAAAGGAAGCGGTTGCTATCCAACGAATAAGAGCCGATCCCATTTACGGTTGGAGCAATGAAGAACTGAGGACTGCCCAACTAGAAGACTCGGATATAGAACCCATTCTTGCATGGAAGGAACACGGAGAAAAACCAGAATGGGGTGACATCTGCGATAGAAGTCCAGCTCTCAAAGCATATTGGGCACAGTGGGACTTACTTCATGTGCAAAAAGGAGTGCTAAGGCGCAAATGGGAATCTGCAGATGGCAAGTCTTATCTGATGCAGTTGATAGTGCCTAGGTAAAAGGTTAATGACGTTCTTAGAGAGATGCATGATGGAGCATCTGGAGGTCATTTGGGAGTCAATAAAATGCTGGAGAAGATACGACAACGGTTCTACTGGCTACATGCAAGAGATGATGTTGAAAAGTGGTGCCGAAAATGTGATACTTGTGCTGCTACCAAAGGACTAGGTAGAAAGCTTCAAAGTAAAATGCAACAGTACAATGTGTGCACACCTTTCGAAAGAATAGCAGTAGATGTCGCAGGTCCGTTTCCGGAGACCAACAGCGGAAACCGATACATCCTTGTAGTCATGGATTACTTCAGCAAGTGGCCTGAGGCATTTGCCATCCCAAATCAAAAAGCGAAAACAGTTGTTGATCAGATTATCTTCAATTGGCTGAGCAGGTTCGGCGTACCTTTGGAACTGCATTCTGACCAAGGAAGGAACTTTGAATCTTACATCTTTCAGGAGGTTTACTCTTTTCTTGGCATCAAGAAAACGAGGACAACACCGATTCATCCACAATTGATGGGATGGTAGAACGATTCAATAGGACTCTTAAAGAACATCTGTCCAAGGTTGTAGGTGACTACCAACGAGACTGGGACCGCCATTTTCCATTGTTCTTGATGGACTATCGAAGTGCGGTTCATAGTTCAACTGGATATACACCATCGAAGATCCTGATTGGCACAACAATACGGCTGCCCAGTGAAGTCAAATTTGGATGCCATACCATGGAACCGGAAAGGTCAGATGAATATGTGGATAACCTCAAAGAAAGACTCATTGACATTCATCAACGGACAAGGAAACACATAAAAACCGCTAGTGATAGGATGAAAACACGGTACGACACCCGTGCAACAACGATGGGATTCCAAGAAGGAGACCTGGTGTGGTTTTACAATCCTCACCGACAAAAGGCACTGTCACCAAAACAACAACAAAACTGGGAAGGCCCCTATACCGTTGTGAAGCGAATCAATGATGTGGTTTACCGCATTCAGAGAGTAGTAAGGGGTAAGCTTTAAGTAGTACACTGCGACCGTTTACGTCGTTATAACGGTGGGAATAATGGATTAAATCGGGACGATCAATCCTAAGAGGGGGGCAATGTGGTGAATATGCCCAGTTATGTAAACAACCACACATTAGTACAACTTTCCGCGCCATCTTTGAGTGAAATAAATAATTAAATCCATCGCGGTTGGTGTCCAGGCTACTGGAATAATTGAACGAAACGAAAAAGAATCATCTAGCAGAATCCAGAACCCTAGAAAATTCTAGAACCCTTTATTTCGGATATAAATACAGGGCCACCAGTCCGAAAAGGGCAGTTTGATTTTTAAACGCTGGTCGTTTTCCGGGCGTGGTTGACCGCGAAACATACCATCATTTGAGATATCTTTTTGTCCTCCTCCACAGAGCTCTTTTGAGGTAGGGAATTTAAGTTTCGAAAAATCCAAATAAACCCGTTTAAGTACCAAAAAGGGTACCATTAGACTTTTTTAGGCGGGAAACGCATCATCGGCACCTTTCTTTGTTTTTTTTTTTGTTCAGCCTTGTATAATTCTTTTTTGTCAATCTAAATTATCTTCAAAGATACACGCGATAGGTTAAGTAAAAACAATACCATTTCTTAATTTTTTTTATAAAAACTACTTATTCATTTAAATAACTTAAATGTTTCTTACCTTTATGCAAGTAACTTTGTCTTTTCTTATAATAAAACTTCCGTGAACGCCTTGTTGTTTGAAATTCTCGTTTTTTTCTTGACTTGGTTTATGAGAGACATGAATTGTTGAAGACCTAATTTTCAGGGGTGCGGATGGTAGCCTTTTCCAGTCGGTGAAGATGGTGTGACCGAAAGCTGGTAATCGACCTTTTTTTATCTTTGGGGAAATACAAATAGTGCCAAAGGATTTCATGGTACGGCTTGTATGGCACCGCTGCAACGTCATCCGCAGCGCCTTTAAAGTGGTGATATTATCCGTCCGCAGTCTTTCCGATTGTTGGTTCTTTCACTGGCCTGATTTGTGCTTTGTTTGCAGGCGAGGTTAAGTTTCGCGGGCAAGTTTCCGGCGAGTTCAAGCTGAGCAACCGCAAGCAGGCCGCGTCCCCCGGAACTTAGCATTCCGTTCTCTTTCCGAAATCTTCCTTTCTTTTATTTTCCTACCTATTCCTTTTGCTTACCCTACCTCCACTTTAATTCCTTTTCCTTCCCCTCCTCTTGCCTCGCAACATGATTTTAGTTATTGCGATCACAGATTCGCATTTTCCAATTATTTCTCCTTTCTTGAGCTTGACCTCGTAAGGTTTGATATTCAGAATCCTTACGGGTACCATGTTGTTCTTTGGTTCCACAAGAGTCTTCCCTAAGATGATGTTTTGGAAGATTGCTCAGACTCTGGTTCCACCATGGGGCATCGATGGCTTCCTAGATCGCCCTCTATTTTCGTCCGAACAAACACTTCTGAAGAAGCAGGCAAGCATATGTCTTCTTTGATGACAGTTCTTAGAGTCGGTGAAATTTCGTTGCCATAAACCATAGGAATCTCTACATTTTGAAACACCAGCACTTGCTTACCGATATCCAGAATCACTCCGTGCTCTTTCAAAAAGTCGATTCCAATTATGCACTCATCACATATGTCTGCTACCAAAAATAGGTGCGAAAACTCTAGTTCTGTCAAACAGATCTTCAGACGGTAGCTATTGGTGTTATGTAGCCATGTCATCTTGACCAAGTCTTTTCTTACAATGGAGGCTGTGGCAACGGTGTCAATTGTAGCCAACCGTTTCTTGCCATTTAATGTTGCATCCACTGTCAGACTTTTATTGTTTCGTTTGGTCTGTGAGACTTGGATGGTGGTTCTGGGGCCATCGATACCAGAAACCAGCTTCTGCCCCTCGAAGTTGGTTCTTACTCGTTTCCCGACTGGGAAACAGGGCGAGCAGGAGCATTGATGTTATTGCTCGCCTGTTCGCGGGTATTATTTCTGTTTCCACAATGTTGACAGGCGACTCTTCTTGGTGGCAATCTGCACTGGCGCTGGAGGTGTACGGTTTTGTTGCAATTCCAGCATCGAGCAGATCCTTCTCGCTGACTTCTATGGAATTCAGCTCTCTGACAAGAACATTCCTCAACTTCAAGTTCTCTTACCCGCTGAACTCCTAAAGAAGCCTGTTCTGATGCTTCCATAGTTAGAGCGAACGCTAATGCTTCAGAAAGCGTGCGTTTTCCAGCAGTTCGAATTGCTCGCTGTAGGTTGATGTCGGAAATTGCACGGACAAAAGCCTCCGTTGCTAGCTGGTTGGTAATTTCATCTCCTGCAGTCGGGTATGCTAGGTGTGCCAACCGTTCAATGTCTGCTTGGAGTTGTTGCAGACTTTCACCTCTTTTCTGGACTCTGGTATTGAGCTGGACGCGAAAGACTTCTTGCATATAGCTATCGCTACCTCTAAAGGCAAGCGTCAGGGCAATAAACTTGTCTTCGTCATCCCAGCCGTTTGTTGCTGCAGCTGCCTCAAACTGCTTCTTGTAGATCGACCAAGAAGTTTGTCCATCAAAAGTTGGTGGATGCAGTTTTTTTCTCTTTGGAAAATCGACATTACCTTCTCGAACCTTCATTTTTCTAACTTTTTCTAACTCATTGGTAATGCTCTGAATTTTATCTTCGACCTTCTCGAATTTTGCTTCCACTGACGAAAATTATTTTTCAACACGATCGTCAAGGGCAACAAACTTGTTCTCAAAGGCATCTTTTACTTTCGAGGACGTGTTTCTGTTCTTCAAATCGTTCGAGAAGATTTTTGTCTGTTTTTCCAGTAAATTCGTTTGCTCCTTGCGTTGTTCTTCAAATTTCCCAAGAAGATTCTTTTGTTCATTTCGCTGTTCTTCAAATTTCCCAAGAAGATTCTTTTGTTGGTCTTCAAACTGGGTGAGCAGCTGAGCCATCATATTGGTCATGTCTAAGGTTGTACTTACTTGCTCTTCTTGCCATCTCAATCTCAAATAGAAACGTGTCTGGATTTTCATCGTGTTGCCTTAAATCTTCCTGCAGACGGATAATGAGGTAATTTTTTGTTCCAGCAGTAGGAAGAGCTCGTCTGTTTAGTTCTGTTTTAAGTTCAACACAATTCAATGCATTCACAATTTTACCCATTTTTTTCTATTTTGCTCTTATATTTGTATGTGTCTTTTTTTTCACAAACACCTTTTTTATTTGTTCATTAATCTACACACTTTATCAATTTTTCACCATCAATTATCTGAATTCACAGATTAAATAAGTTTTATTCCACTTTTTCTGACACCAATGTAATATTTTTACTGAGGGTTCGCAAATGAAACTTATTTCCTTTACGCAAACTGAAACTGCAATTAATTCACAAAATAAAACGCTTTTTATTTCAAATACTTTTTCTTCTGTTTTATTATAACTAAGCACAAGTATGCAACTCTTTATTCACACTGACATTTATTCATTCACTTCCAAAATCAAACAGCCGCTTCGGACTGGTGCGCCTGTATTTATACCCGAAAATAAAGGGTTATAGAATTTTCTAGGGTCTACTAGAAGGTGCTTTCCAAAAAGGTTTCGGCAATATTCTAGTACAAACGAGGCTGGACACCAACCGTGATGGATTTAATTATTTATTTCACTCAAAGATGGCGCGGAAAGTTGTACTAATGTGTGGTTGTTAACATAACTGGGCATATTCACCACAATAGTGTGGAAACAAAATATGAAAGCCCAGCCTACGCAACCCGACATTCTATCCCACAAGATTTGACATGTGTTAATAAATGAATAATCTTAGGAATGGTTCTAATTCTATCCCACATTCTATCACACTTTTTTTTAGGTTAAGGTGTAATGTATTAATACAAGCCAGTGTGGAAGCAAAATATGAAGTCATTTCTTTCCCACAAATTTGGCAGTGGCGTGGAATTCTTTCCCACTTTCAATTTGACATGTATTAATACACAGTGAGGTAGTGTGGAAGGGCTATTAGTAAAATATTACAATACCATATACACAAATATTACATAATTGTCATTACTAAAGTATAAATATAATAGGGAATAACTTGATAAGATTCGAGAATTGTAAAGTTGAAATCAATAATATTAAATATGAGAATTTCGCATATTACGACAATTTTATATTTCCAAGTTTTAAAAATATATCTATAAAAAATATTGTAATGAATTATTCTACAGAAGACCTACAAACAAAACATTTAGAAAATCGTAAACTTATCGAAGAAATTAAAACTAAAAATAATACGCACATGTCTATAAATTTTGGAACATCTTTGTTAATAATTTCAATTTTAATTGCTTTAATTTTAATATAAAATACAAACTCTAAAGATAAAACTAAAATTTAAGTTAATATTCAAAATATTGATTCTACGGAGCAGAATCTTAAGGGGGAGGAGTTACGTCTGAGACGTCACCCAAACCATTACCCGATCACCTCCCACACTTCCCTTTGCCTAAAGGCACATTTATAAATTCCTAACGGATTCCCACGCCATTTTTGCTAACACAGCGAAACCAACCCAGAACGGATACACTCCTTTTCCCTTCCACTTTTGTGCATCTAAGCAATGAAATGAAATATGAATATTTCAACAACAAATTTATATTTTGTAAACGCGCACATTTCCCCAACAACATGAAGTGTAGTTAAAGTTTAAGATTATTATTATAGTTCAGTTCTAATTCATCATTCCAACCATAAGGTGCAGCCTCGCTTAAGACAGCGGCCTTTAGTTGGAAATAATATAAAAACAAACAATGTAATAAATTAATATAATAAATAAAGAATTAAATAATGTTTTTTAAATAAATAAATAAAAAAGAAGAAAAGAAATAAAAACAAAAAAGAACATTTTGTTTTTTTTAGTTAAACCGCAAGACACATGACTGAACTAAAGCTTTACGAATTTATGATGCTCAATACTGATTCAAACGTACTTTTAATGGGTGATTTTAATGCGAGATTGGGAAGTGAAGCAGGAATTGAGAACGATGCTGCGGGACTTAAACGTCAATACAAAGATATTATTTGCAATGCAAGAGGGAAAAAATTGTTGGATGTGTGTAACACTTTTGACCTCAGAATTTTAAATGGGACAAGCGCGTCTGATAAGTATGGTAATTATACTTTTGTAGAAAGGCAAGGGACCTCGGTTATTGATTATGGATTAGCTGGAGGTTATTGGAACAGTCACATAGAAGATTTCAAAATTGAAGTTTTGCCTTATTCAGACCATCTTTCAAATGTCACACACTTCCAGGTTTATGGCACTGAAACAGTGGCAAATAGAAACTTACAGCTATAACCTAAAATGAAATGGAACGTGAACAATGGACCAGTTATCGGAATAACCTTAACAGTGCACTTAGAAATCTTAATGAAGTGAGTTTTACAACAATTTCTGAAATCATTAAATCATCATACCCTACTTGTAGTGGAACAAATAAGAATCGACTGATTCCGAAAGAACCATGGTTTGACGAAGAATGTGTAAAGGCGAGACAAACGTAATTTGCGTGGCTACGAGCATTTCGAAATAATGCCGACTTTTTTTTTATAAAAATCAGTATTTGGAAGCAAACAAGAAATTCAAATCCATTTTTTTAACTCCGAATTTAGGCGATTAGCACAAGGCACTAATGCTACAGATTTCTGGAAATTGGCGAAAAAGTTGAACGGCAAGAAGTTTACTATGAACCAAGACTTAACAGCGTCGGTTCTTTATACACATTTTAGGGAACAACTGAATTACTGTACTGTATTACTGACACTATATTATATGCAACACCAAACTTCGAAAATACAATACTGGATGCTACTGTTACTTCTGAAGAAATTGGTTATGCTCTTGATGGTTTAAAAGATGGTTAAGCAGCAGGTCCCGATGGAATTCCCGTAGAATTTTTGAAATACGGTACCATTGAGTTGAAAACAAACTGGAAGTATTGTACAAGCAAGTAATGGATATCGGAGATATACCACAGCATTTTGAAGAAGCCCTGATATTTTCAATCCACAAGAAAGGATGTACGAGAAACCCGGAGAACTATCGAGGTATAAGTTTTTTGAACGCTTCATACAAAATTTTCACTTCCATCCTTCAACGTGGAATATCAATACTTGGATAAAGGCTAATAGCCTAATAAAGGAATTCCAAGCTGGTTTTAGGCCAGGATACTCTACAACGGATCACATTTTTGTGCTGAGAAGTATTGCAGAGTCTTATTTATTGAATGAAAAGAAACTATACTGCTTTTTTGTGGATTTTAAGTCAGCGTTTGATGGAATAGATAGAAATGCTTTAATGTATAAGCTATATAGAACTGGAATGTCATTCAAATTAGGTACAGTCCTTCAGAACCTCTATGGAAAAACAAAATCAGCTGTGTGGAAAGGGGCGATGTCTGAATGGTTCCAAACTAAAACTGGAGTACGACAGGGATGTGCGCTGAGCCCTCTGCTGTTCGCACTTTATATTGAAGACCTCACGGACTGCTTATCTGGTGGTATAGAGTATGCAAGAAACCTTATGAAGGCACTTTTATTTGCAGACGACGTAGTTTTGTTTTCAAACACACCAGCATCTCTACAACTGATGATTAACCAACCTTCTAGGTACTGTAAAACGTGGTACCTAACAGTTAATTTGGGAAAATCAAAAGTTATGATTTTTAGAAAGGGTGGTGGAACTGTAATAATGAAAAGTGGATTTATAATGGTGAAAACATTGAAGTGGTAAAGGAGTACAAATATCTAGGTGTCTATTTCACTAAGAATCTAAGTATGGAAAAACACCTAAATGAAAAACTTATGATGACAAATAATGGAATTGGTGCTACCTGGAAAAACTGTTTTGCCAACAAAAGTATAGCCCATAGTAGTGTAACGCGCGCTCACCGTGGTTTCGCTTATTACAGCGAGAAGAGTGAATTTTCGGACAGAATAGAAAACCGTTAAATTAAAAGATACAGATAATTTTTGCTATAATTTTTATTTTATTTTATAAAAAGAAACAAAAGGCCCGCTGTCTTCAGCTTGGCTGCGACCTTGTGTATTCTTAAACAATTTCTATCTGTGTAGATTTTAACTTTTCCTGTCTTTTTATACCTTTTTACTTTACCAATTTTACTCCAATACACACGCACTTTTCCAACCATCATCCACCAACCGATAATTACACAATCGATTCCATTTGGTAATATATCCTATATATTAACCCACTTAGAATTATCGAAAATATTCAACGACCAATTGTGACCTAGTTGAAATTTTAAATATTCCCAATTGTTCTTCACAAAAGTGCCGCCGCATCATATTTCACATACACGTACTTCGCTCATAGTGTCGACCCTTGCTAAGATGCATTCTCAGCATTTGTTATGGGTATTCCTAAATGACTGCAATTAATGCATTGGATTTGTTTACAATCCGTTGGACATTGGAATTGGATAGGTTTTCATTACTCATAGCAGTTTATGGGTTTTGACGTAACTTTAACGAATGAGCATTATGATGACCTCGTGATGATTTATTTGTGAGTCAATATATTATTTATATCAGATAGTGCAGTCGAGTTATTGTATCTCGTGGTTGAAGTGTATTTGGAAAATGCGTGGGAATAGGGCAAAATGCATTTGTTGGGAGGTTGGCATATAGTGAGATCACTAAATCCTTCCCCCCTTCGAAAAAGAAAATTGACCTTGAAGAGGTTAATTTTCTGTAAAAGGTACAGGAAGTAAGTTTCATTTTAAAAAAAAAATATTTAGATTCTTCCTAGAAGAAGTTACAAAAGTTGTTTTTTTTTTTGGTATTTCCCAATACAGGGTAGTTACAGTTTTAGGTCATTATTGTTGTAAGTTACAAACATTTAAGTTTTTTTTTTTAAATTTCATTTTGCCTTGAAGAGGCAACAATTTACATATTTTTGTTTTTCCTTTACAAATTAAGAAACATTTTTTCATATTTTATTATTTTGTAATAAGTTTAAACATTTTTTTTTTTTTGTGCTTTAAGCCTAGTATACAGTTCTTTTGAACGAAAAAAAAGTTTGTGGTGAGAAATATTTTTTATTTAACATCTGGGGTGAAACGAAAAATGTCTTCTTTTTTTTTGCACAAAACAATGTCACTGACATTGTTCGTGGTGAGCAGTGTTGAGTAAAATTTTTTTAGTCAGGGTTGGTTCACAGCTCGATAAAAAAAAATTAAACGTTTTTTTTTTGTTGAGGAACTGTATACTAGGCTTTAGATTTTCTTGATTACGTCTGTTTTCCGGATTGAATACCCGTGGGAAGATTATATTAGTATTAGGTTGGGTAGGCCGTGTCCATTCTTCCAAAACCGTCATTGCAGTACATTCTCGACGGCGTTTTGCAATGTACAAAGGACACAGGCCTAAACTGAAATCCTCCTCTTGGATTCCAAAGCTAATTTTGTCCCCTAGCTTGATGTTTGTAGCCTGTTGGTGACTTATCCTTTTGCCGTTGACATAGGTGCCATTTGATTTCTCACAATCTTTGATTGTGAGCCCGACGTCATTTGAATCAATTTCGATTATCGCTTGGATAATTGAAACGATTTCTGTGGGGATAGTTATTCTATTTGGGAAGCCGTTCCCGATTTTAGTTAGTCCCTTACGTAGCCGAATTTCTACGTCAGACACTACATTGTGTAATAACCAGTATGAATTTGGTACGAAGTCGATAGATTCCATTCTGTAGGAGAAAAAAAAAAACTTTGTTTGGAGAATAATCGTTCAAAGAAAAGTGTTTGCACTGGATAGAGAGGGATGAAACATTTTTTTTTGTTTTGTCTTTCGGTTTGGTTTTGTTCATTGGTGTAGTAGTTGTAGGTTGTTGTTATGTATCAATTTCGATTTCTTTCCAATTTTGATAACTGTATTTTCGTCGGATATTATTTTGATGACTTCGTAAGGTCCATCCCATAGGTTTGACAGTTTGTTTTGTCTCGTTTGGTTTTTTATTAATACTTTATCACCTATCTTAAATTTTTTTGTTTGGCGTTTTTATCATAATATTTTTTGTTTTTCTTTTTATTCTCGTAAATTGTTTCTCTAGCGATTTTGTAACCATGTTGCAGATGGCTTTTGAGTTCTGTGGCGTAGTTGTCGTAGTTATAATAAGTCTGTGGTTCTCTGTTCAGTGAATTGGGGATCCGTGCAGGATAACCATATAACAGCTCAAATGGGGTGTAATTTGTAGTATTATATACGAACATAGCGTATGAAAGCCATGTATCCCAAGTGAGTGGATCCTTGTTTATGTAGTGATGCAAGTATTCTGCAAGTGTTCTGTGACTACGCAAGTGTCCTGTGACTAGTTTGGGGGTGGTATGGAGTGGTTTGTAATTTCCTTGTCTTGAGGACTTTGCATACCTCTTTAAAAAAATTAATAAGGAAATTTGTTCCCTGTTCCTTTAGGATCGAGTCGGGTATTCCAAATCGACATACCAGCCGTTCAACTAACATACGTGCTATTGTTGGGGCTTCAGCGTTTAGCACAGCTATTGCTTCGGAAAACTTTGTCAGATCGTCCTGAAATGTCAGAATTTACTTGTTATTTTCTTAACTGACGGGTAGTGGACCTACTATGTCTAAAGCTTTACGCTCAAAAGGAGTTTTGCATGTAGTGGTTACTTTCATGGGTATTTTGTTATTGCGTGATATGTTATTTTTCTGACACGACTCGCATTTACGTATGTGGTTTTTAACGTCTTTGGAGATGGTTGGCCAGTAGTAATACTGCTTAATTCTTTTGGATGTTCATGTTACTCCTTGATGTCCGCCAAATGGTGACTCGTAGTTTTCGTAAAGTATTTTTAATATGTCTTCAAGTTTTCTATTAATGTTCTTGAATCAATATGGAGATATGTATTAAATTTGGCCTGTTTGAAAGCTTCAAATATTAATGTTTTTAGTTCGTTTTGTGGTTGGTTACTTATGGGTAACAACAAAGCAATGGTTGATAGTTTAGTCCTATTGCATTCACTTACGATGTCTTTTAAGCTGTTTGTAATTTTTTCTCGATATGTCGGGCTTCGTAAGGGTAAGGGTAATGTCACGATGTAGTAAAGCACATTTGTAGGTTGTAGTTTATGGGTCAAGACTTTGCAGATTTCTGGTTTTTTGAAATAAGGTAAACGATTTTTCAAAATTTTTTCTTCTGTTGTTTATACAAGAGGCAGTATAATAGCTTTAAAGTTTACTTTATTATTTAGAAATATTGATTCTTTTTTTTTTGATTATGTTAAAATTTGACTTGGGTTGTTGCTTTTTTACTTGTTTCGGGGATTACGTCGTTTCTTTCTTCTTGTGCCCGTCTTCGATTTCAAGTTGTTACTTATACTTTGGTTTCATCATCGGATTTAATGCGACTTAAGGCGTCAGTATTCGTGTTGAATTTGCCTTTTTTATGGATAATCTTGTATTCGTATTCTTCTAACAAGATTCTCCATCGCATGAGTCTCGACGTAGGATCTTTTCGTCCTATTAACCATTGTAACGAACCAGTAGCGGATCTAGGATTTGGCTGTGGGGGGGGCTTGCAGTTTGGAGATGCATATTGAGACCTTAATTAAAAAAAGTTGCTTGTCCCAAGATAAATTTTATAATTTATAACAAATAATAAAGATCAGTTTAGGTTTGATGCAAGACCGTACTCAACTTCAGTCGAACTAAACTTCACGACAACGTAGCAAAACATTATTTTTTGTGAAATTTAAAGAGCTATATCGCACTAAGCGGCAACTGAACTTCATACAAATTCATACGAACTCGTGTGAAGTGTATTTCCGATGCAGTGCAGTTCCGGCGAGTGCGGTCTAACCTTTAAGGCTCAAGTATTTTTTGTTTCCTTTAATGAAATAATATCCGTTTTTTGTGTGCCTTTATATCCGCTCCTGTTGCGCTTCAATATGTTTTCAATACAAAGTACAATAACAATCATTCATAATTGCTGTATCGGAGATAGGAGCAAATTCAAAGGCGCACAATAATTTTTAGCCATATATGCTTTTATATTATTTAAAAATTGATTAGGTACCTACATTATGTAGTTATATTTTTAAATTAGCTGTGGGTATGTTTTGAACTTCCCATTTTTGACAAGATTTGAAAACTGTTTTTAATTGGCTAGTTCAGAAAAATTATATTTAAGTGTTCGTACTGGCAAAAGCATATATAAATGGCATATGTGCTTTGACACGGTATAAGTCCTCTAAGATCTCATCTTTCCTGAATTATCCAAATCAAAGAGAAACTATTTTGTTCAAACTGACACTTAACGACATAAGATAACGCTGCTCTAAGAAATAAGCAGCGGCCCAATTCTGCCAGCGTGAATGAGTTTTCGTGTATACGCTTTATAGGTATTCATGCTAAAAAAATATGTTCACAAATTTGCACCTCACTCTAGAGAGAGGGATTACAAATATTCATTTATTTTTGCATGCTTTTCTGAGCGCGCACAGAGAAAACTCACGCTTTTGGAATTTGGCTCCTTGACTAGCGAATTTCTATGTTTTGTATGTACAATTGCCTGGGACCTTTCAAATTTTGAAAACGTAGCCCCGAAAATTTCTAAGCCCAGCCAAGGCCGTAAGAAACAATTCCTGTTGTATTAAACATACACTAAACTTGACATCCCGTTGTTTCCCAATGGTTTAAGCCTCAAATGCGTTTCTTTCGGTAAATTAGCTTTGTTTTTAGTATATACAGTTGGGGCATTTGACACGTTAATGTAAATCCCCGACCATTTTTATCTCTTTTTACTTATCTCTTCAAGCCTTAGCCCCAACTTCGGACTTTGACAGTCCCTAGACTTGAGCCCCCAAAACTCTCTGGAATAGGGTTAGTTTTTAGGAAGTAAGTTTCTTAACCCTGGCTAGGTGTTTTGTCCAATGTTCTCAGACCTCATTGCGCCAAAGCTGTTTTTTTTTTTTTTGTTCCAATTTTCTGTGTTTAATTTTTAGGGAAAGATTGTCGTTGCATTAAAAATATCCATATTCATAGCCCCCAACTTAGTTTTTGTCCAATTCGCTTCAGGCTTCAGCTCCAATCTTAGGGCTTAGAAAAAAAAATTACATAACATGTATGCAAATAGTTCAGCCCCAACCACGTTATTTTGTTCATCAAATTTAATATCTTAACAATATTTTAGACGGAATATTAAATTCTACACTTTGTAATGTATTGCTTTCTATATTTCAAATTATTTTATATTTCGGCTGTGGGGGGGGCTTTAGCCCCTATAGCCACCCCCCTGGATCCGCTACTGTAACGAACTGTGGTCGGTGACAATAGTGAATTTTCTCACATAAATATATGGTCGAAATGTGTCAGGGCGTAGATTATCACAAGAAGTTCTTTTTCTGACGTAGTGTATTTGGTTTCCCTCTCGTTAAGAGTACGACTGGCAAAGAAAATTGGTTTATCTTTACCGATGGGACCTTGTGAAAGCACAGCGCCTAATGCGATGTCCTTTGCATCAGTGGTTACTAGAAATTCCTGATCAAAGTCTGGGTATGTTAAGATGGGAGGATTAATAATTTTCTGTTTTAAAGTTCTGAAAGCCTCGTCGCAAAAACTATCCCACCGAAAAGTAACGTTTTTCTGACACATTTAGCAACGTTGTTAACGGTTTTGCTATTTCCGCAAAGTTTGGGATGAATTTTGGATAATACCCAACGAATCCAAGAAAAGATTTAATATCTTTTGGTTTCTTAGGTACTGGGAACGTTTTCACAGTGTTGGTTTTTTCAGGGTTTGGTTTAATTCCCTCCTCTGAGATAACATGTCCCAGGTAAGTGAGTTCTTTTCTGATGAAACGACATTTTTCGGGCTGAAGTTTGAGGTTATTCTCTCTTAGTCGATTTAAAACCCTAATTAGTCTAGCATTGTGATCCTTTAAATCATAGCTATAAATAACTATGTCGTCCACATATTTCACATTATTCATAACCCCTTGAAATGTGGCTGGGGCGTTTTTAAGTCCGAATGGCATACGATTGTATTCATAATGACCGAACGGAGTACTGAAAGCTGTTTTTGTTTTGTCCTTTTCATCCATAAGAATTTGATGAAATCCTTTTGCTAGATCAAGTGTACTGAAGTACTTAGCTAAGATATCAATTATATTGGGTAAGGGGTAAGCATCTCCGATGGTGACTTCGTTACTTTCTAAAGTCAACTACCACCCTCCATCGCTTCATTCCATCTTGACCTGCTGTTTTTGGAACTAATAGTAAAGGGGAATTCCATGGACTGTTGCTTGGTTATACTACGCCATCTTTTAGCATTTCATTCACTTGTTTATGAATTTCCTGTCTAGAACTTTCTGGGAGTCGATAACGTCTTGTGTATAAAGGGGGTTTGTCTTCACTTGTAATAATTCTGTGTTCTATAGCATTTGTATGAGTGAGGTGATCGCCCTCAAGGTAAAAGATATCATTGTATTCGCGACAAATGTCCAGAATGGTTTTCTTTTCATCGGCGTTACAATGTTCGAAATCTAATAGTGACTCTAATTTCTTTAACCTATTCTTCACAGGGTCCTTTAAACTTTTGGTCTCGATAACGTTATATTCATCGATATTTTTATATTTCATATTAATATTATTGATATTTATTTCTTGGTCTGAATCTAAAATGTTCATCAGAAGTACCTTAATTTTGGAATTTCTTTGTTGGGTAATGGTTTCACCCAAGTATATTCCTGTAGCTATTTTCTGTAACTAAATATTTTATACATTCTTCTTTACACGGTATTTCTACTATTTGTCGTGTTCTCGGCCACAAAATAATTTTTTCCTGTCTGTTCTTCTAATTCTAAATTTTGTATTACCTTCGTCTTATATTCTTTATTTTTAAAATTTGTATATTCTTTGTCATTATTAGAGAAGTTTGTTGTGTTGGTTTTAGGGTAACCATGTAAGATTTGTGATAAGGTTGGGTTGAAAGCTTTTGTATGATTTTTGTCGAGGTTGATTTCCAATGAATCTTTATAATCTAAAACGTCAGTATATTCCCCTGGTGTAATTTCAGCTTCTATTCCCTTGTGTACAGATACATCTGGGACTTTAGAATTTGCTGCACCTAAGTGGTTTGATTCCTCTTTCTCATACCTAGTTTTTTCGAGACCTTTTTTCCTCGTAGGTTGCATCTCGTAAGATGTTTTACGGTCTCCCTTCTTCACATTTTGCTACCCTTTCTACCTTTTGAGGTTTAAAAAATTTTTTGCCGTCACATAAACGCACGACTCCAGCTGCTGTTACTTCTAGCTGTCTTTTTTCGTAATTGACCTTACACTCAAACGTATCGAGAAAATCGTTTCCAAGTATTCCATCATATTGTAAATGTATTTGGTTTGTAAGTATTTGGAATGGATGCTCTTAATATGGTGTATTTTTTCCGTCATAGATTTCTAGTGTTCCCGTGATTTCTCCCAAAGTTCTCACAGATTCGCCAGCTATGGTGGAGATAACGCAGGAATTTTTAGGATTAGCTTGAGGTGAATCTGCGCCCATGCCTATTAAAAATGTAGTATATTCTTTATTTGTCTTTTGCAATTTAAGACGAATAACTGGGTCTTTAAATTCAGGGCAAAATTTTAAAATCATTTTTAAATTTATTAGTTGGGAGTATAATGAACTCCGGCAACAACTTTCTGTCCCCGGGTGGAGTTACCGATTTGTTCCACCCCGCATTCGTTTTCCGACTCGATTTTGTCGAGATCGTATTGCGGTTGGTGTGAACAACAATGTTTCGTGAGTTGAATTACCTTTAAATGGGTTTTTATTTTTCTGGTTTGTGGACGCAGAATTATTTGGAGTTGCGTTTGTTTGGTTTCGGGAGTAAACGACAATCATTCTCAGTAGGATACAGCTTATGACAATAGTTGCACTTGGGGGTTGGTTCATTCTTAATTTCGGGTCTAACGCTTTGGGAGTTTGTATTCCGGTAACATGTTGCAGAAGTGTGACCTGTTTTATTGCAGGTCTGACAAATT
Organism: Melangyna quadrimaculata; assembly: GCA_949320155.1. NCBI lineage: Eukaryota > Metazoa > Arthropoda > Insecta > Diptera > Syrphidae > Melangyna > Melangyna quadrimaculata. The sequence goes on from OX439484.1 coordinate 112,593,251, forward strand.
TGTGGTTGATTTTGGTAGTATCTAGCGAAACACGAAGTTGCTGTGTGCCCAAATTTACCACATTTCTGTCAAGTGACCCTTGTGTCGGTATTTCTGTATGAGTTAGTGTATTTGTTTTGTTCAATTTCTAGCCGAGGGGATTGTGCAATGCCATAATCAATGGCTGTTTTCAGGTTCATTGCATTAAAAGCCTTTACTAGTAATCTTTGTTGCGAGTTCCTAAGTCCGTCTTCGAATTAACGTAATGCTGTTTGTCTGTTTTCAGTAATAAGATAGACCCGTACTGCCTGGTCGGTCGTACTTTAATATGTCGCCCTGTCTATTTTCTGTAGCAAACGTGTTAGTCTTTCACCGTAGTCTTTTATGTCTTCCCTCGGGTTTTATCGCGCGGAAATAAGCTCTGTTTGAGTGTTTGAACGTGAAATTCGTTCTTTAAATTTTCTTTCTAGTTCGGCTACTAGTTCGGACCATGTGTTCAATGTTTTGTACTGGGTTAACTCGAAAGCTACCCCTTGGAGTCTAGTTTTGACAATATTTAAGAATAGAGCATGTTGAGTTGCGTCTTGGATATACGAGAAAAGGACGTTGCCGTAAGCGACAAATTTATTTAATTCGTCCGGATTTCCACCGAACACAGGAACGATGTTGTTAACATCATTTTATGAGATTTTTACTTCCATTTTGGAGTAGATGGATACTGGGATAGAGTCAGAGATAGGGGCGGTAAGGTTTTCTCTAATTGCATGGTCGTGGGAAGGTAGCTACTACTACTAGAACTTTATCACTAATTTTTGCTTTCGCGTGGACGGAATTGTCGTAAAATTTACTGCCGAATCAAGGAGTGAGAGGAAGAAATAGGTTCGCGTTGTTCATAACCAGACAAGATTGTAAATAATAAGGACAAGGTTGTGGAAATACAAAAAAATATACATATTTTGTTCTTAAATATATCTACCTTATTTTAGTTATTGTCGATGATGCTGTTGATATCGTTGATGTTGTTGCTTATGTTGTTGATGTCGTTGATGTTGTTGATGCTGCTGCTTATGTTATGTTAATGTAGTTGATGCTGCTTTTTTGTTGTTGATGTCGTTGATGTTGTTGGTGCTGCTGCTTATGTCGATGTCGATGTCGCTTCACTTTGCCTTTGCCTTTCACGCCCTATAGTTTTTGATTACAACCTGGTCTTCTAAACACTGCCTAATTTTCGCCTCAGGTATTCGCTTCGGAATTTCAAGCTTTCGCTTGAAATATGGTTAGGGTATGTGTAGGAGTTGTAACGCTTTGTTACAGTCCCCTCTTACTTAGGTAGACGAGAACCTTCTCGTCTTATTTAATTCATTTGATATATATATACATTTTTTAAATATTTTTTTTAATTTATTATTTTTTTTTTATTTATTATTATTTTGTTGGTTTTTTTTTTTAATTTTTTATTTATTTGCATAACTTATTAAAATATTTTAAACGGGTAAAAAAATGGAAAACAAAAATTTTTACTTCATACTCATGAAAATTAAGTTAATTCATTTTGGAATATTACTTGTTTTCTTTTGGTTACGCCATTTTAAAGATGCTTGGTCGTCTTTCTTATTTAGGCGAACAGAGATATTGCCCCAAGGCCGCCAAATAGAAAATACCCTCTGATGGTTCCTTCCCTCAAGTGTTATTCCCTCAAATGGGTCAGGAGCGACTTTCGCATTTTTCTTCTGGGAATTCGAGCTTTCAAGGGCTTGTATAACCCCCTGTTGACTGCTGATTTGTGATGATGAAATCACTGGTATGGCGTAGGTGATCTCAGGCTTTCGTAAAATCTCAATGGGCTCCAACGCGGCTTTGGTTTCAACAAGGTCTTTAATTGTGTTCGGTAGATCGATGGTGACCTTGCGTGCGGTGGTGGGTTCGTCTGATGGCGTTACGGTGATGTTTAGCGAGGGAGTGGTTGGTAGAGTCGAGGAAGTGGTTGAAGCATCTGTAGCGAGCGGTTTGAAAGTCACTTTGCTCTGGCAACTGCCTTTTTTGATGACTTCGGCTGTGGGCACGTTAGCTAGTAGAGCCTCGATACTTGCGTGTGATTTGTCGATACATACAAAGTCGGCCAACCTCTGGTTTGCTACAATATCGATTGAACTCTAGCTTTGTGAGAAGTTGTATCTCCTGCCTTGTTAAATTCGTTGACGACCGGTCGGTTCACCCTCGGAATAGGCACTGCCCACTTGTCTTGTGCTTCCTGACGGAGTCGCCGTATTTCAGCCATCTGTGTCGCTATAGACTTTGGTGGCTTTATTGGTACAATTTCGGGTTCATTAAGTATGTTTTTCGTGGCCGTCACTCTGCTGAAGCGCTTTCGTGGATTTGCTTGTAGCGTCACTTGTACATCTTTTCTAACGGGGGGCACTATTTTTGTTGGCAATGTTTGGCGGCGAACAAAAGGTGCGTCGCTGGAGAATTGTCGTTGTAAGTCATTGCAGGCTTTAAGTTTGTCTGGAACGGCAGTATTGTTTTTACCTTTGCTTACTCGAGGACTGCGTCGTACCGATTTTCATAGTGGCTCTACACGGTCCTCTTTTCTACCCCATTCTTCCATGTTGACGGATTGCTCTTTGATCTTCTTCGTGGAGAATTCGTTTCTTAACAGAGCCAAATTTGATGCGTTCATTAACGGCTGACTAGTAATTTGGCGGTCGTGTTGCTATCCTCTTTTGCTATCCATGAGTGAGGAGTGAGAGGAAGAAATAGGTTCGCGTTGTTCATAACCAGACAAGATTGTAAATAATAAGGACAAGGTTGTGGAAATACAAAAAAATATACATATTTTGTTCTTAAATATATCTACCTTATTTTAGTTATTGTCGATGATGATGTTGATATCGTTGATGTTGTTGCTTATGTTGTTGATGTCGTTGATGTTGTTGATGCTGCTGCTTATGTTATGTTAATGTAGTTGATGCTGCTTTTTTGTTGTTGATGTCGTTGATGTTGTTGGTCCTGCTGCTTATGTCGATGTCGATGTCGCTTCACTTTGCCTTTGCCTTTCACGCCCTATAGTTTTTGATTACAACCTGGTCTTTTAAACACTGCCTAATTTTCGCCTCCGGTATTCGCTTGGGAATTCGCTAGGTCTTACTTTTGTGATGCTTTTTCTCGTGGCTGAGGTAGTTCAGCGGTTTCCAAAGGTTCTTTCCCAAAGAATCAACAAAACTTGGGTTTGGGGAATCTTACTCTGAATGAATAACTCTTTATTTTCCAAAATTGTTTACAATTTTTGTATTTTATTTTCTTAACTTAAATAACAATATTTCAATTAAATATGTGTCCTCCGCACACAATCGGAGGAAAGGTCTGGACGGAACTCTCTAGGAGAACCTTGTCCAAAGGAACCTTGAGGAGGCTTCCTAAGGAATGTTCTATAGAAATCCTTGCAGGAATTTCTTGTCCCTAGTAAGCAATCTAGGGAAAGGTCTAGGGCGGAACTCTCTAGGAGAACCTTGTCCAAAGGAACCTTGAGGAGGCTTCCTAAGGAATGTTCTATAGAAATCCTCGTAGGAATTTCTTGTCCCTAGTAAGCAATCTAGGGAAAGATCTGGGGCGGAACTCTCTAGGAGAACCTTGTCCAAAGGAACCTTGAGGAGGCTTCCTAAGGAATGTTCTTTAGAAATCCTCGCAGGAATTTCTTGTCCCTAGTAAGCAATCTAGGGAAAGGTCTGGGGCGGAACTCTCTAGGAGAATGTTACGTAGTCATTTGCGCCATAAAGTTCTCGAAACAAAATAAATACACTTCGGTTTCATTCACCAACTTTCCATGTTCTACGTGCTCTAAATATTTCAATCAAATAACCTACACATTGCGAGTATAGGTGATTAAAACGAAATCACTTCGACTCAACTCCGAATCGCTAATCCATCAAGTGAAATACTAAACATTAGCATTAAATATTTTCAAAAAAAAAAAAAAACTGAATCCGACACCTAATTGCAAAAGGACAAACAAAATAAACTTGCCCTATACTACGTACCTACATTGCGAAAAAAAAAAGTTTAGACACCCGCACTTGTTATACCCTGTATCTTACAATCCTAACCAGAATCTATATACACTTATGTACCTACATAAGTATCTTGAAACCAAAAAAAACAAAAAGAATCACCTCACGATAACCCACAGAAGAGAAGAAACATATATACAAGTATGAATGTATGTATGCCCATACCAACGATGGTCAGCAACGTGCATCATAAAATCATAAAGAACGAAACTCAATTTCATAGGTTTATTCACTGTTAGTAAAGATATGTATATATTTTTTTTACAATCATTAGTTACTACCCTAGCTAGGTGAGCACATACGGTTAGATATTGTTATCAACAGAGAAATACTGAATCTATAACTTTGAATACCGAAGTTATTTAGAATACAATAAAAACAAACATGGTTTTTGTAACTTACAAAGAGTTCATACAATGTTGTTATCGGTCTTACCGAATAAAAATGTATATGATGCGATGTGTGTGAGCAGGGATGAAATTCAACCTGACTGGTGTCGATCTACATTCGATGTTTCAATTTTCAAGCTCGGTACTGTCAGGTTTGGTCTGATCTATAGTGACTAGATACGGCAGCTGACTATTAGGAGATGCTCAGCCATAAATATCCGCATTGAGAAAGTTGTTGAATCCCTGCAAGAAAAAGAAAAAAAAAATATGGTGAATCTGGTGGATGGTGATAGCTATAGCTTGAGGGTGGTTCTGAGGTACTTAGTTTTTGTCGATTACTCATTAGCTCAGAAACACACTGAGCTACAATGGTGAACTCATTCCTATAAATAGTTGATACTGCTCCATTATTGCACCAGAGTGGCTCCTGAAAAAGAATCAAAAGCTAAATAAAAAAAAAAAAAAAAAGATTCAAGTATAAACAGAATGTAAGCAAGATTACCTGTCTGTGATTTGCCCAAATGAGATTAGGGGTCCTACGTCCGGTCTCGGCCATTCTTTATATTTTTTTTTGATTTTTATGTTGTATCTTATCTACTTTGTGTAGCTTATGTTTTTGTCCAATTCCAATAATAGATAGGGAGATAATTGCAAAACATACGCGCGAGTTATAAACACTCAACTGTACCTCAAACAGGAAATAAGAGGAAATAATAAAATAAATAAGATCGCTAATGATCTACAAACATCCTAGTAAAGATTACCACAGGTAACAAGATAAAATACATAACAGACATTTTATGATCAACCAATCAAGATGATAATAACAAAACAAGATAAAATAAAATACATAACAGATATTTTATGACCAACCAAATAGACAAAAAGTAATTAACCAACACTACCATAAACCCTGAGGACAAGAAAACCAACTCATCAGGATAACGATATAAATAGATTCAACACGGAAGGAATTTGCCAGTAGTTGCAGAGTAGTATGTAAGAACTATGTATGTAAAAACTATTGAAATATTTTATTTGTTGAAAAGAAAATAAAGTTAACATTTAAAAATATATTTTTTTGAAGTAACCTTTTTTATTTCCGACTGATAAATATAATTGGGGGCTCAACCGGGATAGCTCATTATTAACGTAAAAAGTGAAAGTGAATAAAATAGTCAAATTTGCATAAGAACTTGTAAATACAATTAAGGCTTAAAAACTTTCAAAGTGAAATTGAAGCTATCAGCCAAATTTGTTTATAAATAGGAGAAAAACAAAGTATCCTGAAAGTGTAATCAATTGTGAACTAAAAGGAAGAAACTAGCAAAGCAATTCCCGTTCGCTCTATAAAGCCAGTATCCAGCAACAGATTGGAGAACCGCATTCTAAGAAGCAGAGAAAATTATTGGAAAATCATCGTAAGAAATTATTTTTAAGAAGTGAAATAAAAATTTTTAAAATGACTACAACAACTATAGATATTAAACAAACAATTGAATTAGCTATTGAACAGGCTACTGCTCAACAGCAGAATCAAATAGATGAATTAACAAAAAAAATTAGGAAATTTAACAGTTCCAAATAATGTAGAGACTATAAAAAACAAACGATAGATCCACAAATACAAGACAATGAAAGTCTTGACATTATTAAAAGTTTACCAACTTTCGAAGGTAGCAATGAGGGATATGTGAGTTGGCGAGAAGCTTGTCAAAATAGTATGAGTCTCTACGCTCCTGGAAGTAGACGATGTTTTGCTGCTTTAAGCATCATGAGAAATAAAATAGTTGGTCATGCAAATTCAGTTCTTACCAGTCATGGTACGGTACTTAACCTTGAAGCCATTTTAAGAAGATTAGACTTCGCCTACGCGGATAAAAGACCAATACATGTTTTAAATCATGAATTAAGTATGATAACACAGGGCAGAAAAACGTTAATAGAATTCTATAATGAAGTTACGGAAAAATTAACATTAATAATAAATAAAGTTATAATGACATATGGTACTTATAGTGAAACCACTGAGAAATTCAATGAATCATATAGGAAAAATGCATTAATAGCATTTATAAATGGTCTTCATCAGCCAATGTCTGATACGGTATTTAGTATGAAACCTGAAGATTTGCCCAATGCATTAGCCCAGGCTCAAGAGTTAGAAAGCAACAAAACAAGAAGTAAATTTCTGAATCAATACAATCAAAGAAATAATATTAGAAACGAAACATACGGTAATACATTAAGATACCAACAAAAACCCCAAAATAGTTATCAACAAACAAATAGGGCTAGCCACCAGAGTCCAGATCCAATGGAATTAGGATCTTCAGCTTATAGAAAAGTAACTCCACAGGAAATGCAAAGGTTTAGACAGGTACATAATAATCAAAATAATTCATTTAGGAATACTTACAATCAATTTAATCAAAATAGGAATTTTAATAGAAATTTCAGTCAGAATAAAAGAGAAAGAGAACAAAGTGTTCAATTAAGCTCCCAACCACCAAACAAAGTAAGGATAAACAACATTCAAGAGAATCATTTTTTAGACGGAACGTGGGATTACCCCACATATACAGAAGAATAAATAGCAAATGGTTAAAAATATTAATAGATACTGGAGCAACATCTTGTTACACGTCTCCAAAAATATTTAGTGATAAGAAAACATTGGAAATTAATAAAAGAGTAAAAACCGTGAATGGGTTTACAATTATTAAATATTATTATGAAATATATATTTTTGATAGAGTGGTTCGATTTTACGAAATTGAGAACCTAGAAGCAGATTGCTTGATAGGTTACAATCTTTTGCGAAGTGCAAATATAAATTTAAATTTAGAAAGAAATTTATTGATATACAATAATAAAGCAGAAAGGATGTTCATGGATGGCGAACCATTGCCATGGGAGAGTACTATAACACAAACAGGAAATGAAATTAAAGTTACCTTAGAGTCATCAAGTACGACTGACTCACGTTCTATTTACAGTCTCGAACCACGCCTTAATAACCAAGTAATCGAAAAAGTACAATCAGATCAAAACGTTGATATTCTGAATAAACAAGTTCGTTCCGTTATCGAAAAAAAACATTCAAAAATAAATATTACATTACCATTCCGTACAGATGTGGTGGCAGCAATAAAAACTAATATAGAATCACCAATATGGACAAAACAGTAGCCATATCCATTAAGTGCTTCAGAATTTATAAACAAGGAAATAAGTAAAATTCTAAAAGATAATACAATTAGGCCAAGTAAAAGTCCATATTCAAGTCCAGTGTGGGTAGTACCAAAAAAAGGGTTCAACGAAGATGGAACACCTAAGAGCAGGTTAGTCATCGACTTTAAGAATCTCAATGAACACACTATAAGTGACAAATATCTAATCCCAGACACAAATGTTATTTTAAGCAATTTGGGAAAATCTAAATACTTTTCAACGATAGATTTAGAAAGTGGATTTCATCAGATATTAATGAAAGAATCTGATATTCAAAACACATCATTTTCCGTGAATAATGGTAAATACGAATATATACGCTTGCCTTTTGGTCTAAAGAACGCAAATTCTATCAAACAGAGGTGGAATTTTTGGGATATGTTATCAGTGAGAATATAATTACTACCGATCCCAAGAAAATTACCACAATTAAAGAATATCCAGAACCAGAAAACCTTAGACAATTAAGAAGCTTCTTAGGAATGACAGGGTACTATCGTAAATTTATACAAAACTATGCTCAGATAACTAAACCCTTAACAATTCATTTAAATGGTGAAAATGGGAAGATATCAAAGAACCAGAGTAAGAAATGTAATATAAACATTGGAAATGAGGGTAGAAAAGCATTTAATAAACTAAAAGAATATTTAGTCGAAAATGTAAGGTTGACACAACCAGATTTTAAGAAAAAATTTATATTAACTACTGATGCCAGTAATGATGCAATCGGAGGGGTATTGTCGCAAGACGACAAACCAATTATATTCATTTCGAAAACGCTGAATAAAGCAGAGAAAAATTATGCAACAAACGAAAAAGAACTTTTCGCTATAGTATATGCCTTTAAGTATTTAAGGAATTATTTGTACGGAGTTGCAGACCTAGGAATACATACTGATCATCAACCCAAATATAAAAATGAAGCGCTGGCATGCTATAATTGAAGAATATGCACTGAAAATTATATAATAACGTTGTCGCGGATGCACTAAGCCAACAAAACCTAAATATAATAACAAATTCAAGTCAAACTATTCATTCCGCTGAAAGCAGTGATGACATACAAATAGAGACGACATCCTTGCCTGTTAATTGTTTTAAGCAACAGATAATATTAAATAGAGGTAATATAAGTTCAGAAAATATTGAGACATGTTTTAATAAACTGAAGAGGTAAACAATAACATATACAAACACTGATCAGGTCATCACTCTATTTAAAAAATATATAGTTCCAGGTACAGTATGTATCTATGCTTCTGATGAAGATCTATACGAAGTTAAAAGTAAACTTCTCGAAACATTCAGTAATAAAGTTTTACGATCTAAAATATATGCACAGGATATACCGAACAAAGAAAACCAGTTGAACATAATCACTGATACACACAAAAGAGCACACAGAGGAACTCTTGAAAATTATAATCAAATAAAGACAATATACTACTGGCCAAACATGAATAAACAAATTTCTTCATATACAAATACCTGTGTTGTTTGCAACGAAAACAAATACGATCGGAAACCAATAAAATTTCCTATAGGTACTAAACCCATACCAGAAAAAGATAGTGAACAGCTACATATAGATATTTTTTATGCAAGCAAAGAAATATACCTTACAGTCGTAGATAGTTATTCAAAGTTCTTAGTCGTACATCCTCTTGATTCTAAAGTTAGTATCGAACTCGAATTACTAAAAATTTTAAATATATTTCCTTATGTTAAAAACGTTATATGCGATAACGAATCCGTTTTTAAATCCGTGTTCTTTAAAAATACTTTAGAAAGAAAGAAAATTGAAATATATTATGTACCAGTTAGTCATTCTACGACAAACGGACAAGTAGAACGTACTCATAGTACACTAATCGAAATAACACGCTGTATTAAAGCAGAATACAACATAATAGATGATAAGCAGGCAGTGCTAGAAGCAGCACATAAATATAACGAAACAGTTCACTCTGTAACAGGCTTAAATCCCCAGGAAGTGTTATTCAACAAGGTAAAACACAATCTTAGGGAGATTTTGAAAGAAAAACAATTAAAAATGTTAAAGACACATAATGAAAATCGTGAAAGTAGAGAGTTTAAGAAAAACGAAATATTTTATGTGAAAAACCACGGCACTGAAAGAAATAAATTAAAAAAGAGGTTTAATCGTACCAAAGTAAAATTTTTATCGTACCAAAGTAAAATTTTATCATCATAAAAAAGATCAAATATTAAGTAACAAAGGTAAAATACATAAAGATAATATTAAATCTTAGATTTTTATTCTTTGCAGGAAATGGACTTCATAAAACATATTATGATTTTTATTACAATAAGAAATATTATTTTAATAAGATCAGATGTAATAGATTATTCTAGGAGTAAATATTTACTTATAGAAAATGGTAATACAGCAGTTTTTAAGAATATGGAACGTTATTCCATATGACGAACATTACTTATATTAATGAAATCATAGCGGAATTAGAAAAAGAATCAAACGTAGAAAACTTAAAATATGATTTTACCACCTTAAATTAAAACGAAAAATAATGTCAGAAATAACCTTAATGAGGACACTAATAGATGAAGTTAGAATTACCAGGTTCAAAAGAGCAATCAATACTATAGGAACGATACTTAGTTGGATATCAGGAGTACCTGACCATGATGATCATTTACTAGTAGAAAACAAATTAAATTAATTTATTTATGATAATAATAAACAAGCAACTACCAATTCACAGATCTTTCAAGCTATCCAAGAAATTACTAAAGTTTTAAATACTGAAAAAAATACATTAAAAATAAGAAGATTACAAGAAAGAAACAAATTAATAATACTAGAGTTACAAAACCTTATTCAAACTATTGCTTTAAGCTAAAGTTTTAAGCCCAATCATATTAAATAATAAAAGATATTCAAAAAATAACAAATAATGAACATGGAACTATGTCAATATCCGATCTTTTAGATGTTAGTGATTTTAAGATTGTTCAAACTGAAGATGTCATAATAATATTAATAAAATACCCAATCATTTATAAAAATTGTAAAATATTTGAAACAAGAGCAATCGAACAAAATAAAGAAAAAATAATAATTGATAAGAATATAGCAAAATGCAATGAATCATTTTACAATATTAAGGATTGTAAACAAGAAATAAATTTATATTATTGCAAAATAAATTATGAAAAATCATGTCTTTCAGATTTATTAAATAAAATTCCTACCAAATGCAATAAAACAAATGAAATTCAAAAAGAATTTGAAATTATAAAAGATGGAGCAATTTTATTAAAAAATAACCACACTGTAAATAATGATAAAATTAATGGTATTTATTTAATAACATTTAACGAAACTGTTAATATAGATAATAAAAACTATACAAACCCCACTCAAAAAATACTTAGCTATATAAAAACACATGCCATAAATGACTATGTTGTTGAGTCATACATATAAACCCAAATACTGAGCTAAAATTTAAGTTTGAGAATATTGACACATTAAGTTACTTAAATATAACAAAATCCAAGTCAGTTATTGGAATAAGTACTATAAGTATAATTATTGTAATTATTATTATATTAACCTTATTTTTTAAGAAAAAAGAAATCAAAATCAACAACAATATACTGATGGAACATATAATCGAACCAACGGCTCCACAACAAGAGATGACATTAGAAAAAGGACTTTCAGAAACATATTGATGAATCGGGGCGATTCATTTTGAGCGATGGGGGCAGTTATAAACACTCAACTGTACCTCAAACAGGAAATAAGAGGAAATAATAAAATAAATAAGATCGCTAATGATCTACAAACATCCTAGTAAAGATTACCACAGGTAACAAGATAAAATACATAACAGACATTTTATAATCAACCAATCAAGATGATAATAACAAAACAAGATAAAATAAAATACATAACAGATATTTTATGACCAACCAAATAACTAAATAAGATAAAGATACAAAAAATAATTAACCAACACTACCATAAACCCTGAGGACAAGAAAACCAACTCATCAGGATAACGATATAAATAGATTCAACACGGAAGGAATTTGCCAGTAGTTGCAGAGTAGTATGTAAGAACTATGTATGTAAAAATTATTGAATTACTTTATTTGTTGAAAAGAAAATAAAGTTAACATTTAAAAGTATATTTTTTTGAAGTAACCTTTTTTATTTCCGACGGATAAATATAATTCGCGCACATTTTTGTTTTACGTTTTTATATATTATTTGAAGTGTGAATGCGAATGTCAGACGTGACTTAAGACTCCATAGATTTAACGAAATAGCGCGACCTGGCGAACAATAGATTAAGTTAGAGGGAGAAATGTGCAATAGGAAATAGTAGTGTTAGGAAGTACCAAATCAAACTAGATTTGAAAACGAATTATTTTGTGCAATATTTGATTGATTATTAACCTAAACTGAGAGCAAAGACTGATAGAGATAGTTTATAAGTATTATCAATTAGCTTAGATTAGTTTCATTGAATTATTTATAGTTTTAAATATGAAGTAGTAAAAAAGTATTTAGTACGGATTGACACACACTTCATGAATTATGAACGGAGACGACTGTGACGAACAAAAGTAGGAGAAGGGACAAATAGAAAGAACGAAAGAAATAATACATAAGAGGAGAACGAAACTGGGGCAAAAGACCAATGACCTGGGTGTTGCAGTAATGACGTCTTTTTAGTCATTTGAAAAGAAAAGTGCAACGGAAAGCATCTTACTTAAGATATAGACAGTGCGGTACTTGCGATTTATCCGTAATTTTTGGTACATTGAAGCAAAGTTTCGTTTGAATAAAAATGTTATTTGAATAGACAGAAATTCCATCTAGACGAGTTTATGTACAAGAAATAATTTTTTTGTGTAGGTGGGAATAATTTTTTTTACATAAAGATCAATTTAGTGAAAATAAAAATTTTAATAGAAAACCTAACTGGCATTCGCGATAGGAGGAGGCTCATTGGCACAGCTCTTGGAGGTAACAATTTTACACCAATTTCAAAGCAGAGGTAAATAAAATATAAGATAGGAATTATAGAGAAAATGATTCAGAGCAAAATTTAATCGCGGAATTATCCTTAGGTTAAGGGTTAGAAAAAATCCATTTTCTTGCTCATCACATGATCGAATAACCGGCTATCCTATACGTATATCTACTTTCATATATATATCCACCGTATAAATAGTGTAGATACATGTTGCTCATGCATGGTATATAGGTATATGCAGATAAGAGGAAGGAGATATAGATCCTGAATCGAAACGTTTGGTCGAGATGAACCTTAGCCTCTGTATTAATTTTTGAGTAGAACGCCCCATTATAAGGAATTCTGGTGGATTCTCCAACTAACGTCACGGGGATTCCAAGAAACCACGTGAACGTGTAACAAATAGTGGATCTTGAAGGTGTTTTAAAAAGGAGGTGCGATAAATACACGTGAATCCAGAATCTTCAACGGACTGATTTGACCTTCTGTCTTTTACATTTTTTTTTCTAATCTTTTATCTAATCTTAATTATTTTTATTTTTTTCTGAAGTAACGTATTTATATACACACGTAAATGAATAATTTTCCTTTTTGCTTAAAATTCTTTTAGTTTTCTTTTCCCTTTTTATTATAAATTTAGAGTAAAAGTGAAGAAGAGGTGGAAGGGTTATATATATATTGAATTTTTGTATTGAGTTTATGAAGTGAATATCTATATATCTATATATATATATAACAAACAACAAAAACAAAAAATAAGGTGCGCGATCAAGGTCCAAAGGTAAAGGCCAGACATACCGTCACCCAGGAACGTGCTGCCGGCAGGACCTCGTGGGACGAAGAACGTAAGTTTCTTTCCTTTTTTTTTGATATAGAACAATCATATACATATATAAAATTGGGTTTATGACTAAAATATATATATGGGTGTATGAATGAAATCTTCAGGGTAGCATAGTGCTCATAATAAGAGATTTTTATTTGGTTAGTCGCACTCTTCCAACTGTTCCCTTTAAAATTTTTTTTTTATTTTACTTTTTTTTTCTTTAAATATCATAAATTTTGAATTTGTATTGTGTTATATTATTAATATTTATATTGTAAATTTAATGGTCTATGGCCAGAGCGATTAAATTGAACTTTGGTGGTGTAAAAATATGGTTTTTGAGTTAATTATAATAAATATGGATTGCTAAATCTTTTGCAATGGTGGATTGACCAGGCCGGCTTTTTTGAAGTGGAGGTAACGACCAATGAGAGTAAGGTGACTCGAGAGGACGCGACGAACGTTTGACATAGGTATGTTAATATAACCACTGACTAGTTAACATTATCGTGATTGGAAGTTGCATTGGGGGTCATTTCCGAGAACCAGGCCAAGGAGATGACATAGGTTGTATCTTTTACTAGAGATACAAGGGTGGGAGGCCATCTGTTGACAACAAGATCAGTCATTGCTTCTGTCGATTTGACGAACCATTGTCTGGGAGAGACAGTGGGGTGGAAATGAATTTTCTTTGAAGAAAAAGAAAAGAAGAGATTTTTTTTTTTTGATTAGAGTTTAGATAGTTTTAGATTAGGGATTAAGCAGCAGATAATGAAAATTCATTATATCCAAGGGGGATATAAATATTATTATATTTATTAAAGATTTAGAGATAAGGTTAGCGTTTAGAAAAAAAAAAAAATAGAAATTTTCTTTTCTCTCATGAAAATTTCGTTCCCAACCCCATCCTTTCTCTCAGGCAGTGGCATAGGTCACTTAATTTGTGGGTTTCCTTAATTTTTATTACTTATCCTAATCCTTATGCGATTCCTAATTCCTTATCCTGATCATTTTTTTTCCAGTCCTATCCTATCGCTATACGAAGGCATGATATTTTTTGATTACTGAGCGGGAGGTGCATGGAAAGGGTCAAGAACCGCCCCCATCCGTCGAGTTAAGCCAAGCTGAAATCAAGCATGCCACGGCCCCTCTTCCGGCACCGAAGACATACCCCTGTGGTTCCCAGACTCGTAACAATGGCGCCCAACGTTACGAACGGCTACGGGATCAATTGAGACTTCAAGGAGGTTATTTTGATTTATCAAGGTCATCCCATTGGACTTGCAATTATCTCCTATCTTTAATTTTTGTCATGAAATTTTAAATCCTTATCCCATATGGCGCAAGTTTAGTTCCGTACAATCTTTTTGTGGGCGATGGATAAAAGACAGCTGTCCAACCCTATAGGTCGATAACCAGGTGGTTTTGTGATGTAGTCTGAAGTCTATCGCATCTCAAAAGGCAGAATAGGATAAACAGGTCGAACACTTGGTGCTAACCATTGATTCAGGCCCAGCCAGACGACTAGTGAGGCCCAAGTTTTGGATATGTAAATCCTATTAGTGTGGAAGTTTATCTTTCACGAGGCGTGCGAGGTCGAAAACCAGATCGGCTACTTTAGATGAGGCTGAAGTTAACCCACCACCCCAAGAGCTTGCCAGTGGGCAGGATTAGTTTAATCCGAAATCCTTTTTCTGATTCAGAGGAACTCGATGAAAGAACGGGTGGGGGTAAGGTTCAATTTGAAGGGTTGCCAAATTCAAGTGACGAAGCAATTGCCCAAGTACGGGGAACATCTATTGAATCTGAGCCGGTCGTGCTAAGGTAGGTGAACGAACACAACAATTAAATAAGGAGAGGTTACAAATCATGCAGACAGACCTAGTATTAAACGAATCAGAGAATAAGACGGAAAAACAAGTTTCAAGTGACGGTATTAGTCAAGTTATTGATTCCGCAGTCTCACGAGCTTTTCATGAAACTCAGTCAAAAACAATGGCAGTTTTGGCTGAGCAAATGAAAAATATGACAGCCATGAGTAAGATGGTAGACCTAGTCACAAATAATGTTATGACGATTCACGAACGCCTACGCTTAGTAGAAAAATCAACGATCTCGCTGCACGTGAAACATGAACAGATAAAATCACCAGAGTCGGTCACAAACCCAAATAAGTCTGTGGACTTAACGTCCCCTCAGAGGCAACCAAATCCTGAACCGAGCTCTGACAGCCAAGGATCTGTAAGGAGGGTTGAGTTACACAAATGGAACATCAAATTTGATGGTACCCCAAAAAAAATGACGGTCGAAAGTTTTCTATTTAGGATCGAGCATCTCCAGAAGACAAATAGATTTTCTCATGACCATATGTATACGAATTTTCACTACCTATTGACAGGATCCGCTGAAAAATGGTACTGGCAATACTTAGAGGAGAATCAGGGTGATGAGATGTACAATTATTACGACCTAAAAGCTGAATTTTTGAGACAGTTCCGTGATCGCAAGGGAGACCTGAAATTCTCCGAGCAATCATGGATAGAAAACAGCAACCACATGAAAGCTTCGATGAGTTTTACGAAGACGTAAGAGCGCTTACATTACAAATGAAGACTAGACCAAGTGCAAAAGATCTAGTCTCAATGGTACGACAAAATATAAAAGACAGGGTTGCAAACCTTATATTTGGGTGTACTGTTAGGGATATATCAGATTTAAGAGAAGAATGCCGACGTGCAGAGAAGCATCTTTCACCTAGGGAAGCTAGATATAAAAAATAGGTGAATGAGATAGGGGGAAGGAAGACCGAACTTTTGACTGACAACACTTCAGCGGCATGTCCGTCCACTTTTCATTCACTAACGTGCTTCTGTTGTGGGAAAGGAAACATTTCCTTCAGTTGTGCCAACTGTCAGGAAAACCCGAAAGTCGGGGGAGCAACCGGGAACACACCACTGACAAAGGCAGGTATCCCGGAAAAGATGAATCCGCCACAATAAAAATTTTAAAAAGAGATAGAGAACAAATAACAGGACGATTCAAGGCCAACATCTCATGGGGTGGAAAAACCCAACAGATGGAGTTGTATGTTGTTCCCTCATTACAACAGCAACTTTATCTAGGGGTAAATTTCTGGAGAACTTTCAAAGTGGTTTCAAACATTATCAGTAGCCTTGATATTCCGTCATCGCCACAGGGGCAGGAGATTGATCCTTTGCGAAAGCTTACACCAGAGCAAACTGAGGAGTTGGAGCGGGTCAAGGATGCATTCCCTTCGTTAGCAGTACTGGGATTGGGTAAGACAACAATCGAAGAGCATGTCATTGAAATGGAAGACGACACCATTCCCATTAAACAGAAACATTACCCGATCTCACCTGTGGTGCAAAAGCTAATGTACGCCGAGCTCGATTGTATGCTCGAGTTGGGAGTTATCGAAGAGAGTAACAGCGCATACAGCTCACCAGTTGTTCTGGTTCGTAAGCCAGGCAAAAACAGACTTTGCTAAGATTCACGGAAGGTGAACGCAGCCACGAAAAAATTTGCGTACCCTCTCCCACACATTGAAGGGATTTTGAGTCGACTTCACCATTCGCATTTCATCTCGAGTATCGATTTGAAGGACGCATTTTGGCAGATTCCTCTGGAGATGAAATCGAGGGAGAAGACGGCTTTCACAGTCCCTAGGCGGCCGTTGTACCAATTCACGGTTATGCCGTTTGGTTTGTGCAACGCTGCTCAGAGAATGTGCAAGCTCATGGACAAGGTCATTCCCGCTCGTTTGAGAGAGAATGTCTTTGTTTATCTGGATGACCTCTTGGTTTGCTCTCCAGACTTTGAAACCCACATGAGCGTTCTCAAAGAGGTAGCGGGATGTTTGCGGGTAGCGGGTCTGACGATAAACGTGGAAAAGAGTAAATTTTGTTTTAAAGAGATCAAATACTTAGGCTACTACGTCGGTGACGGATGTTTGAGAACTGATCCTGAGAAGGTTTCAGCAGTGAAGGACTTCCCTATTCCAAAGACCCCCAAACAACTTCGTCGCTTCCTAGGCATGACGGGTTGGTACAGACGCTTTATACCAAATTTTGCATCTGTATCAGCCCCAATGACAGACTGTCTTAAAAAGGGAAAAGATTTCAAAATGACAGATGAAGCACTCGTTGCCTACGAAGACCTAAAAACGGCTTTAGTGACTGCACCTATACTGACAAACCCTGACTTCAACAAACATTTTTACATCCAATGCGACGCATCATCTTCAGGTGTAGGGAGTGTCCTTTTTCAGATGGACGAAGAGAAAAACGAACGACCCATAGCATTCATGTCTCAGAAACTAAATCCCGCTCAGCGGAATTACACTGTGACTGAACTTGAATGCTATGCGGCCGTTTTGTCAGTAAAGAAGTTGCGAGCCTACATTGAAGGCTTGCCATTTACTATAATAACCGATCACGCGAGTCTCAAGTGGCTGATGACACAAAAAGACTTGAGTGGTCGGCTGGCTCGGTGGAGTTTCAAGCTTCAAGGCTTCGACTTCACCATAGAGCATAGAAAAGGTATTCTCAATGTGGACCCGGATACTCTCTCAAGAATCCATATGGACGAGATCAGTACCGGAACGCCATAAGTTGACTTCAATTCACCATACTTTTCATCAGAAGAGTATGTGGAATTGAAGAAAACCATAAACGAGAACAAAGACAAACTTCCTGATACATGCATATCAGATGGTTACGTGTACAAAAGAACTGAAAGACGGACTGGAGACCCCATCCAAGAAGACAGAGCCTGGAAACTCTGGGTACCGAGGGAGTTGAGTGAGGGTCTTTTGAAAACATCACACGATTCCTTCACTGCTGGTCATGGGGGGATTCATAAGACGCTCGCTAAACTATGGCAAAAATACTTCTGGCCTAACATGACGATTGACGTACAAAATTACGTGAAGAACTGCGACATATGTAAGTGCAATAAGGCAACAAACGTTTTTTTAAGGCCACCCATGGGACAACAGACATTGACTGAAAGACCTTTTCAAAGACTATACATTGACTTTTTAGGACCGTACCCGAGGACAAAAACTGAAAAATACGCATATTTTTATTGTACTTGACCATTTCAGTAAATACGTATTTTTAAAGCCTATCCGCAAAGCAACAGCAGCTGAGGTAGTAAAATATCTCGAAGAATCTGTCTTCCACATGTTCGGTGTACCCGAGTTCATTCACTCTGACAATGGAAAACAATTCGTTTCCGAATTGTTTTCCAGCTTTTTAAAAAAATACGGCGTCAAACACAAACGAACCGCTTTCTATTCTCCTCAAGCAAATGCTTCAGAAAGAGTTAATCGATCTGTGTTAGCGAAAATTAGATCCTATTTAGATAGTGATCAACGTAATTGGGATACTCTTGTTAGTAGCACTGCATTTTCTCTGAGATGTGTAGTACATGCTGCCATAACGTATGAACCATATTATGCTGTGTTTGGTACCCAAATGGTTCAACATGGCGACACTTATGAGCTTCTTCGCAGATTAAACATGCTTAAAGACACGAATGTAGAGATCACGAACAAAGCTGACAAGTTAGCAATATTAAGAAAAAACATATTTGATAATTTAAAATAAGCTCATGACAAGTCCACAAAAGTCTACAATACAAGAAGTACAAATATTTCATATAAATACGGACAGATCGTTTATAGACGTAACTTAAAACAAAGTAAATTAGTCGATCAATACAATGCCAAATTAGTAAGTAAGTAAGTAGTAGTAAGTAAGTAAGTAAGGTTCATTTATTTTGTCTAATGAAATCAATACATTCACATATTATAAACGAAGTTTTAAGCTATGGCATTGCCGTCAGCTCGCTTGGCAATTTTAACAAAAACGTTATTTTATTTATTATTTTACAATATTCAAAATTCAATTTTTTTTTTTTTTTTTTTTTTTTTTTAAGAAACGTAATTTAGTTTAGATAGGTATCGCATAACTATTCAAACTCACTAATTAATAACAATCGATAATTATACGCACTTTTTAAAAAATAGTAAAGTTTTTTCCAGTTTTGGCCATTAAGAAAATCGATAGTTTCCTGCATCGTCAATGTTTTCTTACCAAGGTATGTTTGTCTTTGCACTTTGTAAATTGGACAGATTGCGATGACGTGGAAGCAATCCTCTCTCTCTTTCAAATTACAAAGAGAACAAAATTGGTCAAAGCTTCCGTAATACGGTGTTCCATTAAGTCCAAGAACTTCGCACCTGGCTTTAAAAATCAGTGAAATTTCTTTGTAGTTAAAAGAGTCTCGGAAGTAATTGTCATCCATTAAATTGTGCTTGAGTTGCGAATACAATATTCTACTCTCCGATTGTTGGGCTTCCACTTCAAAAAGTATTCTTTGAGTATCCTCGAACTTTTGAATCGTGAGATATAAGCGTTTTTTTAGGAGGTTAAGATCACTAGGCATTTCATTTAGATCCACACCGTACACTTGACCAAGATTCTGCCATTTTGCCATCCACCAGTCCTTGTTTCTGATTTCATAGATCAGCATTTTCTTTGTTAACCGTGTATCAGGTAGATCGAGTACTTTTAAAATAAAGTCAGCTTGCAGTTTAAGTGTGCTCACAAGAAATTTCGCCAACCCTGTTTCAAGATAAATTGCATAGTTGGGCGTTTTTATAGGCAAATTAAACAATTTCTTGACGAAGTTTCTATTGAACTTTTCCAAGTCTTCGAATTCTTCTGAGCCCCATACTTGTGCAGCATAGAACAAGGTTGATTTTACCACTGCATCAAAGACCTTATACTTTGTGGAGAGCAGTATGTTTTCATTATAAAAAATATTTCTCCAGGTGGAGTTAATAAGTCTTTGCGAAACCTTCGATTTCTCCATGATGTGCTTCTTGAAATCCAACTTTGAGTTAAGCACCACTCCCAAATATTTATATTCATTTACGACATCTAGACGATTTTGGTTGATGTTCCAATTATATCTTTGTGATTCTGCACCTCGATGAGATGAAGAGAAGATCATTACTTTTGATTTGTCCGTGTTTATTATAAGCCTCCATTTCGAACAAAATGAAGAAAGACGATTTATCATAAGTTGCAAATGTTGAGGAGTTTCAGCTAAAATCACTAAATCGTCGGCATACATCAACACATTAATAGTTAAGTTTTCAATTCTTAGACCTCCAGGAAGTTCAGGTACAATGTCGTTAATGAAGAGGGCAAACAATAGTCCGCTGAGAGGGCAACCCTGTCTGACACCACTATCTGTTTTAAAATACTCTGAAAGATTCGAGCCATCCCAAACAGCTGCCTCTGTTCCAGAATACATACTCCGCAATATCTGTAAAAATTTGGTAGATACTCCTAACTGTGATAGTTTGTAAAAAAGTGCATTTCTGTTTACAAGGTCAAAAGCTGCCTTAAAGTCGACGAATAGTGCATATACTTTCTTCTTTCTAGCTTGGAAACCTCTTATTATTGATGTGAGACTGAAAATGTGATCGATAGTTGAGTAATTTTTTCGGAATCCTGCTTGCAGATCGGTAAGGATATTTTTTTCCTCCACCCACTTTTCAAGTCTTTTGGCAAGAATCGTGCAAAATATTTTGGCAATAATGTTCATGAATGATATGCCACGATAGTTTTCAACACTTTCGAGTGAGCCTTTTTTGTGGATTGGAAAAATTATTGACTTTTTGAACGATTCTGGTACGATTGCACTTTGTAAAATATTATTGTAGAGTCTTAGCAATTGCAATATAAGAGTTGTAGATGCGTTTTTGAAGAACTCATATGGTATTCTATCCTCCCCCGGTGCTTTGCCATCTTTGGATTGTTCAAGGGTTTGCTCTATTTCCGGCACAATTATTTCTTGATCCAAAATTTCATCGATTATATATGGGTCTACAGTGGTATACGAAACAATCGTCTGAGATGTTACTAAAATGAATAGCCAGATCTCCTGAAGAAACACTCGTCCCTATTGAAAATCCTGATCCATTTATCTCTCTTGCGATTTTCCAGAACTCTTTGGAGGATTTAATATTTATAAGTTGAGCAGCTTGGTTGTTTTTAAACTGGATCTTCTTGGTGTTGCATAGACTTTTATAATAAACATTATAATCAACGTACCACTTCCTTAATATTTCTGATTCCGTATCCCTCCATGCGTTTAAAAGTGCAAACGATTTTTTTCGAGCATTCATACATTCATTGTCAAACCAAGTTTGTTCGAATACTTTATTTCTAGATGATGGCCTGATTATTGCAGAGTTTCTTATACAATTCGTTATCTGTGATGCAAGTACTTCAACAGAATCCACATTTGACACGTTTATAAAGTAACTATCAATAGATCGGTTATAATTGTTAATGTTTTGAATTTTCCAGTTAAATTTTGGCAGAAGTTTCAGATTTGGTCGCCCAGTCGGGTTAGAATTTTTCCATTCAACAACTATGGGCATGTGGTCAGAGTGAGTTTTTGGCTGTACTTCAAACCTTGTGATTAGGTCGACCCATTCGTTGTTAACAGCGCAGTAATCTATGACAGACTTTCCTTGACCTCCAACAAAAGTATAATCACCATCTGTGTCACCATCAGCGCACCCGTTCAAAACAATTAAGTCATAGGCTTGGAAAATTTCCAGCATTTGTATACCATTTTGGTTGCATACGGTATCTTTGGATGTTCGGTTGTTAAAGCGGTTGGTAAGATACCCTTCTTGGAAATAAGTTGAGGTTTGCAAGCTGCCAAATTAGGACCCAAGTTCATTAAATCAATTATATTAAATCCGATTGGCAACTCTTTATATGAAGTAGGTAACCTGAGGGGAGAAAAGGTGGGTGTCTTTCACGCGAAAGATTTACATGCCTAAACCCCACATGGACAATAAACTGTGATACAAATTCCTGACGTACTCAAGCTGCTATTGCTTTAGCTATACTGTGATATGAGTGTTTGTGCTGTATAGAGGGTTTATTTATTTATTAAGATATTTATTTATTTTATTTATTTATTAACTTATTTATTTATTTATTTATTTATTTATATATTTTATGTATTCGTTTACTTTTTTTATATATATATTTAGTTAATAACTGATTAGTTTTGATCTAAAGATTTATGACAGAAAATTATTCATAGATTTATATTGTAGACTGAAATCAAAATCCTAGTTAGATTTAGAGAGAGAAAAAACAAAGACCGCTTACCAAAGTTTGAGGGTAACCAAATAACATTCAATTAAGAAGGTCATTAGCTATGAAACATTCAAAAAACCCTGAATTATGAATATTAAACACAATATTTCATGTTAATGACGAAGCTTCAGACAACTTTCAATACCCGGCTTGGCTGAAATTATATAAAGTATTATCAGAGCGTGAGACGTGCCACACATTACAGAACGGCATTTTTAACTAAGAAGGTACATACTGTAATTTCATCGTATAAAAAATATTAAAACACACGCTACAGACGTCCTCTTTTTGCGAGGTAAGTCTCCTCCCGACCACTCGATAACTTACGTCGATCTTGTTACGTAGTCATCCGCGCCATAAAGTTCTCGAAACAAAATAAATACACTTCGGTTTCAACCACCAACTTTCCATGTTCTACGTGCTCTAAATATTTCAATCAAATAACCTACACATTGCGAGATATAGGTGATTAAAACGAAATCACTTCGACTCAACTCCGAATCGCTAATCCATCAAGTGAAATACTAAACATTAGCATTAAATAATTTCAAAAAAAAAAACAAACTGAATCAGACAACTAATTGCAAAAGGACAAACAAAATAAACTTGCCCTATACTACGTACCTACATTGCGAAAAAAAAAAAGTTTAGACACCCGCACTTGTTATTCCCTGTATCTTACAATCCTAACCGGAATCTATACACACTTATGTACCTACATAAGTATCTTGAAACCAAAAGAAAACAAAACGAATCACCTCACGATAACCCACAGAAGAGAAGAAACATATATACAAGTATGAATGCATGTATGCCCATACCAACGATGATCAGCAACGTGCATCATAAAATCATAAAGAACGAAACTCAATTTTATAGGTTTATTCACTGTTAGTAAAGATATGTATATATTTTTTTTACAATCATTAGTTACTACCCTAGCCAGGTGAGCACATACGGTTAGATATTGTTATCAATAGAGAAATACTGAATCTATAACTTTGAATACCGAAATTATTTAAAATACAATAAAAACAAACATGGTTTTTGTAACTTACAAAGAGTTCATACAATGTTGTTATCGGTCTTACCGAATAAAAATGTATATGATGCGATGTGTGTGAGCAGGGATGAAATTCAACCTGACTGGTGTCGATCTACATTCGATGTTTCATTTTTCAAGCTAGGTACTGTCAGGTTTGGTCTGATCTATAGTGACTAGATACGGCAGCTGACTATTACTTAGGAGATGCTCAGGCAAAAATATCCGCATTGAGGAAGTTGTTGAATCCCTGCAAGAAAAAGAAAAAAAAAAAATATGGTGAATCTGGTGGATGGTGATAGCTATAGCTTGAGGGTGGTTCTGAGGTACTTAGGTTAGGTTAGGTTGAAGTGGCTGCCAGCAAGGGACTGACACACTTAGACCATAAGTTGGTCCGTTGTGATACCACGTGAATCTAGAGTGATTTTCTCCCCCTCGTTAAAACCAGTTGGAGCTTCTAATGAAGCGTGCGAGACTACTTATGTCTATGTTTGTCAGATCACTAG
This sequence comes from Melangyna quadrimaculata, assembly GCA_949320155.1. Lineage (NCBI taxonomy): Eukaryota > Metazoa > Arthropoda > Insecta > Diptera > Syrphidae > Melangyna > Melangyna quadrimaculata. The sequence continues at coordinate 112,617,548 of OX439484.1, forward strand.
GATCATTGAAGAAGAAGTCTCCGAGATGAAGCCTACGTCTTTTAGATAGGGCAGGGCATGTGCAGAGAAGATGAGAAACAGATTCTTCCTCCTCTTCATCCATACAGCTCCTACAAAAATCGTTTGCGAAAACTCCAAGCCGCTTTGCGTGCTTGCCTATAAGACAGTGCCCGGTTATGACACCAATTACGGAGCTGATATGCAATCTGTTCAAAGATATCAAACACTTAGAGCGCCTCACATCTAGCGTAGGCCAGATCTGTTTTGTCGCCAGGCAAGTGGTTACGTTGTTCCACCTAAGGTTTGTTCTCCTTAAAGCATATTGCTTCAGCAAAAATTTGCATTTAGCTATAGGCATACCGGTGTCTACCTTTTCAGGTAAAATAGGTAGTCTTGTTCCAACTTTGGCGAGTTCATCAGCTTTACAATTACCCGGAATGTCCCTATGGCCCGGCACCCAACAAAGGAGAATTTGGAACTGCTGCGCCATCTCTATAATAGATGATCGACAGTTAAGGGCTGTTTTAGAGTTTGTAGAGACACAGTCGAGAGATTTTATGGCAGCTTGGCTGTCTGAGAAGATGCGGATATCAGAAGTCAATATCACGTTTTCCTTAAGCCAAGATAAAACTTCTTTTATCGCCAAAAGTTCCGCCTGAAACACGCTACAATGGTCTGGAAGACGAAATGCGAGACTTAAATTTAATCTTTCTGAGTACACGCCTCCACCAACCCCATCATCGGTTTTTGAACCGTCCGTATAAAAGTGAATCGAGTCGTCTTCCAAGAATGTCACGTCCTCCCATGTGGATCGGGAGGGTATGGCAACTTGAAAATTTTTATCGAAACGGAATTGTGGGATGGTGTAGTCAATTATACTTGGAAGTGATCTGTATGAGTTCAGAATAGTAGAGTGGCCTATTTCATTATTGGTCCACTGTGAAGAGGCTTTAAGACGGATTGCCGAACTTGCTGCCGTTTGTTTACTAAATATATCGAGGGGTGTCAGATGAAGAAGAGTGTCCAGTGCCGCGGAGGGAGTAGAACGAAGTGCTCCACTTATACACATGCAAGCTGATCTTTGGACTTTACTAAGTTTATCGCGGTTAACCGCTATATCTAGAGCTGTCCACCATACTGCCACCCCATATGTTAGAATCGGTCTAATTACCGAGATGTATAGCCAGTGAGTGATGTTCAAAAGGGTAGTTATGTGCATTCAAGAGAACACAAGCGTCCACAGGTTTTTCTCAAAACCCACCTCTGTCTACCAACTCCTACTCTCACCTCCAGTGGTGAACATCGGGTGTCTAGTACCTCAGCTGGAGACGGGGTTTAAATCCCCGTGGAAAGCTGTTGGGGACAGCCAACGAGAGAGGGGGGGGAGGAGTGTTCCCACTAAGGCACTTCTCCTTTCATCGAGGCGGCAGCGGACGAATTCTCTAGATGGAATCAACGGTGGCGTCTACAGTTCCAGTTAGGTTGAACTACTTAGTGAACACCTTACATGGGCTACTACGACATATTTGTAGCTCAGGCCTATAAGGAGCGGTTTATCCGGCTCCCTACCCTTGGAGTTATACGAAGGGTCTGGTCCTCCGGGTCGGGGGTTGTGCGTCGGGGTAACTTCCCTACCACGTAAAAAAAAGTTGTTCCGAAACAACAACAAGCCTCGGATATGGATGATTTTAAAGTTGACGACCCCGGCAAACGAAACAAGGACAATGAATTTCGGATCTGCACGTGGAACGTCCTGTCCTTATACAGAACACGTGCAGCCGAACAATTAGTGGAGAACCTGGACAGGCTAAAGGCTGACGTAACAGCCATCCAGGAAGTGCGATGGGATGGAGAGGGCGTACGGAGACTGAAAACGTGTGACATCTACTACGGCGGGTGCTTGAAGGAACAGGGTCAGCGGCTCTTTGGGAAGTCTTGGGCTTCCGAAGTGTAAGCGAGCGCCTGGTCACAATCCGCATCAAAGGCAAATTTAAGAACATTTCGCTGATTTGTGTTCACGCCCCCCATGAAAGGAGAGAGGACTCAACCAAAGAAGCATTCTACGATCTCCTGGAGACAACGTATGATATGTGCCCGGAGAACGACGTGAAGATCATTCTTGGTGACTTCAACGCAAGATTCGGAAAGGAGGGCATCTTTGGTTCGATAGTCGGAGGACACAGCCTACACGACGAAACTTCCGGCAACGGACACAGGCTGGCAGACTTTGCGGCGGGGCGAAATGTCATCATCTCAAGCACCTACTTCCCACACCTCAATATACACAAGGGCACTTGGCGGTCGCGTGATCAAGTAACCGTCAACCAAATCGACCACGTTGCGATAGATGCGAGACATGCTTCCAGTATCTTGGACGTCCGAACGTTCCGAGGGGCCAACATTGACTCGGATCACTACCTGGTGGTAGCTAGACTACGTATGCGGACAACGCAGAGCAGATGCTGTGAAAAGATTCGATGTCGAGAAGCTTAAATCGCAAGAGACTGCCAGAACTTTTGCAGACCACGTAACTCTTAATCTCTCAGGAGGTCCGCCACCACCATCAAGTGCAGAGGACCAGTGGGAACACTGTCAACAAGCCATCAGAAGTGCCGCCTCTGATGTGCTGGGTTTCACTAGGCGAATACAACGAAACCCCTGGTTCGATGAAGAGTGCCGGCTAGCGCATGCAGCTAAGGACGAGGCCTACCAGGCAATGCTGCAGACTCGAACAAGAGCTGCTGAGAGAGTGGCCCGGGAGCTCTACGGGCTGAAACGAAAAGAGGAACGCCGACTTCTCAGGAGGAAAAAGAGAGAGCACGAGAAGCGGGCGGTAGAGTCTATTGAGGGTTGTAGCGATAGGGGAGATGTTCGAAAATTTTATCAGAGGGTGCAGCGATCCACCCAAGGATTCAAGGCTAGAACGGAAGCCTGCCGAGATGAGAGTGGGAATATGGTAGTAGACACACAGTCAGTGCTGAGGATCTGGAAAGAACACTTCTCTAGACTGCTTAATGGCGAAGACAGCCAAGATGCCGCTAATAGGCAGAACGCTCCATTCAACTTGGACGATGATGGCCAAGAGTTCCGTCCACCCGACCTAACTGAAGTGCGGCTGGCGATATCCAAACTTAAGTCGTACAAGGCTGCAGGTGCGGATGGCTTACAAGCCGAACTATTTAAATCAGCGGGAGATGAATTGGCTAGGAGCATACACCAGCTCATCTGCAAAATTTGGTCGGAGGAAAGTATGCCCGATGAATGGAACCTCAGTATAGTGTGCCCCATCCATAACAAGGGAGACGTTCTGAAATGTACCAACTACAGAGGAATTAGTCTCCTAAACGTCGCTTATAAAATCTTGTCGGTCATCCTGTGTGACCGCTTAAAACCTTTTGTCAACGATCTGATCGGCCCATATCAGTGCGGTTTTAGGCCAGGCCAGGCAAGTCAACCGTCTATCAAATGTTCACACTCCGACAGATTTTAGAAAAATCCCGGGAATTCCAGATCCATACACACCACCTTTGTATCGATTTTAAAGTCGCGTATGATAGCGTGAAAAGGAACGAATTATACAGAGCCATGTCGAGTCTCGGCATCCCTGCCAAACTCGTCCGCTTGTGCAGGATGACGATGGAGAAATCTCGCTGCTCTGTCAAAATTGGTAAGAACGCCACCGATTCCTTTGATGTTGAGAAAGGATTGAGGCAAGGCGACGCGTTATCATGCAACCTATTCAACATCGTTCTTGAAGCCATTGTACGCAACGCACATGTCAACACCAGCGGTACAATCTTTCAAAAGTCCGTTCAATTGCTTGCATATGCGGATGACATAGACATTGTCGGCAGAACGAAGCGAGCTGTGGCAGGGGCATTTGCGAGCATTGAATCGGAGGCGGCTAGAATGGGATTGGCGGTTAATGAGGACAAGACGAAGTATATGCTGTCATCGAGAGAGGAATCTCAACATCGTCGACTCGGGCAAAATATCACGATGGACAGATATAACTTCGAAGTTGTCAAGGACTTTGTCTACCTGGGCTCCACTATTACATCGCAGAATGACATCAGTGCAGAGATCAGGCGAAGAATTAATCTTGCCAACCGCTGTTTCTTCGGTCTAAGAAGGCATTTAAGTAGTAAGGCCCTCTCTAAGAGAACCAAGGAGACTTTATACAAAACCCTAAACATCCCGGTCCTGCTTTATGGGTCAGAAGCATGGACACTGAAAGATTCAGATAAAAATCTGCTAGGGTGCTTTGAGAGGAAGATTCTTCGTGTGATTTTCGGTCCGGTGTGTATCGAAGGAGTATGGAGGAGAAGATTCAACGACGAGCTATACGGGCTATACAGCGAAATTGACCTGGTCAAAAAGCTGAAAATACAGCGGCTGAGATGGCTGGGGCACGTGGAGCGTATGGACAGCAACGCACCTGCCCGACGAGTCTTCGAATCCAACCCCGATGGGGTACGCAGCAGAGGAAGAACCCGTAACAGGTGGCGCAATCAAGTGAGTGACGACATCAAAGCACTCGGTGTGCGCAACTGGAAGCGGCTAGCTAGGGACAGAGCTGGCTGGAGGGGCTTGTTAGTTGAGGCCGAAGCCCATCCTGGGCTGTGAGCGCCATCAAAAGTAAGTATAGCCAGTGAGTAATACGGGTTTGGCGTCCCCATTTACTTCCAATGGCTTTCTTACAAGAGAAGAGTGCTACTGTGGCCTTCCGGACTCTTTGTTCTATATTAGGTTTCCAACTTAACTTCTTATCTAAAATAAGACCCAGATATTTAGCTTTGTCGGAGAATGTTAGTGAAATTCCTTTAATGGTGGGAGGATCTATGTGTGGAATTTTATATTTCCTGGAGAAGAGGACAAGATCAGTTTTGTGGGGGTTGACACCCAGTCCACACCGTTCTGCCCAGTCTATTAGCTTGTTTAAGGCATTTTGTAAGAGATCCTTTAAGACAATAGGATACTTACCTGATACGGCGATAGCAACATCGTCCGCATAGGCAATCACTCTGTAGCCCTCCTCTTCCAGGCTTGTAAGCAGTTCGTTTACTACAAGGTTCCAGAGAAGGGGAGATAGAACACCGCCTTGTGGCGTACCTCTACTGACTGATCTTTTTGCAGAGAAATCGCCCAGTTTTGAATTGATAATCCTGCTTGTCAGCATTTGATTGATCAGTTCACCAAGCGAACTGTCTACATTCAGACATGGCAGTGCAGATGCGATTGCAGATGTGTTGACATTGTTAAAAGCGCCTTCTATATCTAGGAAAGCAACCATTGTATATTCTCTATGGTAGAGGGAATATTCGATGGTGCGTACCAAAGTATGTAGTGCCGTTTCCACCGATTTCCCTTTGCAGTACGCGTGTTGAGACTGAGACAAGAGTCTCGTATCAATACTGGTACGTAAGTGAATATCAATCCGTCGTTCAAAAGTTTTGAGAAGGAATGATGATAGACTAATAGGTCTGAGATCTTTCGGATTAACATGGGAGCATTTAACTGCTTTGGGTATAAAAACAACTTTTACTTCTCTCCATGAACTAGGAATATGAGCCAAGTTCAAGCAGCTATTAAAGATTATTTCTAAAATAGGCAGCATTATACATGAGCTCATTTGAAGTTCGGCTGGTATTATGCCGTCTGGTCCTGGAGACTTGTAAGGTTTGAAGCTGTTGATAGCCCACAACAATTTTTCCCTTGTTATCAAACCTTGTGGAAAAGTTAGATTATTGTTAGATCTAATGTGATCAGTACTGTTTAAAGTTTGGGAGCTACCTGGAAAATGAGTATCTAATAGCAGATTGAGTGATTCTTCGCAAGTATTTGTCCAAGAGCCGTCAGCATTTTTCAAACAGCTGGGCATTGCTGGACTGGTTGAGAGGATTTTTCTAAGTCTTGATGCTTCGGAGGTTTCTTCTACTTTGCCACAGAAGGCTCTCCAAGAAGCGCGTTTAGATTTCCTCAATTCTTTTTTATATGATTTTAGGGCCTCTTTATAGGATTCCCAGTCTGAAACTGCTCTTGTGTTTTTTACTCTATTGAAGAGCTTTCTACAGTTTTTTCTGAGAGGCTCAAGCCCTGAGGTCCACCAATGTGGTTTTCCTTTTCCCCTTATTTGAATAAGTGGACAGGAGATGGCCATTGACTTATTTAATGCTAACGTGAGGTCATTGACTTTGGTGTCAAGTTCAGTCGTACTAGAGGGAGGACTTAGAAGTTCAGGTTTAAATAAACTATCAAGTGTTTTCCTGTATTTGGACCAATCAGTTTTCCTGAAATTTCGAAATTCTGGTCGGGTAGTGGGAACTTCAACATTCAGACTAAACTGAATGTATCTGTGATCGGAGAACGAATGTTCTTTTGAAACTTTCCAATTCATAATAGATTGATGAATAGTGTCTGAGACTAGAGTTATGTCTAGTACCTCTTGTCGGTTTTTAGAAACAAATGTGGGTTTGTTCCCAACGTTACTTACTATAAGGTTAGTACTTAAGATATAATCGAAAAGAGACTCACCTCTATCATTGATGTCAGTGCTGCCCCATACTGTATGATGGGCGTTAGCGTCACTTCCAATTATTAGGCGGATTTTCTGCCGTTCTGCTTCAGTGACTATACTTTCCAGTGTATTACTGGGAAGAGGGCCAAGGTGGTCATGGCCGAGATAAGCTGACACTAGCCAGTACATACCATTTGTCGTTTTTAGCCTGGCTGCGGTTATATCTCTGTCGCTGAAATGAGGGAGTAAATATACATTAATGCTACTTTTAACGAGTATGCAAGATCTAGGTTCACCTTTATCTGACGCATACAGTTAGTAGTATCCAGGAGTTCCGAGTCGCTTAACCAAGGATTTGACAATCCATGGTTCTTGGATCAGAACGATATCTTCATTCCCCCTGGATAGACGGAGAAGAAGAGAGGCCGAAGCCTTAATGGAGTGTTGGAGGTTAATCTGGACTAACTGCAGCATTTTGGCTACATTTAGGCAGACCAGCCTCCACCACCGTTTTATTAACATCTTCCGAGTCAGAAGAGGAGCCCAAGAGCTCATCCTCACTCAGAAGAACCATGTTTAGGTAGTCTTCAGTCTCCATTTCGGTCTGACTGTCAACGTGTGTAGAGGAATGAGCTGTAATAGAGGATGTCCTGGATGCATCCTCTTCCAAACTAGGGAAGGTAATAGATGCAGCCGGGTCCCCAACCACAGGTTCAGCCTCAAGAGGGTGTGGAGACTCGCATTCCGCGATCACCTCATCTTTTTTATATATTCGTAAGGTAATCGTCTCAAAACCAAACCGAATCACACCTTGAGTCTGCGCCAAGGGGGCAAGGGATTCCTTATTGACCACGACGATCGCGCTCTTATAAAGACCCCTTGCCTCCTCCAGCTTTGCGACTTTCCAGTTATGAGTCGGCAGGGATGGATTGCTGAGTTTGATTACCTGGAGAATATCATCCATGCAGGAAGGTTCAGCTGGAATCCAAGTGGGAGCTCTTGGTCTGCATGGGATGTCCTCCTTAGCAACAACCTCGAGTTTCGCACCTGGCCAGATTTCACCTAGCCTACTAACAGCAAGCTTGTACAGATCACAAGATCTCTGATCGTCACAAACGATGAGTTTGACATGTCCTTGATGCCAACCGCCATCGCTTGTGATCGGAGGTGGTCCCGGGTTCTCCTTCATAACACTTAAGAAGCCAGCCGAGAGCTTCAATTTTGCCACCTGCCACCGATCAGAAGAAATCGTGCCATCTATATCGCTCCTGTCGATAACCGCAATCAAGATTTTTCCCTTTAAAATGCCCCTATAAGAATTAGCGGGTTTAGCGGGTCCGCTATTTGGATTGAGGGGAGTGCTGGTGTTATGCACTCTGGGCTGTTTGGGTACCGGTGTGGCACCCTCCATAGACCTTTCTCGCTTTGACGTAGAGTCGCCGCTGGTCTGTGCATTAGCAAGAATGCGCTTTGCCCACTCAATTCTAACGTCATGCTGCGACGTACCTCCGGGCTCATCAGAGCTCTTCAGTATCCTCGAAGCATTACGTTTATCCTTATACAGATTTTTAGATGGTCTGTACCGTGTTTTTCGTTTTGCCGTACCCGGAAGAGAATCTAACCCAGCACTGGAAGGGCCATGCTTCACAACCACAGCAGCACTTGGTTGGATTTCCTTTGGGGATGGTTGCCGAGGTTCACTCGCAATAGTAGTAGCGGGACCATTATTCACAACCCCACTACTACTGGATTTAGGTACAGCTACCTTTTCACTTCCCTCGCTGCGAGGTGCATCATATGAGGGATCACGATTAGCCGCAACCTCCCCACTGATACACAACACAGGAGAAACGACAAACAGCGCTGGTGCCGTGCTGCCGCCCGGTTTAGAAGAAGAACCGGTCTCACAACTATCTATCCTTTTGTTTTTTTTGTTTGTTTTTGTTCATTTTGTTCCCAAGAGAGGCGAAGAAAGGGTGGTCCATCTGTACAGAGATTCGCATATACAGATAAGGCTAGTTAATCCGGAGGTCGCCAGGTATTCGGATACTCCGTTAACGACTGAGCTAGTATTTTTAATTCAGCCAGGCTGATCCTCGGCACGGTACGTATTACACCTTAGGTACTTAGTTTTTGTCGATTACTCATTAGCTCAGAAACACACTGAGCTACAATGGTGAACTCATTCCAATAAATAGTTGATACTGCTCCATTATTGCACCAGAGTGGCTCCTGAAAAAGAATCAAAAGCTAAATAAAAAAAAAGATTCAAGTATAAACAGAATGTAAGCAAGATTACCTGTCTGTGATTTGCCCAAATGAGATTAGGGGTCCTACGTCCGGTCTCGGCCATTCTTTATATTTTTTTTTTTTTTTGATTTTATGTTGTATCTTATCTACTTTGTGTAGCTTATGTTTTTGTCCAATTCCAATAATAGATAGGGAGATAATTGCAAAACATACGCGCGCACATTTTTGTTTTACGTTTTTATAAATTATTTGAAGTGTGAATGCGAATGCCAGACGTGACTTGAGACTCCATAGATTTAACGAAATAGCGCGACCTGGCGAACAATACATTAAGTTAGAGGGAGAAATGTACAATAGGAAATAGTAGTGTTAGGAAGTACCAAATCAAACTAGATTTGAAAACGAATTATTTTGTGCAATATTTGATTGATTATTAACCTAAACTGAGAGCAAAGACTGATAGAGATAGTTTAATTGAGAAGGAATGATGATAGACTAATAGGTCTGAGATCTTTCGGATTAACATGGGAGCATTTAACTGCTTTGGGTATAAAAACAACTTTTACTTCTCTCCATGAACTAGGAATATGAGCCAAGTTCAAGCAGCTATTAAAGATTATTTCTAAAATAGGCAGCATTATACATGAGCTCATTTGAAGTTCGGCTGGTATTATGCCGTCTGGTCCTGGAGACTTGTAAGGTTTGAAGCTGTTGATAGCCCACAACAATTTTTCCCTTGTTATCAAACCTTGTGGAAAAGTTAGATTATTGTTAGATCTAATGTGATCAGTACTGTTTAAAGTTTGGGAGCTACCTGGAAAATGAGTATCTAATAGCAGATTGAGTGATTCTTCGCAAGTATTTGTCCAAGAGCCGTCAGCATTTTTCAAACAGCTGGGCATTGCTGGACTGGTTGAGAGGATTTTTCTAAGTCTTGATGCTTCGGAGGTTTCTTCTACTTTGCCACAGAAGGCTCTCCAAGAAGCGCGTTTAGATTTCCTCAATTCTTTTTTATATGATTTTAGGGCCTCTTTATAGGATTCCCAGTCTGAAACTGCTCTTGTGTTTTTTACTCTATTGAAGAGCTTTCTACAGTTTTTTCTGAGAGGCTCAAGCCCTGAGGTCCACCAATGTGGTTTTCCTTTTCCCCTTATTTGAATAAGTGGACAGGAGATGGCCATTGACTTATTTAAGGCTAACGTGAGGTCATTGACTTTGGTGTCAAGTTCAGTCGTACTAGAGGGAGGACTTAGAAGTTCAGGTTTAAATAAACTATCAAGTGTTTTCCTGTATTTGGACCAATCAGTTTTCCTGAAATTTCGAAATTCTGGTCGGGTAGTGGGAACTTCAACATTCAGACTAAACTGAATGTATCTGTGATCGGAGAACGAATGTTCTTTTGAAACTTTCCAATTCATAATAGATTGATGAATAGTGTCTGAGACTAGAGTTATGTCTAGTACCTCTTGTCGGTTTTTAGTAACAAATGTGGGTTTGTTCCCAACGTTACTTACTATAAGGTTAGTACTTAAGATATAATCGAAAAGAGACTCACCTCTATCATTGATGTCAGTGCTGCCCCATACTGTATGATGGGCGTTAGCGTCACTTCCAATTATTAGGCGGATTTTCTGCCGTTCTGCTTCAGTGACTATACTTTCCAGTGTATTACTGGGAAGAGGGCCAAGGTGGTCATGGCCGAGATAAGCTGACACTAGCCAGTACATACCATTTGTCGTTTTTAGCCTGGCTGCGGTTATATCTCTGTCGCTGAAATGAGGGAGTAAATATACATTAATGCTACTTTTAACGAGTTTGCAAGATCTAGGTTCACCTTTATCTGACGCATACAGTTAGTAGTATCCAGGAGTTCCGAGTCGCTTAACCAAGGATTTGACAATCCATGGTTCTTGGATCAGAACGATATCTTCATTCCCCCTGGATAGACGGAGAAGAAGAGAGGCCGAAGCCTTAATGGAGTGTTGGAGGTTAATCTGGACTAACTGCAGCATTTTGGCTACATTTAGGCAGACCAGCCTCCACCACCGTTTTATTAACATCTTCCGAGTCAGAAGAGGAGCCCAAGAGCTCATCCTCACTCAGAAGAACCATGTTTAGGTAGTCTTCAGTCTCCATTTCGGTCTGACTGTCAACGTGTGTAGAGGAATGAGCTGTAATAGAGGATGTCCTGGATGCATCCTCTTCCAAACTAGGGAAGGTAATAGATGCAGCCGGGTCCCCAACCACAGGTTCAGCCTCAAGAGGGTGTGGAGACTCGCATTCCGCGATCACCTCATCTTTTTTATATATTCGTAAGGTAATCGTCTCAAAACCAAACCGAATCACACCTTGAGTCTGCGCCAAGGGGGCAAGGGATTCCTTATTGACCACGACGATCGCGCTCTTATAAAGACCCCTTGCCTCCTCCAGCTTTGCGACTTTCCAGTTATGAGTCGGCAGGGATGGATTGCTGAGTTTGATTACCTGGAGAATATCATCCATGCAGGAAGGTTCAGCTGGAATCCAAGTGGGAGCTCTTGGTCTGCATGGGATGTCCTCCTTAGCAACAACCTCGAGTTTCGCACCTGGCCAGATTTCACCTAACCTACTAACAGCAAGCTTGTACAGATCACAAGATCTCTGATCGTCACAAACGATGAGTTTGACATGTCCTTGATGCCAACCGCCATCGCTTGTGATCGGAGGTGGTCCCGGGTTCTCCTTCATAACACTTAAGAAGCCAGCCGAGAGCTTCAATTTTGCCACCTGCCACCGATCAGAAGAAATCGTGCCATCTATATCGCTCCTGTCGATAACCGCAATCAAGATTTTTCCCTTTAAAATGCCCCTATAAGAATTAGCGGGTTTAGCGGGTCCGCTATTTGGATTGAGGGGAGTGCTGGTGTTATGCACTCTGGGCTGTTTGGGTACCGGTGTGGCACCCTCCATAGACCTTTCTCGCTTTGACGTAGAGTCGCCGCTGGTCTGTGCATTAGCAAGAATGCGCTTTGCCCACTCAATTCTAACGTCATGCTGCGACGTACCTCCGGGCTCATCAGAGCTCTTCAGTATCCTCGAAGCATTACGTTTATCCTTATACAGATTTTTAGATGGTCTGTACCGTGTTTTTCGTTTTGCCGTACCCGGAAGAGAATCTAACCCAGCACTGGAAGGGCCATGCTTCACAACCACAGCAGCACTTGGTTGGATTTCCTTTCGGGATGGTTGCCGAGGTTCACTCGCAATAGTAGTAGCGGGACCATTATTCACAACCCCACTACTACTGGATTTAGGTACAGCTACCTTTTCACTTCCCTCGCTGCGAGGTGCATCATATGAGGGATCACGATTAGCCGCAACCTCCCCACTGATACACAACACAGGAGAAACGACAAACAGCGCTGGTGCCGTGCTGCCGCCCGGTTTAGAAGAAGAACCGGTCTCACAACTATCTATCCTTTTGTTTTTTTTGTTTGTTTTTGTTCATTTTGTTCCCAAGAGAGGCGAAGAAAGGGTCGTCCATCTGTACAGAGATTCGCATATACAGATAAGGCTAGTTAATCCGGAGGTCGCCAGGTATTCGGATACTCCGTTAACGACTGAGCTAGTATTTTTAATTCAGCCAGGCTGATCCTCGGCACGGTACGTATTACACCTTAGGTACTTAGTTTTTGTCGATTACTCATTAGCTCAGAAACACACTGAGCTACAATGGTGAACTCATTCCAATAAATAGTTGATACTGCTCCATTATTGCACCAGAGTGGCTCCTGAAAAAGAATCAAAAGCTAAATAAAAAAAAATATTCAAGTATAAACAGAATGTAAGCAAGATTACCTGTCTGTGATTTGCCCAAATGAGATTAGGGGTCCTACGTCCGGTCTCGGCCATTCTTTATATTTTTTTTTTTTTTGATTTTATGTTGTATCTTATCTACTTTGTGTAGCTTATGTTTTTGTCCAATTCCAATAATAGATAGGGAGATAATTGCAAAACATACGCGCGCACATTTTTGTTTTACGTTTTTATAAATTATTTGAAGTGTGAATGCGAATGCCAGACGTGACTTGAGACTCCATAGATTTAACGAAATAGCGCGACCTGGCGAACAATACATTAAGTTAGAGGGAGAAATGTACAATAGGAAATAGTAGTGTTAGGAAGTACCAAATCAAACTAGATTTGAAAACGAATTATTTTGTGCAATATTTGATTGATTATTAACCTAAACTGAGAGCAAAGACTGATAGAGATAGTTTATAAGTATTATCAATTAGCTTAGATTAGTTTCATTGAATTATTTATAGTTTTAAATATGAAGTAGTAAAAATGTATTTAGTACGGATTGACACACACTTCATGAATTATGAACGGAGACGACTGTGACGAACAAAAGTAGGAGAAGGGACAAATAGAAAGAACGAAAGAAATAATACAAAAGAGGAGAATGAAACTAGGGCAAAAGACCAATGACCTGGGTGTTGCAGTAATGACGTCTTTTTAGTCATTTGAAAAGAAAAGTGCAACGGAAAGCATCTTACTTAAGATATAGACAGTGCGGTACTTGCGGTTTATCCGCAATTTTTGGTACATTGAAGCAAAGTTTCGTTTGAATAAAAATGTTATTTGAATAGACAGAAATTCCATCTAAACGAGCTTATGTACAAGAAATAATTTTTTTGTGCAGGTGGGAATAATTTTTTTTACATAAAGATCAATTTAGTGAAAATAAAAATTTTAATAGAAAACCTAACTGGCATTCGCGATAGGAGGAGGCTCATTGGCACAGCTCTTGGAGGTGACAATTTTACACCAATTTCAAAGCAGAGGTAAATAAAATATAAGATAGGAATTATAGAGAAAATGATTCAGAGCAAAATTTAATCGCGGAATTATCCTTAGGTTAAGGGTTAGAAAAAATCCATTTTCTTGCTCATCATCACATGATCGAATAACCGGCTATCCTATACGTATATCTTCTTTCATATATATATCCACCCTATAAATAGTGTAGATACATGTTGCTCATGCATGGTATATAGGTATATGCAGATAAGAGGAAGGAGATATAGATCCTGAATCGAAACGTTTGGTCGAGATGAACCTTAGCCTCTGCATTAATTTTTGAGAAGAACGCCCCATTATAAGGAATTCTGGTGGATTCTCCAACTAACGTCACGGGGATTCCAAGAAACCACGTGAACGTGTAACAAATAGTGGATCTTGAAGGTGTTTTAAAAAGGAGGTGCGATAAATACACGTGAATCCAGAATCTTCAACGGACTGATTTGACCTTCTGTCTTTTACATTTTTTTTTTCTAATCTTTTATCTAATCTTAATTATTTTTTTTTTTTCTGAAGTAACGTATTTATATACACACGTAAATGAATAATTTTCCATTTTGCTTAAAATTCTTTTAGTTTTCTTTTCCCTTTTTGTTATAAATTTAGAGTAAAAGTGAAGAATAGGTGGAAGGGTTATATAAGTTATATATTGAATTTTTGTATTGAGTTTATGAAGTGAATATCTATATATCTATATATATATAACAAACAACAAAAACAAAAAATAAGGTGCGCGATCAAGGTCCAAAGGTAAAGGCCAGACATACCGTCACCCAGGAACGTGCTGCCGGCAGGACCTCGTGTGACGAAGAACGTAAGTTTCTTTCCTTTTTTTTTTTGATAAAGAACAATCATATACATATATAAAATTGGGTTTATGACTAAAATATATATATGGGTGTTTGAATGAAATCTTCAGGGTAGCATAGTGCTCATAATAAGAGATTTTTATTTGGTTAGTCGCACTCTTCCAACTGTTCCCTTAAAATTTTTTTTTTATTTTACTTTTTTTTTCTTTAAATATCATAAATTTTGAATTTGTATTGTGTTATATTATTAATATTTATATTGTAAATTTAATGGTCTATGGCCAGAGCGATTAAATTGAACTTTGGTGGTGTAAAAATATGGTTTTTGAGTTAATTATAATAAATATGGATTGCTAAATCTTTTGCAATGGTGGATTGACCAGGCCGGCTTTTTTGAAGTGGAGGTAACGACCAATGAGAGTAAGGTGACTCGAGAGGACGCGACGAACGTTTGACATAGGTATGTTAATATAACCACTGACTAGTTAACATGATCGTGATTGGCAGTTGCATTGGGGGTCATTTCCGAGAACCAGGCCAAGGAGATGACATAGGTTGTATCTTTTACTAGAGATACAAGGGTGGGAGGCCATCTGTTGACAACAACATCAGTCATTGCTTCTGTCGATTTGACGAACCATTGTCTGGGAAAGACAGTGGGGTGGAAATGAATTTTCTTTGAAGAAAAAGAAAAGAAGAGATTTTTTTTTTTTTGATTAGAGTTTAGATAGTTTTAGATTAGGGATTAAGCAGCAGATAATGAAAATTCATTATATCCAAGGGGGATATAAATATTATTATATTTATTAAAGATTTAGAGAGCATTTAGAAAAAAAAAAAAATAGAAATTTTCTTTTCTCTCATGAGAATTTCGTTCCCAACCCCATCCTTTCTCTCAGGCAGTGGCATAGGTCACTTAATTTGTGGGTTTCCTTAATTTTTATTACTTATCCTAATCCTTATGCGATTCCTAATTCCTTATCCTGATCATTTTTTTTCCAGTCCTATCCTATCGCTATACGAAGGCATGATATTTTTTGATTACTGAGCGGGAGGTGCATGAAAAGGGTCAAGAACCGCCCCATCCATCGAGTTAAGTCGAGCTGAAATCAAGCATGCCACGGCCCCTCTTCCGGCACCGAAGACATACCCCTGTGGTACCAAGACTCGTAACAAGAACCTTGTCCAAAGGAACCTTGAGGGGGCTTCCTAAGGAATGTTCTATAAAAATCCTCGCAGGAATTTCTTGTCCCTAGTAAGCAATCTAGGGAAAGGTCTGGGGCGGAACTCTCTAGGAGAACCCTGTCCCAGGGAACCTTGAGGTTCTATAGAAATCCTCGCAGGAATTTCTTGTCCCTAGTAAGCAATCTAGGGAAAGGTCAGGGGCGGAACTCTCTAGGAGAACCTTGTCCAAAGGAACCTTGAGGAGGCATCCTAAGGAAAATACTAACAATCTAACTAAATGACCTAAAGGTCCTACTCCAAAATAATTTCTACTAAAAATTCAGAGTGGCTTCTTTAATAGTATAAACTACTACAGCATGCCACTCTTTCAGTTGACACACCTTACAAAAAGTCTTTGCATTCAACCGGATCTCTTATTCTCTATACTCTAGATTGGTATCCATACAACTGGACGAGATTAAAAGACACTTTTGTCAATTTCTATATATCCTCTTATAAATAATTGGGTTAAAAGTCACTGTGACCTGTAAGAAAAACAAAGTGAAAAGATTAAATATTATGCTTAATCATGACTTGTGAGTTATTCAAGCGACTGGCTACAACACTATTAGGGTATACGTGGGGGTTGCATGGTTTCGCTTGAAATATGGTTAGGGTATGTGTAGGAGTTGTAACGCTTTGTTACAGTCCCCTCTTACTTAGGTAGACGAGAACCTTCTCGTCTTATTTAATTCATTTGATATATATATTTACATTTTTTAAATATTTTTTTTTATTTATTATTTTTTTTTATTTATTATTATTTTGTTTGTTTTTTTTTTTTTAATTTTTTATTTATTTGCATAACTTATTAATATATTTTAAAGGGGAAAAAAATGGAAAACAAAAATCTTTACTTCGTACTAATGAAAATTAAGTTAATTCATTTTGGAATATTAATTGTTTTCTTTTGGTCACGCCATTTTAAAGACGCTTGGTCGCCTTTCTTATTTAGGCGAACAGAGATATTGCCCCAAGGTCGCCAAATAGAAAACACTCTCTGATGGTTCCTTCCCTCAAGTGTTATTCCCTCAAATGGGTCAGGAGCGACTTTCGAATTTTTCTTCTGGGAATTCGAGCATTCAAGGGCTTGTATGTTGACTGCTGATTTGTGATGATGAAATCACTGGTATGGCGTAGGTGATCTCAGGCTTTCGTAAAATCTCAATGGGCTCCCACGCGGCTTTGGTATCAACAAGGTCTTTAATTGTGTTCGGTAGATCGATGGTGACCTTGCGTGCGGTGGTGGGTTCGTCTGATGGTGTTCCGGTGATGTTTAGCGAGGAAGTGGTTGGTAGAGTCGAGGAAGTGGTTGAAGCATCTGTAGCGAGCGGTTTGAAAGTCACTTTGCTCTGGCAACTGCCTTTTTTGGGCACGTAAGCTAGTGGAGCCTCGATACTTGCGTGTAATTTGTCGATACATACATAGTCGGCCAACCTCTGGTTTGCTACATTATCGATTTGAACTCAAGCTTTGTGAGAAGTTGTATCTCCTGCCTTGTTAAATTCGTTGACGACCGGTCGGTTCACCCTCGGAATAGGCACTCCCAACTAACAATTTAGCTTGTAGTAGGTCCGATTTTCATAATTTCGGAAGCTATTGCTTGTATATAATTTACACAAGTCTTAGTTATGCAAATCAAACATTTTTGATGGTATTTTTACCCAAAACAATTTCCTAAAGGCCTTTAAGAATAAGTTATATAGCAGTCAATGAGGTTTAACTTTCATAAGGCCTTTTTAAGACCTGCCAACATTGGTAAGATAAGGTGCGAAAATAAATAGTTTGTGTATAGCATTCTGCTGCCAGCCTTATACAAATCATGCCACGTTGATTTGTATATACTGAACTACTATAAGCTATAGCTTTTGCGTTTTGTTCTTATACAAATCACACCACGTGGATTTGTATATAGCAAACTACTACAAGCTATAGCTTTTGCATTTTGTTCTTATGCAAATGTGCCGGTTTTTGCGGTTTGTATATAGCCAACTAATACAAATCATGCCACGTGGATTTGTATATAGAAAACTACTACAAGCTATAGCTTTTGCATTTTGTTCTTATAAAAATCAAACAACGTGGATTTGTATATAGCAAACTACTACAAGCTATAGCTTTTGCATTTTGTTCTTATAAAAATCAAACCACGTGGATTTGTGTATAGCAAATTACTACAAGCTATAGCTTTTGCATTTTTTTTGTATGCAAATGTGCAGGTCTTTGCGGTTTGTTTTTAGCCAACAACTACAAATCATGCCACGTGGATTTGTAAATAGCAAATTACTACTAGCTATAGCTTTTGCATTTTGTTCTTAAGCAATTGTGCAGTTCTTTGCGGTTTGTATATAGCCAACTTAACAAATCATGCCACGTGGATTTGTATATAGCAAACTACTACAAGCTATAGCTTTTGCATTTTGTTCTTATCAATATCAAACCACGTGGGTTTGTATATAGCAAATTACTACAAGCTATAGCTTTTGCATTTTGTTATTATAAAAATCAAACCACGTGGATTTGTATATAGCAAACTACTACAAGCTATAGCTTTTGCATTTTGTTCTTATGCAAATGTGCAGGCCTTTGCGGTTTGTATATAGCCAACTAATACAAATCATGCCAAGTGGATTTGTATATAGCAAATTACTACAAGCTATAGCTATTGTGTTTGTTCTTATGCAAATAAGCAGGTCTTTGCGGTTTGTATATAGCCAACTAATAGAAATCAAACCACGCGGGTTTGTATATATGTAGCAAGTTACTACAAGCTATTTTTTTGCATTTTTGTTTATAGCCGTCTTATATAAATTTATGGAACAACAACAGCATTTGTACGTTTTGAATTTGCTGAACAAAATATGCACAGTATGTATGTATATGTATATTAGGATGACCGTTATTTCCCAAACTCATTTTTTTTGGATAGCAATACTTTTTGTGCGTTGTAAATTAATTTGTATTTCATGGAAATTCAGTGATGAGTAGTGAATAAGTATTGATGTTAATATTTATTTTGTTTTAACTTCATTGTTAACGAAATAAAACAAAAATTGGTTACCAGCCGGATATGAACCCCGGAGCACGAAATTTCGATCAAAAATCACAATCACAATATGAAAAACAAACCGTGTATGTCTTATCAATTTTATTTTTAATTTTGCATTCAAAGTTTCCCATAACGCCTAGTACGCTGCTGATGCGAAACGAAAAATCCCATACAAAAATGACATGACGAAATCATTAACGAAAAATTTCGTTGTGCTTTTCGTTCTGTGGTACGCTGTTCGACCAACGAAATTGATCATTATACCACATTGTGCTGACAAGTCTCCACTCTCTTTTCACAATGAATTAATTGCCCGGACCATTAATGGTGTGCCGAAAAATGACATTTGGGTTTGTTCGTGTTTTTATATGTTGTTTCTTTCCTTACAGCACTATTTTTGTTTGATTTTTTCGTTACATTTCGTTTTATTTATTTGCAATTTATTTAAACTCTCCATGAATATTTTTCCGCTGTGTTTTCGTAAGCATTTCGTTGTCTTTTTGGAGACCGCAGGAAAATTTCGTTCGCATCAGCAGCGTACTAGGCTTAAGAGGAAACGAAAAAGGGCCTAAATTAAATTGCAGTACTTTTCCTAAATACTTTTGTATGAACAGGTATTCATCATACAATTGCAATAGAATAATTATACATGTGATTTTGTAAATCAAGCGTAAAATATATCGAAACTGATAAATGAAATGCTTTACTTTGTGGGTGTAAAATAATGCTTGGTTAGAAAAAAATAAAGACAGAGGCGTAGGTAGGAGTATTAACAATTTATGTGATTCGGAAAAATTTGTTAGTTTTCAAAATGAAGTTATGTATTTGAATAGATGAAAGTTTTTTTCCACTGCAGTTCTTGCAATGAAACAGGTGAGCGTAATCTTGGTTTCAGTTTTCAATATTCGATAGAAAAAGAACAGAAACAATAAAAACGGAGTAACTCCAGACTATCAAATGAAAACGAAATAAATATATAATTTAATTTTGTTCCTCTCAATTTGCCATAGATTTCTACATTTATACATTAAAGACAGTGAAGAATTTTAAGTCCAAATTTGATCACTATCTTTTGGAGTTAGAGCGTGGACCGTGACATCGGTTTTTCGACTTTTTACATTCATCTGAAAACTGTTAAAGCAAAAAGGGGGTTATCTCGGGTTTTTGACATCTCGCCCCAAACTATCAACTGTCAAAGTGAAAGGTGTGATTTTTTGGATGTTCGACATTTCGTCACCACTGTCAACTGTCAAAGTGTTGAATGCGATTCTATCGTTTTCCACTGGGCTTAGAGTGCTGGCCGTGACTGTAGGTAAAATGCAGCTGCTAAATCCATTGGTGCCCTCAAATTTTGACATTTTGACACTTGTCAAATTGAAAAGTGAAATTTCTCGGTTTCTGTTGGTGCCACCCTCCTAAATCGATTGGCATCCTCAGATTTTGACATTTCGACACTTGTCAAACACTGGGTAATACCACCCTCCTAAATCGATTGGCATCCTCAGATTTTGACATTTCGACACTTGTCAAATTTCAAAGTGAAATTACTCCGTTTCTGTTGGTGCTAAAGCACTGGTCGAGACACTAGGTAATACCACCCTCCTAAATAGGTTTGCGCCCTCATATTTTGACATTTCGACACCCGACCAGAAACCCACAGAGCTTTAATATTTTTGTAAGATTTTTTATTTATTATTTTTATATTTTTACAGCGTTCGTTAAAACGTGAAATTTGTCACATCTTAGGTGACTCACCCTGTATAATTCGCTATTTTTCGGGCGAACGCTTAGGTGCATCTACCACAATTCTACTTCTACCTCTACTGACAAAATATGTAAAAATAATATTTCATTTAAATCCATGGGTTACTCAAGTTCCTAACAAACCCCTTCCTTCTACGCACATGAAATCATGTTGACGGCGAGATTCATCCATTTAAAAAAACAACAACAATACAGGTTTGTTTATATTTTTTTTTGCTAAATAAAGCAAATAAGTTTCGATAATATTTTCCTCTCGATTTACTCCCATATTTTATTATTTTATTTTCGGGGTTCGAATCCTGCTGGTGCCAAATGTTTTTTTTTTTTTAACAATGAAGTTAAAACGTAAAGCATACCCAAAGCATCAACGCATTAAAATTTGGACTTTCCACTCGTATATCACAAGGTGGCCTAGTGGAAGTGTGCTCGGACAGTTGATCAGAAGGACGTGAGTTCAATCCCCGGAAAAATCATGTAAATAAAAATTTAAGTTTTTTCAATTTAATTAAATTGTATACATTTCAGATAAACAAACATGCTGTGGCTCCACAAATGTTGAGAAAATTATGTAACAATAAAAACATAAAACGAAAATAAGCTGGATAAATTTTTATTTTTCCAACTGTATTGAGAGGCTTTTATAAAGTCTTACACAGAAGAACTTATTAGGCCTTTTTAAGACCTTATTATACAAGTTATTTGTTTTCATAGTAACTGCAGGTGAAAGTCATTTTAAGACCTTATTATACAGATTTTTGTTTTCAGTATCATGTTTCTTTAAGGCTTTATTATAATGTTCGTGGAAAGTTATTGATTTGCATAGCACTTGTGATGGAAGTTCTTATGGCAGTTAAATAGCTTGTATAACCTGCGCCAAAATGATTTGCATAAGACCTGTTTTGGTTACTATACAAGTCAGTAAATAGCTTCTTATAGGCCTTATTTAGATGTTCGTGGAAAGGTATTGATTTGCATAGTGCTTGTGATGGAAGTTCTTGTGGAGTTAATTAGCTCGTATAACTTATGCCAAAATGATTTGCATAAGACCTGTTATGGTTACTATACAAGCCAGGAAATAGCTTGTATTGAACCTACTACAAGCTAAATTGTTAGTTGGGCTGCCCACTTGTCTTGTGCTTCCTGACGGAGTCGCCGTATTTCAGCTATCTGTGTCGCTATAGACTTTGGTGGCTTTATTGGTACAATTTCGGGTTCGTTAAGTATGTTCTTCGTCGCCGTCACTCTGCTGAATCGCTTTCGTGGATTTGCTTGTAGCGTCACTTGTACATCTTTTCTAACGGGGGGCACTATTTTTGTTGGCAATGTTTGGCGGCGAACAAAAGGTGCGTTGCTGGAGAATTGTCGTTGTAAGTTATTGCAGGCTTTAAGCTTGTCTGGAATGGCAGTATTGTTTTTACCTTTGTTTACTCGAGGACTGCGGCGTACCGATTTTCATAGTGGCTCTACACGGTCCTCTTTTCTACCCCATTCTTCCATGTTGACGGATTGCTCTTTGATCTTCTTCGTGGAGAATTCGTTTCTTAACAGAGCCAAATTTGATGCGTTCATTACGGAGGTTAACGGCTGACTAGTAATTTGGCGGTCGTGTTGCTGTCCTCTTATGCTATCCGTGAGTGAGGAGTGAGAGGAAGAAATAGTTTCGCGTTGTTCATAACCAGACAAGATTGTAAATAATAAGGACAAGGTTGTGGAAATACAAAAATATATACATATTTTGTTCTTAATTATATCTACCTTATTTTAGTTATTGTCGATGATGCTGTTGATATCGTTGATGTTGTTGCTTATGTTGTTGATGTCGTTGATGTTGTTGATGCTGCTGCTTATGTTATGTTAATGTAGTTGATGCTGCTTTTTTGTTGTTGATGTCGTTGATATTGTTGATGCTGCTGCTTATGCCGATGTCGCTTCACTTTGCCTTTCACGCCCTATAGTTTTTGATTACAACCTGGTCTTTTAAACACTGCCTAATTTTCGCCTCCGGTATTCGCTTGGGAATTCGCCAGGTCTTACTTTTGTGATGCTTTTTCTCGTGGCTGAGGTAGTTCAGCGGTTTCCAAAGGTTCTTACCCAAAGAAGCAACAAAACTTGGGTTTGAAGAATCTTACTCTGAATGAATAACTCTTTATTTTCCAAAATTGTTTACAATTTTTGTATTTTATTTTCTTAACTTAAATAACAATATTTCAATTAAATATGTTTCCTCCGCACACAATCGGAGGAAAGGTCTGGACGGAACTCTCTAGGAGAACCTTGTCCAAAGGAACCTTGAGGAGGCTTCCTAAGGAATGTTCTATAGAAATCCTCGCAGGAATTTCTTGTCCCTAGTAAGCAATCTAGAGAAAGGTCTAGGGCGGAACTCTCTAAGAGAACCTTGTCCAAAGGAACCTTGAGGAAGCTTCCTAAGGAATGTTCTATAGAAATCCTCGTAGGAATTTCTTGTCCCAAGTAAGCAATCTAGGGAAAGGTCTGGGGCGGAACTCTCTAGGAGAACCTTGTCCAAAGGAACCTTGAGGAGGCTTCCTAAGGAATGTTCTATAGAATTAAAAAATAAATAAATAAATCGGGTGGCACAACGGCTCATGAAGAACCAGGGCCTAGTGACTAACAACTCGCAACCATTCCTGTGTGCGCCTTTCTACAGGAATGGAAGGGACCTACAATTTTATGCCGAATCCGAACGGCTAGACGAGAAGCACTTATTCGTGACAAGTGATACTCTTGGAGGATTTGTCAATTCCTCGCAAGAGGCAGTAGCCCTGAAAAAAAACTTTTTAGTTTTTAGGTGGACGAGGCTGGGAAGCGATCCCAGACCTCCAGCGTGACAGTCGAACGCACTAACCATTACGCTAAGGGCTACTACCTATAGAATTCCTCGCAGGAATTTCTTGTCCCTAGTAAGCAATCTAGGGAAAGGTCTGGGGCGGAACTCTCTAGGAGAACCTTGTCCAAAGGAACCTTGAGGAGGCTTCCTAAGGAATGTTCTATAAAAATCCTCGTAGGAATTTCTTGTCCCTAGTAAGCAATCTAGGGAAAGGTCTGGGGCGGAACTCTCTAGGAGAACCCTATCCCAAGGAATCTTGAGGAGGCTTCCTAAGGAATGTTCTATAGAAATCCTCGCAGGAATTTCTTGTCCCTAGTAAGCAATCTAGGGAAAGGTCAGGGGCGGAACTCTCTAGGAGAACCTTGTCCAAAGGAACCTTGAGGAGGCATCCTAAGGAAAATACTAACAATCTAACTAAATGACCTAAATGTCCTACTCCAAAATAATTTCTACTAAAAATTCAGAGTGGCTTCTTTAATAGTATAAACTACTACAGCATGCCGCTCTTTCAGTTGACACACCTTACAAAAGGTCTTTGCATTCAACCGGATCTCTTATTCTCTATACTCTAGATTGGTATCCATACAACTGGACGAGATTAAAAGACACTTTTGTCAATTTCTATATATCCTCTTATAAATAATTGGGTTAAAAGTCACTGTGACCTGTAAGAAAAACAAAGTGAAAAGATTAAATATTATGCTTAATCATGACTTGTGAATTATTCAAGCGACTGGCTACAACACTATTAGGGTATACGTGGGGGTTGCATGGTTTCGCTTGAAATATGGTTAGGGTATGTGTAGGAGTTGTAACGCTTTGTTACAGTCTCCTCTTACTTTGGTAGACGAGAACCTTCGCGTCTTATTTAATTCATTTGATGTATACATATACATTTTTTAAGTATTTTTTTTATTTATTATTTTTTTTTTATTTATTATTATTTTGTTCGTTTTTTTTTTTTTTTTTTTTTTAATTTTTTATTTATTTTCATAACTTATTAATATATTTTAAAGGGGAAAAAATGGAAAACAAAAATCTTTACTTCTACTAATGAAAATTAAGTTAATTCATTTTGGAATATTAATTGTTTTCTTTTGGTTACGCCATTTTAAAGACGCTTGGTCGCCTTGCTTATTTAGGCGAACAGAGATATTGCCCCAAGGCCGCCAAATAGAAAACACTCTCTAATGGTTCCTTCCCTCAAGTGTTATTCCCTCAAATGGGTCAGGAGCGACTTTCGAATTTTTCTTCTGGGAATTCGAGCATTCAAGGGCTTATATAACCCCCTGTTGACTGCTGATTTGTGATGATGAAATCACTGGTATGGCGTAGGTGATCTCATGCTTTCGTAAAATCTCAATGGGCTCCAACGCGGCTTTGGTTTCAACAAGGTCTTTAATTGTGTTCGGTAGATCGATGGTGACCTTGCGTGCGGTGGTGGGTTCGTCTGATGGTGTTACGGTGATGTTTAGCGAGGGAGTGGTTGGTAGAGTCGAGGAAGTGGTTGAAGCATCTGTAGCGAGCGGTTTGAAAGTCACTTTGCTCTGGCAACTGCCTTTTTTGATGACTTCGGCTGTGGGCACGTTAGCTAGTAGAGCCTCGATACTTGCGTGTGATTTGTCGATACATACAAAGTCGGCCAACCTCTGGTTTGCTACAATATCGATTTGGACTCTAGCTTTGTGAGAAGTTGTATCTCCTGCCTTGTTAAATTTGTTGACGACCGGTCGGTTCACCCTCGGAATAGGCACTGCCCACTTGTCTTGTGCTTCCTGACGGAGTCGCCGTATTTCAGCCATCTGTGTCGCTATAGACTTTGGTGGCTTTATTGGTACAATTTCGGGTTCGTTAAGTATGTTTTCGTGGCCGTCACTCTGCTGAAGCGCTTTCGTGGATTTGCTTTTAGCGTCACTTGTACATCTTTTCTAACGGGGGGCACTATTTTTGTTGGCAATGTTTGGCCGCGAACAAAAGGTGCGTCGCTGGAGAATTGTCGTTGTAAGTATTGTTTTTACCTTTGTTTACTCGAGGACTGCGGCGTACCGATTTTCATAGTGGCTCTACACGGTCCTCTTTTTTACCCCATTCTTCCATATTGACGGATTGCTCTTTGATCTTATTCGTGGAGAATTCGTTTCTTAACAGAGCCAAATTTGATGCGTTCATTACGGAGGTTAACGGCTGACTAGTAATTTGGCGGTCGTGTTGCTGTCCTCTTATGCTATCCGCGGCCGTAAGTGACTGTGGATTGTAACAGTCTGAATAAAATCCTTTCAAATCTCTGACGTGTGCTCGAATTGTCTCTTTCTTTTGTTTACGTTCTCCTAGCTTACGTAGTGACACAATGACTGAGGAAATAAATTTAATTACTTCGTATGGCCCATCATAACGGGGCGCTAATTTTTCGGCGAATTAATTTATTCCAGAGGATAGAACTCGGGATCTCTTATAAACATGTTCGCCAATCCCAGGACGCCACGGTCTTCGCCGTAAATTATATTATTTAGCTTGTGTTTGACTAGATTTTTCTAAATTGACTCGTACTAAGTCATACAAGGAGCGCATTCGCTTTTGTTTAGTGTTTATTTCCTCGATCGGAATATCAGCCAAGGATGGTGCGAGTAATTCATGGGGTCCCCTTAGCTCTCTTCCGAAATTTAAAGCTACTGGTGAAAAACCGGTGGATTCGTGGCAGCTGGTATTAATTGCAAAGGTGAGCTCGGGTATGTGTTCGTCCCAGTGACGTTGGTTGTCTTGTACATATTGCGCGATCATTGTTTTTAATACTCTGTTAACCCTTTCAGTAGGGTTTTCTTGGGGAGTATACGGGGCAGTTAGGCGTTGTTTGATTCCTAATTCTTCTAGAAATTTTTGGAACTGTGTACTTGTAAATTGTGCCCCGTTATCAGTTAAGAAAACACAAGGTACCCCAAAGCGCGTCACGATTCGTTCTCGTCGCCCGAATCAACCCTGCAGTGGTGGCCGATCTTAAGGGAACCGCTTCGACCCATTTGGAAAATTTGTCAGTCATAACTAAGAGTGTAGTATGAGCCTGCATTGAACGTGGAAATGGCCCCACAAAGTCTGCGCATACCGTTTCCCACGGTCCGTTGGCAGGCGTGGTGTACATCAAACCACTAGGTTTCTGTTGCGGTGTCTTAAATCGGTTGCAAGGCTGGCATTTCCTCACATACTTCGTGATATCTCGAAAAATGCCCAGCCAATAATAAAGCTTAGACATACGAGATATAGTCTTGGCGATGCCCAGGTGTCCGGCGGTAGGAACGTCGTGGTTCTCGTACATTATATGATTTCGATCCGGTAAGGGCACGCATAATTTCCAATTGTATTCTTGTGGGCTGGCCAATGTCCGAGTATTGTCGAATCGACGGTACAGTTTACCTTCTACGATGGTATACTCTGGGTGATTGTTAGGATCTTTTTGAATCTGATTCATTTTTTCTCAATCCAATCGGGTTTAGCATCCCATGAAGCTGAGATTCTATCGATTTCGGCAATGGGTAGAGGATCTCTAGAAAGGGCGTCGGCGACTACGTTCATAGCCCCTTTTCTATATTGGATGTCAAAATTTTATTGCTGCATTTCTAGTGCCCAACGAGCCAGTTGGCCAGACGGATTTTCTAATGAGTGTAACCACTTTAAAGAATGGTGGTCCGTGATCACGTTAAAGTGGTAAACTTCTAGGTACGGACGCATTTTCCTAATTTCCCATAATATCGCCAAACATTCTTTTTCGGTAACCGCATACTTCTGTTCTGCTTTAGTGAGCGTTCGGCTGGCGCGTGCAATCACCTGCTCTTGACCATCCTTAGCCTGTGTTAGAACTACTCCTGAACCGAATTGGCTGGCATCGGTCTGAAGTGTGAACGGTAGTTCGAAATCGGGACAAGCTAAAACTGGGGCTTCTGTAAGCTTAGATTTAAGAAGTTCAAATGCGGCTTTCTGGTTAGGTGTCCAATTCCACTTAACATTCTTTTTAAGCAAGGAAGTTAGTGGGGCGGCAACTGTCGAGAAATCCTGGATAAAGCGACGATACCAGGAGTAAGTCCCCAAAATGCGGCGGAGTTCTCGGATATTCGACGGTGCACTAAAATTTCTTACGGCCGCGACTTTATCCGGGTCCGTGTGAATTTCCTCTTTACTGACCACTTACTTACTTACTTAGGTCCTCGGACCTATTACGTCCGTGATGTTTCCCTTACGGGACATAGGGCCTCCACTACACCTACGCGCCATCGTGTACGATTTCTTGAAATATATTTCAGCTCTCTCCAACTTTTCCCCAGTCGTGCCGATTCCTGTTCGACCGTTCTTCGCCATGTACTTCTAGGCCGGCCCACTTGTCTTCCCTCCTGTGTGAGCGGGTTCCACTGCATTGCTTGAGATGCAATGCACCGATCGCCTTTTCGAAGCGTATGGCCAATCCACTGCCGTTCTCGCATGAAGTTCGGCATTGGAGATACGGTTGGGCCAGAAAATCCTCAAGATGTTTCGTAGACATCTATTAACGAAGGTTTGCAGCTTTCTAGTGA
The DNA here is from genome assembly GCA_949320155.1 of Melangyna quadrimaculata. Lineage (NCBI taxonomy): Eukaryota > Metazoa > Arthropoda > Insecta > Diptera > Syrphidae > Melangyna > Melangyna quadrimaculata. The sequence goes on from OX439484.1 coordinate 112,645,407, forward strand.
CAATTTCAGTGACTTTCCAAGTGCTGCAGCCGTAAAGCAGAACGGATTCAACATTGGAGCGGAACAGTCGTAGCTTGGTCTTTAAGCTAAAAGAGTTGTTTCTCCATATTTTGGACAGCATTCCGAACGCAGCCTTTGCTTTTCTGATTCGGCTGTTTACGTCCAGTTCAGTTCCGCCACCCGTAGAGACAATACTCCCAAGATATTGGAAATCCTCTACCATCTCTACCGGTTGTCCAGAAATATTTACTTGGATTGATGAGGAAGTTCCAAGGCTGATCCTTTTAGTTTTTGCCGAGTTGATCTTAAGCCCTACGATTTCTGCTTCTCTCTCCACCCTTGTTGTCATTTGATGGAGATCCATGATCCTATGAGAGAGTAAGCATACGTCGTCCGCGTAGTCCAGATGTTTGAGGTGAGATTGCAGAGTCCACTGAATTCCTCCATTTCCATTTGACAAAGCTGCGTGCAGTACGTCACTTATCACCAACAGGAACAGTATTGGTGACAGTATACAGCCTTGCCTAACTCCACTTTGGATTTCAAACTCCTCTGACAGCCTACCTTTGTGCAAAACATGACACTTGGATCCATCAAATGTAGCTTTGATAATAGCAATCAATTTATCTGGGATGCCACTCCTGCGCAAAGCAAGCCAAATAAATTCTCTATTGACACTGTCGAACGCCTTTTCAAAATCGATGAACAGCAGGTGAAGTGGTGATCGATATTCAACGCACTGTTCGATGATGATCCGCAAGGTGTTGATGTGATCCACACAGGAAGATCCAGTGCGGAAACCTGCTTGTTCGGCGTCGAGTGTGTCTTCGAGGTGGTCTTTAATTCGGTCCAATATTATCCTTGCTATTATCTTGGCTACTGCAGGCAGAACGCATATTCCTCTCCAGTTTTCGCACAGTGTGAGATCTCCTTTCTTTGGGAGCTTGACAATCATTCCTTTTTTCCACTCTTCAGGAAAGCTTTCTGTTTCCCAAGCTCTCTTAATAAGTGGGTGCAGTAGCTCGCTCGATGTCGTTGGGGCTGCTCCTAAGAGCTCTGCAGGAATATCGTCAAGTCCAACCGCTTTGTTGTTCTTCAGTTCTTTGATGGCGGTGATAATTTCTTCTTTACTGGGGGGTACGGTGCGTATTCGGGAAATTGTTACTTCGGGTAGCTCAGTGGGAATAGGGTTCACTTCACTTGCGAAAACGCGGTTTAAAACCGCAGAAAAGTGTTCCCTCCACCTTATGAGCTGGCCCTCATCCGAAATTAGCAGGGATCCGTTTGTGTCTTTAACCAGGTGTTGTTTAGAGCTCTGGACACCAGTGAGCTCTTTGGTAATTCTGTAGACGGTCCTACTGTCACACCTACTAGCGGCTTCTTCTGCTTCTGTGGCCAGTGCGTTGATGTAGTTACGCTTATCACGTCGCACACTACGGTGAACTTCCCTCATCTTCATGCGTACGTAGACTCAAGCTCGTTTCTCCCTGCTGCTGGGGTAGCTGCGATGCGAGCTTTAAGGTGTTTCCTTTCTTCGATCCTTGCCCAAGTTTCGTCGGAAAGCCAAGCACTATTTCTTCCTTGCGTCCGGCCGACTATACTTTCAGCACCGGATATGAACACATTTTTCACAGCACACCAATGATTTTCGATGGATGTGGTTTCCGTGCTGCTGATTGCGTTCAATCCTTGTGAAAGGTGGTCCCCAAGTTGTTGGCGCACTGCAGGATCCTTTAGTCTATCTGTATTAAACTTGGGCATTCGAGTGTTTCCTTGGGATCTCCGAACTGCAGCTGTACGCAATCTTACGGTAGCAACCATCAGATGGTGGTCCCGGGCCATTCCCATGTCAGCACCTCTTCTGTTACGGACGTCCTGGAGACTGCTTCTAAAACGCCGGCTGATCGCGAAGTGGTCAATTTGGTTGAAAGTTGCTTGTCTGTCAGTCGACACCCAACTGACTTTGTGGCACGTCTTATGCTCGAACATGGTCCCTCCAATAACAAGGCCGTTGGCGTTGCAGAAATCGACAAATCGTTCGCCATTGTCGTTTCGGTTACCAACACCATGTTTTCCCATGACATGCCTTAGCCCAGTGTTGTCATTGCCAACCTTGGCATTTAAGTCTCCCATCACCATAACTATATCACCTCGTGGAACGCTATCATAAGCAGCACTCAGCCGGTTATAAAAGGCCTCCTTCTCCTCGTCAGAAGAGAGCAAAGTTGGGGCGTAACACTGTATGATGGTGACGCGACGTACTCTAGTCCGGAACCTGGCTTTCAGGATCCTGTCACCTAAAGGCTCCCAGGAAATTAGGCTTTTGAGAGCTGTTTTGGAAAGCAGCAATCCAACGCCAGATTCCCGAGCGCTTCCAAGTATCTCAAATTTTCTCGACAAAAATTACACTTTTCGACGTTAATTTTCAGATTTGCAGCTCGAAGTTTGTCCAACACTTCCTTAAGGTGCAGAAGGTGTTCTTCGAAACTGCTGCTGATAATTATGATGTCGTCTAAGTAGACAAACAAGTGATCGTAAGTACTAGGGTCAAAAATCATGTCCATGGCTCTTTGAAACGTGGCCCCGCTGAGTGCAGGCCGCAGGGCATCACGTTCCATTCGAATAACCCCCTCCCCGGAACAGTAAAAGCCGTAAATTGTTCGCACCTATCGTCTAACGCGATCTGCCAGTAACCCTGCTTAACATCGATTGTGGTTATGAATTTAGCTTCTCGAAGTTTATCTAGTATAGCAGTTATGTAAGGAAATGGATAAGCATCTTTGACGGACAGTTCGTTGAGTTGACGGACATCGACGCACACTCTCCATGAACCTCCTTTCTTTCGTACAAGTACGACAGTCGAACTATAAGGACTCTTTGATGGTTTAATTTTACCCGTTTTCAACAGCTCATCTATTTCCTCATCAATAAATTTTTGCATGGCGGGATTGCGAGGGTAATATCGCTGTTTAAATGGTCTGTCGGATTTTAGTTGGATTTGGTGTGGGGGAACTTTTGCGACTTGGTTGATCTCATCAAATTTCGGCAATTCGGCAGCTAAAAGTGTATTCAATCTATTAATCTGATCGGCTGGTAGGTGCTCTTTAGCCCAGCACGTGGAATTGCGTATAGCGTATTCTATCATCTTTTGCCCAGCAACCGACTTTCCCTCCACAAACATGTGAATACCCACTTCTCTTAGCACGTCCATCCCGAATATAGCGTCTTCCTCTATACCAGGTAAATAGGTTACTTCTCTCGTTGTGGGTGTGCTGCCTAAATGCAAAGTTGCTGTATAATGATCGGAGGTGACAACGGGGTTCCCATTTGCTAAGTGAAGCGACCTCTTGTAATCTCGCATAGGTAACTTTAGCGTTCTAAATTCATGCCATAAGGCGTCACCAACAAAAGTTTTTGTTGAGCCCGTATCTACCAAAGCTTGGAAGCTTCCCGTATTGAACTTGATGGGTAAAAAAATCGTGGGTCGGATACCGGCGGGGAATTAATGACAGCAACGGGTGTTCGATGACAGGAGCAATCCTTGGTCAGAATTCTATCCATGCCACAGTACGAACAAAATAGCTTAAACGGTCGATGACAAGATTCTTTCTGGTGTCCCCGCTGCTTACAATTCCAACAATTTGTCAAACGATTATAGGCTGGAGTGGTGATAGCGGGTGGTCCTCTAATCCTCGGGGCGGATGAACGGTTCATGTGCTCGGTCGAGGCTCGTCGGTAACTATCGTGGTTTGTAATGGCTGGAACTTGGGGTTGAGGCGTCCTGAACGATGGTACTGGGCGATTGAAGGATGGTGTGGAACACGAGTTTCGTTCAACGCTTATTGCCTCAAATTCATCCACCAAAATTATCAATTCGTCTATCGTTCTAAAATCTCCGCGACGCACATAATATCTATATTCGGTTCGGAGATTCTCGTAGATTCGGTCTATCAAGTCGGCGACTGTTAAAGCAGGGTGTTGGCGGATAAGATACTGAGTGGCCATCGATATATTTCGTCTTCAAGACGAAAGATGTAACGGGCCGGTAGGTAGTGCTCCAGAAACTTACCCCGAAATTCTTCCCATGATGATAAGCTATCCCTTTTGATGCGTAGCCACTCCAAAGCGGTTCCACGGAATATTTCAGGTAGCATTCTTAGCAGCTCATTCGGAGGTATTCTATAACTAATGGTCATTTTTTCTATTGTTTCTAGGAATTCCAACGGGTTTTCGGATGGGTCAAACTTTAACCCCCATTTATGAACTACGTTCATCACTTCTGCCTCATAGCTTAGAGTGAGACGGGTTGGAGTCGGGTGTGAACTAAATTCTGTCCTAGACAATAGTGCTGGCGCAGCAGCAGATCGGGACGCAACCTGATTGTAAGAGCATGATGGTTGGTTTGATTGGGGATAAGTTGGATGATACGGTGAGGTTAACTTAGAAGGCGGCTTCCCTAATGTGGGGACGGTTAAAAACAGTGGTTTTTCTGGCGGTGGCGGGGGGATGGGCACTTTAGCATGGCTTATAAACGTTTTCTTGGCGGCGGGGGTATCTGCGACATCATCGGTGGGTTCAGCATTATTTCTCTCTTCAATAGTGTGCTCCCATTCCTCGCACAGGTTCTGCGTCGATTTGTGTGCTCAAAGCTCTTTAAAATGCTGGCTCAATCTTTTGCGGAGCGTTTGCATGTTTCCGTTGGCGTCAAGATTTCTGGCTGTTAACACTTCAACAAGCTCTGATTTCTTTAAGAAATATACGAACCCGAGGTTTTCATACGGATTATATTCGCTTGTCTCGGAGTCGGACATGTTGCAGCTCGATAGTGCGGATCTGGTTCTTGACGGGCTACGGATCGGATTTGTTCGGTGGGACTATTCAAAGGGTCACAGTTTAGTCGGTCGGAGGAATCTTCCAAGGGCTTATCGGTAAACACAGGAAACGACAGCAGTCAGTATTGCCTTAAAAGATTCCAGGTCAGGTCAACTGTCAGAGTATGGCAGATCCATCAAAAGGTTCCTGCTCGGGCGCCAGTGTGATGCTTTTTCTCGTGGCTGAGGTAGTTCAGCGGTTTCCAAAGGTTCTTACCCAAAGAAGCAACAAGACTTGGGTTTGGGGAACCTTACTCTGAATGAATAACTCCTTATTTTCCAAAATTGTTTACAATTTTTGTATTTTATTTTCTTAACTTAAATAACAATATTTCAATTCAATATGTGTCCTCCGCACACAATCGGAGGAAAGGTCTGGACGGAACTCTCTAGGAGAACCTTGTCCAAAGGAACCTTGAGGAGGCTTCCTAAGGAATGTTCTATAGAAATCCTCGCAGGAATTTCTTGTCCCTAGTAAGCAATCTAGGGAAAGGTCTAGGGCGGAACTCTCTAGGAGAACCTTGTCCAAAGGAACCTTGAGGAGGCTTCCTAGGGAATGTTCTATAGAAATCCTCGTAGGAATTTCTTGTCCCTAGTAAGCAATCTAGGGAAAGGTCTGGGGCGGAACTCTCTAGGAGAACCTTGTCCAAAGGAACCTTGAGGAGGCTTCCTAAGGAATGTTCTATAGAAATCCTCGCAGGAATTTCTTGTCCCTAGTAAGCAATCTAGGGAAAGGTCTGGGGCGGAACTCTCTAGGGGAACCTTGTCCAAAGGAACCTTGAGGAGGCTTCCTAAGGAATGTTCTATAAAAATCCTCGTAGGAATTTCTTGTCCCTAGTAAGCAATCTAGGGAAATGTCTCTAGATTGGTATCCATACAACTGGACGAGATTAATTAATTGTCAATTTCTATATGTCCTGTTATAAATAATTGGGTTAAAAGTCACTGTGACCTGTAAGAAAAATAAAGTGAAAAGATTAAATATTATGCTTAATCATGACTTGTGAATTATTCAAGAGACTGGCTACAACACTATTAGGGTATACGTGGGGGTTGCATGGTTTTACTTGAAATATGGTTAGGGTATGTGTAGGAGTTGTAACGCTTTGTTACACTTTTATAGGTCTTTACACAAAAAAAATTTTCACTTTCTGGTGTTTAGCCCCAGAACGCCTCAAGATTATATCTTGTTATTTGGAAGGGGATTTTGAGTAAATCCCACCGCTGCGCTGCCACCAAAATGTAACGCGCGCTCACTTATTACAGCGAGAAGAGTGAGTCTTCGGATAGAATAGAAAACCGTTAAATTAAAATATGCAGTTAATTTTTATTTTATTTTGTAAAAAGAAACAAAAGGCCCGCTGTTTTCAGCTTGGCTGCGACCTTGTGTATTCTAAAACAATTTCTATCTGTGTAGATTTTAACTATTCCTGTCTTTTTATACCTTTTTACTTTACCAATTTTACTTCAATACACACGCACTTTTCCAACCATCACCCACATACCGATAATTACAAAATCGATTCCATTTGGTGATATTTCCTATATATTAACCCACTTAGAATTAGCGAAAATATTCAACGATCAATTGTGACCTAGTTGGAATTTTAAATATTCCCAATTGTTCTTCACAAAAGTGCCGCCGCATCATATTTCACATACACGTACTTCGCTCATAGTGTCGACCCTTGCTAAGATGCATTCTCAGCATTTAGTATGGGTATTCCTTAACGCCTGCAATTAATGCATTGGATTTGTTTACAATCCGTTGGACATTGAAATTGGATAGGTATTCATTACTCATAGCAGTTTATGGGTTTTGACGTAACTATGATGCGTGAGCATAATGATGACCTCGTGACGATTTATTTGTGAGTCAATATATTATTTATATCAGATAGTGCAGTCGAGTTATTGTATCCCGTGGTTGAAGTGATTTTGGAAAAATGCGTGGGAATAGGGCATAGCATGGGCTTCGGCCTTCTTAGTTGAGGCCGAAGCCCAGCCTGAGCTGTGAGTGCCATCAAAAGTAAGTAAGTAAGTGGGAATAGGGCAAAATGCATTTGTTGGGAGGTTGGCATGTAGTGAGATCACTACAGTAGCAAATTTCGTGTCTTTGAAGATGTTTCGGAGTCAATTATGCTGTACGCAGCTCAAGTATGGGGCTACAAGGAATATGATACTGTGGAAAAACTTTTAAGGTTATATATAAAAAGAATATTTTGTCTTCCTGCTAATACTCCAAACTACATGGTTATGTTAGAAACAGGACTTGCCCCGATCTTCATACGCACACTGGAGCTAAATGTGGATTACATTATAAAAATTCTAAACATGCCAAACGAGAGAATACCAAAGAAAGCGGCCCTCCAAGTTATTCATCGGAAAAGAAGTTGGTTTGCTGAGTGGATGGAGCTAGCGCAGTGGTATGGAATCCAACTTAATCTGGATGTTGAAAACATAAGTGATTGGAAACCTACTCTATACAATTTAATTTCAATGGTGGATATACAATTTAGAGAAAAGTTTATGGAAGATGCTAGAAATTCAGTGCACAGAGCAGTTTACAGCCGACTAAGTTACAATTTGGGGCAGTCAAATTATTTCCGAGACGAGATCAGCGTGGACCAAATATCTATGATGGTAAAACTAAGGAGTGAGCTCGTTCACCTGAATTATATGCCACATCGTGATGATCTGCCTAATTTATGTAGTTTATGCAATCAGGAAGAAAGAGAGAATGTCTGGCACTTCATGGGAAATTGCCCGATTTTGAAGGAAACTAGGAGATCTTTCTTTGGTACAACACTCTAACCGAAGATGAAACAATATCACTTTTAAATGAAATGGATGTCATAACAATCTACAATTACTGTAAGGTAGCGCTAGCGTATAGAAAAAGAATCATCAATCAAAATGTTTAAATAATCGTGCAATGCTCTTTTATTTTATTGTTGTTGAATTTTAAATTACTTTGTTATTGATTTTATGGAAAAAAAATGTAATTTGTCAATCTGGCAGACAGCAAAGCCGTGCGCATTTGTGTTTGTGTAACTCGCACTATTTTGAAAAAAAAACTAACTTTTTCCTCAATATGCCCGTTCCACTATTTCTTCTTCTAAGATTTTAAATTAAAGAATTAATAAATATGTCTCTTTCATTCATGCAATCAAGTGATACCTAATAAATGCATTCGGCTTTTTATAATGAGAAAAAAGATAACAAACAACAGGAGTAGGTATAAACAAATATGTTTCTCCACCACTCACCAATGTGCAAGCGAAAAAAAAGGAATATACATTACAAAATTAATAAATATGTTTCTTTCATTCAGGCATGGCGTAACTAAAGAATGTTGCTCCCCTAGTCACTCAAAAACCTTAAAAAGGTACAGAGACTAGCTTGTATAGGAATAACGGGGGTACAGAGTTCTACGCCACAAGCAGGGCTGGAAATTATTCTAAATCTTCCAGCACTGAGTACATAAGATGCACAGCAGCCAAAAGTTCACTTCGACTTAAAGAAATGCGCTTTTGGAAGCACAGCACCTATGGTCATGGGTCTATCTTGCAAAGTTATGACACAGTGGCCGAACTTGATATGACGACTGACTACGTATCACCCATTATATATTTTAAAATACACTTCTCCATTCTAATTCCCGAAAAACATGGATGGGAACCTAACTCACTAATTAGTGAACAAGGTATCCTATTCTACACCGATGGGTCAAAAATGGAAGAAGGAACAGGGGCAGGGGTGTTCTGTGAACCTCTCAATATTAGAGAATCATATAAACTCCCAGATGAGTGTAGTGTCTTTCAAGCTGAGATTTTCGCTATTGAAAAAGCGGCAGAAATGGTACACAAGAAAAAACTGAGCTCGTCAGAGATCACATTTTTCGTGGACACCCAAGCCGGTATCAAAGCATTAGCCAGTGAGACTATAAGATCCAAGACAGTGGAAAAATGCCGAGGCCTACTGGAGAAAATTTGTTACTCCAACTAAGTCAAACTCTGCTGGGTTCCTGGACATAGTAATATAGAAGGGAATGATATAGCAGATAAACTGGCAAGGAAAGGGTCATTAGCAAATAGGGACAATAGTAGCCAATTATTTACGGGTCCTGAAATCCCGATCGGCGTCATTAAAAGGAAACTTGACCTAGTAACGAAAGAGCAAATCAATAAGTCCTGGATTTCCAGGAACGACTGAGTTATCTCTAGAAGTTTATGGCCTAGAATTAAGGAAAAGGAAACTCAGTATATTTTATCGCTGAGTAAAAATAAAATAAAAATCTTGATAGGGGTACTAACGGGTCATTGCGCCTTTGGCACAATGGCCACCAGAATAGGCGCTTTCGCACCCGATTTCTGTAGGAGCTGTCAGGTTGTTGAGGAAACTGAAACCATTAAGCACCTGCTCTGTGATTGTCCAAACCTCCAAACAAACCGCCTCCGGTACTTCGGAAACAGGTTTGTTGGAGAACTGGACGACCTAGCGCAGGTCTCAATGGCAAACATGAGAAAATTTATAGGGAAAACAGGCTGGTTCACAAATATACCAGTCTATTTGAACCATTAATTAGGAACACCTCCGTTTTTATTTATAAGGGGATCACAATGGACCAACAGGCCCCCACGTTCCCAACAGCCTAGGCTGTGCACACCCCTCCTAACCTAACCTAACCCCTACTCACTCAAGGTGTAGCGAAAAAAAATGAATTTTAAATTACAGAAGTAATACATATTTTTCTCTTTCACTCATTCAATGGGTTAAAAGTGATGTATTCTTTATGTCAAATTTTTCATTTATTGAATTATTTGAAATTTCCGAAATTTATAGACAATAGTGTAGTATAACATAAAGTTTTTGTGCAATGTCATGAGTATGTGTAATTTCCTATTCAGTGATACCTATTTTAGTGGATTTGACTATTTTATAAATGAGAAAAAAGGAGTTTGACAACAGAAATAATATATATATGATGATGATACTTAATATTGTATTGAATTATTTGTCATTCGATCAAATGATTTTGTTCCGTTTCTTGGGAGAAACTGGTTAAATGTGATGTTAACTAACTGGAGAAATTATTTTACTTTAAACAGTGTTAGCATGACTAGTGTAACAAATGAGCTTGGTAAAAAGTTTCCTTCTGTATTTGACAATAATTTCGATTCAGTTATAAAGAATCCTCTGGCAGAGATTATTGTTGAGGAGAATGCAACTCCAATTTTTCACAAAGCTGATAGAGTGAACGGTGAACTAACTAGATAGGCTTATTAAAAAGAAGATTTTTAGTCCCGGTCAAGTATAGCCAATGGGTATCCCCAATCGTACCGGTCGAATCAAAAGATGGATCGTAAGGATCTATACTGACTATAAGGATACAGTTAATAAGTATGTCAAAACATATCATTATTCCTTACCAAGGATGGATGAAATTCTTTCAAGTTTTTATGATTGTGAATGTTTTTGCATTTTGGATTTAGCAGGTGCTTTCCAACAGATAGCCTTGTCTGAAAACTCACAACAAATCATGACGGTAATCACTGATAGGGGACTTCTTCGTTACACCCTATTGCCTTTTGGTGTCAAATCAGACGCAGCCTCATTCCAAGCTACAGCAGATAGCATACTTTACGGTTTAAAGAATGTGAAATGTTATAAAGATGACATCATAATAGGCGGAAAAAGTAAACAAAATTGTGCGGAAAAACTTTTCATGGTTTTAGAAAGATTCCAAACATTTAAGGTGAAGGTTAAATTTGAAAAATGCAAATTTTTTGAGTCGTCGGTGGAATATGTTGTTCATAAAATAACGTCTCAAGGTATAAGTCCAAGGCAGGAAAAGATGGATGATATTTTTTTAAATGCGCCCGCCCCAAAGGATTTAACGTCCCTTAGAGCCTACATTGATCTTTTAAACTTCTATAACAAGTTTATTCCAAACTTATCCGCACGTTTGTCACCACTTTATAATCTCCTGAAAAAAGAAACGGCTTTTATATGGGACAAAAAATGTAAAAAAAAAACTTTTGAAGAAAGTAAACAGTGTCTTCTGGGAAGCAGTTTACTTACGCATTACAGTCCGGATAAGGAATTGGGTAGTTTGTGATGCGAGTTCTTATGGAGTCGGAGCAGTTTTGTTCCATAAAGAGAAGAATGGGGAAGAGAGATCCATTATATTTATTTCCAGTTCGCTTACGACGGGCGAAAAGGGAAACGCGCAGATTGGGCGTGAAGCTTTTGCTGTAATATTTGCAGTTAAACGCTTCTATAAATACCTATACGTGTTAGAGACACCCTATAGTGCATATACTGCATATGGTGCATATACCAAAAAGTAATCGCCTTAAATTGGATCCAAAAGCACATGAATGTATTATGGTGGGCTTCGTCTATCGTCTCTACGATCATGTAAAAAAGAATGTTTTTAAAAGCCGAAACGTGACGTTCATAAACGAAAACAACATAGTTGCTGAGCACCATCTGAAACCAACAACAAGCAAAGTCAACATAGAACTTTTTGATGTTCTCAACACGGATCCGGACAATACAAACGTAACAAGCAACTCTGATGAAGTAAAACATCCAGAACCAGGTACATCAACGACAAATCAACCACAAGAATTGCGACGCAGCGGAAGAAATCGTAACAGGCCAGCGAAATTAAATGATTTCATTGTCGATGCGGAAAACCAGTTCCAGTTCGCTTACGACGGGCGAAAAGGGAAACGCACAGATTGGGCGTGAAGCTTTTGCGGTAATATTTGCAGTTAAACGCTTCTATAAATACCTATACGTGTTAGAGACACCCTATGGTTCTATAACCTGTATAATTATCAGTTACATGAACAGATCTAGTTTGCTTTGTATAACTTTACGTAAATAATAAATACATACCACTCTTTATTCAACTTGTGAACAAGTATAGGTTATGGGCCCAGACAACTTAAAAATATATAAAGTTTATTTTCTCAATTAAGGTACAGTTTTTGTCTCTGTTACGAAATTTTATTAAAAAGTATTCCTTTTATTTTAATTATCAATAAATATAAAGTAATGAAATCGGAAACAAATTTGAGTAACAAAGGTACAGGAATTACACCTGAGGAAGCTTGGAGTGTTTGGAACAACAGCTATGGTGCATATACCAAAAAGTAATCGCCTTAAATTGGATCCAAAAGCACATGAATGCATTATAGTGGGCTTCGTCTATCGTCTCTATGATCATGTAAAAAAGAATGTTTTTAAAAGCCGAAACGTGACGTTCATAAACGAAAACAACATAGTTGCTGAGCACCATCTGAAACCAACAACAAGCAAAGTCAACATTGAACTTTTTGATGTTCTCAATACGGATCCGGACAATACAAACGTAACAAGCAACTCTGATGAAGTAAAACATCCAGAACCAGGTACATCAACGACAAATCAACCACAAGACTTGCGACGCAGCGGAAGAAATCGTGACAGGCCAGCGAAATTAAATGATTTCATTGTCGATGCGGAAAACAGTTCTTTATTTGAATCCTGCGAATCAAACGACCAAAATCAAGAAGTCACAGCAGACCCAAACTCAATGTCGTCGGAAGCAGAAAGCGACTTTTATGGATTTTCCGGACTTGTAGCGCCTCCTTCGCATCTCAATAGACCAGTTTTACCAAAAATCGTCAAGTGTCCAAGCCTAGCGTTGAGGGGCGCAATTTTAGAGGCCAGAATCCCTTAAATTCAAATAAAAGTAAGCAAAATACTGCAGAACATTTTTTTCAGACAAACACGGAAGATCCAGTAACACCAGAAGAAGCACTGTCCCTCCCAGATGCGAATCAATGGAAACTGACAATGGAAGAGGAGATACCTATATGAAAAGTATCAAACATCATTTAAGTCAACAATTTCATATGAAGGAACTTGGGGAAGCGAAGCAAATCCTAGGAATTAGGATAACTCGCGAAGAAAACGAAATTGCTTTCGATCAAGAATTCGACATTGAAAACATCCTTGAAAAGTTTGGCATGAAGGACGCCAAACCAGTTTAAACACCTATGAATTCAAGTGAGAAACTAAGCAAAGAAGATTGTGCAAAGGCAGAAGAAATTCAACAAATGCGAAATTCAACAATGCACTCGACCAGATATTTGCTTTGCTGTAAATAAACTCAGTTGCTTCAATACGAATCCTGGACCATGTCAGCTGTCAGCTGCTCCAAAAGGCAACAAACAGTTGCACTCCCGTCCTGTGAAGCCGAATCTATTGCGCTATCGTCAACCATACAGGAAGCACTTAATGGAATGGAATAAGATCTCAGCTTTGTGTCAACCCTGAGCGGATGGTAATCAACTGCGATAATCAAAGTGCCATTTTAATTGCATCGAACAGTGGATTCCATCCGAAAACAAAACACATAGACATCCGCAGTCATTTCATACAGGAGACTTTAAACGAAGGTGAAATCAAGATACTGTGGTGAATATGCCCATTTGTGCAAACAACGACATCTCTTATTCTTCTATAACAGAATAAATTAATGTTATGCGTGGTTTAATAAAAAGACGAAGTTCTTTTCTTTGCGTCTGAATTAAGACTACTCATTTATTCTAATGAAATTCTATTTACAGTGTCGATGAATTGGCATCGACAGATACTTAATATTAATGGAGAGATGCTGCACACTCAGCATATTTGCTGTATTATAAAAAGAAGATAAGGCACCCAAAAGAAAAGTATCTCATGACGGGTGGCATTTGATGTTTATTTCATAAACATAAACAAATGCATATCCGAAAGGGATATCCGCAGTTAATTAGAAGATATTATGCATGGTAAGCACAATAATAGTGACGGGCACAACACCTCCCCCCATAGAATAAAGCATATGATTACAAGATAATTAAAATATGTTTTAAACAAAAAAAAATAAAATATATAACATTCAATTCATTTGTTTTTCTTTTGTTTATAATTTTATTTTTTTATTTTTATGGTAGCAATTTGTCATCGCTTATTTCTTTTCTTACGTTAACAATTTTCTTACTTTGATCCGGTATGTAAACAATTTGATTTTCACTGATTTAGTACGTTTTTTATTAAAGCATTTATTAAATAAAGTAAAGGTATGACGACCTTTAATACAAGTTATGGTAAAATTCATTATTTCCAATTCCAGTTATTCCAATTAAGGCACCTTGTGATTTCTCGGGTAGCTTTTGTAATAGTTTATTAACAATATTTCTTTGATTATTAATTTCGATTGATAAATCCCTTAATTCTCTTAAATCAGTTCCTTTTATTTGTATAACTTTATCGATTGGTGAAATTTCATTTAATTTTATATTTTGACAACAGTTTTTGTCAATAGTGTAATGTTAATCATTATTAATTTCTTCAAAAATGTCTTCAGATGTGATAAAATCTGTTTCTAAAGTACTAAACTTACATTGATTGTCTAAATACAATATTCCAATGTTTGATAAAACACCGTTTTCTTCTTGTTTAGATTTACAATTGCACTTAAATGGGGTGTCTTCAGTAATAGCATATAAATATTTATTATTATTAATTTTGTGAAAGAATTCTACATTGTTTTGTATTATTTTTATTTCACATTTATTATTGCCCCTTTTCAGAAAAACATTTGTTTCACAAACTTCATTTTTAATTGTACTTTCAAGTACTAAATTTTCACATTCGTATATATTATCATGATTAAAGCAATCATTCATATTATGTTTTAATGCAAAATTAGCTCTATTTTGAGTAATAGCGAGAATATTATTTTTATTTTCAAAAATTGTAAATTGTTGGTTCACAACAATTGGCAAAGTGATTATTTCATATATTTCCATTGTTTCTTCTTTCAAAACCGGAATAGATATGATAACATGTATCATATGATCTTTTTCATAACATTTAACATCAATTTGCTTAACTATAAATTGATAAGCTATTAAACTAGGAGTAAATACCATTTAATTTTAATATTTACTGTTTATTAATACTTCAATTAATTTTTCAGGAGCGATTATAAAGGGATGAATAATTTTTTATTGTAAAAAAAGGATCGCATCAATAATTTTTTCTAATTCTATTTCTAATTCTAAACTTTTATCAATTATTGAATTATGCACTTCTTGCAAGTATTCTAAAGCATATTCTCTCCTCTCTATATCTTTCATATTTGAAATAACTTGATTTAACTTTATTATATTTTCATTAGTTTTCTTTTCTATACGATAATAATTATTATTTAATATCTTATTTTGATCATTTACTTTTTCCATTATATTTATTTCTTCTACTAATCCTTTTCTTAAAGATTCTTGATTTTCTTTTGTAATTGCTATGATTTTATCATAATATTCTGCATCAGAACTATCCATAGTTCCAAATAATGTTTTAAGTCCCGTACCAATAATATCTGTTAATCCTCTTCGGATTCTGTTTTTCCTTGTTCCTAATATATTATAAATTGTAACCATTTTATCTGATAAATTATTATAGCTTCTCTTTCCTTTTTCAGCTAAGTCTCTGCACTCTCCGAATAATTTTAAACATACTTCATGAATGTTATTAGTTTGTAACTTAATATGCTCTATACTATTTTCAACTTCAGCTAGGTCAATTCTATTAATGACTGAAACGTGTCCATCGATTGTTTTCATAGTACCAAGAGATTTAAAATAAAATCCATTATGATCATCTAATTTCTCGATGTTGATGCTTGTTGCAATTCCGATTGCGATCGTCCATATCCTATTAAAAGTTTGACACGACTTTTATTATAAATGGTTAATTTTCCGTTTCTTTTAACAATAATGTTATTATCTTCTACAGAAGATACGACATAAGGACCTGACCATTTCTGGTCTTACTTTCCTGCACTTGCTTCTTTTACGTAAACTCTATCTCCTGATCGAATATCTCTTAATTTTGGTCCTAATTTCTGATCATATCTGACTTTAGATTTTTCTTTGTTATCTAATAGCCTTGCTTTAGCTTTTATTTCCATTGCTAACAACTTCATTCTTAGTTCTGTCGAATGTGTTGTTTGAATTTCTTCATAATCTACATTGCTAGGTTTATTAGCTGTTCTACCAAAAACAAGTTCGTAAGGCGTGAAGCCTGTGCTTGAATGTTGGGTCGTATTATAACAAAAACTTGCATACTTCATATATTCATCCCTGTTTACTTACTGTTCTAATATATTCTGTGAGTCGAGCATGTGCTCTTTCGACACTACCATTTGATTGAGGGTAAGCCACACTGGTAGTAATATTCTTAAAACCAAATATTTCGGATAATTCCTTCATTAAAGAATTACAAAATTCTGTCCCGTTGTCAGACAGTATTATCTTTGGTACTCCAAATATAAGTATCCAATTTTCTACAAGAGCCTTAGTCACTATACTAGCTTCTTTACTTTCTATAGGAACAAATTTAATAAACTTAGACAGATCGTCTTGAATCGTAAGTCCGTATTTGTTGATAATTTTGTCCTTTGTAATATCAGGACCTGTCAAATCAATTGCGATTTTTTCTAATGCATGATTTGCACTTGTTACAATGGTCATTGGATTCCTTGAGGGATGTCTATCTATTTTTTCTGTTTGACAAGCTACACATTTAGAAATATATGTTATTACATCTCTATTGAGACCTTTCCAATTATATTTTTGTTTTACTTTATTAATAGTGGCTTTTTGGCCACAATGAGCTTCTACAAGACCTTCGTGATATTCTTTTAAAATTTTAGTTTTAAGTTCACCATCCACAACTTCTTCTATTGGGGTTTCACTTGTAACTTCTTCTGTTCGGTTATTTAGAATTTCATTAACTTCTTTTTCTACGTCTATATCCGTGTCTTCATTTTCATCTATCTCTTCTAAAATGTTAATATTTCGACTTAATTCGTCTGCAACAACGTTATCACAACCCTTTTTATACTCAATGGAATAATCATATTCCTCTAATTTAAGTCGCCATCGAACTAATCGTGATCCAGCATCTTTCACATTAAAAAGCCATTGTAAAGGCTTATGATCAGATCGAATTACAAAATTTCTACCATATACATATGGTCTAAGAACCTTTACTGCCCATACGATTGCCAAGCATTCCTTTTCCGTTGTGGAATAGCTTTTCTCCGATTTACTTAATGATCTGCTTATAAATTGCAATGGCAGATCTTTTCCATTACTTTCTTGGCTTAATACTGCCCCTAAACCGTTATTGCTATATTATAATCAGGGTATTGTAAAATTACGACATTTCTTAACGCTTCTTTTAGTTCTAAAAATGAGTTTTGTTGCTCCGCAGTCCACTTAAAATCAGAATTCTTTTTCAATAATTTGTTTAAAGGAAACGCCTTCTTACTGAAATCCCTGATGAATTTCCTGTAGTAACCTATCATTCCGAGGAATGATTTTATTTCTTTTTGGTTGTTTGGTGGCTTAAATTTATCGAGTGCTTCTATCTTTTGCGGATCTGGCTTAACGCCTTTTTCTGTAATAACATGACCTAAGTACGCAACATCTTTTTTGAGAAATTCGCATTTATTCATTTGGAGTTTTAAATTTGATCTACGCAGTAGATAGATTGATTATGCTCGTGAAGAGTTTTTCCATAGATAACTATGTCATCTAAATAAACTCAGAACAGTGTTCATAAGCCTCTGAAAACACGCCGGTGCGTTTTTCAATCAAAAAGGCATTTTCGTGAACTCATAATGCCCATATGGCGTAGAAAAGGCAGTCTTTTCTACATCTTCCTCAGCGACTGGAATCTGATGAAAACCAGATGTAAGATCTAAAACAGAGAAATATTTACTATTACCTAACTGGTCTAATATCTCACTTATATTCGGGAGTGGATAATTGTCAGCAATAGTAATTTCATTTAACCGCATGTAATCGATTACTATCCTCCACTTCATTTCTTTACTTGCATCCCTTTTCCCACAAAGGTGAATTCCATGGCGATTTACTATCTCTTATAATCCCTTCTTCTTTTAAATTCTTAATTTGGTTATCTACCTCCTTTTCATGAATTTTTGGATAACTGTACGATTTAGTGTAAATAGGTTCACTATTTTCTTTAACTCTAATTTTATGTTCTACCAAATTCGTTGTAGTTAATTTATCATTTATAAAAATATCGCAATATTCTTTAGCTATAGCGAATATACTATCGGCTTCCTCTTCATTCATATGGTCAGTTCTTAAATTACTCAGTATTTCCTCAATTCTACCATCATTCATTTCGAATGTATTGATTTCTAATAAGTCGGCATCTTCACAATCTGACTCATTTGTATTGAAATCCTCTAAAGGGTATCCAATAGCTTTGAGCTCAATGTAATGTATATCTTCATCAAAATTTATTACTTTAACTAACCCTTTTCCATCACTGCGCACCAAAGTAACGCAATCTGGGAACAATATACCATTTATCTTCGCACTGAGTATTACCACTTCACTATTTTCTGGAAATTGATTTCCCTGACCATCAGTTATATTTACTAACCTGAAAACTTCGCACCTGGGGGGTATTTCTTCTAAGTACTGCCCCTCAAAATTGATATTTTCATTAAAACTTTTCTTATTTCTAGAGGATTTTTCTTTGGCATGTTCTACACTTTTTCCGAAATTTAAAGAGATATTCTCGGTCTTCCTCCTAAGAGTTTTACGATCATAATCTACAATGAAAGCATTGTCTTTCAAAACATCATTACCAATAATACCGTCATAATTACTTAAATACTCCTTATTTATGACGTGGAATTCTATTAAGTAGTCAGAATTCCCAAAATCCACAGATAAATTACATGTACCTAAACTTTTTATGTTTCCGTTCACTATACCTTTAAAATTAAGAAATTTATTTTGTGTTAAGTCCTTTTCAAAAATGTTATCAACTTTTATTAAGCTTACAGCTGCTCCTGTATCTATTAACATTCTACATCTTTTATTTTTGTAATTCATGATAATATGAGGACATTCCGTTATATTAAATAGCGAAATGTTGACCTCTCCAACTATTCGCTTTTGCGAAAACCCAGACCATTTTGGTTGGATAAATTTCTTGCCGCAAATGGCTGACCACTTGGTCGTCTCCAATGAGTATGAGTATTGCTTTGGTTATTTTGTCTATTCTGCTGGATATTAGTGTAATTATTTTGCCTGTTATGTCTGTTGCGACAGACATTAGCCTTGTGTCCAAATTTGCCGCATATCCGTGTCTTCATTTTCATCTATCTCTTCTAAAATGTTAATATTTCGACTTAATTCGTCTGCAACAACGTTATCACAACCCTTTTTATACTCAATGGAATAATCATATTCCTCTAATTTAAGTCGCCATCGAACTAATCGTGATCCAGCATCTTTCACATTAAAAAGCCATTGTAAAGGCTTATGATCAGATCGAATTACAAAATTTCTACCATATACATATGGTCTAAGAACCTTTACTGCCCATACGATTGCCAAGCATTCCTTTTTCGTTGTGGAATAGCTTTTCTCCGATTTACTTAATGATCTGCTTATAAATTGCAATGGCAGATCTTTTCCATTACTTTCTTGGCTTAATACTGCCCCTAAACCGTTATTGCTATATTATAATCAGGGTATTGTAAAATTACGACATTTCTTAACGCTTCTTTTAGTTCTAAAAATGAGTTTTGTTGCTCCGCAGTCCACTTAAAATCAGAATTCTTTTTCAATAATTTGTTTAAAGGAAACGCCTTCTTACTGAAATCCCTGATGAATTTCCTGTAGTAACCTATCATTCCGAGGAATGATTTTATTTCTTTTTGGTTGTTTGGTGGCTTAAATTTATCGAGTGCTTCTATCTTTTGCGGATCTGGCTTAACGCCTTTTTCTGTAATAACATGACCTAAGTACGCAACATCTTTTTTGAGAAATTCGCATTTATTCATTTGGAGTTTTAAATTTGATCTACGCAGTAGATAGATTGATTATGCTCGTGAAGAGTTTTTCCATAGATAACTATGTCATCTAAATAAACTCAGAACAGTGTTCATAAGCCTCTGAAAACACGCCGGTGCGTTTTTCAATCAAAAAGGCATTTTCGTGAACTCATAATGCCCATATGGCGTAGAAAAGGCAGTCTTTTCTACATCTTCCTCAGCGACTGGAATCTGATGAAAACCAGATGTAAGATCTAAAACAGAGAAATATTTACTATTACCTAACTGGTCTAATATCTCACTTATATTCGGGAGTGGATAATTGTCAGCAATAGTAATTTCATTTAACCGCATGTAATCGATTACTATCCTCCACTTCATTTCTTTACTTGCATCCCTTTTCCCATAAAGGTGAATTCCATGGCGATTTACTATCTCTTATAATCCCTTCTTCTTTTAAATTCTTAATTTGGTTATCTACCTCCTTTTCATGAATTTTTGGATAACTGTACGATTTAGTGTAAATAGGTTCACTATTTTCTTTAACTCTAATTTTATGTTCTACCAAATTCGTTGTAGTTAATTTATCATTTATAAAAATATCGCAATATTCTTTAGCTATAGCGAATATACTATCGGCTTCCTCTTCATTCATATGGTCAGTTCTTAAATTACTCAGTATTTCCTCAATTCTACCATCATTCATTTCGAATGTATTGATTTCTAATAAGTCGGCATCTTCACAATCTGACTCATTTGTATTGAAATCCTCTAAAGGGTATCCAATAGCTTTGAGCTCAATGTAATGTATATCTTCATCAAAATTTATTACTTTAACTAACCCTTTTCCATCACTGCGCACCAAAGTAACGCAATCTGGGAACAATATACCATTTATCTTCGCACTGAGTATTACCACTTCACTATTTTCTGGAAATTGATTTCCCTGACCATCAGTTATATTTACTAACCTGAAAACTTCGCACCTGGGGGGTATTTCTTCTAAGTACTGCCCCTCAAAATTGATATTTTCATTAAAACTTTTCTTATTTCTAGAGGATTTTTCTTTGGCATGTTCTACACTTTTTCCGAAATTTAAAGAGATATTCTCGGTCTTCCTCCTAAGAGTTTTACGATCATAATCTACAATGAAAGCATTGTCTTTCAAAACATCATTACCAATAATACCGTCATAATTACTTAAATACTCCTTATTTATGACGTGGAATTCTATTAAGTAGTCAGAATTCCCAAAATCCACAGATAAATTACATGTACCTAAACTTTTTATGTTTCCGTTCACTATACCTTTAAAATTAAGAAATTTATTTTGTGTTAAGTCCTTTTCAAAAATGTTATCAACTTTTATTAAGCTTACAGCTGCTCCTGTATCTATTAACATTCTACATCTTTTATTGTTGTAATTCATGATAATATGAGGACATTCCGTTATATTAAATAGCGAAATGTTGACCTCTCCAACTATTCGCTTTTGCGAAAACCCAGACCATTTTGGTTGGATAAATTTCTTGCCGCAAATGGCTGACCACTTGGTCGTCTCCAATGAGTATGAGTATTGCTTTGGTTATTTTGTCTATTCTGCTGGATATTAGTGTAATTATTTTGCCTGTTATGTCTGTTGCGACAGACATTAGCCTTGTGTCCAAATTTGCCGCATGAAAAGCAGGTAATTGTATTAATTCTAACTGTATTTTTGTTTGTATAGTCCTTACTACTAGAAGGTTTTAATAAATTAACATGTAGCCCTAACCTTGATTCTTCTTCTATAGCATATCTGCTAGCCTCATTCAAATCCCCTGGCTTTCTATTGTTGACATATGAACTTATTTTTTCTTTTAATCCGTTAACAAAAGCATTTAAAATATTTTGTTTTATATATTCACTTTTCCCCTTCCAATCGGAAGTTTCAGTATCAACTATTTCATTTTGCAGCATTCTGCGTTGTAATGTTTCGCATTTCTGCGTATATTGTACGACAGTTTCATCATACTGTTGTTTTAACTGTATTAACTCTCTATGGAGTTGTAAGTTTGAATAATTTTCTTTATATACTTTGTTAAGCTCTGCTTTTGATTGACTCCAAGAGTCTAAGGTTTTGTTCATTAAAATTGACGAAGCGTTGCCGCTAATGTATGATTTGGCAAAAGCCAATAAAGGTTTATGCTGAGGCTCTTTGGCGAGCTTAAAGGCATTTTCACAATTTTGTATAAACGAAAAAGCTTCGGAAGCTTCTCCACGGAATTTAGGGATAAATTGGATTAGAATACTTAGTGGAATGTCCATTTTTTCAGCAGGCATACTTCACTGTTAAAATATACGAAAATCGCTTAAGTTAAACTATTGTTAATCCACAATATTAATACAATCGTATGTGTTTTGCAATTATTTTATTTTCAACAATTATTATTAAGGATGTCTTCTTGAACTTCCCTAATTACTTTTTTAATCCTTCACGCTTTTTCCGCGAGGTATTTATAATGTTCTTCTAATTTTTCTTTACTATATGACTTTGCTGGCAACATTATACATTAAACATTATACTATTCTTATACTTACACTTTTACTTATTCATTTTAATAAAAACTTCGACTGTTTAATATATTTTTTTTAACTTACAATAATTCAATCATTATAATGTTTCATTTGATGATTCGGCTGGCTGGTAAACTACACCTTCGTTCTTAATCTTCCTTGGAATTCTGGTTCTCTTCTCCTTTAATAATATATTGTTCGAGTTTTTTTTTTTTTATTCACTTTTAGTTGCAAACCCTTTTATAAGTTTTAATAATTTTTTTTTTATTAATATGGATAAGTTTGTACGTGCACTCATATTCGGTTCAATTCCTTCTTTTCTTTCAATCACTTTGATATGGATTCAATTGTATTCGCAGAAGATGCTAAATTCAATACGCACTTAGAAGGTATTATAGGGATTATTAATTTTGTTTCCCATTGTAATTACTTAAAAAGCAGAATACGTACTTTTAACTTAAAATATTACCGGAATAAAATTTATTTACATTATGTACAAAGATTTACAACACCGGAATTTTATTTTCAGTGCATATCGCACCGCTGCCACCAATTTATTATGCGTGGTTTAATAAAAAGACGTAGTTCTTTTCTTTGCGTCTGAATTAAGACTACTCATTTATTCTTATGAAATTCTATTTACAGTATCGATGAATTGGCATCGACAGATACTAAATATTAATATTGGATAGAGAGATGCTGCACACTCAGCATATTTGCTGTATTATAAAAAGAAGATAAGGCACCCAAAGAAAAGTATCTCATGACGGGTGGCATTTGATGTTTATTTCATAAACATAAACAAATGCATATCCGGAAGGGATATCCGCAGTTAATTAGAAGATATTATGCATGGTAAGCACAATAATAGTGACGGGCACAACATTAATAATGAGTTCCGCGCCATCTATGAACAAAAGATTAACTAATGTTACCCTATACCTAAACCACTCTATCATTATCCAATACTTAAACCAATCGCATCCTTATCCAATACCCAAACCATGGAACTGCTATAATTTGTAATTGGTCGAAAACCTTGTATATAAAAACCATAGTACTATCATGGACAACATTTTTTAGTGCAACAATGCTTCGTTGGTGGCGCCACTTTAGCTCGGCGGAGACTTCCATTTTTGGGAGACTTCAATTTATCAGAGAATCGAAACTAGGTGGTTAGAGTAAGAGGAGTGTATTTTTTTTCGATTCTGGTAAGAATCAAATGGAGTAAGCGGGATTACCAATCGAAGGTTTTTTTAAACGTCAATGATGAGAAAAAGGTGAAAAGGATGGCAAAAAAATGTTCGTATCCTCTTTGATTGAATGTGCAATGCAAGGTTATTTTGTTTGCTTAATTTACTGATATGCTGTATGCGAGAAGAGAAGTAGATATACATACATACATGTAAGTTAGCTTTTTGCGTCGTCGTTGTCATCAATCTTGAAACAAGGAATATAGTTTTTTTTGCGGGATAGAATAATGCGTGGAGGTATACATTCGTATATTATCAAGGGTAGGTTGATTTTAATGTGGGAAAGAAAAATATGGTCATGTTGTGTAAGTATATTTGTAGGTATATATGCAATCGTATGTTATTGAGGGTAGTTTTTATATTAAATAGTCTTGCAAAGATTTCTTATTTGCCGTGAAATTTGAGCATATTTTTTTGCGGGAACATCTACATAGGTAGATAATATTCGTATAAATTATGAATGGTAGGTTTTATTAATATTAAGGTTGTTTGCATGATTTGAGTTTGACTTGAAATTTTTTGCAAAGAAATTTACAATAGGTCCGATCCTTTACTTTGTGCACAAAAAATCACAAACTGTCAGATTTTGGAGAGCATCGTTGAAATATTCTCAAAAATATCAAAACTGTGCAAAAGTACGGGAACACAAATTAAACCAAATTCCGTATTACCTAATGTGCCAGACAAGTACGGCACGATGTTTGGTTTTCATTCTTTTACTCTCAAAATGACATTAGGTCCGTTCTTTTGCTTTAAATTTCTGTGATTTTCAGTCCAAAGCCGTTCCCGTACTCAATAATTTGACAGTTTCTTACAAAAAACAACGCTCACGAGAGAGTAAATAATTTCCCCTACCTGTGATTTTCAGTCCGAGAAATTTCTTCTATTATGCCAACGAATATAGGTCCATACATAATACATACATACCTATATGTAGGTAGATATGAAAATAAGTTAATGAAAAAAGGGAAAATTTCTATGCAATGTTGAGGTAGTTAAGTGCTTGGTGGTAGGTAGGTAAGTTGTATACATATAGGTACATATGCAGGTACAGAAAATAAAAACTAATTTTCTGTCTTTGGCTTAAAATTTGTTTGTTTGATTTTCAGGGTAGGTAGGTTTATTTGCTTTGACTTTTAATTCACAATTTATGATACGAGTAGGCATGTAAGTAGGTATGTACCTACCTAGGTCTGATTTAATTGTTTGATACTAGAGTCAGTCAAGTGGTGGTTGAATTTCAGCTAGTGGGCGGTATCCTAGTAGGTTGGTTTTATAAGTTTTAGTTGTCAACTATTTTTTTTTATTTGAGTGTAGGTAGGTAGGTACCTAGAAATGTTTGAAATATACCTAGGTACCTATGTTATTATTATTATTATTTATATTATAAATTTCTATCTTAGATTTATGTATCATTTGTTATGAACTATTACTCAAATTTGAAGCCTCTTAAGTTGGCTAAATGGAGCTTTTTTGTGATTCATTTTATTAAATTGCCCCTACTTTTTTTCCCGTTAGATTCACAAATACTTAATTACTCACATATTTGTAGAAGAAGGTTACACCTATAAATGTGCATCATTTGTTTTCTAAAATATATACATTTTTCATTAACTTTTGAATTTAAAGTACGAAAAATTGAGTTGATTATTCATTAAAACACATTTTCAGTACAAATTTGTTTAATATTTTGCAATAATTTTTACACAAAAATTTTAGTTATAAATGTCTACCTGAATTTCAAGTATCATTTATTATGAACTGTTAAGTATTACGCAATTTTGAACTTTGAAGCCTCTCAAAGTTGTCTAAATGTAGATTTCTTGTGATTTATGATTTTTTATATGATTTATGATTTTTATATGGCTATGATTTTTTATATTTAAAAAAAAATAAACAAATTTGAGATAACGGTGCTTTGCACTGGTTGACAATTGTTGACAATGAACAAAGCAATTCATTTCAATGGATTTTATTCGAATTCTTATGCATTTTAAAAAATCAATTGTGACGCTAATATAGGAGGTATAGATTAAAAAATGAGGTATCAAATTAATGGTTATTTTATTGAGATTAAATAAAAGAAAAAACTAAATCTATGCATGCCTACACTCACATATTATTAAGTAACATGTGTACAAAATATTATATTGTTAATATTTCAGCTCAATGGTAGATACAATAGGAATATAATTTTTTGTATGCAAAATCCTAGAACATATAAGTAGCTATAATTCATTAGTACATTGCAAACCTCTTCCACTGTTAATTAAAAAGATATTAATAAAAAACAAAACAAACAAATGTTTACCCTTTCTTAAATAAATCTGTCAAATGATAAGTTAGAGAGATACAATTTTTACGATTTATTTGTTATCAAATATATCTATAAGATATTAAAATTTTAGATTTTCCCAACTACCGGTTAAAAAGATAATTGATAATTGACCAAAATAATTTAGCCTTTTCAAAAATCATTTTGGGTATGAAAAAAAAATCCTATCAAAAATTCCTTAAACATGGATAATTTTTTTGTTCATCCCCTATAAAAATATGTGAAAATAAAAAAAAAAAAATAAAAAATGTAATTTTCAGTGTTAAACCGGGTATATCTCGGTTTGTAGATTTTTAATAAGAAAAAGATGCGTCTGTTTTTTTTCCTAATTTTCAATATCTTTCAAATAAAAAAATCAAGTTTCTATGACGTCGCGTTTAGAAGTTAGTTTTTCGACTTTGATTCAGTTTTACCCTATTTTCAGTAGCGGATCTAGGATTTAGCTGTGGGGGGGGTGGGCTTGGAGTTTGAAAATCCAGTTTGTACATATAAAGTTATATAACAGAAAACGAATTTTTTAATAATAGCCGTGTTTTTGTGCCTTTATTTCCGCTTCTATCGAGCTTTAACATTTTTTTTCAATATAAAGCACAATAACAAGAATTTGGGATTGATGTGTTAAGCATGGGAATTATTTTTCAGCGGAGCTAGAGCCAATATTAAGGCTCAGCAAAACATGGTAGTATTACTAATTTTATAACTTTAAGTTAAAGCCACGTTACAGCCTCAAACCACACGAACAAATTCGTTTATTTATATTGCTTAAAAATTGATTAGGTATCAAGTGCCCACCTCTGTAGGTACATTATGTAAGTGTTTGTTTAAATTAGCTGAAGGTATGCTTTGAACTTCACTTTTTTAACAAAATTTTAAAAGTGGTTGTAATGCTAGTTCAGAAAAACGATAATTAAGTGGTCTTACTGGCAAAAGCTCATATGTGTTTTGACAGTATCAGTCGTCCGAGATCTCATTTTCCTTAATTAGCCAAATCAACGAACCTACCTGTTTTTTTCAAACTGTTATTGGAAAGCACGAACATAATATTTTGCGGATCGAAAAATAAAATATCAAAATTTCAAGACTTTTAGTCGGGCATATGAAACAGCTGCTCTAAAAAATTTGCAAGTGTGAATGGATTTTCGTTTACGCTGCACCTACATACTTTTTCTATTCCTGCTCAAAAAATTTGTCGATACATTTTTTGTAAGTCACTCAAGAATCTATAGAGATTGTAAATATTTATGTCCATCTGCAAGATTTTTCTGAGTTCACAAAGTTTCTCACGCTTTTGGAATTTGGTTCCTCGACTTGAGAATTTGTACTGAATTGCTTAGCCCAAAAATGTTTTGTATGTTTTGGCTTGGACCTTTGAAACTTTGAAAAGGAAACCCTAAAATTCTCTGCCCAAGCCCGTATGAAACAATTCCTGTTGTATTAAACATTTACACTAAGCTTTACACCCTGTTGTCCTCTTATTGTCTTAGCCCCAACTGCGTTTCTTTCGTTAAATTAGCTAAGTTTTTAGAGTAAACAGTTGTTGCTTTTGACATGTAAATGTTAAGCCCCGGACTTTGAAAATCCTTAGACTTAAGCCCCAAAAGCACTCTGGAATAAGGTTAGTTTTTAGGGAGTTAGTTATACGTTTTTTGTCCAATATTCACAGACCTTATTAGTAACAAGTTGTTTTTTTTTTTCAATTTTCTGGGTTTTGTTTTAAGGGAAAATTGTCGTTGCATGAAACATGTCCATTTTTCATAGCCCCCACTTGGTTTTTTGTCCATTTCACTTCAGGCTTTAGCACCAACCTTAGGGCTTAGAAAAGAAGTAGCAGACCATGTAAATTGTTCAGCCCCAACGACGTTATTTTGTCCATCAAAATTTATCTTCAACATTTCATCTTAATAATGTTTTAGACGAATAAAAAACTCTACATGTTGTAATGTATTGCTTTTTAGCCCCTATAGCCACCCCCCTGGATTCGCCACTGCCTATTTTACCCTATTAAATGTGCGAATTTCAAAAAATCCGTTCTTATTGCAACCCTACATAAAATTTGCTATCATATAAATTTTAGTATACCTATTTTTAATACTTCTAGTTTAAGCTGTTGCAATTTTTATTCTTTCATTTATATCTATAATATAAATAAATAAACATTCACATAAAAATTGGGTACGTACCTTCTTACATGTATCTAGTACCTACCTAGATATTAATACAAATTATCTACAAACATACCTACCTTTCTAGGTTAAAATAAAAAAGCGACATACCTAAATACCTACCATGAGCCATACTCATCAAAAAACATCATCACCATGAAACTCATGAATTATTGCATCACTCATATTCTTGCCAACAGAACTACGTAAATATCTAGAAAGCCAAAAAAACAATCTACCTATGCCTTGACCTTCACGCCGCCGCGCCGGCCGACGCGACGTCACCATTGTCCTCTTGCATTGCACACAAGACACTCAAAGTTGTAAAAAAAAACACCCCTTCCTCTTTAGACGCACAAAACCCAACAAACCAAGGAGAATTCCCAATATTTTGTTCACACTTTTTAATTCTCTGCACCTTTGCATAGCAAAGTAATCGACAAAAAAATGTAAACCTAACAAAAAACATTCATTGTACATATTTTACTCTAACTATTATAAATTAGAGTATTTCTTTCCTATTCTTACTTGAAATTCTCCACAAAATTCAATTCTCTCCGTGAAATAGGGTTATGGAATTCAATAGAGATTCTTTCGCGTTCCCTCTCAAGATGGCAGTCCATTCGACATTCACCATGATAGTACTACGGTTTTCATATACAAGGTTGGATAACGATAAGAGTGGTTTAGGTATTGGATAACGCTGCGAGCGGTTTAGATATGTGATACCATTAGTTAATCTTTTGTTCACAGATGGCGCGGAACTCACTACTTATTTATTCTGTTATAGAAGAATAAAAGATGTCGTTGTTTGCATAAATGGGCATATTCACCACAATTATACGGGTATTGTATTATGAGCTTTATATCTAAGGTAAAGGGAGTGTTATACAGGGTGTCCAGTCAATAATGGATAACCTTGCAACCGGTTATAGCTGGCCTTAAGACCTTTCAGAAAAAAAATATAAAACAAATATTTTCCTTGTAGTTTTTAGGTTATGATTAAAAAACAAAGTACGACATGCCTCAAATACTTGAACATTACCACCACGGTTAAATGATTATTGTTTTTTTTTTTATTGTTTTAACATGAGAATTGTACCCGAGTCTTGGATGAATGAAGGTTTTATAGATAACAGCCAGATCAGAAGGAGGAAACAATTTCTTGCATCGCCGAAGAAAGCATAAACACTTAGCAGCATTTTTGGTGACATCAAATATGTGATCGTTTCACAGAAGGTGGTCTGTGATGCACATACCGACTGAAAGGTTTTCGGTTTCAGCGTTTCCATGGCCTTGGGAAGAAGGGACGCAAGTGTAATTGGACGATAGTTTGAGGGTGAAGAAGATACGCCTTTTTTAGGGACTGGCTGGACAAATGCTGTTTTCCATCCACTCGGAAAGAGACCAGTAGCATAGGACAGATGGAAAGGCTAACGCAATTTTTTTGGCAGCGTTGAAGAACACCTCTTCCGAACAATGGAAGGAATACTATCCGTGCAGGGTTCGGGCTTGAGTAATCGCAAATCGCTGTAAATTGAAACAAAAATCGCATTGAAACTAACATTTTCGCAGTAGAACTATAGTTTTATTTTAAATGATTAATTAAATTAAATGTCAGCATTTTTTTAACACAAAAAAAAACTAAGGGCAAAATCGTAGATAAGAGATCGCAGGGCGACCTGCATCGTGCCTGATCGGGAAACTATTGATTGCTCAGAACTTGGTCTCGGCCAGTAGCGCAACAATCAGTCACGATGAAGTGCTTGTTTTACCTCCTCGTGGTGGTCCCCGGGCAACTATTTATGTATCCCAATATACATAAATAGGCCAAAATTACAAGTGCGAAAAGGCCTAGCTTTCTAGGATAGGTTACGGAGGTTAGCATTCTCCGTAACTGAAATCAACCCGCTACCGAAACCAACATTACGCCTCGGATAATTAATGATAACTCGTTGACGACTTTTGGCTATTGTACCCGGACAAAGATTGGTTTCTGGAATGTGAAGACGCTTCTTGACAATGGAAAAGAAGGTCCTCAGAATGCCAGATTCCTGCAACTAGAGAAGGAATTCATGCGGTATAGGATGGACATCTTAGGGATAAGTGAAGTTAGATGGCTGGGTTCGGGGAAGTTCAAGTCACCAACCCAAAACACTGTACTATTCTATTCCGGAAAAACACCTGGAAGCGCTTGGATTGCTGCTTTCCAAAACAGCTCTCAAAAGCCTAATTTCCTGGGAGCCTTTAGGTGACAGGAACCTGAAAGCCAGGTTCCGGACTAGAGTACGTCGCGTCACCACATACAGTACATCATACAGTGTTACGCCCCAACTTTGCTCTCTTCTGACGAGGAGAAGGAGGCCTTTTATAACCGGCTGAGTGCTGCTTATGATAGCGTTCCACGAGGTGATATAGTTATGGTGATGGGAGACTTAAATGCCAAGGTTGGCAATGACAACACTGGGCTAAGGCATGTCATGGGAAAACATGGTGTTGGTAACCGAAACGACAATGGCGAACGATTTGTCGATTTCTGCAACGCCAACGGCCTTGTTATTGGAGGGACCATGTTCGAGCATAAGACGTGCCACAAAGTCAGTTGGGTGTCGACTGACAGACAAGCAACTTCCAACCAAATTGACCACTTCGCGATCAGCCGGCGTTTTAGAAGCAGTCTCCAGGACGTCCGTAACAGAAGAGGCCCGGGACCACCATCTGATGGTTGCTACCGTAAGATTGCGTACAGCTGCAGTTCGGAGATCCCAAGGAAACACTCGAATGCCCAAGTTTAATACAGATAGACTAAAGGATCCTGCAGTGCGCCAACAACTTGGGGACCACCTTTCACAAGGATTGAACGCAATCAGCAGCACGGAAACCACATCCATCGAAAATCATTGGTGTGCTGTGAAAAATGTGTTCATATCCGGTGCTGAAAGTATAGTCGGCCGGGCGCAAGGAAGAAATAGTGCTTGGCTTTCCGACGAAACTTGGGCAAGGATCGAAGAAAGGAAACACCTTAAAGCTCGCATCGCAGCTACCCCAGCAGCAGGGAGAAACGAGTTTGAGTCTACGTACCGCATGAAGATGAGGGAAGTTCACCGTAGTGTGCGACGTGATAAGCGTAACTACATCAACGCACTGGCCACAGAAGCAGAAGAAGCCGCTAGTAGGTGTGACAGTAGGACCGTCTACAGAATTACCAAAGAGCTCACTGGTGTCCAGAGCTCTAAACAACTCAGTCGATCTCGATCTGTGAAGGAGTGAACACGTTATCGACTTTCACAGAAATTCCAACTAAAATCGCGAGTGACTTTCAAGTTTCTAGTTAGCCAAGCTTTTTTCATATAGTGCGATAGCACAGTGGTAGAGGTGGCAGATCCCGGAGCTGAAGATAGCCGGTTCGAACCCCGGTCTGGGTCAAAATTTTTGTCGGCTTTTTTTCATAACCGGGAAGTCGAAAATATTATTGCGTGGGACAACAACCACATGAGTGACGTCAACGTTGCGGGATCACTGAAAGGTGGTGTCCCAGCAACAAAAAAGAAGCCGAAAACGGCAGCAGCAACTGGGTCATCGAATGATGTGCCAGCAACAACAGCTAAGCCAACGAAGGCAAATATAGAAAAGCCAGCAACGGCAAATATACTAAAGCCAGCAACGGCACCAACAGCGGGGACATCGAAAGATGCCCTGGCAGCATCATCATCCGATGCCGGTACGAGACCACCAGCCGATCAACCGAAAAAGAGGAGGAGGGTAAGGAGTGTACTCAATCTTGTAAAGCGCCGCTCCATCACCACAGCTCAGCTGCCAGCTAGATGGGGGGAGACGGCGCCTGAAGAAAACCAAATTACAGCAGCAAAAAGCAACCATCAACTTAATTCCTCGTCATCCAAAGTCATAGATGACGAGGAAATACAATACATGTCCAAGGGTGGAGAAGGGCTCTATACCAGCGGTGATAAAGATGCGTTTGTGGACCTAACATCACCGTCCGCATCGGAGGAAGAGGAGGAGATAGAGGAGCAGGCCTTCCATAGCATGTTAAATGCTAAGAAAAAGCAGATTGACCAGCTCACAGCAGAGGTAAACCAATTGGTAGAAGCTCTCAAGGTAAAACAAGAAGCTCGACGAGAGCGTGAGAGGCAGGAGCGGGCGAACAAAAAATCGCTACAGGCTCCACAAAAAGTAGCCCAACAGTTAAAAGACAATGCAGAGCTGCGATTGCCAACTAAGCAGCCCCAGCAACATCAACCAAAGCAGCCAAACATACAGCTGTCAACAGAACAGCCACAGCAGCAGCAAGTACAAAAGCAACAACAACAGCAGATCCAGAAACAGCAGCAGCAACAGAAACAACAGCAGCAGAGACAACAGAAACAGAAGGAACACCAGCAGCAGCCACAGCCGCCGATGAATAAAAAAGGGAAGGTACCGCCCATTAATGTCTACAAGATGGACCTAAAAGAGACCATCGAACTATGTAAGTCGGCTATAGGCCAAAACTTTATTATTAAAAGACTTAGTGTAGATAGACATGCTATCCACTGCTCTACAGTTGAGCAGCATAAGATAATTAAAAATTTGTTAAAAGCTTCCACAACTGAGTTCTTCAGCTTCACGCCGAAAGTCGAAAAGTTGCAAACGGTCCTCTTGAAGGGCATAGATTCCTGCACGGAACCGCAGGACCTCTTAAATGAGCTCCGCCAAAAAGCGAACGGCGATCTCGACTTTATCGAGGTCAAGCCGTTTACCACAGTCCGAGCAAGACGGGAGAAGAGGAATTTGTCCATCTTCCTTGTCCAGCTCTCGCCCAACAGCAAATTGGATAGTTTGAGGAGTATCTCCGTCCTCAACTACCAATATGTGACGTGGGATAAATTAAAGAGGCGCAGTGACATGCTTCAATGCATGCGCTGCCAAAGGTTCGGCCACGCTGCTGCAAACTGCGAAATGCAGTCACGCTGCGTTAAGTGTGGTGAGAACCACATAAAAGGAGAATGTAAGTTAGGTGAGGAAAGGGTCGAAGACAAGGCCCTGTTCAAATGTGCACTCTGCCGGAAAGACGGACACCCTGCTAGCTATCGGGGATGTCCGATCTTTCAGGAATTGAAAAATAAAAAAGCAAAACAAATAGAGGTAGAGAAACGCCCATTAACGCGCGCTCCCACAACAATGCCCGTTAACCCCCAAATCTCTTACGCCCAAATGGTGTCAGGGAGGGGAATAATGGTACAGCCTACGCCAAAGGCAGCCCCACAGGCCCCCGTGCCTAAGGCTCCGGCGGCACAGGCGGATATTATGACCTTGTTGGTGGCCATTCAGGGCCAATTAACAGGTCTTCAAAAACAGATCGGGGAGCAGGCAAAGCGGGTAGATCATCTTTACTCCTATTTGCCAAGCTTAACGCAATTTATAGGTTAAGGGCGCGCTGCCGGAGAGGCCCTTTAGGATCCTTGCTGTGAATGCAAATTCACTGGTAAGAACCGAACGTAGAGCAAATCTATTCCAATTGTTGAAAGATCAAAGTCCAGATGTGTTTATGGCCAGCGAAGCTAAGCTGAACCAGAAGCATAAATTGACTAACAATAATTACAATATCGTACGAAGAGATCGGCCCAACTCCACTTTTGGGGGAGGAGTCGCAATCTTTGTGCGAAAAGGCATTAATTATAAAGTTATATATAATAGTGAAGTACGTAGATTGCGGTAGCTTGAGGCGTGTATCGTATGCATTCCTCTCAAACATGGGAAGCGGATGTATGCGATTGCGTCTTATGCACCGGAATCACCTCAGCCAACTGAATTTTTAACAGAGCTCGAAAAACTTTTTCAATGCTTACAACTGAACTCGGAGGAGAATTACTATCTCATGGCCGGTGATTTGAATGCCAAACATGTAGATTGGGGAAATCAAATACAAAATCCGAGAGGTAGCCATCTATTTAATTGGATGAATCAATACAACGTTGAGTATATGCTCGACCTTCTGGCTACTGATAGGCCTTCGTTTCCAAGAAGCGGTTCCTATCTGGATCTATTGCTTAAGGACTCAAGACTGACAATTACTGACACTGTGGGTCAACGACCAAGAAACTGCTTACGAACGATCGAGTACGACAGTGACCACTGCGGACTTGCTGCCGTAATTCAACTTCCAAACGAGCTCGTGGAGTTGGAGGAGTATGTGCCGGTGAATTCTTACAATTACAGTAAGACTCGCTGGCCACGCTTCACCAGCGCTTTATCGAGTGAACTACGTACGAACAATATATCCCCACCAAATGACAGGAATTTAACAAATACTGAAATTGACGAATACTTAGAAAAAATGGACCATATACAAAGAACGCATATACAAAGAACGCGAAGCCACAGACATGTACCGCAACGCGACCATCGACGCACTACACAGACAAAAAAGTGGACTTCTGACAAGACTGAAACTTTTGTACAGACGGTTTACTGACATACACGATCTGGAGATTAGGACACTGAAGTCGTCAATTAAAAACATCAATCAATTGATCAAGGAAAATTACCGGATGTCTATTAATTTGTATTGGGACAACAAAATTCGGGCCGTTAATTCTAGCGACCCGAGTATGTTTCCTCAAATTAATAAAATATTTAGACGGAATGATCAAAACGAACTTCCGTGTCTTAAGCTTCTGAGAACGACAGAGAACAGAGACGTACTTCTGACAGCAGGCATAGATCCAGAGGAAGCCGTCTTGGACGATGACCTCTTTATAATCGAAGATCCTCGTGAGAAAGTGGAGGCTGTAGGGGCTGCTTTCCAGCAAGTGTACAAGGTGAATGCTAGCATTCGCCCGAACCATGACCTGGAAAACAGAGCCTTGCTTCACCACTTCTACCTTCGAAATGAAATGACGCAATGGCGATCAGAGAATCTCGGTTTCACCAGGTTCACTGAAGAACAACATCGCCGAGCGAAACGGGGCTAATTCCCTGTTAATTTCGAAAGTTGAGCTCCAGCTCATCTTCGCTTCGTTAAAGAAAAAGAAGTCAGCAGGAATCGATGGTATATCCAACGTTGTGCTGCGACATCTGCCTCAGGAAGCAGTTGACATTTATGCCACACTGTTTAACAACGCTCTGAATAATGCATATTATCCAGGGCGGTGGAAGACAGCTGTGGTTCATCCTCTCCCGAAAAAGGGAAAGGACAACTCCAATCCGGCGAATCTCTTTGGTTGATAAGTCTTCTTCCGAGTATCAGTAAGGTATTTGAGAGAGTTATAAATAGAGCTCTGTCCAAGTGGGCGGAGGACAACAATATCATACCGGACAATCAGTTCGGTTTTAAGGCGGGACATGACACCATTCATGCCGCGTCTAAGCTCGTTTCTGATGTCCAATGGAATAAATCTAAAAGACAGTGTACGGGTGCTTGTCTGGTTGACTTGGAGAAAGCTTTCGACACCGTATGGTTAGAAGGTCTGTATCTAAAGCTAGCCAGACTGGGCATAAGTAAACCACTTTTATATATGCTTTATGATATGCTCAATGGTAGAAAGTTTGTTGTCAAAATTGGCAATGTAACTTCTACCGCAACCTTCGAAATTAAAAATGGTCTTCAACAGGGAGCGGTGAACTCACCGATTCTATTCAGTATTTACACCAGCGATCTGATAGGTAGTCTAGCCCATGCCATAGCGTGTGCCGACGATCTAATTGCGTACAGAACAGCTCCAACAGTTGAGGTCATCAGAATTCTCTTACAGCGTGACTTCGACAAGATTCAGCGATATTGCGATGACTGGAAGTTGAAAATCAACTTTCAGAAATCCGAAACCATTCTGATCAGGACTACATTGCATGGAGCCCCTAGGGATACAAGAAAGAACTGGCACAAGCTGGTGATCGTAGGGCCACATGGACATCCACTGGCGAATAAAAGTGTAGTAAAGTACCTTGGCATCTGGATGGATCAGTATTTGTATTTCGACAGACATATAAATGCTGCTCTGACCAGAGCCAGGGGAGCTTTTGCCCTGACAAAACGGTTGTTTTATAGCAGCCGTCTTGACAGCAGGGTTAAGGTGATTTGCTACATGGCCCTTATCCGGCCAATGATTGCCTATGGATGCCCGGTGTGGTTCAACGTTGCCCCATCTCAAATGGAAAAGATTCGGGTGTTTGAGAGGCAGTGTCTTCGACGCTGCCAGGGCCAGTAAGTTAGTTGTAAGATATTGATAAGTAGGCTAGTTTTTATGAATTTTTGTCTAGCATTAAGATAGTTTTAAGTTGAATTTAAAATAAAAATAAATTTAAAAAAAAAAAAAAAAAAAAGCTCTAAACAACACCTGGTTAAAGACACAAACGGATCCCTGCTAATTTCGGATGAGGACCAGCTCATAAGGTGGAGGGAACACTTTTCTGCGGTTTTAAACCGCGTTTTCGCAAGTGAAGTGAACCCTATTCCCACTGAGCTACCCGAAGTAACAATTTCCCGAATACGCACCGTACCCCCCAGTAAAGAAGAAATTATCACCGCCATCAAAGCACTGAAGAACAACAAAGCGGTTGGACTTGACGGTATTCCTGCAGAGCTCTTAGGAGCAGCCCCAACGACATCGAGCGAGCTACTGCACCCACTTATTAAGAGAGCTTGGGAAACAGAGAGCTTTCCTGAAGAGTGGAAAAAAGGAATGATTGTCAAGCTCCCAAAGAAAGGAGATCTCACACAGTGCGAAAACTGGAGAGGAATATGCGTTCTGCCTGCAGTAGCCAAGATAATAGCAAGGATAATATTGGACCGAATTAAAGACCACCTCGAAGACACACTCGACGCCGAACAAGCAGGTTTCCGCACTGGATCTTCCTGTGTGGATCACATCAACACCTTGCGGATCATCATCGAACAGTGCGTTGAATATCGATCACCACTTCACCTGCTGTTCATCGATTTTGAAAAGGCGTTCGACAGTGTCAATAGAGAATTTATTTGGCTTGCTTTGCGGAGGAGGCGCATCCCAGATAAATTGATTGCTATTATCAAGGCTACATATGATGGATCCAAGTGTCACGTTTTGCACAAAGGTAGGCTGTCAGAGGAGTTTGAAATCCAAAGTGGAGTTAGGCAAGGCTGTATACTGTCACCAATACTGCTCCTGTTGGTGATAAGTGACGTACTGCACGCAGCTTTGTCAAATGGAAATGGAGGAATTCAGTGGACTCTGCAATCTCACCTCAAACATCTGGACTACGCGGACGACGTATGCTTATTCTCTCATAGGATCATGGATCTCCATCAAATGACAACAAGGGTGGAGAGAGAAGCAGAAATCGTAGGGCTTAAGATCAACTCGGCAAAAACTAAAAGGATCAGCCTTGGAACTTCCTCATCAATCCAAGTAAATATTTCTGGACAACCGGTAGAGATGGTAGAGGATTTCCAATATCTTGGGAGTATTGTCTCTACGGGTGGCGGAACTGAACTGGACGTAAACAGCCGAATCAGAAAAGCAAAGGCTGCGTTCGGAATGCTGTCCAAAATATGGAGAAACAACTCTTTTAGCTTAAAGACCAAGCTACGACTGTTCCGCTCCAATGTTGAATCCGTTCTGCTTTACGGCTGCAGCACTTGGAAAGTCACTGAAATTGTCACTAGAAAGCTGCAAACCTTCGTTAATAGATGTCTACGAAACATCTTGAGGATTTTCTGGCCCAACCGTATCTCCAATGCCGATCTTCATGCGAGAACGGGTCAGGAGCCCATAGACTCCATTATACGAAGAAGAAAGTGGCAGTGGCGCTTCGAAAAGGCGATCGGTGCATTGCATCTCAAGCAATGCAGTGGAACCTGCTCACACAGGAGGGAAGACAAGTGGGCCGGCCTAGAAGTACATGGCGAAGAACGGTCGAACAGGAATCGGCACGACTGGGGAAAAGTTGGAGAGAGCTGAAATATAT
Organism: Melangyna quadrimaculata; assembly: GCA_949320155.1. Classification (NCBI taxonomy): domain Eukaryota; kingdom Metazoa; phylum Arthropoda; class Insecta; order Diptera; family Syrphidae; genus Melangyna; species Melangyna quadrimaculata. The sequence continues at coordinate 112,683,461 of OX439484.1, forward strand.
TTCAAGAAATCTTACACGATGGCGCGTAGGTGTAGTGGAGGCCCTATGTCCCGTAAGGGAAACATCACGGACGTAATAGGTCCGAGGACCTAAGTAAGTAAGTATTTATTTTTAAAAATAAATTATTCTTCTACGACATTTTTCTGCTCTTTCAAAGAATACAAAAACTTAACAATGTCCTCTGGATTAAATGCACTTTTATCCTATCGTAAAAATGTTCTCCATTTATCATTAATTATTTCAACAGCTGTTTTATTGAATTAGTTATTTTCAAAATTGAAGGAAGATAACCTTCTTGAATTTTTTTCGGATGAAAATATTCAAGCATCTTTCTATGTACCTTTTTATGAAAATCTAGATTGAATTTGATTGCAGCGCATCTTATATAAAAATTCAAAATATTTGATTTCTACTTTAAAAAGGTTCGCGTCTGATAAACTGCGCTCATGTATTTAAAAACTAAGACAACAAACAATTCTTATGACAGGAACATGATAGCCTTGGTTAACAAGATCAATTTTCTTACTAATAAACTCTTTCTTTTTAATATTGTTAAGCAATTTTAAAGAGTTTTTCTTAACAATAATTGCATAAAGAAGATGTACTTCAGTTTTATCCGATTGAAATAATTTTGTATTCATGTTATTTATTGAACCGAGAATAGAATAATCGCAGTAGATTGTAGGAAAAGCGCAATGGTGCAGTAGATTTGAAAATTTAGACAAAAAGCGCAGTAGATCTACTGCTTTCGCAGTAAAGACCGAACGCTGTATCCGTGTATATAAAGATCTTTTAGGACTCTGGCAACTGTACGAGTGCGAAAGAAGATTCGTTTCATAAAATAGTTTCCGCTCTCAAGTACAGGAGGAGTCAGAACACTTTCTGGCGGCGCGGCGTTGGATTTACAGAAAACTGTTCTCCAAGAAAATTGGCTTCCTCTAACGAGCTGAAAAAAGGGGTGTCATTCAAGACGAGCTTTGGAATTTGGAAACTTACTTCTCTGACCCTTATAACCTCTTTACACCTCGAATCAAGCCATAAGTTTTTTTTGGGTTTCATAGTTTTTACCTTATTCGGTATAAAATTTCTCATTCCACAAAAAACTAAATTTGTGATCATATCTCCACTGGCGTCTAAGTCACTATCGAGGAAGGATAGTGAACAGTTAAAGCTCCTGAAAAAATCGTTGAGACCGTCCCAGTTGGCTTTCTCATATTGCCAAACGGTTTTCTTGTGAATTTTTGAAGTGAAACTTCTTTGCGCGCGTTGAGAGTGAAATTTCAAGGTTGAATTTTTGTGAAACGAAAAAATGTAATGCCACATGTGCAACGCTGAGATCATTGATTAGCTAAGTGGTGGGAAGTAGAGTAAAATTAAAATTTTGTATTAATAGGCGAATATATTTTATAGTAGAATAATGTATTTTTCGGTTGGAGGTTCGGAGTTACTACTTTTTGACTCCGCTTTCTCCAAAATAATTCGATTGGCGTAATGTTTTCGGAGTATTTTTCTGTTGCGGAATTAATAAAGGAGTAGACCCGATACACACATCAAGCTGACAAATTTGTTATAATACAATCTAATCATATGACACATGTGTTTAGGGTGCTTTTCAACGCTGATTCTAAAGAGACTAAAATACCAAAATTGAAAATATACATGTATCCTGTAGAAAGTAAACGTCCTTTTAATGGAATGATGACTTATTTTTAAGTAAAACAAGTAAAATATTACCCAAAACCATTTTAAGATCATGGGATATTAATGAAATTTGGTATGAATGCTTCATTTGGCTTGTTTAACAAGAATCAAAAGATTCCCCAAAAATATATGTGGTGAAAGGGTGTTTTTTTGAGCGCGAGATGTTAGTGCGTCATTATTACTATAACATCTATGAATAAGTTTTGACACTGATGAAATTTGCTAAAAATATTAAATATGTCATGGTTCCCAAGAATCAAAAGAGTCCATTAAAATAACTTGATACAAAGAGTTTTTTTAAGCGAGTTTATGTTTGACCTGCCTATACGGAGCAAAATGTTAGTTCTAACGAAAAATTGTATATTCGTATAATCGAGATAGTATTTAGGTAGGATATATGATTTAAAGGTGTTTTTTAACACCCTAAAAAAGTTAGTTTAATTTTGAAGCAAAAATGTTTTTTTTTCCGTTAAGCTGGTCAAACATTACACCCCCAGAAAACACCCTTGGACCTTAGACATTTGTATGGACTCTTTTGATCCTTAGGTGCCAATATAAATTTAATATTTTTAGCAAATTTCATAAGTGTCAAAATTTGTTCATAGATGCAATGGATGCAACTCTCCGTCAAAAAAAAACACTCTTTAACCACAGATATTTTTGTGGACTCTTTTGATTCTTGGTAAACATGCCAAATGAAACATTTATATCAAATTTCATTAAAATGGCTTGGATAATATTTTACTTGTTGTACTTACAAAAAAAGTCATTATTCCACAAAAAGGACCTTAACTTTCTACAGGATGCATGTATCTTTTCAGTTTTGATCTCTTTGGAATCAGCGTTGATTAGATTGTATTATAACAAATTTTTCAGCTTGATAAACTCCTGCCTCCTCCAACTCTTTAAATGCGTCTATACAAAATTCCAATGCAGGGATTTTGGGAGACTTTGGTAGATATGTTGTTGAGGATAAAATTTCGCCCGATATTACATTTTCTATCTTTCTAATGATATTCTAAGAATCTTACTAGATAAAGATTTTTATCTATCTCCTATTGGTATGGAGATATAAATTATTTTAAGCATTTCATCTCAAAATAATTTGAATTAAATCAGGAGTCCGCTAAAAATTTGATTTATATATTGTTTTAAAATAAATAAAACCAAATTAAAGTTGTCATATACAAATTTTTGATTTTGCAGCGATTTTGAGTGTAGGCGGTTTTGGAAATTCAACAAATTTTAAAAAGCCATTTTTACCACATTTTTAACTTCCCATTGAAAGTTATTGTAATTCGTGCGATTTGTCGAATTGAAAATTATGACATATCTTCACGTTTTGAGGTCTCTAGAAACAGAATCCGTCGTTTTTAGCAAGATGTCTATATGTGTGTACGATATGTACTTACGTTCGGGGTACCTTTTTCGTCCACCAAATCTCGAGAACGCATAAGGATATCGACCTCGGATAAATTTTATTTTACAGATAATATTGTCATAACGTGTTGAAAATGTCTTCTAACAAATTCAATAAACCGTTTTTTTACTACAAGAATTTAAAAAGGAGCTGTAAAATGTAATTTATCTGCAATATCTCGAGAACGGAATAAGATATTACCTTCAGACTAATTTTATTTTACACATACATAATTACACAATACCAAATCGGTAAATATTAAAAAAAAACATTCAACAGACACTTTTTTTTAAACTAAGAAAAACAGCTTAAAAATAATTTTCGTCTCAAATATTTCAAGAACAAAAAATGATTCCGAACCCAGTCTATTTTTTGTACATATAATACCCGTGTTTTATTGGAAAAGCTATCCATAGTAGGATTTTACATGAATAACAAATACAACATCGGCAGTATGTATACTGCCGATAAAAGTTAAAGTAGAATCATAATGCGGATAGTTTTCCGAGTCTCAAATGGAATTTTGGTGATTTCATTCTCAAATGTTGGTTACTATTAGTTTTTTCGTGAAGTTAATTTTGACTGCTTCTGATTCTGTGTTCTTTCAGTTAAACCAATTTTGAAATACAAAAACCAGGCTACTGCGGATGCGTTTTTTTGGTAATTTTCTACTGTACTATTTATAGAATGACAAAAAAAACACGGCTAATGACGTAGTCAACAACTCCCAATTAAAAAAAAATCAATAAACACTTTATTTTAGAGCAAAAAAACTGAAAAAAAATTTAAAATTCTGAACAAATGTTTTTAATTCAAATATTTTAAAAAAAAAAAAAAAAAATGATATCGATTTCAAATTCTACCCAAAAATATATACCTATACCATCAAAATGTTGTGTTATTTTGAGATTTTTAAGACCATCCTTTAAAGAGCTAAAAATCAAAATGTTGCAAGAAAAAACTTCTCGAAAATGTTTTAATTCGAAAAATTCTTACCATCGAAATCGCTTCAAAGTCGAAATTTTGCACATGACACTTAATTTGCCTTTTTATATTTTTTGAAACAATGTTTTTTTTTAAGTACACTCCCCTGATTTTTGGTATTTTTTTAGGCAGTAGTATATGTTGCAACGCAACATGCAACAAGATCAATAAAAAAAGATCAACAAAACAAAAATCCTAATATCCGCAAAAATACATTTTGCCGGCGGCAAAAACCATATTCCCAATGTCAACTGCCGACGGCAAAACATCAAAATTCTCCGCAATCATGATAAGCGCCAAAATTGGGAGATCAAAAATATGACACACAGACCATCATAATTGTTTTTAAAACAAACAATCAAATTGTGGGAGTTAACGCCACGCAAAGTCTACGATGCTGCTCGTCATTGGGGCCCGCCCACTATGCAATGCTTTTTTTTTTGTGTATGTACCTATGCACATCTAATGGTCAAGCATGATGTTGGTGGACGAGAATGAAGGTGAGGTACAGGGGAAGAATTGAATTTTCATAGTGACGAAGATGTTCCGTAATCCCAACGAGGGTCAATGGACTCAGAGATGACCAACGGAAAGATCAGCTGTCCTGGGCGAAACCGAGGTTTCATGAAGACGATAACGATGCTGTGTAGGGGATTAACAAGTTGAAAGTCGTGTACGAAAGATCGAATTGAATAAAAGTAAACTGACTTTTAAATCCTTTGGAAGGAAAACCCAAGTTTTTTATTTGTTTTAACTAAGATACAGTACCTATACTAATACTCTGCAGCTATTTGGTACTTGTTTAGTGCAGTCGTCGTTAGTTTGCAAGAGTGTTTTTTTGTTCTGCATATATTAAGGTCCCTACGGCAACCTATAGATTTTTTTCTTTTCGCGACAAGTTGACCGCGGAGATTTAAATTTTTTTTCTTTTTATGCTAGTGTCCTTGCGACTCACATTGGTCCTTCGAGCCGGATTTCAAGGATCTTAAAAAAGGATCAGTGCAAAAAACTTATTAAAATAAATAAAAAAACAAACATTGCTAAATAAAAAAGGTTCCTGTGCGTCGGTCGTTTCAAATCAAACCGTAAAGACAATCGCGTTGTGCGTGTTTCGTGTAAGAACCGGTCGACTCATACGTATCTACCTACTTCCTGTGAGGATCTGGATCTGAAGAAGCTGATAGAAACGAGGGAGCAACGCTTAAATACAGGTGTGTGGCACTCTTATTATAATATATAATTATTAAATTTAAATCATTGATCCTTGTTGATCTAAATCCAAACGTGTGTTGTGTGTTATCGGTTTTTTTTTACATAATTGTTTTTCTTCAAAATGAGTAAGAGCAACGTTCCCAATTATATCGATGCCATTCAAACAATTGCACAAGATATAGATGCAGATTACGGGGCTTATATTTGCTTTGAAGCAACAAAAAAAAACTGTTCATATTGTAATATTTTGCCAAGGGTTCGCCAATAAAACTTATTTCTTAAACTGAACAACAATTTCTTTACAAAAATAAAACACCTTTATTTCACTTCAAATACTTTACTTCCAATACTTTTATTATAACAAGCACAATTCACTATTTTACACCGATGTTTATTCGTTCATTTTCAAAATCAAACTGAGGCCTTCGGACTGGTGGCCCTGTATTTATATCTGAGAAAAAGCTACTAGAATCTTCTCTTAAGTTCTGGAATGTGCTGGAATTTGCTGGAATACGCTTCCCCTCCACAAGTCTCCACAAGTAGCTCATAAGCTCTCAAAAGCTTTCGTTCAGTTAATTATAGCAGTTTTCAGTGGTTTAGGTATTGGATAACATTAGTGTGGTTTTGGTATTGGATAAGATTAGTTAATCTTTTGTTCAAAGATGGTGCTACTAATTTATTCTGTTATAGAAGAATAAAAGATGTCGTTGTTTGCATAAATGGGTATATTCACCACAATATGAACGAAGCGCGTTTATCGGAATTAGAAGCATCTTTTGAAGAGGCTAGATCGTTGCATCAAAAAATTGTTGGAGCTCTTACAGAAGAGTCGAAGGTGAAATATATGGATGCTCTTACATTTCACAAATAAAAAGAATTTTTTTTTAGTTATTCGTCTGAACTTAGACAGCAGCTTACGATTATCGAGACTCAAAATAGTTTAAATAAATCCATAGGTGGTTCAAACGCACAGTCGGTAGAATTAAAGCTTCCATACATTAAAATTCCAACCTTTGATGGTTCTCTTAAAATGTGGCCAGAATTTAAAGGTCTATTTGAAGGCTTGGTTAATAAAAACACATCAATTTCTGATGCTCATAAGCTACATTATTTGAAAAGCAATCTAACTGGTGAAGCCGCGAGAATGCTGCGAAATACAGATACGAGTTTTGAGCCTGCGTGGGCATTGTTGATAAAAAGATTTCAAAACATTCGATTATTAAAGGATAATCAATTTAAACTCCTTTTTGATCAACCTAAAATTGCACAGGAATCATCTGAGGATCTAAAACTATTGTTACATACAACAAACGAGTCAAAGCAATCTCTTAAAAATCTTGGAGTACCTGTAGAATCATGCGAAGTCGTTCTTATTTTCCACACGGTACAAAAACTTCCGTTTACTACACGAGGGCTTTGGGTATCTTATATTTCAACTCATGTCGATTATCCAAAATATAGCATATTAGAGTATTTCATTCTCATGAGATCCAGAACCTTGGATATCCTTGGACAATCCTCATCAGGTTTTCATCCACAAAAAACAAAACCTAAATCGTCAAACCTAAACTCCTTTTTGATCAACCTAAAATTGCACAGGAATCATCTGAGGATCTTAAACTATTGTTAGATACAACAAACGAGTCAAAGCAATCTCTTAAAAATCTTGGAGTACCTGTAGAATCATGCGAAGACGTTCTTATTTTCCACACGGTACAAAAACTTCCATTTACTACACGAGGGCTTTGGGTATCTTATATTTCAACTCATGTCGATTATCCAAAATATAGCATATAAGAGTATTTCATTCTCATGAGATCCAGAACCTTGGATATCCTTGGACAATCCTCATCAGGTTTTCATCCACAAAAAACAAAACCTTAATCGTCGTCAATTTGTGCACACAACTCTACAATTTTGAATAAGTGCTCACTTTGTCAAGGTTTACATTCAATTCGAAATTGCTTTAAATTTAATGCGTTCAAGATTCAAAAAAGGCTTGAGTTCGCAATGAAAAAGAAATTGTGTTTAAATTGTCTTTCAAGTGCACATTTAACACACAATTGCACGAGCACTTTCACGTGTTCAACGTGCCAACAGAAGCACCATTCATTACTGCACACGCCAGTGCCAGTTAATGCAATGCTTGCTAGTGAACACGCTCCAACGGGAGCTGTTCTACAACCAACTCCACCAGCCTCCTCTTCCACCCAAAATTCTCAATCATCAGAAAATCCTCCATTTACCATCGAAAATGCTTCGGCCTACAATGCGTTTATAGCCGAAAACGCTCAATTAGTTGTTCTTCTGGCTACGGCCCTCATAAAAGTTATTACACCTACAGGCCAACCGTTGCAACTGCGAGCGCTAGTGGATCCTGGATCAGAGGCTTCGTTTATAACTGAGTCTGCCGCTCAGCTTTTAAATCTGAAAAAGGAAAGGAGCTGTGCTAACATTGTTGGTGTTGGAGAAACCACCACCAGCACCTCCAAGTATAAAGTCACCTTCACGATTTTATCACGAGTAAATGCAAACTTTAGTTTACAGCTTAATGCTTTGGTCCTACCCAAACTAAAAGCCTTGCTCCCTACGCAAAATATAACAAACTCTAATTGGAATCATCTTCAAAATCTCGCACTTACGGATCCATCTTTCAACAAAACGAATAAAATTGATGTTTTACTGGGCAGTGATGTTTATCCGTTCATCTTCCTTGAAGGCCTTATCAAAGGAGACCAGGGTTCCCCTATAGCTCAAAAGACGGAACTAGGATGAGTTCTTTCTGGGGGTATTTCGTCAAAAAACAATTCAAAGATAACATCGCTCCATATGAAAACTGAACCTCAAACTTTGGACAACTTATAAGTTAAGTTTTGGGAACTTGAACAAGTTCCAAATCGGAAACTACTTTCTCTAGAAGAAGAGCAGTGTGAAACACATTTTTGTAGAACCCATCAGCGCCAATTAGATGGCAAGTTTATGGTCCAACTTCATTTTAAAGAAGGAGCACCGCCGTTGTTAGGGTGGTCTCAAAAGTCAGCATTTGTCCGATTTTTACAATTGGAAAAAAGATTCAAAGCTAATGCATCTTTCTATGAGGAGTATAAAAGGGTATTTAATGAATATAAGGGTCTTAACCATATGACTAAAGTGGGGCCTACTGCATTATCTTCTCCTCATTATTTTCTTCCCCACCACGCGGTGATGAAAGAATCCAGCTCAACCACGAAGCTCCGGATTGTTTTTGATGCGTCCCGCAAGACATCCGACGGAACATCCTTAAATGATCATCTGTTCATCGGTCCGAGATTGCAAGATGACATCTTTGACCATATAGCTCGATTCAGGAAACATAAAATTGCATTTACCGCCGATATTAATAAAATGTTTAGAATGTTTAAAATGTTAGATCTTACACGAAATTTACGATCAAATGGGATGGATAGCACCCTGCATCATCGTTGGCAAGATATTAATGCAAGATATCTGGAAGGAAAAACATACATGGGATTCTGAACTCCCAGCATCAATCGTTTCTGCGTGGCACAAACTGAAGGTGGAACTTAATATTTTGAAGGCCATCGAGATTCCCCGCACCCTACATAAGGACCACATTTGTAGCCAACAGTGTGGCAGAAATTCAGGAACTTACTGATCCTCAGTGTTGGAACTACGTTCCATCTAAAGAAAATCCAGCTGACTTGCATTCAGAGGAGTTTCTCCTAATGAACTTGTCGAAAACCATCAATGGTGGCATGGGCCTGAATTTTTACAGGAGTTTGATGAACAACTCCATCTTTATCCGAAATAAAATCTACCGACCTTGAGACCAAAGCGCCGGAGACATCAAAAAACAAAAATGATTTGATCGCATCTGGGTACCCCATTATAAATATTTTCCAGCTGATGATGGCAACACTTCGGTCTGAGTACTGGATTTTGCACCTAAAATCAACGGTCAAAAGATGTATTCACCAATGTTTGAAATGCTACAGGTTTACGGCAACCGAGATGCAGCAGAAAATGGGAGATTTGCCAGCATTACGTGTCAACCAGGCACGACCTTTTCAGACATCCGGAGTCGATTATGCTGGCCCTGTTCAACTTAAAGCATGGAGAGGTCGGTGTAGTAAAATAACGAAAGCATACATAGCGATTTTCATATGCTGGGGTAAAATCCATGAAACACCACTTAAAGCGGACAATTGGATATTACATTCTGACTTTTGAAGAGTACGCGACGATATGATCCAACAAAATATCTGAAAAAAATGGAATTCGGAATACTTGGTTCGGCTACAACAACGTCCAAAATGGCTTACACCAAATTCAGAACTCAAAGTTGGACATCTAGTACTCTTACCCGATGAACAAACACCTCCCACTCTCTGGCGAATAAGCAGGATCACCGAAATGCACCCTGGAACAGATGGAAAAGTTCGCGTTGTAACAGTTAAAACTGCAACCTCCTCATTTAAACGCCCCATAGCTAAACTCTGTTTTCTACCTATGCTAAACGAATCGAAAACACAAACCGACACACACACACTTTAAATCATATTCGCATCTTTATACCACAACTGAACTTAATATTTATACTTAAGTTATATTGAATTTAAAACATATTCTATCTTAACTATATTTTATACTTAAATCGATTATTGCCACACCATTCACGCAAACTTCATTTTCTATTCTTTCATGTACACAACAATCAAACATCCATAAGTCACCATCTTACACTGGATGTCTCGATCAACTTCAAAAGACGATCAAAATGAAGGAACCTTCGATGACTTCGTTTCCTTGTCCGGAGGCCCGGCAGAGTGTTGCAACGCAACATGCAACAAGATCAATAAAAAAAGATCAACAAAACAAAAATCCTAATATCCGCAAAAATACATTTTGCCGACGGCAAAAACCATATTCCCAATGTCAACTGCCAACGGCAAAACATCAAAATTCTCCACAATCATGATAAGCGCCAAAATTGGGAGATCAAAAATATGATACACAGACCATCATAATTGTTTTTAAAACAAACAATCAAATTGTGGGAGTTAATGCCACGCAAAGTCTACGATGCTGCTCGTCATTGGGGCCCGCCCACTATGCAATGTTTTTTTTTTTGTGTATGTACCTATGCACATCTAATGGTCAAGCATGATGTTGGTGGACGAGAATGAAGGTGAGGTACAGGGGGAAGAATTGAATTTGCATAGTGGCGAAGATGATCCGTAATCCCAACGAGGGTCAATGGACTCAGAGATGACCAACGGAAAGATCAGCTGTCTTGGGCGAAACCGAGGTTTCATGAAGATGATAACGATGCTGTGTAGGGGATTAACAAGTTGAAAGTCGTGTACGAAAGATCGAATTGAATAAAAGTAAACTGATTTTTAAATCCTTTGAAAGGTAAACCCAAGTTTTTTATTTGTTTTAACTAAGATACAGTACCTATACTAATACTCTGCAGCTATTTGGTACTTGTTTAGTGCAGTCGTCGTTAGTTTGCAAGAGTGTTTTTTTGTTCTGCATATATAAAGGTCCCTACGGCAACCTATAGATTTTTTTCTTTTCGCGACAAGTTGACCGCGGAGATTTAATTTTTTTTTTCTTTTTATGCTAGTGTCTTTGCGACTCACAGTGTATTTTGAAATAATTGGTTTAAATAATTAATACCTCCATACCGAGAAGAGTTAGGAAAAACAGTTTTATAAGCTATAGCTTTGCCCTGTATCTCTATATCTACCAGTGGCGTGGCGTGAATTTTTTGAATTGGGAATTCGAAGCAAAATCAATTTAATTAATCGCAAATTGAAGGGCCTTAATTTTCTGTACTTAAAAGTGTTGCGGACACCTTCTTCCACGGAAGTATAATTATTATATAAAAATATTCCATCCGTGCAGGATAGAGTCGTCATCGGTTTCATGATCGATTATATGCTGCATCCAAATTATTTAGTTCTGTGAATACCTGCGAGCAAAATAAAAAGAAAGAAAACTTTAGTAGGTAGTCCATGTTAGGTAGGTAATCCACCATACTCACTGTTGGGATATCCACTCTAATGGTTTACCTGGGGTATGGACTTCATGGGTTCATCGATTCATTCTGTAAGGATATATCATTAATAAAAATAATAATTAAGAAATATGTCCTAATGAATTGTATTATTGACGTACCTGCTCTGTTGTGCAGCCGTCCAAACTCAAATGAAGCGAAAATGTTGTAAATCTGTAAGGTTAGATTAACAAAAGCAATTCGATACAATTAAAATAATAAAGTCAATTAATATTTTCCGTCAAATTATTACTTACCCCTGAAAAATGTTGCTCGAACATCGTGCTGCTTCTGCTGCTGTCGTCACTGAGCAAAAGAAAATTCTTTTTGCTACCTGAAGGAAATGAAATGATAAGATAGATATTTTTCTTTATTTATTATTAAAGTACTTACCAGGAATCTTCGTGATGAGTTCTTTTGGCTGTTTCTCTTGTCTTTTTTGGTTTAATTTTATAAAATTATACCGTGGCAATTTCGGAAAAACCCAAACCCGCTGCCATATTTTGTGTATTTGTTTTGGTATTTGACATTTCTCTCGTTGATAATTGTTCTCCGTCTCGCCTTGATTTATAGGCTGCTCTCGTTTCGCGAAAGAAAACCATGATGGCCGCCGTAAATTTTGTTTCAATTTTTCACGACAAGATGTCGATTTAGCTTTTACTAAATTTGACAGGATTTACCTACACAGAAATTAAGTTTTCTATTTGTGGTGAAGAGGGGGGTACATTTTCAAATGTATGGTACTGGTATTGTCTGATTGGTGGTTAAAATCAAATGATTTAGCCGTTAGGTTTTGTGTAGCGGGAGAATTTGAAAGTCAAATTTCAATAGGTAGGACATAGTTGTATAGTCCACCAAAGTGTTAAGACGGGAAGTTTAATCTCGAAGTCGAACTTATATCGACTTAACTTAACTTAACTTAACTAAACTTAACTTAATCGTAACTTACGACCTAAGATAAAAAAGTATATAAATTTCCTAAATTTAAGCGTTGTCATTTTGTTTTTGTTTAAACCAAAAGGTAAATCGTGCATAAAATATCTAAGCAAACTTAAATATTATAATTTCCCAGTAAGTTAATAAAAAAATGGTAGAATTAAATAGTGAGATAAAAATGAACAATCGTTACAGGGAGTACCTACGTTTAAAGTGTATAAAAAGTGAGGAAACTGCCACGATAAGTCATCTTTTGAATTTCCACATGTGCGAATATATATATGGTATTGATTGGTGAGTGATTCCCCCTTTTTTGTTTTAATATATATATGAAGTAAATACAAATTTTAAGAAAAAAATGAATTATCCATTAATAGGATATTCAGCGCAGAGTTCTTGGCGATCACGGACTGACAAAAATATCATAAGCTGTCCTGATCGCCCACCCTTTTTTACCATACACGAGGTTTGGTTTTGTATCCGAACCAGAGGCCCGATTGCCAATAAAACCTTTTTATTGTTAATTTAAATAATATTTAACATAATTAAATTTAAAAGATTATGAGATAGAATATATTCATATATACCATCGTGGATGAATACCATCGCCGTCATAGCACAATTATCTATATAATATATGTATATATATCAGTTATTAGTATATACGTACTTTATAATTATATAGTTCCAATTATTGTTGTTGATAACCACTGCAGAGTTCCCGTGATAAAATTTGGTATAAATTATATTTTTTTTTGTATATGGTGCAATATAAGTAGTGTTTTTCTTATTGTTAAAATCAATAAAGTTTTGGATATTCTCTTTTTAATTATAGTTAAAATTAGGGAAATTTTGATTCATTTTTGTTTTTAATGTCTATGGTGGATTGATCTCATTTCCGTTGATCACCTTTTGTTGATCTCCCATATTGTTTATGCCCAGACGACAACTACCGTCATTGAGCTCAAGGTAGGTAGGAAATCTGGAAGTGCAAGTAGTTTTAATATTTACCTGTATACGAAATTTGTTGGTTATCGTGTTCTTTCGGAAACTAGGTGAATTCACTGTAGCCACCCGAATAAAGATTTTTAAAATTTCCATTATTTATAAATCTTTCAAATAAACAATTAATCTAATAGTTTTCTTTGGTAATATCGTTTTGTCAGTGCCTAGTATTCTTAAATTCCATTTCAAGTTAATGTTTATTATGTTAAATTTATTTACAATTATTTTTCTAAATTATTATTCCTTAACCAAAATACCCTTATTTAAATAAAAGATATATTTGTGAATTGCGCCATGTTGGTCGAAATTTTGTGTTTTTCTCAAGCGCTTGCTTGTTAGAGATTTATTTTCAGGGGATGCTGAAGGCGACAAGATAGAACGGTGGAGATGAACTGAGCAACTCAATGGTAAGCGAAATAAGGGGAAGTCAAAAATTGGTCAATGACTTCCAAGGTAGGGTGAGTATGACCGAGCCTGAGAACAGCACAGCCCCCTTTAAATGGTAACGTCCGTCCGCGTCTCTTCAAGATTCAAACGAATATTATTCACGAATATCTTTCGGCATGATCTGTGTTTAATGTAATAGGTGAGATTAAGTTGAGTGAGTAAGAACCCACCCAATTCCGGCGAGCTCTAGCTGAGCGCCGACAAGCATGCCACACTCACAACACTCAATTAGCAATATTCCAATTTGTAAAACCTTCTCAACCCCATTACAAATGGCGCCCACAACGTTGGTCTTTGTTTTTATTTACCTTATCCAAATTTCATTTATCTGCCAATTATTTTTGTCATCACCATCGGCAACTCGTATGTCATGATTTAGGAAAGTTTCTAACATACCTTCTCATTTGCGATGAGATAACAAGATGGTGATGGCGACTATAATTAACCCGTGTTTTTTCCTGTCTATACCCACTCCTTATATGTTATACATTTTTACTTTTCTATCTTTCTTTTTTTTTTCAGGTCAGTTAGCTGATACAATATCACAACTGTTGCATAAGTTCCTCTTTTCATCTTTTCTTTATCTTTTATGTGTTGCTTATCTGATTTCATGTCTCCTAGCAAAAGGCTTAGGCTTGTCTAGAATCGCGGAAGTATCAGACAGCAACGAGTTTTGTCCTTGGCTAAAATTATATGTACCTATTTACCATTTAGAGGGAAAAATCCAAACATTTGTCCGTCTGAAAGTCTACCAAAATTCAAATTCCTTCTACCTATTTCAGCTCAGTTCATACATCGACAAAAACTAGTTCGCCGTTAAGTTGCCTAAAGCATCCCCGCAATGTTATATGTACAAATCCTCACATTAAATACCGTGGCAATTTCGGAAAAACCCAAACCCGCTGCCATATTTTGTGTATTTGTTTTGGTTTTTGACATTTCCCTCGTTGATAATTGTTCTCCGTCTCGCCTTGATTTATAGAGCTGCTCTCGTTTCGCGGAAGAAAACCATGATGGCCGCCGTAAATTTTGTTTCAATTTTTCACGACAAGATGTCGTTTTAGCTTTCACTAAATTTGACAGGATTTACCTACACAGAAATTAAGTTTTCTATTTGTGGTGAAGAGGGGGGTACATTTTCAAATGTATGGTACTGGTATTGTCTGATTGGTGGTTAAAATCAAATGATTTAGCCGTTAGGTTTTGTGTAGCGGGAGAATTTGAAAGTCAAATTTCAATAGGTAGGACATAGTTGTATGGTCCACCAAAGTGTTAAGACGGGAAGTTTAATCTCGAAGTCGAACTTATATCGACTTAACTTAACTTAACTTAACTTAACTAAACTTAACTTAATCGTAACTTACGACCTAAGATAAAAAAGTATATAAATTTCCTAGATTTAAGCGTTGTCATTTTGTTTTTGTTTAAACCAAAAGGTAAATCGTGCGCTTAAGGCAAAGACACTTACCTATACTTACCATAAAATATCTAAGCAAACTTAAATATTATAATTTCCCAGTAAGGTAATAAAAAAATGGTAGAATTAAATAGTGAGATAAAAATGAACAATCGTTACAGGGAGTACCTACGTTTAAAGTGTATAAAAAGTGAGGAAACTGCCACGATAAGTCATCTTTTGAATTTCCACATGTGCGAATATATATATGGTATTGATTGGTGAGTGATTCCCCCTTTTTTTGTTTTAATATATATATGAAGTAAATACAAATTTTAAGAAAAAAATGAATAAATTACTTATCCATTAGTAGGATATTCAGCGCAGAGTTCTTGGCGATCACGGACTGACAAAAATATCATAAGCTGTCCTGATCACCCACCCTTTTTTGCCATACACGAGGTGCTCCACGCAAAATATCTTTTTTTTTGGTTTTGTATCCGAACCAGAGGCCCGATTGCCAATAAAACCTTTTTATTGTTAATTTAAATAATATTTAACATAATTAAATTTAAAAGATTATGAAATAGAATATATTCATATATACCATCGTGGATGAATACCATCGCCGTCATAGCACAATTATCTATATAATATATGTATATATATCAGTTATTAGTATATACGTACTTTATAATTATATAGTTCCAATTATTGCTGTTGATAACCACTGCAGGGTTCCCGTGATAAAATTTGGTATAAATTATATTTTTTTTTGTATATGGTGCAATATAAGTAGTGTTTTTCTTATTGTTAAAATCAATAAAGTTTTGGATATTCTCTTTTTATTTATAGTTAAAATTAGGGAAATTTTGATTCATTTTTGTTTTTAATGTCTATGGTGGATTGATCTCATTTCCGTTCATCACCTTTTGTTGATCTCCCATATTGTTTATGCCCAGATGACAACTACCGTCATTGAGCTCAAGGTAGGTAGGAAATCTGGTAGAGCAAGTAGTTTTAATATTTACCTGTATACGAAATTTGATGGTTATCGTGTTCTTACGGAAACTAGGTGAATTCACTGTAGCCACCCGAATAAAGATTTTTAAAATTTCCATTATTTATAAATCTTTCAAATAAACAATTAATCTAATAGTTTTCTTTGGTAATATCGTTTTGTCAGTTCCTAGTATTCTTAAATTCCATTTCAAGTTAATGTTTATTATGTTAAATTTATTTACAATTATTTTTCTAAATTATTATTCCTTAACCAAAATACCCTTATTTAAATAAAAGATATATTTGTGAATTGCGCCATGTTGGTCGAAATTTTGTGTTTTTGTCAAGCGCTTGCTTGTTAGAGATTTATTTTCAGGGGATGCTGAAGGCGACAAGATAGAACGGTGGAGATGAACTGAGCAGATCAATGGTAAGCAAAATAAGGGGAAGTCAAAAATTGGTCAATGGCTTCCAAGGTAGGGTGAGTATGACCGAGGCTGAGAACAGCACAGCCCCCTTTAAATGGTAACGTCCGTCCGCGTCTCTTCAAGATTTTATTCGAATATTATTCACGAATATCTTTCGGCATGATCTGTGTTTAATGTAATAGATGAGATTGAGTTGAGTGAGTAAGAACCCACCTAATTCCGGCGAGCTCTAGCCGAGCCCCGACAAGCATGCCACACTCACAACACTCAATTAGCAATATTCCAATTTGTAAAACCTTCTCAACCCCATTACAAATGGCGCCCACAACGTTGGTCTTTGGTTTTATTTACCTTATCCAAATTTCATTTATCTCCCAATTATTTTTGTCATCACCATCGGCAACTCGTATGTCATGATTTAGGAAAGTTTCTAACATACCTTCTCATTTGCGACGAGATAACAAGATGGTGATGGCGACTATAATTAACCCGTGTTTTTTCCTGTCTATACCCACTCCTTATATGTTATACATTTTTACTTTTCTATCTTTCTTTTTTTTCAATTTTCACTCATTTGTCTCGTTTTCCTACAAAGAATTGTGGTCAGTTAGCTGATACAATATCACAACTGTTGCATAATTTCCTCTTTTCATCTTTTCTTTATCTTTTATGTGTTGCTTATCTGATTTCATGTTTCCTAGCAAAAGGCTTAGGCTTGTCTAGAATCGCGGAAGTATCAGACAGCAACGAGTTTTGTCCTTGGTTAAAATTATATGTACCTATTTACCATTTAGAGGGAAAAATCCAAACATTTGTCCGTCTGAAAGTCTACCAAAATTCAAATTTCTTCTACCTATTTCAGCTCAGTTCATACATCGACAAAAACTAGTTCGCCGTTAAGTTGCCTGAAGCATCCCCGCAATGTTATATGTACAAATCCTCACATTAAATACCGTGGCAATTTCGGAAAAACCCAAACCCGCTGCCATATTTTGTGTATTTGTTTTGGTTTTTGACATTTCCCTCGTTGATAATTGTTCTCCGTCTCGCCTTGATTTATAGAGCTGCTCTCGTTTCGCGGAAGAAAACCATGATGGCCGCCGTAAATTTTGTTTCAATTTTTCACGACAAGATGTCGTTTTAGCTTTTACTAAATTTGACATGATTTACCTACACAGAAATTAAGTTTTCTATTTGTGGTGAAGAGGGGTGTACATTTTCAAATGTATGGTACTGGTATTGTCTGATTGGTGGTTAAAATCAAATGATTTAGCCGTTAGGTTTTGTGTAGCGGGAGAATTTGAAAGTCAAATTTCAATAGGTAGGACATAGTTGTATAGTCCACCAAAGTGTTAAGACGGGAAGTTTAATCTCGAAGTCGAACTTATATCGACTTAACTTAACTTAACTTAACTAAACTTAACTTAATCGTAACTTACGACCTAAGATAAAAAAGTATATAAATTTCCTAAATTTAAGCGTTGTCATTTTGTTTTTGTTTAAACCAAAAGGTAAATCGTGCGCTTAAGGCAAATACACTTACCTATACTTACCATAAAATATCTAAGCAAACTTAAATATTATAATTTCCCAGTAAGTTAATAAAAAAAATGGTAGAATTAAATAGTGAGATAAAAATGAACAATCGTTACAGGGAGTACCTACGTTTAAAGTGTATAAAAAGTGAGGAAACTGCCACGATAAGTCATCTTTTGAATTTCCACATGTGCGAATATATATATGGTATTGATTGGTGAGTGATTCCCCCTTTTTTTATTTTAATTTATATATGAAGTAAATACAAATTTTAAGACAAAAATGAATAAATTAATTATCCATTAATAGGATATTCAGCGCAGAGTTCTTGGCGATCACGGACTGACAAAAATATCATAAGCTGTCCTGATCGCCCACCCTTTTTTGCCATACACGAGGTGCTCCACGCAAAATATCTTTTTTTTTGGTTTTGTACCTTTTTATTGTGTATTTAAATAATATTAAACATAATTAAATTTAAAAGATTATGAGATAGAATATATTCATATATACCATCGTGGATGAATACCTTCGCCGTCATAGCACAATTATCTATATAATATACATATGTATATATATCAGTTATTAGTATATACGTACTTTATAATTATATAGTTCCAATTATTGCTGTTGATAACCACTGCAGGGTTCCCGTGATAAAATTTGGTATAAATTATATTTTTTTTTTGTATATGGTGCAATATAAGTAGTGTTTTTCTTATTGTTAAAATCAATAAAGTTTTGGATATTCTCTTTTTATTTATAGTTAAAATTAGGGAAATTTTCATTCATTTTTGTTTTTAATGTCTATGGTGGATTGATCTCATTTCCGTTCATCACCTTTTGTTGATCTCCCATATTGTTTATGCCCAGATGACAACTACCGTCATTGAGCTCAAGGTAGGTAGGAAATCTGGTAGTGCAAGTAGTTTTAATATTTACCTGTATACGAAATTTGATGGTTATCGTGTTCTTACGGAAACTAGGTGAATTCACTGTAGCCACCCGAATAAAGATTTTTAAAATTTCCATTATTTATAAATCTTTCAAATAAACAATTAATCTAATAGTTTTCTTTGGTAATATCGTTTTGTCAGTTCCTAGTATTCTTAAATTCCATTTCAAGTTAATGTTTATTATGTTAAATTTATTTACAATTATTTTTCTAAATTATTATTCCTTAACCAAAATACCCTTATTTAAATAAAAGATATATTTGTGAATTGCGCCATGTTGGTCGAAATTTTGTGTTTTTGTCAAGCGCTTGCTTGTTAGAGATTTATTTTCAGGGGATGCTGAAGGCGACAAGATAGAACGGTGGAGATGAACTGAGCAGATCAATGGTAAGCAAAATAAGGGGAAGTCAAAAATTGGTCAATGGCTTCCAAGGTAGGGTGAGTATGACCGAGGCTGAGAACAGCACAGCCCCCTTTAAATGGTAACGTCCGTCCGCGTCTCTTCAAGATTTTATTCGAATATTATTCACGAATATCTTTCGGCATGATCTGTGTTTAATGTAATAGGTGAGATTGAGTTGAGTGAGTAAGAACCCACCTAATTCCGGCGAGCTCTAGCCGAGCCCCGACAAGCATGCCACACTCACAACACTCAATTAGCAATATTCCAATTTGTAAAACCTTCTCAACCCCATTACAAATGGCGCCCACAACGTTGGTCTTTGGTTTTATTTACCTTATCCAAATTTCATTTATCTCCCAATTATTTTTGTCATCACCATCGGCAACTCGTATGTCATGATTTAGGAAAGTTTCTAACATACCTTCTCATTTGCGACGAGATAACAAGATGGTGATGGCGACTATAATTAACCCGTGTTTTTTCCTGTCTATACCCACTCCTTATATGTTATACATTTTTACTTTTCTATCTTTCTTTTTTTTCAATTTTCACTCATTTGTCTCGTTTTCCTACAAAGAATTGTGGTCAGTTAGCTGATACAATATCACAACTGTTGCATAATTTCCTCTTTTCATCTTTTCTTTATCTTTTATGTGTTGCTTATCTGATTTCATGTCTCCTAGCAAAAGGCTTAGGCTTGTCTAGAATCGCGGAAGTATCAGACAGCAACGAGTTTTGTCCTTGGTTAAAATTATATGTACCTATTTACCATTTAGAGGGAAAAATCCAAACATTTGTCCGTCTGAAAGTCTACCAAAATTCAAATTTCTTCTACCTATTTCAGCTCAGTTCATACATCGACAAAAACTAGTTCGCCGTTAAGTTGCCTGAAGCATCCCCGCAATGTTATATGTACAAATCCTCACATTAAATACCGTGGCAATTTCGGAAAAACCCAAACCCGCTGCCATATTTTGTGTATTTGTTTTGGTTTTTGACATTTCCCTCGTTGATAATTGTTCTCCGTCTCGCCTTGATTTATAGAGCTGCTCTCGTTTCGCGGAAGAAAACCATGATGGCCGCCGTAAATTTTGTTTCAATTTTTCACGACAAGATGTCGTTTTAGCTTTTACTAAATTTGACATGATTTACCTACACAGAAATTAAGTTTTCTATTTGTGGTGAAGAGGGGTGTACATTTTCAAATGTATGGTACTGGTATTGTCTGATTGGTGGTTAAAATCAAATGATTTAGCCGTTAGGTTTTGTGTAGCGGGAGAATTTGAAAGTCAAATTTCAATAGGTAGGACATAGTTGTATAGTCCACCAAAGTGTTAAGACGGGAAGTTTAATCTCGAAGTCGAACTTATATCGACTTAACTTAACTTAACTTAACTAAACTTAACTTAATCGTAACTTACGACCTAAGATAAAAAAGTATATAAATTTCCTAAATTTAAGCGTTGTCATTTTGTTTTTGTTTAAACCAAAAGGTAAATCGTGCGCTTAAGGCAAATACACTTACCTATACTTACCATCAAATATCTAAGCAAACTTAAATATTATAATTTCCCAGTAAGTTAATAAAAAAATGGTAGAATTAAATAGTGAGATAAAAATGAACAATCGTTACAGGGAGTACCTACGTTTAAAGTGTATAAAAAGTGAGGAAACTGCCACGATAAGTCATCTTTTGAATTTCCACATGTGCGAATATATATATGGTATTGATTGGTGAGTGATTCCCCCTTTTTTTATTTTAATATATATATGAAGTAAATACAAATTTTAAGACAAAAATGAATAAATTAATTATCCATTAATAGGATATTCAGCGCAGAGTTCTTGGCGTTCACGGACTGACAAAAATGATCGCTGTCCTGATCGCCCACCCTTTTTTGCCATACACGAGGTGCTCCACGCAAAATATCTTTTTTTTTGGTTTTGTACCCGAACCAGAGGCCCGATTGCCAATAAAACCTTTTTATTGTTAATTTAAATAATATTTAACATAATTAAATTTAAAAAAAAATGAGATAGA
Source organism: Melangyna quadrimaculata (assembly GCA_949320155.1). NCBI lineage: Eukaryota > Metazoa > Arthropoda > Insecta > Diptera > Syrphidae > Melangyna > Melangyna quadrimaculata. Next base: position 112,704,989 of record OX439484.1, read on the forward strand.
ATATATTCATATATACCATCGTGGATGAATACCATCGCCGTCATAGCACAATTTTCTATATAATATATGTATATATATCAGTTATTAGTATATACGTACTTTATAATTATATAGTTCTTATTATTGCTGTTGATAACCACTGCAGGGTTCCCGTGATAAAATTTGGTATAAATTATATTTTTTTTTGTATATGGTGCAATATGAGTAGTGTTTTTCTTTTTGTTAAAATCAATAAAGTTTTGGATATTCTCTTTTTATTATAGATAAAATTAGGGAAATTTTGATTCATTTTTGTTTTTAATGTCTATGGTGGATTGGTCTCATTTCCGTTGATCACCTTTTGTTGATCTCCCTTATTGTTTATGCCCAGACGACAACTACTGTCATTGAGCTCAAGGTAGGTAGGAAATCTTGTAGTGCAAGTAGTTTTAATATTTACCTGTATACGAAATTTGTTGGTTATCGTGTTCTTTCGGAAACTAGGTGAATTCACTGTAGCCACCCGAATAAAGATTTTTAAAATTTCCATTATTTATAAATCTTTCAAATAAACAATTAATCTAATAGTTTTCTTTGGTAATATCGTTTTGTCAGTGCCTAGTATTCTTAAATTCCATTTCAAGTTAATGTTTATTATGTTAAATTTATTTACAATTATTTTTCTAAATTATTATTCCTTAACCAAAATACCCTTGGTCGAAATTTTGTGTTTTTGTCAAGCGATTGCTTGTTAGAGATTTATTTTCAGGGGATGCTGAAGGCGACAAGATAGAACGGTGGAGATGAACTGAGCAGATCAGTATTTGTTTTGGTTTTTGACATTTCCCTTGTTGATAATTGTTCTCCATCTCGTCTTGATTTATTGGCACATGGAGTCACGGCACCTAGCAGCCAGCGCGTGAAACTAATAAACGATATAGATTTCTTTTCCATTTGACGTTCAATGCATTTCCCATAAGAGAAAAACAAAAACAGCTCGTAGAAACATTATTTTAACAAATTAATTTTATATGAACGGCTGTTTGTTTTATAATTGCAATAGAATAATTAAACATGCTTGTTTCCAAATCAAACGTAAAATATATCGAAACTTATTACTAATTTGCTTTATTTTGCAGATGAAATATGTTAACAAACGTGCTTTTTTGTTGTTGTTTTCCAAAATGGATGCAAGGCGTCAGTCAGAACGATATCATGTGCGTAGTCAGGTAGAAGTTTAGGGGGCTAGAGTTTCTTATGGATTTAAATAAAACATTAATTTTCCTTTTTATTATAAGTAAAGAAAGAAGTAGAAATGTCAAAGGTCCAATTAAGTGATCGTAAGAAAAAAAGATAATACCAGGAAATTATATGTTGCACCAATAATTGCGGTTTTCTATTTTTCGATTAGTTTCGTTCACTTTTGCTTTCGTAAAAATAGAATTATAACAGTCAAATGTGCTCACTTAATTTAATGTAATAAGCCAACGAAAATTAATTTTCCAAATTATCAAAAGGAGTCACCTATAATGCACTTAAGTGATATAAATCTTCATTTTATTTTTTTGTATTAGGTACGCGCAGGTTAACATAAAGATAATATAAATTATAGGGCCATCATTTGATTTCCCTGTGTTCGTTTGTTTTATCCGACCACGTCAGGATCTTTCTAAGAATTATTTTTTAACGTTATTTCGGGCAAAATAAAACTTTTATCCTCCATTTAAGAAAAAGGTTAGCACTCTTTTAAAGTAAACTCTTCTTAAAAATAGAACTAATTAAGAGTGATCGAGCATGCCCTTCATTCATACCTTGCCTCTTTTGTAAAACCAAGAAACAAATATGTAGATAGACAATTGAAAAATATTTTTTTTTAACAATTGCTTCACAAGAAGATTTTTATTCAAATAACTTAATCTTACGAACAAATATATTTTTTTAATAATCGTGACTACCCCTCTGCCTTTCTCTTTTTCTAATCGAGTACTTTTGTTGTTGTTTCTGGTTGTAAAGGTGGTTTGTTTACATATTTCATTTAAAAAGCAAAGCATTTTAGCTATCTATTTTAATATATGTTCGGGTTGATTTATAAGCTTACACATTTTTTGATTCTATTTCAATCATAATATGGATACCCGTTGATATAAAATAATTTGGTAAAACTAATTTTCATCTGGCGCTTTTTTCGTTTTCTCTTATGGGAAATACATTGGACGTCAAATCGAAAATAATTCTATCGCCTTTTGAAGCTTAAGCGCTTGAGATGCAGATGGCGTGGAAAGCAACTTACCAGGTGTCAATAGAGTTGCTATCGTTTCGCGGAAGAAAACCATGATGGCCGCCGTAAATTTTGTTTCAATTTTTCACGACAAGATGTCGTTTTAGCTTTTACTAAATTTGACAGGATTTACTTACACAGAAATTGAGTTTTCTATTTGTGGTGAAGAGGGGGGTAAATTTTCAAATGTATGGTACTGGGATTGTCTGATTGGTGGTTAAAATGAAATGATTTAGCCGTTAGGTTTTGTGTAGCGGGAGAATTTGAAAGTCAAATTTCAATAGGTAGGACATAGTTGTATAGTCCACCAAAGTGTTAAGACGTGAAGTTTAATCTCGAAGTCGAACTTATATCGACTTAACTTAACTTAACTTAACTAAACTTAACTTAATCGTAACTTACGACCTAAGATAAAAAAGTATATAAATTTCCTAAATTTAAGCGTTGTCATTTTGTTTTTGTTTAAACCAAAAGGTAAATCGTGCGCTTAAGGCAAAGACACTTACCTATACTTACCATAAAATAACTAAGCAAACTTAAATATTATAATTTCCCAGTAAGTTAATAAAAAAATGGTAGAATTAAATAGTGAGATAAAAATGAACAATCGTTACAGGGAGTACCTATGTTGAAAGTGTATAAAAAGTGAGGAAACTGCCACGATAAGTCATCTTTTGAATTTCCACATGTGCGAATATATATATGGTATTGATTGGTGAGTGATTCCCCCTTTTTTTTTTTTATTAATATATATGTGAAGTAAATACAAATTTTAAGAAAAAAATGAAAAAATTAATTATCCATTAAAAGGATATTCAGCGCAGAGTTCTTGACGATCACGGACTGACAAAAATATCATAAGCTGTCCTGATCGCCCACCATTTTTTGCCATACACGAGGTGCTCCACGCAAAATATCATTTTTTTTTTTTGGTTTTGTGCCCGAACGAGAGGCTCGATTGCCAATAAAACCTTTTTATTGTTAATTTAAATAATATTTAACATAATTAAATTTAAAAGATTATGAGATAGAATATATTCATATATACCATCGTGGATGAATACCATCGCCGTCATAGCACAATTATCTATTTTTTAATATATGTATATAATATATGTATATATATCAGCTATTAGTATATACGTACTTTATAATTATATTGTTCCAATTATTGCTGTTGATAACCACTGCAGGGTTCCCGTGATAAAATTTGGTATAAATTATATTTTTTTTTGTATATGGTGCAATATAAGTAGTGTTTTTCTTATTGTTAAAATCTATAAAGTTTTGGATATTCTCTTTTTATTTATAGTTAAATTAGGTAAATTTTGATTCATTTTTGTTTTTAATGTCTATGGTGGATTGATCTCATTTCCGTTGATCACCTTTTGTTGAACTCCAATAGTGCTTATGCCTAGACGACAACTACTGTCATTGAGCTCAAGGTAGGTAGGAAATCTGGTAGTGCAAGTAGTTTTAATATTTACCTGTATACGAAATTTGTTGGTTATCGTGTTCTTTCGGAAACTAGGTGAATTCACTGTAGCCACCCGAATAAAGATTTTTAAAATTTCCATTATTTATAAATCTTTCAAATAAACAATTAATCTAATAGTTTTCTTTGGTAATATCGTTTTGTCAGTGCCTAATCTTCCTAAATTCCATTTCAAGTTAATGTTTATTATGTTAAATTTATTTACAATTATTTTTCTAAATTATTATTCCTTAACCAAAATACCCTTATTTAAATAAAAGATATATTTGTGAATTGCGCCATGTTGGTCGAAATTTTGTGTTTTTGTCAAGCGCTTGCTTGTTAGAGATTTATTTTCAGGGGATGCTGAAGGCGACAAGATAGAACGGTGGAATTGAACTGAGCAGATTAATGGTAAGCGAAATAAGGGGAAGTCAAAAATTGGTCAATGGCTTCCAAGGTAGGGTGAGTATGACCGAGGCTGAGAACAGCACAGCCCCCTTTAAATGGTAACGTCCGTCCGCGTCTCTTCAAGATTTTATTCGAATATTATTCACGAATATCTTTCGGCATGATCTGTGTTTAATGTAATAGGTGAGATTGAGTTGAGTGAGTAAGAACCCACCCAATTCCGGCGAGCTCTAGCCGAGCCCCGACAAGCATGCCACACTCACAACACTCAATTAGCAATATTCCAATTTGTAAAACCTTCTCAACCCCATTACAAATGGCGCCCACAACGTTGGTCTTTGGTTTTATTTACCTTATCCAAATTTCATTTATCTCCCAATTATTTTTGTCATCACCATCGGCAACTCGTATGTCATGATTTAGGAAAGTTTTTAACATACCTTCTCATTTGCGACGAGATAACAAGATGGTGATGGCGACTATAATTAACCCGTGTTTTTTCCTGTCTATACCCACTCCTTATATGTTATACATTTTTACTTTTCTATCTTTCTTTTTTTTCCAATTTTCACTTACTGTCTCGTTTTCCTACAAAGAATTGTGGCCAGTTAGCTGATACAATATCACAACTGTTGCACAATTTCCTCTTTTCATCTTTTCTTTATCTTTTATGTGTTGCTTATCTGATTTCATGTCTCCTAGCAAAAGGCTCAGGCTTGTCTAGAATCGCGGAAGTATCAGACAGCAACGAGTTTTGTCCTTGGGTAAAATTATATGTACCTATTTACCATTTAGAGGGAAAAATCCAAACATTTGTCCGTCTGAAAGTCTACCAAAATTCAAATTTCTTCTACCTATTTCAGCTCACTTCATACATCCACAAAAACTAGTTCGCCGTTAAGTTGCCTGAAGCATCCCCGCAATATTATATGTACAAATCCTCACATTAAATAAAACAGAAATTATACATTATTATTGTTATTATTGTACTATTCGTACTAGAACGTCAGTTTAATAGGCTTGACCATTCTTTTTCCGTCAATTTCATTGCATTTTTGAAGAACAACAACAGCACAAAGGTGCTACCACCAATTGTTTGGCTTCGCGCTTTGCCACTTTTGCACTCATCAGTCTCCTTTTTAGTGGGCCTGAGCTTTAATCCAATTTTATTTGAAAAACTTTGTATGCACACCATAGGATTCGAACCCACGCATATCAGAATTGCTCAGTCTTAGCACTCGTGTGCACTACGCACTGCACCGCTTTAGACCACTGACGTCACAGGTCAAGATGTGTTATTTGTTTATCAAATGCATTTGGAGCATCAGCATTTTTATAAGCGCCTTTAAGTATGCTGTCTTGATCCGCCTCCATTTTTCTCCATACCTTATTTCGATAGACTACAATTCGCAGTACGTATCAAAGGGGGAGAGGTTGGAAGATCGGTAACGAACCAGACTATTAAGTTATTGTTGTTATTATTGTATTATTCGTACTAGAATGTCAGCTTATAAGGCTTGACCATTCTTTATTCCGTCAATTTCATTGAATTTTTGAACAACAACAACAACTAAACAGAAATTATAACCTTTTTTTATGAAAACTTCAAGTTTATTAGTAACAAAATTCTATCTTAACCAACCAATTTCATATATATGTGTGTCAATATAAGGAATACCCACAATATTCATATTATACATACATACCTACTATATTTATTATAAATTTCAAAAAATTTGTGATTTTTGGTACAAACATACAAATATTTAAAACTTTAAAACACTTATAGTTTTTTCTGTCAAAAACTTACAAATATTTTTTTGTTTTTTTTTTTTTAATTGTTGGTAAATTTTTTTTGATTATCTACGAATACCTTAATCATTAACTTTTTTCATATATATAATATATCCTTATATACAATCTTTAAAATACTTATCACAAGCTATATTTTCTTAAATTTATTAAATTTTCAATTACTTAAAATCAATTCAAATTTTAAAAATAAAATAAAATACACAGCTACGAAAATGGTCATAGAAAGGGACGAAAATAGTAAAGTTAATAAAACAGGTGCTGTAAAAAAAGAGGTGCTAGATCGTCTAACCGATTAAATCCTAGCGAGCAAGATCGCTTGCTTTACAGCATAAGCCCGTTAATTAGCCAGTCTCAACAATTTCAATTTCAATTCTGACCATACGTAATCAAGATATTCCTGAAAATAGGAACATTACAGAAAGAAACTTAAATCATACCGAATCTTTACCTAGTGACATCAAAACTTACGTCAACTTAGCAATTGTCAATGCGTTTTATCATACGCCGAACCCATGAAATCTGACATTTCTGAAAGTCTTAAGGCAATAATGAAAGATAATTTCATTGAGTTCTTGGGCGAAATCAATTTGGCAACTCGGCCTTTAATACGGCAAGAAGAACCTGTTTCCAAACCATCTGTGAACGCGACTTCTGTCCGAAAACCCTTGCCTCAAAGGCCTCCAAAACAACAACAACCGCAAAGACAATTGACATAACACCAACTACCTGACCAACAACATCAACAACAACAACAACAACAACAACAACAACAACGACAACAACAACAACAACAACAACAACAACAACAACAACAACAACAACAACAACAACAACAACAACAACAACAACAACAACAACAAGTATTCGAACCCGCGCATGTCAGATTTGCTCAGTCTTAGCAGCCGTGTGCACTACGCACTCCACCGCTTTAGACCACTGACGTCACAGGTCGAGATGTGTTATTTGTTTATCAAATGCATTTGGAGCATCAGCATTTTTATAAGTGCCTTTAAGTATGCTGTCTTGTTCCGCCTCCATTTTCTCCATACCTTATTTCGATAGACTACAATTCGCAGTACGTATCAAAGGGGGAGAGTTTGGAAGATCGGTAACGAACCAGACTATTAAGTTATTATTGTTATTATTGTGCTATTCGTGACAGAATTACAGCTTATTAGGCTTGACCATTCTTTATTCCGTCAATTTTATTGAATTTTTGAACAACAACAACAACTAAACAGAAATTATAACCTTTTTTATGCAAACTTCAAGTTTATTACTAACAAAATTCTATCTTAACCAATCAATTTCATATATATGTGTGTCAATATAAGGAATACCGACAATATCCATATTATACATACATACCTACTATATTTATTATAAATTTCAAAAAATTTGTGATTTTTGGTACAAACATACAAATATTAAAAACTTTAAAACACTTATAGTTTTTTTTTTTGTCAAGAACATACAAATATTTTTTTGTTTTTTTTTTTTTTAATTGTTGGTAAATTTTTTTTGATTATCTACAAATACCTTAATCAATAACTTTTTTCATATATATAATATATCCTTATATACAATCTTTAAGATACTTATCACAAGCTATATTTTCTTAAATTTATTAAATTTTCAATTACTAAAAATCAATTCAAATTTTAAAAATAAAATAAAATACACAGCTACGAAAATGGTCATAGAAAGGCACGAAAATAGTAAAGTTAATAAAACAGGTGCTGTAAAAAAAAGAGGTGCTAGATCGTCTAACCGATTAAATCCTAGCGAGCAAGATCGCTTGCTTTACAGCTTAAGCCCGTTAATTAGCCAGTCTCCACTTCAACCGAACGTTTGAAACCGAACTTATTAAATCGAATTTAAACAACCCGGTTTCACAACCCGACCGCCAATCAAGTTTATCCCGGCCTGCAGAAGAGGGTTTACCCCAAAATCCTGTTCAAGGAGCGGCATCCGTGTCCTCGTGTTCAACACACACCCGTTCAAGTCATAAGCCAAGAGCAACTCCCATTATTTAATATTTCAACAGATGGTGAACGTTCAAATTATTCAACCGAATCTATAAATGCTCCTAGGTTTAGTAACCTTACCAATTAAGGTGCAGCTTCAAACGACCTTAATAACAGTATTCTGACCATACGTAATCAAGAAATTCCTGAAAATAGGAACATTACAGAAAGAAGCTTAAATCATACCGATCTGTACCTAGTGACATCAAAACTTACGTCAACTTAGCAATTGTCAATGCGTTTTATCATACGCCGAACCCATGAAATCTGACATTTCTGAAAGTCTTAAGGCAATAATGAAAGATAATTTCATTGAGTTCTTGGGAGGAATCAATTTGGCAACTCGGCCTTTAATACGGCAAGAAGAACCTGTTTCCAAACCATCTGTGAACGCGACTTCTGTCCGAAAACCCTTGCCTCAAAGGCCTCCAAAACAACAACAACCGCAAAGACAATTGACACAACATCAACTACCTGACCAACACAACAACAACAACAACAACAACAACAACAACAACAACAACAACAAGGATTCGAACCCACGCATGTCAGATTTGCTCAGTCTTAGCAGCCGTGTGCACTACGCACTCCACCGCTTTAGACCACTGACGTCACAGGTCGAGATGTGTTATTTGTTTATCAAATGCATTTGGAGCATCAGCATTTTTATAAGTGCCTTTAAGTATGCTGTCTTGTTCCGCCTCCATTTTTCTCCATACCTTATTTCGATAGACTACAATTCGCAGTACGTATCAAAGGGGGGAGAGTTTGGAAGATCGGTAACGAACCAGACTATTAAGTTATTAATGTTATTATTGTACTATTCGTACCAGAATTTCAGCTTATTAGGCTTGACCATTCCTTATTCCGTCAATTTTATTGAATTTTTGAACAACAACAACAACTAAACAGAAATTATAACCTATTCTTATGCAAACTTCAAGTTTATTACTAACAAAATTCTATCTTAACCAATCAATTCCATATATATGTGTGTCAATATAAGGAATACCGACAATATCCATAATATACATACATACCTACTATATTTATTATAAATTTCAAAAAATTTGTGATTTTTGGTACAAACATACAAATATTAAAAACTTTAAAACACTTATAGTTTTTTTTTTTTGTCAAAAACATACAAATTTTTTTTTGTTTTTTTTTTTTTAATTGTTGGTAAATTTTTTTTGATTATCTACAAAAACCTTAATCATTAACTTTTTTCATATATATAATATATCCTTATATACAATCTTTAAAATACTTATCACAAGCTATGTTTTCTTAAATTTATTAAATTTTCAATTACTAAAAATCAATTCAAATTTTAAAAATAAAATAAAATACACAGCTACGAAAATGGTCATAGAAAGGCACGAAAATAGTAAAGTTAATAAAACAGGTGCTGTAAAAAAAAGAGGTGCTAGATCGTCTAACCGATTAAATCCTTGCGAGCAAGATCGCTTGCTTTACAGCTTAAGCCCGTTTATTAGCCAGTCTCCACTTCAACCGAACGTTTGAAACCGAACTTATTAAATCGAATTTAAACAACCCGGTTTCACAACCCGTCCGCCAATCAAGTTTATCCCGGCCTGCAGAAGAGGGTTTACCCCCAAAATCCTGTTCAAGGAGCGGCATCTTTGTTCAGTCAAGGAAAACCAAATTCACCAACAATTAATAATATGAATTTCAACAACCAACCGTGTCCTCGTGTTCAACACACACCCGTTCAAGTCATAAGCCAAGAGCAACTCGCATTGTTTAATATTTCAACAGATGGTGAACGTTCAAATTATTCAACCGAATCTATAAATGCTCCTAGGTTTAGTAACCTTACCAATTAAGGTGCAGCTCCAAACGACCTTAATAACAGTATTCTGACCATACGTAATCAAGAAATTCCTGAAAATAGGAACATTACAGAAAGAAACTTAAATCATACCGAATGTGTACCTAGTGACATCAAAACTTACGTCAACTTAGCAATTGTCAATGCGTTTTTATTATACGCCGAACCCATGAAATCTGACATTTCTGAAAGTCTTAAGGCAATAATGAAAGATAATTTCATTGAGTTCTAGGGCGAAATCAATTCGGCAACTCGGCCTTTAATACGGCAAGAAGAACCTGTTTCCAACCATCTGTGAACGCGACTTCTGTCCGAAAACCCTTGCCTCAAAGGCCTCAAAAACAACAACAACCGCAAAGACAATTGACACAACATCAACTACCTGACCAACAACATCAACAACAACAACAACAACAACAACAACAACAACAACAACAACAACAACAACAACAACAACAACAACAACAACAACAACAACAACAACAACAACAACAACAACAACAACAACAACAACAACAACAACAACAACAACAACAACAACAACAACAACAACAACAACAACAACAACAACAACAACAACAACAACAACAACAAGGATTCAAACCCACGCATGTCAGATTTGCTCAGTCTTAGCAGCCGTGTGCACTACGCACTCCACCGCTTTAGACCACTGACGTCACAGGTCGAGATGTGTTATTTGTTTATCAAATGCATTTGGAGCATCAGCATTTTTATAAGTGCCTTTAAGTATGCTGTCTTGTTCCGCCTCCATTTTCTCCATACCTTATTTCGATAGACTACAATTCGCAGTACGTATCAAAGGGGGAGAGTTTGGAAGATCGGTAACGAACCAGACTATTAAGTTATTATTGTTATTATTGTGCTATTCGTACCAGAATAACAGCTTATTAGGCTTGACCATTCTTTATTCCGTCAATTTTATTGAATTTTTGAACAACAACAACAACTAAACAGAAATTATAACCTTTTTTATGCAAACTTCAAGTTTATTACTAACAAAATTCTATCTTAACCAATCAATTTCATATATATGTGTGTCAATATAAGGAATACCGACAATATCCATATTATACATACACACCTACTATATTTATTATAAATTTCAAAAAATTTGTGATTTTTGGTACAAACATACAAATATTAAAAACTTTAAAACACTTATAGTTTTTTTTTTTTGTCAAGAACATACAAATATTTTTTTGTTTTTTTTTTTTTTAATTGTTGGTAAATTTTTTTTGATTATCTACAAATACCTTAATCAATAACTTTTTTCATATATATAATATATCCTTATATACAATCTTTAAGATACTTATCACAAGCTATATTTTCTTAAATTTATTAAATTTTCAATTACTAAAAATCAATTCAAATTTTAAAAATAAAATAAAATACACAGCTACGAAAATGGTCATAGAAAGGCACGAAAATAGTAAAGTTAATAAAACAGGTGCTGTAAAAAAAAGAGGTGCTAGATCGTCTAACCGATTAAATCCTAGCGAGCAAGATCGCTTGCTTTACAGCTAAAGCCCGTTAATAAGCCAGTCTCCACTTCAACCGAACGTTTGAAACCGAACTTATTAAATCGAATTTAAACAACCCGGTTTCACAACCCGACCGCCAATCAAGTTTATCCCGGCCTACAGAAGAGGGTTTACCCCCAAAATCCTGTTCAAGGAGCGGCATCTTTGTTCAGTCAAGGAAAACCAAATTCACCAACAATTAATAATATGAATTTCAACAACCAACCGTGTCCTCGTGTTCAACACACACCCGTTCAAGTCATAAGCCAAGAGCAACTCGCATTGTTTAATATTTCAACAGATGGTGAACGTTCAAATTATTCAACCGAATCTATAAATGCTCCTACGTTTAGTAACCTTACCAATTAAGGTGCAGCTTCAAACGACCTTAATAACAGTATTCTGACCATACGTAATCAAAAAATTCCTGAAAATAGGAACATTACAGAAGGAAACTTAAATCATACCGAATCTGTACCTAGTGACATCAAAACTTACGTCAACTTAGCAATTGTCAATGCGTTTTTATCATACCCCGAACCCATGAAATCTGACATTTCTGAAAGTCTTAAGGCAATAATAAAAGATAGTTTCATTGAGTTCTTGGGCGAAATCAATTCGGCAACTCGGCCTTTAATACGGCAAGAAGAACCTGTTTCCAAACCATCTGAACCATCTGTGAACGCGACTTCTGTCCGAAAACCCTTGCCTCAAAGGCCTCCAAAACAACAACAACCGCAAAGACAATTGACACAACATCAACTACCTGACCAACAACATCAACAACAACAACAACAACAACAACAACAACAACAACAACAACAACAACAACAACAACAACAACAACAACAACAACAACAACAACAACAACAACAACAACAACAAGGATTCGAACCCACGCATGTCAGATTTGCTCAGTCTTAGCAGCCGTGTGCACTACGCACTCCACCGCTTTAGACCACTGACGTCACAGGTCGAGATGTGTTATTTGTTTATCAAATGCATTTGGAGCATCAGCATTTTTATAAGTGCCTTTAAGTATGCTGTCTTGTTCCGCCTCCATTTTCTCCATACCTTATTTCGATAGACTACAATTCGTAGTACGTATCAAAGGGGGAGAGTTTGGAAGATCGGTAACGAACCAGACTATTAAGTTATTATTGTTATTATTGTACTATTCGTACCAGAATTTCAGCTTATTAGGCTTGACCATTCTTTATTCCGTCAATTTTATTGAATTTTTAAACAACATTAACAACAACAACTAATCAGAAATTATAACCTTTTTTTATGCAAACTTCAAGTTTATTACTAACAAAATTCTTTCTTAACCAATCAATTTCATATATATGTGTGTCAATATAAGGAATACCGACAATATCCATATTATACATACATACCTACTATATTTATTATAAATTTCAAAAAATTTGTGATTTTTGGTACAAACATACAAATATTTAAAACTTTAAAACACTTTTAGTTTTTTTTTTTTGTCAAGAACATACAAATATTTTTTTTTTTTAATTGTTGGTAAATTTTTTTTGATTATCTACAAATACCTTAATCATTAACTTTTTTCATATATATAATATATCCTTATATACAATCTTTAAGATACTTATCACAAGCTATATTTTCTTAAATTTATTAAATTTTCAATTACTTAAAATCAATTCAAATTTTAAAAATAAAATAAAATACACAGCTACGAAAATGGTCATAGAAAGGGACGAAAATAGTAAAGTTAATAAAACAGGTGCTGTAAAAAAAAGAGGTGCTAGATCGTCTAACCGATTAAATCCTAGCGAGCAAGATCGCTTGCTTTACAGCTTAAGCCCGTTAATAAGCCAGTCTCCACTTCAACCGAACGTTTGAAACCGAACTTATTAAATCGAATTTAAACAACCCGGTTTCACAACCCGACCGCCAATCAAGTTTATCCTTGCCTGCAGAAGAAGGTTTACCCCAAAATCCTGTTCAAGGAGCGGCATCTTTGTTCAGTCAAGGAAAACCAAATTCACCAACAATTAATAATATGAATTTCAACAACCAACCGTGTCCTCGTGTTCAACACACACCCGTTCAAGTCATAAGCCAAGAGCAACTCCCATTATTTAATATTTCAACAGATGGTGAACGTTCAAATTATTCAACCGAATCTATAAATGCTCCTACGTTTAGTAACCTTACCAATTAAGGTGCAGCTTCAAACGACCTTAATAACAGTATTCTGACCATACGTAATCAAGAAATTCCTGAAAATAGGAACATTACAGAAAGAAACTTAAATCATACCGAATCTGTACCTAGTGACATCAAAACTTACGTCAACTTAGCAATTGTCAATACGTTTTATCATACACCGAACCCATGAAATCTGACATTTCTGAAAGTCTTAAGGCAATAATGAAAGATAATTTCATTGAGTTCTTGGGCGAAATCAATTTGGCAACTCGGCCTTTAATACGGCAAGAAGAACCTGTTTCCAAACCATCTGTGAACGCGACTTCTGTCCGAAAACCCTTGCCTCAAAGGCCTCCAAAACAACAACAACCGCAAAGGCAATTGACACAACATCAACTACCTGACCAACAACATCAACAACAACAACAACAAGGATTCGAACCCACGCATGTCAGATTTGCTCAGTCTTAGCAGCCGTGTGCACTTCGCACTCCACCGCTTTAGATCACTGACGTCACAGGTCGAGATGTGTTATTTGTTTATCAAATGCATTTGGAGCATCAGCATTTTTATAAGTGCCTTTAAGTATGCTGTCTTGTTCCGCCTCCATTTTCTCCATACCTTATTTCGATAGACTACAATTCGCAGTACGTATCAAAGGGGGAGAGTTTGGAAGATCGGTAACGAACCAGACTATTAAGTTATTTTTGTTATTATTGTACTATTCGTACCAGAATTTCAGCTTATTAGGCTTGACCATTCTTTATTCCGTCAATTTTATTGAATTTTTGAACAACAACAACAACTAAACAGAAATTATAACCTATTTGTATGCAAACTTCAAGTTTATTACTTACAAAATTCTATCTTAACCAATCAATTCCATATATATGTGTGTCAATATAAGGAATACCGACAATATCCATATTATACATACGGGTTGGCTACGTTTTACCACAAAACGGTTGACCGCGTAACGTTTTCTCGCACACGTTTTCTCGCCAAACGTTTGACCGTACGTCAGTTTCCCGCGTAACGATATTTCTTCTCACGTTTGCTCGGGTAACGTTATCTCGCCAATTCCTACTTTTCTTTATAAAAAACGACAGCACTGTATTGAATTATCAATTTTCATATGGACAGCCAATCAAAATCACGGACTTTGTGATTACAGCCAATCAAAATCCCTTTTGCATTTTTCGAAGACAGCACTGTATTGAGAATGTCAATACTTTTATCAAAGGTCACTCGATTGAGTGAGAATCGACGAGAACGAACATAAAATTCAAATAAATGTAGCCAGTCACAACCAATTGAAAATTCGCCGTCCAACGAAGGGTATATAAACAAGAGTAATTTCGGAAATTAATCAGTTCTTCTTAGGACTCAGTGGAGATAGCACCTCTTAAAGGGATATTATTTTTGATTTTCTTGCGTGTTGTATCTTGTCTGGTGTGACCTGTGAGGTTGTTTGGGTTGCTGGTGCTGGTTAGATGTTAGAGAATGTTTGGCCTAGGTTTAAGGTGTTTAGGAGGGTGATTGTTTTCGGGTGGAAGGGTAGGTAGTGTGTGCTAGGGTGAGAAGTTTGGTTCGTTGGTGAAAATCAACTAGAAGGAACAAAACTTTACCTCTAGTAATTGGACGAGAAGTTTAAAGATAAAAGTCGGTTTTTCATATCATGCGATACATCGATTGAAAGGTGGCAGTCCCTAGATCACGAATATGCAATTTTTAGTTTTGTATGATGCTTAGTTTAGCCGCAAATCAAGTTTGAATGTGCAAACTTTGGGGGGTCTACGATGCTTCTATGGCTCGCAAATCGAGTTTAAAGATAAAAGTCGGTTTTTCATATCATGCGATACATCGATTGAAAGGTGGCAGTCTCTAGATCACGAATATGCAATTAAGGTGCAGCTTCAAACGACCTTAATAACAGTATTCTGACCATACGTAATCAAGAAATTCCTGAAAATAGGAACATTACAGAAAGAAACTTAAATCATACCGAATCTGTACCTAGTGACATCAAAACTTACGTCAACTTAGCAATTGTCAATACGTTTTATCATACGCCGAACCCATGAAATCTGACATTTCTGAAAGTCTTAAGGCAATAATGAAAGATAATTTCATTGAGTTCTTGGGCGAAATCAATTTGGCAACTCGGCCTTTAATACGGCAAGAAGAACCTGTTTCCAAACCATCTGTGAACGCGACTTCTGTCCGAAAACCCTTGCCTCAAAGGCCTCCAAAACAACAACAACCGCAAAGGCAATTGACACAACATCAACTACCTGACCAACAACATCAACAACAACAACAACAAGGATTCGAACCCACGCATGTCAGATTTGCTCAGTCTTAGCAGCCGTGTGCACTTCGCACTCCACCGCTTTAGATCACTGACGTCACAGGTCGAGATGTGTTATTTGTTTATCAAATGCATTTGGAGCATCAGCATTTTTATAAGTGCCTTTAAGTATGCTGTCTTGTTCCGCCTCCATTTTCTCCATACCTTATTTCGATAGACTACAATTCGCAGTACGTATCAAAGGGGGAGAGTTTGGAAGATCGGTAACGAACCAGACTATTAAGTTATTATTGTTATTATTGTACTATTCGTACCAGAATTTCAGCTTATTAGGCTTGACCATTCTTTATTCCGTCAATTTTATTGAATTTTTGAACAACAACAACAACTAAACAGAAATTATAACCTATTTTTATGCAAACTTCAAGTTTATTACTTACAAAATTCTATCTTAACCAATCAATTCCATATATATGTGTGTCAATATAAGGAATACCGACAATATCCATATTATACATACGGGTTGGCTACGTTTTACCACAAAACGGTTGACCGCGTAACGTTTTCTCGCACACGTTTTCTCGCCAAACGTTTGACCGTACGTCAGTTTCCCGCGTAACGATATTTCTTCTCACGTTTGCTCGGGTAACGTTATCTCGCCAATTCCTACTTTTCTTTATAAAAAACGACAGCACTGTATTGAATTATCAATTTTCATATGGACAGCCAATCAAAATCACGGACTTTGTGATTACAGCCAATCAAAATCCCTTTTGCATTTTTCGAAGACAGCACTGTATTGAGAATGTCAATACTTTTATCAAAGGTCACTCGATTGAGTGAGAATCGACGAGAACGAACATAAAATTCAAATAAATGTAGCCAGTCACAACCAATTGAAAATTCGCCGTCCAACGAAGGGTATATAAACAAGAGTAATTTCGGAAATTAATCAGTTCTTCTTAGGACTCAGTGGAGATAGCACCTCTTAAAGGGATATTATTTTTGATTTTCTTGCGTGTTGTATCTTGTGTGGTGTGACCTGTGAGGTTGTTTGGGTTGCTGGTGCTGGTTAGATGTTAGAGAATGTTTGGCCTAGGTTTAAGGTGTTTATTTGGTGTTTAGGAGGGTGATTGTTTTCGGGTGGAAGGGTAGGTAGTGTGTGCTAGGGTGAGAAGTTTGGTTCGTTGGTGGAAATCAACTAGAAGGAACAAAACTTTACCTCTAGTAATTGGACGAGAAGTTTAAAGATAAAAGTCGGTTTTTCATATCATCCGATACATCGATTGAAAGGTGGCAGTCCCTAGATCACGAATATGCAATTTTTAGTTTTGTATGATGCTTAGTTTAGCCGCAAATCAAGTTTGAATGTGCAAACTTTGGGGGGTCTACGATGCTTCTATGGCTCGCAAATCGAGTTTAAAGATAAAAGTCGGTTTTTCATATCATGCGATACATCGATTGAAAGGTGGCAGTCCCTAGACCACGAATATGCAATTTTTAGTTTTGTTTGATGCTTAGTTTAGCCGCAAATCAAGTTTGAATGTGCAAACTTTGGGGGGTCTACGATGCTTCTATGGCTCGCAAATCGAGTTTAAAGATAAAAGTCGGTTTTTCATATCATGCGATACATCGATTGAAAGGTGGCAGTCCCTAGACCACGAATATGCAATTTTTAGTTTTGTATGATGCTTAGTTTAGCCGCAAATCAAGTTTGAATGTGCAAACTTTGGGGGTTCTACGATGCTTCTATGTCGTCTGGCACGCGCCTATGTCGTCAGTCGATCTGTTATCAAAGTTTTTTGTAGTAAACAGTACCTTGGGTGGCCCGCTTCGCGGGTTTAAGGATTTTAACCCCCTTTTCGGGTCCTCTGTCCCGCTCACGCGACTCCGTCGCTCCGCTTAGGGTATGCTCAGTCGTCTGGCAGGCGCCTATGTCGTCAGTCGATCTGTTATCAAAGTTTTTTATAGTAAACAGTACCTTGGGTGGCCCGCTTCGCGGGTTTAAGGATTTTAACCCCCTTTTCGGGTCCTCTGTCCCGCTCACGCGACTCCGTCGCTCCGCTTAGGGTATGCTCAGTCGTCTGGCAGGCGCCTATGTCGTCAGTCGATCTGTTATCAATGTTTTTTGTAGTAAACAGTACTTTGGGTGGCCCGCTTCGCGGGTTTAAGGATTTTAACCCCATTTTCGGGTCCTCTGTCCCGCTCACGCGACTCCGTCGCTCCGCTTAGCGTATGCTCAGTCGTCTGGCAGGCGCCTATGTCGTCAGTCGATCTGTTATCAAAGTTTTTTTGTAGTAAACAGTACTTTAGGTGGCCCGCTTCGCGGGTTTAAGGATTTTAACCCCCTTTTCGGGTCCACTGTCCCTCTCTCCGTCGCTCCGCTTAGGGTATGCTCAGTCGCCAGGCAGGTGGTATTTTCATTAAAAAAAAATAAATTTTCGGTTAAAATAAGTTGTTTTTTTTTTTATTTGTAAGAAAGTTGATTTTTTTTTATAAAAATGTTAATTTGTCTTGCAAAAATGTTATTTTTTTTTGTTAAAATTATAATTTTTGTTTGAAAAAAAGTTAATTTTTTGTTTGTAAAAAAAATTATTTTTTTTGTAAAAATAACAAATAAGTATTTTTTCTTCCAAAAAAATTTTTTTTGTTAAAATGTTATTTTTTTTTTGAAAAAAAGTTAATTTTTTTTTTGTAAAAGAGTTAATTTTATTTTGCAAAAAAGGTAATTATTTTTTTGTAGAAACTCTTTTTTTTACCTAACAAAATTAAACCACAATTTTAGTGATATCTGTTATTAGGTCCTGCCACGACCGAGTTCTAAGAAGAACTGAATTAAATTCCGGAATTTAACTTGCTTAAATACTTTTCATTGGACGAGAAATTTTATTCGTTCCTGTGAAAAAATTCGTCGTCCAATGAATGTACTTAAACAAATGAAAAATGAAATTCAATGCCCCATACCATTGACAACCGGGCATGAACACCCTGAGGACGATAAAGTCAACCGACTTTTAATTTTAAATTTTGACATGTAATTTATATATTTATCTATAAATCCTTAAAATTAAGTCATTGTATTAGGTTAGGCCCCCTCTGTGCCAACAAATTTAAATTTAATCATTGTATCTTATTATTATTATTAGTTATAAGCCAAATTGTATATATAAATGTTCAATAAAACAAAATTGAATTGAATTGAATTCAATGCCCCAGACTGTGGCCTGTTGTACGTTTTCAGTTCTTTTAAGAACTAAAAAAAATCTTAAAGAGATTTAACTTGCTGTTATTATTATTTTCATTAATTTTATTAAAAAAAAAAAACTTACAAAATACCCAACAAAAAAAAAAATTTTTTTTCTAGTACCAAATAGTACTTTTTCCATAGTACTAAAAGTACTGTCAATCTCGCCAAATTTTTGGCGAGATTAGTTGGCGAGATATCGTGCCGCGAGATTACGTTCGGCGGGTTAGAGGCAAAAAATGATCCTAAAAATTTGGCGAGATAACGTTACCCGGTCAACTGATCTGCGGCCAATCGTAACGTTCCCATACATACATACCTACTATATTTATTATAAATTTCAAAAAATTTGTGATTTTTGGTACAAACATACAAATATTTAAAACTTTAAAACACTTATAGTTTTTTTTTTTGTCAAAAACATACAAATATTTTTTTGTTTTTTTTTTTTAATTGGTGGTAAATTTTTTTTGATTATCTACAAATACCTTAATCATTAACTTTTTTCATATATATAATATATCCTTATATACAATCTTTAAAATACTTATCACAAGCTATATTTTCTTAAATTTATTAAATTTTCAATTACTAAAAATCAATTCAAATTTTAAAAATAAAATAAAATACACAGCTACGAAAATGGTCATAGAAAGGCACGAAAATAGTAAAGTTAATAAAACAGGTGCTGTAAAAAAAAGAGGTGCTAGATCGTCTAACCGATTAAATCCTAGCGAGCAAGATCGCTTCCTTTACAGCTAAAGCCCGTTAATAAGCCAGTCTCCACTTCAACCGAACGTTTGAAACCGAACTTATTAAATCGAATTTAAACAACCCGGTTTAACAACCCGAGCGCCAATCAAGTTTATCCCGGCCTACAGAAGAGGGTTTACCCCCAAAATCCTGTTCAAGGAGCGGCATCTTTGTTCAGTCAAGGAAAACCAAATTCACCAACAATTAATAATATGAATTTCAACAACCAACCGTGTCCTCGTGTTCAACACACACCCGTTCAAGTCATAAGCCAAGAGCAACTCGCATTGTTTAATATTTCAACAGATGGTGAACGTTCAAATTATTCAACCGAATCTATAAATGCTCCTACGTTTAGTAACCTTACCAATTAAGGTGCAGCTTCAAACGACCTTAATAACAGTATTCTGACCATACGTAATCAAAAAATTCCTGAAAATAGGAACATTACAGAAAGAAACTTAAATCATACCGAATCTGTACCTAGTGACATCAAAACTTACGTCAACTTAGCAATTGTCAATGCGTTTTTATCATACGCCGAACCCATGAAATCTGACATTTCTGAAAGTCTTAAGGCAATAATGAAAGATAGTTTCATTGAGTTCTTGGGCGAAATCAATTCGGCAACTCGGCCTTTAATACGGCAAGAAGAACCTGTTTCCAAACCATCTGTGAACGCGACTTCTGTCCGAAAACCCTTGCCTCAAAGGCCTCCAAAACAACAACAACCGCAAAGACAATTGACACAACTTCAACTACCTGACCAACAACATCAACAACAACAACAACAACAAAAACAACAACAACATCAACAACAACGATATCAACTGCAATTATCTAACCAACCGCGACTGTCACAACAACAACACCATCTACAGTATCCTTACCAACTCCAACAACAACCACAGCCGTCATTCCATTCCTCCCTTAAAAATCTTCAATCCATACAATCCCTTCCATTACTTCAATCCTCAAATAGTTTCAAACCAATTCAAAACCATACAGACCCTAATATTCCTAATACACAACAACAATTTCAACTTCCGCATAAGCCGCCTGATTTAGGATATTCAGATGGTTATCATCCCAATCTTTCGAATCCATACCACGATTGGAATCCAATTGTAGGTAGAAGTTACCGTGATATAATAAAATTAGACCGTATCGGTCCAAAATTCGCTGGTAAACCGGAGAATGTAACCGTCGAAAATTTTATTCTCCGTTTGGAAACTCTCCAAGACCAAAACGATTGGCCATGGCCGGAGATTTTAAAACAATTCCATCTCATGTTGTCAGGAACTGCCGAGGACTGGTATTGGGAGTTCCAAAAATCGAACTACAGACCCGACTGGCCTACGCTGCGTAAGGCATTATTGCTTCACTTCAGAAATTGTAAGTCCGATTTTGAAATAACCCGGGAATTGGCTGACCGAAAGCAAGGTGCTTTTGAGTCTTGCGATAATTTTTTTGCTGCAGTTTCAAAAATTAAATCGCAGTTAAAAACCCCAATTCCCGAGTTTGAACTTATCAAAATGCTTAAAAGAAATTTAAATGACAAAATAGGCAA
Organism: Melangyna quadrimaculata; assembly: GCA_949320155.1. Taxonomy (NCBI): domain Eukaryota; kingdom Metazoa; phylum Arthropoda; class Insecta; order Diptera; family Syrphidae; genus Melangyna; species Melangyna quadrimaculata. The sequence goes on from OX439484.1 coordinate 112,726,437, forward strand.
GTTAGTGTACCCAATGGCGATATTTTCACTAGACCAGTTGCGCTTTGCATGCAAGGAAGCTGAATATGCATTTCCAAGGAAACTTATAACCAAACTAGACATTATAGACAGCCTGCAAAGTTCGTTAATAATGAGATTCAGTTTTATGAAGAAGATACAAATCATTATGAGGACCAAGTTGCCGCAATGCAGTATGTCCACAACAACAGGCCAAAACCAGCAAATAAAGTCCTTAATTGCTGTTATTGTAAAGTTGATGGACATATGTATTGGGAGTGCCCATCTCCCAAACAGAATCTGTTTTGTTTCCGTTGTGGCGAAGGAAACGTAATTATTTCCAATTGCCCCAAGTGCAAACCGGAAAACAGGAAGAAGAGCGCGACTTCAACGGGGGAGTCGCGTTCGACACAATTCCCCGAATCATTAATTCAAAACAAAAATTAGAAAACTCAAAAGATGATGGTAATGGAATTCCATTACAGATTTTGAAAAGAGAAGACGGGCAAAATAAAGAAAAACCAAGTATAATAAAATTTAGTTATAGGAAACCCTTACATATAAGAATTGAAGAGTATAATAAGGCAAGACAAAGAATTTTTACTACCTCTATTAGCAAAAAAATTCTTAAAGCTAGAAGCAGATATAAAAATAGAAAAGAAGTTAGATGTAACTTGTTATCTACTATTATAGATGTCTCTGGCGATCCTAGGCCATACGCCAAAATAAAAATAGGAAATAAGGAAATTCTAGGCTTGCTCGATAGCGGTGCAAACGTGAGCATTCTTGGAAAAGGGTGTAGAAATTTGTTAAATCAACTTAACGTTCAAATTTCACAGTTTTCATCAAACGTAAAAACGGCAGATGGCAAATGTAAGTCAATAATCGGAAAAATTAATATTGATGTACAATATAAAAATTATATTACTTTTTACCTCGTATACCAAATCTGGATCAAGAACTTTATCGCGGCGTCGATTTCTGGAGAGTATTTAACCTTGCACCTGGAATTGTCAGTGAAATTTCATTTACGGATGTAAAAGATACTTCGGATACTCACCAATTGTCTCCAGAGCAGGAATCGAGATTGGACGCAGTCAGGAGAAAGTTCCGGTGCTATACCGAATACGGACTCGGAAAAACGACGCTTGTCGAGCATGTCATCGACACCGGAGAGGCGGTGCCAGTAAAGCAGCGTCATTATCCTGTTTCTCCGGCGATACAAGCCCTGATGTATGCCGAGATAGACCGAATGTTGCCTTGGAGTTATTGAGGAGAGCGAAAGTCCTTGGAGTTCGCCAGTGGTCCTCATACAGAAACCCGGCAAAAATCGTCTCTGCCTGGATTCACGAAAGCTGAACTCCCTCACGAAGAAAAATGCGTATCCTCTCCCAAATCTCGAGGGTATCTTCAGTCGTCTTCGTGATACTATTTTTATAAGTAGTATCGGTCTCAAAGACGCATTTTGGCAAATACCGTTGGAGGAGCCGAGTAGAGAAAAAACTGCTTTTACGATACCGGGACGGCCCTTGTACCATTTTAACGTCATGCCTTTTGGTCTGTGTAATGCGCCCCAAAAGATATGTCAGTTGATGGGCAGGGTCATTCCCTCAAGGTTAAGGGACCGTGTCTTCGTGTCCCTCGATGATTTACTCGTCATTGCTTCGGATTTCAAGACACATATCGCTCTGTTGGACGAAGTTGCTGCACACTTGAACAAAGCTGGCCTCACCATCAACGTAACGAATTCAAAGTTTTGTTTCAAGGAACTGAAATACTTGGGCTTTATCGTTGGTGGTGAGAATATTAAGACGGATCCCGCTAAAGTCGAGGCGATCGAAAACTTCCCTGTTCCGAAAACTGCAAAACAAGCTCGCAGACTGCTTGGTCTAGCAGGGTGGTACCGTAGGTTTATACGGGAATTTTCTACTCTGACGGCTCCAATCACAGATACTCTAAAAAAGGCTTTTGAAAAGTTAAAGAAGGCTTTGGCAAGTGCCCCAGCGTTAACACATCCAAATTTCAACAAAAGGTTCTACATCCAACGTGATGCATCTGAAACAGGTGTAGGGGCGGTGCTTTTCCAGAAAAACGATGCCGAGGAAGAAACGCCCCTTTCATTCTTTTCCCAAAAATTGAATAAATGCCAAAAAAAAAATTACAGCGTTACTGAAAAAGAATGTCTGGCGGCGGTATTGGCAATCCAGGGATATAGACCGTATGTTGAAGGAATGCTCTTTACGGTCATAACTGACCATTCTAGCCTTAAATGGCTCATGAGTCTTAAAGACTTGAGTGGTAGACTCGCTCGTTGGAGTCTGCAATTACAAGCCTTTTCATTTGACATTGAGCACCGAAAAGGTAGTTTAAATGTTGTCCCTGATGCCTTGTCCCGAGTGTTTATGGAGGTAGATAGTATTGACATCAAAAATATAGCTCCATTAATAGACCTCACTCAGATGAGTTTGATTCTGAAGAATATGTAAGTTTAATCAAGTCAGTTAACGAAAATAACGACCGATTACCCGACTTAAAAATAGATGATAAATTTTTGTATAAAAGATCTTTTTCTCCAAAGAATGATGATTTTGCTACTGTTGAGCATACTTGGAGACTATGGGTGCCTTCAGGCCTAACGAACGAAATTATTGTTCGCCCCCATAATCCTCCACAGTTTGCTTACGGAAGTGTTGCTAAGACAATACAAAGAAGCCGCGAATATTTCTCCTGGCCAAATATGACCGTGCAAATACGCGAGTACATATCCAAATGTGACACTTGTATTCAGTGCAAATCGACAAATAAAGTCTTACGTCCTCCTATGTCAAGTACATATTGCGTCGATCGTCCTTTTCAAAAATTGTATGCTGACTTTTTAGGTCCATATCCGCGTTCTAAGTCTGGTAATAGTTATGTCTTTGTTGTCCTCGATCAGTTGTCAAAATGTATCTTTTTGAAATCTTTGAAAAATGCTAATACTTCAAGTATAATTAAATATTTTAAAGAAAATGTTTTCAATATGTTTGGAGTGCTCCAAATACTGCACTCTGATAATGGAAAACAATTTCTATCCAAAGATTTTAAAAACTTTTTACAAACATACGGAATTCGGCATTTCACAACTGCAAACTATTCTCCTCAGTTAAATGCGTCTGAAAGAGTGAATTGTACTCTCTTAGCTGCAATTCGTTCTATTATCAAAGATGACCAACGAGACTGGGATTTTCATCTCGGTGATATAGCTTGTGCACTTAGAAGTGCAGTTCACACTTCAACTGGTGTGTCACCATATTTTGCCTTATTCGGTTTAAATATGACGACCCACGGAAGCTGTTATGAGCTAGCACAAAAACTTCACGCCTTGGAAGATGGTGAAATTACGACACTTTGTCGACACACACGGCTGCAATGCATGCGAAACAAAATCAAAGACAGCATTGCTAAAGCTAGTGAAAAGAGCGCTCAAAAATATAACACACGTGTTCGAAACGTTCGTTTTCTACCTGGACAGGAGGTATTCAGAAGAAATTTTATCCTTAGCGATAGTTCGAAATACCTAAGTGCCAAATTATGTCCCAAATTTGTTAAATGTCGAATCGTAAAGTCTGTCGGTAAAAACCTATACGATTTGGAAAATTTATCCGGAAAAACCATTGGTTTGTATCATGCTAAAGACATTAAACAATGAAATTAATTTAAATTTATCTGTATTTTTGTTTATTGTGATGGCAACTTCTCATTATTCAAGTATTTTAGGTTTACTTGCCTATTATTTGGCAACTCGTTTTGATCTTAGAATTATTTATTTAACTCTTAGTTCATTATTTCATTTTCTTATAATTATTTCTCTTTATAATACTTATATTATTAAATTTTTTGTTGCTATATTATTTATTTTATGTTTATTTATTGATTACTTATTAAATCAGTGAAGTCCTTCTGACCTGTGATATTTTCGTTGTTTCAAATTTTCATTGAAACAAAGAAATAAATCCAGCACTGTGATATTTTGATTATTTATTTATATTAGATTAAGTTTGCAATATTAGGTTTAGTTATTTATTAAAATTATTCATTTATTAACATAATTATTTATTTATTTAATAAAATTATTTATTTACTTACAAAATTATTTATTTATTTACAAAAATATTTATTTATTTATTTATTCAAATTATTTATTTATCTACTTATTTATTTTTTATATTAGCTTATTTATTTATATATTTACTTATTTATTTATTCAATCTATTTATTTCCTTATTTGCCTATTAATTCTTCTATTTATGTATTTATTTATTTCTGTTTATTTATTTAATTGTTAATTTATTAATCATTATATTTTGTTTATATGTTTATTTATCTACTGTTGAATTATATTAATTTATTTATATTATCAGTTAACCAATCATTTATCTATTTTTTTTGTTAATTAACTTATTTGTTCATAATTTATTTATTTATTTTTCGTTTATTTTACATTTCCTTGTTTATTTGTAAGCATAGTGATTTATTTACTTTGTGCAACCAAGTATTTATTTATTTATTTATATCCATTTGATTATCCAGTATCACTTATTAATTTCATAAATTGTCTTTAGCACGATAAAACAACATAGGTAATACGAAGTCGAAAACAAAAAAAAAATGTTATAATGTAGATCATTTAACTCATTCTTTTCTACCAAATTTTCAAGCATACCTAACTCATGCGTCCTGACTGTCCAACAGTCACTTAAAACAAAAAAAATAAAACAAAACGACAAAACCGGAAAACGAATTTCGCAAATCATAGCCCGGCTTGTGAGGGTTCTTCCCCACATTGACGAACACTAAATGTACGTACATATATATCTGTACCGGAAGAAAACATATAAATATACAAGAAAATAAATCCCTGACCTATTCCTTCACAGGTCTACAAATCAGCCAGAGAAATCAAAAATAATTGTTGAAATTGAAATATACGGGGTGTCGTTCACAGTGTCTTTCCATTCCACTGTCCTCGCCGTCGAAAAATTCTTCATCGTGTCCAGAGTTTTGTTGTGGACACCTTCTTCTACGGAAGTATAATTATTATAAGAAGAAGAAGTATAATTATTATATACAAATGTTCCATCCGTGCAGGATAGAGTCGTCATCGGCTTCACCATCGATTATATGCTGCATCCAAATTATTTACTTCTGTGAATACCTACGAGCAAAATAAAAAGAAAGAAAACTTTAGTAGGTAGGTAGTAGGCTGCTTCTGCTGCTGTCGTCACTGAGCAAAAGAAAATTCTTTTTGCTACCTGAAGGAAATGAAATGATAAGATAGATATTTTTTCTTTATTTATTATTAAAGTACTTACCAGGAATCTTCGTGATGAGTTCTTTTGGCTGTTTCTCTTGTCTATTTTGATTTAATTTTATAAAATTATACCGTGGCAATTTCGGAAAAACCCAAACCGGCTGCCATATTTTGTGTATTTGTTTTTGTTTTTGACATTTCCCTCGTTGATAATTGTTCTCCGTCTCGCCTTGATTTATAGAGCTGATCTCGTTTCGCGGAAGAAAACCATGATGGCCGCCGTAAATTTTGTTTCAATTTTTCACGACAAGATGTCGTTTTAGCCTGTACTAAATTTGAAAAGATTTACCCACACAGAAATTAAGTTTTCTATTTGTGGTGAAGAGGGGGGTACATTTTCAAATGTATGGTACTGGTATTGTCTGATTGGTGGTTAAAATCAAATGATTTAGCCGTTGGGTTTTGTGTAGCGGGAGAATTTGAAAGTTAAAATTGTTGTATAGTCCACCAAAGTGTTAAGACGCGAAGTTTAATCTCGAAGTCGAACTTATATCGACATAACTTAACTTAACTAAACTTAACTTAATCGTAACTTTAATATGACCTAAGATAAAAAAATATATAAATTTCCTAAATGTAAGCGTTGTCATTCTGTTTTTGTTTAAACCAAAAGGTAAATCGTGCGCATAAGGCAAAGACACTTACCTATACTTACCATAAAATATCTAAGCAAACTAAAATATTATAATTTCCCAGTAAGTTAATAAAAAAATGGTAGAATTAAATAGTGAGATAAAAATGAACAATCGTTGCAGGGAGTACCTACGTTTAAAGTGTATAAAAAGTGAGGAAACTGCCACGATAAGTCATCTTTTGAATTTCCACATGTGCGAAAATATATATGTATATATATGGTATTGATTGGTGAGTGATTCCCCCTTTTTTTGTTTAAATATATGTATGAAGTAAATAAAAATTTTAAGAAAAAAATTAATAAATTAATTATCCATTAATAGGATATTCAGCGCAGAGTTTTTGGCGATCACGGACTGACAAAAATATCATAAACTGTCCTGATCGCCCACCCTTTTTGGCCATATTGCCAATAATACCTTTTTGTTGTTAATTTATTTAGTATTACAATAATATTGAACATAATTAAATTTAAAAGATTATGAGATAGAATATATTCATATATGCCATCGTGGATGAATACCATGGCCGTCATAGCACAATTATCTATATAATATATGTATATATATCAGTAATTAGTATATACGTACTTTATAAATATATAGTTCCTATTATTGCTGTTGATAACCACTGCAGGGTTCCCGTGATAAAATTTTGTATAAATTATATTTTTTTTTGTATATGGTGCAATATTAGTAGTGTTGTTCTTATTGTTTAATCTATAACATTTTGAGTATTCTCTTTTTATTTATAGTTAAAATTAGGAACATTTTGATTCATTTTTGTTTTTAATGTCTATGGTTGATTGATCTCATTTCCGTTGATCACCTTTTGTTGATCTCCCATATTGTTTATGCCCAGACGACAACTATCGTCATTGAGCTCAAGGTAGGTAGGAAATCTGGTAGTGCCAGTAGTTTTAATATTTACCTGCTTATCGTGTTCTTTCGGAAACTAGGTGAATTTCCATTATTTATAAATCTCTCAAATAAACAATTAATATAATTGTTTTCTTTGGTAATGTCTTTTTGTCAGTACCTTATATTCTTAAATTCCATTTCAAGTTAATGTTTATTATGTTAAATTTATTTACAATTATTTTTCTAAATTATTATTCCTTAACCAACATACCCTTATTTAAATAGAAGATATATTTGTGAATTGCGCCATGTTGGTCGAAATTTTGTGTTTTTTTTTTCAAGCGCATAGCTTGATGGCTTGTTATAGATTTATTTTCAGGGGATGCTGAAGGCGACAAGATAGAACGGTGGAGATGAACTGAGCAGATCAATGGTAAGCGAAATAAGGGGAAGTCAAAAATTGGTCAATGGCTTCCAAGGTAGGGTGGGTATGACCGAGGCTGAGAACACCACAGGCCTCTTTAAATGGTAGCGTCCGTCCGCGTCTTTTCAAGATTCTATTCGAATATTATTCACGAATATCTGTGTTTAATGTTATAGGTGAGATTGAGTTGAATGACTTAGAACCCACCCAATTCCTCACAACACTCAATAAGCAATATTCCAATTTGTAAAACCTTCTCAACCCCATTACAAAAGAAGGCCATATTCTTATACGTTTATTTTCAGCACTTATTTTGCAAAGTTCCAATCATTATCACATTAAATAAATACATTTGTGCATCATCCGAAATTTTGTTGAATATATGGAAATATCATTGGTTTGATATGCTTTTAATCTTATTTCAAACATCTACAGCCGTATCTATAAAATTATCTAAAAATGCCTTTTAGAGGTTATTTAGTTAAGCCTGTTTAAATATTAAAGCTGCCTTTAAATGACGTTACTTAAATTTGTATCTATAAATATTCCTTTCATACTTAACTAAACAGCCGAAAGGTAACGTAACGCAAGAAAAGTGACAAAACTCCTACAAATGTCTAGTACATTTTTCACTCTCAGGCTATTTCTGTCAGATTGCAAAAAAAAAGCATACACAAAATAGCGCACAAACAATACGACAGAAAGGGAAGCAACTGTTTGTATGTGTGTATGCATCGTCAAACACAGAAGACAGAAGAAATGAAACCATTCCATTTTGCTTTGTTTTTTTTTTTATTTTGATTTCAGAAATTTCTTTCCTTTATTGGTGAGAAAATATAGGTATGTGACATTAACAAATAACTCAATTTATTTAATGGAACCAAACATCACTTCTTATATTATTTTGTTAAAAAAAAACAATCAAAACAATTAAAACTCGGCCATTACAATCACAGTGCACACATAAATATTTCTTTACAGAACCTACGCACAATTTGTTTTCATACAAAAAAAAAAAAAAACATTTTGCATGTGTCAAAATATTTTTAAGTTGGCTTTGCGTAGCTTTTAAACGCGGTGGATGGCGTTTAAGTTACGAGGGGTTTAAGTTACTTTGCTTAAATGTGAAAATTGATTATAGATATCAATTTCACACTTAAGTGATATTTAGAGGCAATTTAAAGTTAAGAAACATTTAAAATCTCTTTATAGATTCGGCCGCTAATGTTAGATTTGTCAGTATAAAATTTTTCTCTTAAAATCTTTTTCAATAAATTTGTTTACGGCATAAAATTCGGATTAAATTTTTTTTCTATGAATTATGTTAACATATATTTGTAGATTATTATTTTCCTATGATTTTAATTATATATTAAATTAAATTATACTCTTTTAACTCGAGCCATATTACTCTTTTCTAACATTTTTAACATAGTTAAGATAAATCAGCCGAGAAATAGCGTCTTGTTCCTATCATAATATATTAAAAAAGTTATATACTTAAATACACATGTTACACTTCTTGCAAAATGACCTTGCCATATATTGTGTGTGTGTATCTCTTGTCATCGACCAGCGCTCCAGCGGGGTAGGCAGCGAAAGCGGTTGTCGCTGTTCGTCTTTGCCTTCGTCACCCATACAAATTTTCTTTCCGAAAAACATGAATAACACGCTTTCGATCGTCTTATACTGGATTGGACTAAATTGTTTTGCATTACTGTTGTATTGTTCCGCTCTTTGTTTAACTACTGGGAACGAAAATAAGACGGAATAACACGGTGGTCGTCGTGTTAATTTTAGTTAGTTTGTTCAAAATACTGTACAAAAAATGATATGGGTCGGGTAAAAAGCATATAGCTTGACTTCTACGGGTCGGATCTTCAAGACTGAAATCTTAAAATGACGATATAATAGTAGGCTACATTCCAGCTAAAATTGAAGCAGGTTTATTTTGTATGACGGACATTTTGAAAGGGAAGACCGTACGAATTGTGTTATATAGACGCCACGCCACTGATATCTACACCTACCTATGTACTGATTATCCAAAAACCCAAAGTTAGTGCACTTTAAAATATAAAATTATATAATATATTGTTAAGTTCTCAACTTAATATAATCTAAAAAGTTCAATAAAAACGCAGTATTTAAAAATGAATCTTGATGAGTTTATTGCTTCAACACGACTCTGTCGTTAATTCAAATCTCAACAACAGCTGTTGCCAAAAAAAGGCACAACTCTTTTTTCGTGAGTGATGCCAGTATGTAACATCCCTCCATTTTTAATCAAAAACAAAATCTTTTAAATAATTCGGCATTTTGGTCTCTCGTGTGGAACGTCTCGAAGTAGTCTGCATCTGATGAGGTACTAATGTAGGTGCTCGCTTAGGTACCTCACTATTGACACATGTAAGCTCTCTGTTATTTCTACCCCTATTTTGCACTGATCTCTATAATACACTGGATAGTGGATTCATATAAAAATCTTGAAGCAAATTGAAGGAAAATTATAAAAGTGCAAGGATACAACTGTTGACAGTTGTCAATTTTTTTTTTTTATTTATAACAGTTTAAATTGTATTAAAATGGTGGTTTTTGTTTACATTTTTTTATTGGCTGATGTTTTTCGCGAGTGAGTAAGTAAGTTATTTATAATAGATCATAAAACAAAAAGATTTTAATTGATTTTTTCATAGTTTTCTTCGATATAAAACACAAAACATTATAGAGATTATCAGTGATAGTGTCCCATTATCCTTACATGGTGAGATTGCTCTAGTGAAATGGACAGAACAGGTTGGCTTAACACTAATCGCAAGAGATATGAATTCCATGACTCTGCCACTGAAGGCAACAAAATTGCTTGGGAAGAATATTCCATATCTGCGAAGAGAACAGTATTCGTATCCATCAACCAGCAGTGCAAGTACTGCGTCCGTTGATGTTGCAAAATAAATAGGAATAATCAAATGTCTGTGGTTTTTGAAATTCATAATTTTATTTTAAATAAAGATATTGCGACGCCAAGATCGCTTGCCACTCGAGTCTTGAAACAGAATTAATGAATCTTGAAATCGTCCTTTGAAATCAAATCACCCTTGTCAATATCTTCTGAGAGACCATCCCAACAATTATGTGTTCTGCAGATTCTTCAATGATACATTGTACCATAGGATCCGTTTTTTTTTTGCCAAACGATTAACACCTTCAACAAGTTTTGGAAAATCTTGTTGGTGCAGTTCTTCAGCCTCCAATTTAGAGCACAATCCATCTTCCATGAACAAGACTGGCTAAGATAGTTTCAGTCTGTAAACACACGCATACAATATTTGGAGATACTTTTAATTTAATTAACAATTTTAATTTTATAACATTTTATAAGACGCGTACTACGGAAAACGAGCGCTCGGTATATATTTTATCTGTTAAATACGCAGAAACAATTCTTAAACTGAATTTCTTCAACATGTATTTAAGTTTGAGAGAAATATTACAATTTTTAATGAACACTTATTAAAATTAATGGAAAACAATAGCAAATTAAACAATTTTATTTATGTTTTGTTTTCGTTTGCGTTTGTACTACAAACAAACCAAACCAGTGCTGTCAAACAAACAGCTGATATCAATGCACGATTTTTTGTGATGAAAAAAAACTATCTCTTTCTTTCCTTCGGTAAAAAAAAGAGACAAAAGTGTGCAAGGATACAATTGTCAGATTCAATTTGCTTCAAAAAAAACTGTTATACGTATAGGGAATCCACTATCCAGTGTATTATAGAGATCAGTGCTATTTTCACTGTCAATATCAGCTGATTGATCTGGCCTCTGAAATTCAATTTGTTTTTCTTGAAAGTTTGGTAGAGGACAGCAAGGTGGCTGGTTGTGCCTTTTGCGCAACCAAGCATATACCTACACTTTTTTTTATTAATAAAAAAAAATAAATATAAATAATTGTACAATCAAACCCAGGATGGAACCTCTTTGTGGGGAGGAGGTTTTCTATCCTGGTAAATCCGGAGTACAATCTCCAGCAACAGTTTAGTTCCCTGGAACTAATTATTGACACCGTTTTTCCGTTTCCCGTTAACAACGGAACAGGTGAATACAGTTTCGCCCAGCAACCGTTCAGCAGCTTAACAGGGCTGAAAAGACATCATACCATCTGCACGCGTAAATCGTAACCTCTACTAAGTTTGATGCAAACCGTGCAACACTTGATAACATGGAACCCCTTAGGGCCACGATCTGACAGCTGGAATAACAAAGCTGCACCAACAACTCAAGCAACACAGACCAGGCGATGCTGAACAGTTTTTTTTTTAAGTTTTATTTTAAAGCTAGTGATTTTAAAAGAAAAGTGATATTTATAAAAGTTATTAATATTTTTTAATGTTCATCCATACGTTGTAAACGTCAAAAATATATTTATTTTTCAATTGTTTTCGCTCTCCAAGTGTCCAAATTGTATACTTGTATAAATTAAAATCCACAAATTCCTGCAATTGTATTTTCATAACATGAATGTTCTATCATAGAGCGCACTCGCTCTAACACACGAAACAGATATTTATATTTCTTTTGCTTTTGGCTGTAATAAGTGTGTCTCCAGTGCTCAGGAGAAGACATTTTAGGTTAGTTTAGTTATAGGTTATCATAAGGAATTTGTATTTTATGTAAATTATTTGTTGCACCCATAAGCCAACACGTTACTGTCAGTGCTCTTAGAGCAGGAGCAATTAACATTTTTATAAAAATGGCCTTGTGGCTAACATAATTGTAATAGACAGAGCTGGCAATACATTATAGCCGCAGTATTTTCTCTTTTACTCTTAAGTATATATAAGTTTGAATTGTCATCCTGTAAAACACATTTAAAAGTCTCAATAAAAATCAATTCAATTCAAATTTGTTTTTCTTGAAAGTTTGGTAGAGGACAGCAAGGTTGTGCCTTTTGCGCAACCAAGCATATACGTACAGTTTTTTTTTTATTAATACAAAATTGTACAATCAAACCCAGGATGGACCCTCTTTGTGGGGAGGAGGTTTTCCATCCTGGTAACCGGAGTCTACTCCTTAGCAACTGTCTAGTTCCCAGAACTAAATATTGAACGTTTCTCCGTTTCCCGTTAAAAGGGACCAGGCGAAAAGCAGTTTCGCCAGTAACCGCTCCAGCTGCCTAACGGGGCTGATAATAACTGTCTCTATCTATGGCACAGACGAGACACCTGACCATCTACGCCGTACATCGTAACCTCTACTGAGATGACATAGATGGAAACATGCAACATCTGCTATTGTGGAACCCTGTCGGGCTACAATCTGGCCACAGGAATAACCAACCTGCTCCAACAACTTAACCACCACAGACTAGGTGAAGCTGAACAGTTTTTAATATAAAAAACAAAACTATAAAGCAAGTGATTTTAAAAAGTGAACCATATAAATATTGTTGTATTTTACTAAGGGTTCGCAAATAAAACTTATTTCCTTAATTCAAACTGAAACTGCAATTAATTCACATAATAAAACGCTTTTTATTTCAAATACTTTTCTTTTATTATAACCAAGCACAAGTATGCAACTCTTTATTCACACTGACATTTATTAATTCACTTTCAAAATCAAAACTGCCCTTTTCGGACTGGTGGCCCTGTATTTATATCCGAAATAAAGGGTTCTAGAATTTTCTAGGGTTCTGGATTCTGCTAGATGATTCTTTTTCGTTTCGTTCAATTATTCCAGTAGCCTGGACATCAACCATGATGGATTTAATTATTTATTTCACTCAAAGATGGCGCGGAAAGTTGTACTAATGTGTGGTTGTTTACATAACTGGGCATATTCACCACATTGCCCCCCTCTTAGGATTGATCGTCCCGATTTAATCCATTATTCCCACCGTTATAACGATGTAAACGGTCGCAGTATACTACTTTAAGCTTACCCTTTACTCCTCTCTGAATGCGGTAAACCACATCATTGATTCGTTTCACACCGGTATATGGGCCTTCCCAGTTTTGTTGTAGTTTTGGTGACAGTCCCTTTTATCGGTGAGGATTGTAAAACCACACCAGGTCTCCTTCTTGGAATCCCATCGTTGTTGCACGGGCGTCGTACCGTGTTTTCATCCTATCACTAGCGGTTTTTATGTGTTTCCTTGTCCGTTGATGAATGTCAATGAGTCTTTCTTTGAGTTTATCCACATATTCATCTGATCTTTCCGGTTCCATGGTATGGCATCCAAATTTGACTTCAATGGGCAGCCGTATTGTTGTGCCAAACAGGTTCTCCGATGGTGTATATCCTGTTGAACTATGAACCGCACTGCGATAGGCCATCAAGAACAATGGAATATGGCGGTCCCAGTCTCGTTGGTAGTCACCTACAACCTTGGACAGATGTTCTTTAAGAGTCCTGTTGAATCGTTCTACCATCCCATCAGATTGTGGATGAAGCGGTGTTGTCCTCGTCTTCTTGATGCCAAGGAAAGAGCAAACCTCCTGAAAGATGTTAGATTCGAAGTTCCTTCCTTGGTCAGAATGCAGTTCCAAAGGTACGCCGAACCTGCTCACCCAATTGAAGATAATCTGACCAACAACTGTTTTAGTTTCCTGATTTGGGATGGCAAATGCCTCAGGCCACTTGCTGAAGTAATCCATGACTACAAGGATGTATCGGTTTCCGCTGTTGGTCTCCGGAAACGGACCTGCGACATCTACTGCTATTCTTTCGAAAGGTGTGCCCACATTTTACTGTTGCATTTTACTTTGAAGCTTTCTACCTAGTCCCTTGGTAGCAGCACAAGTATCACATTTTCGGCACCACTTTTCGACATCATCTCTTGCATGTAGCCAGTAGAACCGTTGTCGTATCTTCTCCAGCGTTTTATTGACTCCCAAATGACCTCCAGATGCTCCATCATGCATCTCTCGAAGAACGTCATTAACCTTTGACGTAGGCACTATCAACTGCATTAGATGAGACTTGCCATCTGCAGATTCCCATTTGCGCCTTAGTACTCCTTCTTGCACATGAAGTGAGTCCCACTGTGCCCAATATGCTTTGAGAGCTGGACTTCTATCCCAGATGTCACCCCATTCTGGTTTTTCTCCGTGTTCCTTCCATGCAAGAATGGGTTCTATATCCGAGTCTTCTTGTTGGGCAGTCCTTAGTTCTTCATTGCTCCAACCGTAAATGGGATCGGCTCTTATTCGTTGGATGGCAACCGCTTCCTTTTCTTCTTGACGCGTGCAATGCTTACAGTCCTGTTTACACGGTCGTCGAGACAATGCATCTGCGTTTGAGTGCAGCTTTCCTCTTCGATGTTGAATTTCGAAGTCGTATGTCTGCAGTCTCTCGATCCATCTTGCTACTTGACCTTCTGGATTTTTGAAGTTCAGAAGCCAATTAAGCGCACCATGGTCTGTTCGAAGGAGGAACTTCTGTCCATAGATGTACTTATGGAAGTGCTTTGTTGCCAAAATCAAAGCTAGAAGTTCCCTTCTGGTGACGCAATAATTGCGCTCTGGCCTCGAGAGCACCTTACTGTAGTAGGCGACGTCTTTTTCTTCTCCTTCATGGACTTGCGACAGCACATCTCCAATTCCGACGTTACTGGCATCGGCATCGATGATGAAAGGTTTTCCAGGAGTCGGATAGGTCAGCACAGGAGCATTACACAAACGTAGCTTGAGTTCCTGAAAACTTTTCTCGCACTCACCTGACCATTTGAACAGCTTCCCCTTTTCAGTAAGTTGATGCAAGCTCTTAGCGATTGCAGCAAAGTCCTTCACAAAGCGCCGATAATATGTGGCTAGACCAAGAAAGCTACGGAGCTGATGTTTATCCTGTGATGTTGGCCAATTCTTCACAGTGTCAACTTTCTCAGGATCAGTCTTTACTCCTTGGGATGAGATGATATGTCCCAGGTATTTAACTTCAGTCTTCAAAAGCGCACATTTATCTGGATTTAATTTTAAATGTGCTTCTCGAAGCCTCTGAAATACAGCCTTAAGGTTTTCACAATGCTCGTCAAAAGTTTTTCCATAAACGATGACATCGTCCAAATATACAAGGCATGATTTCCAAGTAAGGCCTTGAAGAACAGACTCCATCAGACGCTCAAATGTTGCCGGAACATTGCACAGTCCGAATGGCATCACTTTAAACTGCCACAGACTATTTCCGGTTGAGAAAGCTGTCTTCTCTCGATCTTCTGGATGGATTTCTACCTGCCAGTAGCCACTCTTCAAGTCTAACGTCGAGAACCATTGAGCTCCTTCCATTGCATCCAATGTATCGCTGATTCTGGGCAGAGGGTAGTTGCTTTTCTTTGTCACATCGTTCAGCCTACGGTAGTCCGCACAAAATCGGGTGCTTCCATCTTTCTTTTTGACAAGAACAAAAAAAAAAAAATTCCAAAAGCCCAAGGGCTTTTGGAATTTTTGATAAGCCCATCTTTCTTCATTGTCGATATCATTTCTTTAACTTCGGCTTGTTTGGCTAATGGGAGACGTCTTGCTGGTTTTCGAATCGGTCTCGCAACACCTGTGCCGATTCGATGCTGTACCAGTTGTGTTCGACCATACTGCCCACTCGATGAAGAAAATATATCAGCGTACTCATGAAGAAGGCTTCCAGCAACACTGATGTTGACTTAGATTAGATGGCTTGAGAATTTTGGCTTTCATGGAGCTGAATTTTCCGGGGTCCATTGGTTCTTCTGCGTTCATTTCTGTGATTTTAGTTATTGCGGTCACAGATTCGCATTTTCCAATTACTTCTCCTTTCTTGAGCTTAACCTCGTGCGGCTTGATGTTCAGAGTCCGTACGGGTACCATGTTGTTCTTTGGTTGCACAAGAGTCTTCCCTAAGATGATGTTTTGGGAAGATTGCTCAGACTCTAGTTCCACCATGAGGTATCGATGGCCACCTAGATCGCCCTCTATTTTCGTCCAAACAAACACTTCTGACGAGGCAGGCAAGCATATGTCTTCTTTGATGACAGTTCTTAGAGTTGATGAGTTTTCGTTGCCATAAACCATATGAATCTCTACATTTTGGTACTTCAACACTTGCTTACCGATATCCAGAATCACTCCGTGCTCTTTCATGAAGTCGATTCCAATTATGCACTCATCACATATGTCTGCTACCAAAAATAGATGCGAAAACTCTTATTCTGCCAAACAGATTTTAAGACGAACTTCTCCATATACTCTTGCTGTCTCACCTTACGCAGTTTTAAGACGGAAACTATTGGTGTTATGTAGCCACGTCATCTTGACTAAGTCTTTTCTTACAATGGAGGCTGTGGCACCGGTGTCAATTGTAGCCAACTGTTTCTTGCCATTTAATGTTGCATCCACTGTCAGACTTTTATTGTTCCGTTTAGTCTGCGAGACTTGTATGGTGGTTCTGGGGCCATCGATACCAGAAACCAGCTTCTGCCCCTCGAAGTTGGTTCTTACTCGTTTCCCGACTAGAAAACAGAGCGAGCAGGAGCGTTGATGTTATTGCTCACCTGTTCGCGGGTATTATTTCTGTTTCCACAGTGTTGACAGGCGACTCTTCTTGGTGGCAATCTGCACTGGCGCTGAAGATGTCCGGTTCTGTTGCAATTCCAGCATCGAGCAGGTCCTTCTCGCTGATTTCTATGGAATTCAGCTCTCTGGCAAGAACATTCCTCAACTTCAAGTTCTCTTACCCAATGAACTCCAAAGGAAGCCTGTTCTGATGCTTCCATAGTCAGAGCGAACGCTAATGCTTCAGAAAGCGTGCGTTTTCCAGCAGTTCGAATTGCTCGCTGGAGGTTGATGTCGGAAACTGCACGGACAAAAGCCTCCGTTGCTAGCTGGTTGGTAATTTCATCTCCTGCAGTCGGGTATGCTAGGTGTGCCAACCGTTCGATGTCTGCTTGGAGTTGTTGCAGACTTTCACCTCTTTTCTGGACTCTGGTATTGAGCTGGACGCGGAAGACTTCTTGCATATGGCTATCGCCGAAGCGTTTGTCAATAGCCTGAACAAGAGCCCTGAAGTTGCCGTTCTGGTCTGCTGGTATGGTTTTCAAAAGTTCAGCGGCAGAACCTCTAAGGGCAAGCGTCAGGGCAATATACTTGTCTTCGTATTCCCAGCCATTTGTTGTTGTGGCTGCCTCAAACTGCTTCTTGTAGATTGACCAAGAAGTTTGTCCATCAAAGGTTGGTGGATGCATTTCCTTTTTCCTTGAGCAGTCACCAGAACTTTCTCGAACCTTTATTTTTCGAACTTTTTCTAACTCAATGGCAAAGTTCTGCATTTTTTCTTCAAATTTTTCGAACCTTGTGTCAACTTTCGAGAACGGTTTTTCGATTAAATAAGTTTTATTCCACTTTTTCTGACACCAATGTTGTATTTTACTAAGGTTTCGCAAATGAAACTTATTTCCTTTATTCAAACTGAAACTGCAATTAATTCACAAAATAAAACGCTTTGTATTTCAAATACTTTTCTTTTATTATAACCAAGCACAAGTATGCAACTCTTTATTCACACTGACATTTATTCATTCACTTTCAAAATCAAAACTGCCCTTTTCGGACTGGTGGCCCTGTATTTATATCCGAAATAAAGGGTTCTAGAATTTTCTAGGGTTCTGGATTCTGCTAGATGATTCTTTTTCGTTTCGTTCAATTATTTCAGTAGCCTGGACACCAACCGTGATGGATTTAATTATGTATTTCACTCAAAGATGGCGCGGAAAGTTGTACTAATGTGTGGTTGTTTACATAACTGGGCATATTCACCACAATTTGTATAAATTTCTGCTGTACATACATTGTAAGTCATAAATCTATTCATTTTTTCAAGCGCTTTCGCTCTTAAAATGTCCAATGTTTAATTGTATATATTCAAATTCCAGTAATTGATTTCATTTATAATATGAATGTACTATCATAGAGCGCATTCGCTCTAACACGTGAAACAAATATTTATAATTATATTTCTTTTGCTTTTGCTGTATTTAGTGTATCTCCAGTGCTCAGGAGAAGTCATTTTAGGTTAGTTTATTTTTAAGTTATCATTAGGAATTGGTATTATATGTATATATTCTTTGTTGCACCCATAAGCCAACACGTAACTGTCAGTGCTCTTAGAGCAGGAGCAATATAACATTTTTATAAAAACAGCCTTGAGGCGAACAAAACTGTAAGAGACAAAGCTGGAAATACATTAAAGCCGCAGTATTTTCTTTTGTACTGTTAAGTATATATATAAGTTTGAATTGTCAACTATGTCAAAAACACATTTAAAGTCTCAATAAAAATCAATTCAAAAATTTGTTTTTCTTGTTGACTTGTTGTACTTACTGGATACTGTCGCTGATCTGGAGCAGTTGATGTACTTGTAACTGGAGCTGATATTGTCTACTGTTCAGGTATCACCACACCACTTATAAAATATAGCCGAGCGAAATAAAATAATGCACAGTGTTATTTTAGTTTAATTAAAAAGATAGATTTATTTTCTTAGCACGTTACAAATAAGTAGTTGTTTTCGCGTTGGCTGCCCTTTCAAATCTGGCTTCTCTCTTTCTAGCAAATCTTATATCTATGTATATTGTATCTTAACTTAAACCTCACCCAACTTAAGCATTTAATGGTTAGCTTACATGAATGCTTTAAGTTGGATGAGTTCACATGTATGTTACACGCTTTTTCTTTTATCAAATAATAAAATAATCTTGTCATATTATTCCCAGTCTCCGTAACGATTCGGTGGGTGTGAAAAACGTGAGCTATGACGCAGTTGGCCACCGACAGCTCTATCTCCTGCAGCTGGTTCCCCACTTGGTGCAGGTTCTCCAATAGAGAAGCTATTTGTATAATCCTCAGCATCATCTGTGGATTCAGCAGAGGATTCAGAGAAGGGACTTGTGGTCACGAAGGAATCACTACATTCTTCGACATTAGTTCTACCTTTTAAAGCATTAGTTCCATCATCTAAAACCTTACTTCTTTTGACACCATTGTCATTTTAAAATTCTTGTTTACTATTCAAAGTGACCGCAAAATATCGACGGTTTCGTCTAAATATCTGACCTGTTGATATATCTAGAACTAGAAATGGATTATCATTAACTTGGCCAACTATTTTGCCGTAACACCATTTTGTATTTTTCTTAAAAATTACTTTCAAGTCTGCATAAGGGACGCGTTTGACGATCATAATACAACTTTTGTCTTTCACGTTTTTGAATTAAATTTTTCCTTGATCACTTGTTCTGGCAACTCTTCACGCAATAAAAGTTTTTTATTAATTGGTGCCTTTGTTTTGATTCTACGCCCAAAAAACAATTGTGCAGGTGAGACTGTCATAGATGCCAATGGAGACGCATTATACTCAAGTAAACGACTTTCAAACTTGTGTGGTTACCTTCATCAAAAAATTTTTTAAGCAAACTTTTCGCAATAGCAACACCTTTCTCCGCTAGACCATTATTTTTAGGATATCCAGGGCTCGAAAATATCAGGTTTATATTGGCCCTTTCAGCATATTGGTGCATTTGTCGACTGTTAAACGGACTGTTGTCGGACCTGATCTCCGATAGGTAGCCATATTTGTTAAATATACTTTATAAATATTCAATGACCATACTCATGGACTTATCCTTCAACTTGACAGACATTAAAAAGTTCGAATATGCATCAAAAATTGCCAAATAATCTTTTCCAGCCAACTCGAATATGTCGATTCCGAAAGACTGCCATGGATATTCCGGAATCTCATACTGTGTAAGTATTTGTATTTTTCACATTTGGTGCATGTTTTTACTTCTCGTTCAATGTCTCCCGCCATTCCTGGCCAGTAAAATAGTGGCCGAGCTCTTAACAGCGATTTTCGAATACCCAAGTGTGGCTCATGAGTCATTTTAAGTACCTATTTTCCCAGTGATTGTGGCACAACTAATTTGTCCCCAAAAAACAGTAAATCTTCTTCGAACTTTAGCTCATCCCTTATCTTGTGGTATTGCTTACCTTCACCACTTAGCTTTTTGAACTCCGGCCAACCATTTTCTAAATACTTAATGATTGACTTTAAGATTGAATCATTCTGAGTTGCTTGTGCATAAATTAACTGATTTTGTTCTGACAAACACATTCGTTTCCGAACTACATGAATAACTGCTTGTAACTCCTGATCATCATCTCCCTCTTGCTTTAGCACCGCCCTCGACAAACAATTAGCAACAGGTATATTTTTCCCAGGCACGTACTTGATTACAATGAAAGGGTATTTTAATAGTCTCAGGAACAGTAGTTGTAGACGCATAGATACGTCATCAATCTCTCTTTTCATCAGTGTCTCCAATGGTCTATGATCGGATTGTACTTCAACCTCACGACCATAAATGAAATAGTGGAACCTTTCACATGCGAACCCAACTAACATTTCAGCTTCGGTTCGGCTTAATAGAATGGGCTTTAGAAGTTCCATAAGACATTTGTAAGGTTTACTTAAGCATAAAAAAGAGAATGTTATACAAGCTAATATAATAGCTTGTATACGTGACTTCGGAAAATCTTCTTATAAACTTATTCGCAGATTGTATAAAAGCCTAAAGAAGCCGATACGAAGTTTTAACGAGCGATATTGGAAATTTGAATGACACTTCAACTTGACAGATAGCTTCGGACATGGTTGTATAAAGGTGAAATACAAGTCTTATAGAAGGTGCACAAAAATAAAAAAAAAAAAAGAAAGATACATTTTTATTTTTATTTTTTAATGTAATTTTTACTGCATTTAATCTGAAATCAAGTATCAAATTCAATTATTTATTAATTATAGTATTGGAAACCTCACTAGGGATCGAACTCGGGAACTCCTACGTGACAGTCCATCACTCTAACCACTCAGCCATCTAAGATATAATTTGGAAGATGCAAAAACTTAATCAGGCTTTTCCTTTTTTAAAACTTAAAATTTTCCTTAAATAAATCCGAGCTTCTATAAAAATTTTCACACATGAACAAGATTTCTTTAACTCTCTTATACATTTTGCGTGAGGAAACAAATGTGCCTTAACGATTTGTTTAGCAGTCCCCTTGCTCCATTTTCATTTCAATAGTCTTAAATTAATATAAATAGTCTTAAAATACACTAAGTAATAATGCATAGTTTTGATAATTTCAATCCGAAAAAAATCACGGCCACTTAAGCACGATTAACATAAACAAGGTATGCTCATAAGGGGTGTGACGTTACAATCATCTGCTTATGTTCGGAGAAAAGAAAAATAATTAACTTTATTTGATTGTTATTATAATTATTGTCTTCACTTTAAATAGAACAAAAACATAAAAGCTGACCGTGACGTCACATAAATACCCAGATATACGAAAATTCCGAATGTAGTGTGTTTTTGATGAGCATTAACCTCGTTCATGTTTATTGTGCATTGAAGCTTATGTCTTAAGACAACGAAAAGTAGCTTTCCGAATGCTCAAAAAGACAAATCAAGTAAAATGAATTATCTTTCTCCCCACGTGTTCAATTTATTCAATACACATATATATAATTATAAATGTGAATAGAGTTTTCTTTAAAAATCTTCTTTAAAATGACTTATACAAATTCGAGCTTCTTTATCATAGATTGACATATTGGCTGCGATCGGGTACGTCACCAATGGTATCTAGATTTGTTCGTGTTGTTGTAATGCCTAAAGAAAAAACCAGCCGACGAACCAAACAGCTGATATCAAAAAGAAATCTAAGGCTATCCCAAAAATGTTTGGATCTGTTTGGATTAAGGCTCTCCCAAACCAAGCTGGAACATTGGCTATGCAGGGCGAATCATTCACAATCATAAAAAATAAATGACAAATAAATAATGCTAAACAACAAAAAAAACTGCTGTCGGCGAATGTTCCGCGCCGCTTTCACGTTGGTTTGGGAGAGATACTTCATACTAACAGCTGATATCTCACCTGTTTATTTTCTTGGTTTGGTTTCATACACGGTTTTGGTGGTTCGAAAACGTATCAGATGCTAAAGTAGATACCATATGTCTGCCTTCCACCCGAACGTGGCCATTCTTTTATGATTCTTTTGTAAGACTTAACAAGCCGTATCGAAGTATTCAATAAAGCTTATTGAAAATGATTACAGAAAACTTTTAAAGGCAGCAACTTATATAAAAATTGTAAGCAGCCTTTTTAAAGTGACATCTTCAATCAACTTCTGTAATATCAATTTTAGAAGCCTATTCGAGTGACAGCTCGCAAACTCTGTAAGTCTTCTTTTTCTAATTTCTATTCGGCTTTAAAGAAGTAGTTATCCAATTCTTTACATGTATAAGAAATTTAATTCCGCCGAAGGCCGTACCGAAGCTTTATATAAAGTGAAACCTGCGGCACATGAATATTTTTAAGCTAAAAGAATCTGAATTGTTAGTTGGGAACGTCACTGCCAACAGCTCCTTTTCTATCTGCGCCCATTTTTGTTCAGTTCTGGTCAAGCTTCGAGACGCATACGCTACTGGTTGGTTATCTTGCAACAGTACCGATCCCAATCTATCCTTTGAAGCGTCAGTCTGAATCACAATTGGTATATTAGGATCAAAAATTTTAAGCACGGGGCCTTTGGTCAAATCTTCTTTTAATTCCCGCACCTCATCAACATGATCCTTGCTCCAATGCCATTCAACATCCATTCGCGTTAGTTCTCTGAGTTTCGCTGTTCGCTGAGACAGATTTGGGATGTACTGACTTAAATATTTCAACATTCCGAGAAATCGAGCTACTTCAGTTTTGTTTTCAGGTAATGACATGTTCTTAATAGCTTTTAGGTACTCTGGGTTTGGACTGACTTGTAACGCTGATAATTGTTGCCCCATGGATCGAACTTCATCCATAGCTTATTGTAATTTTTCCTTATTAAATCGGACATCATTTTCTCGCGCAATCTCCAAAACTCTTCTGAGTACTTGATTGTGCTCTTCCATTGTACGACCGGATATGAAAATGTCGTCAAAATAAATCAACGCCCTGAATGTCTCCAAAGAGCTGCACCATCTTTCGCATAACTAATTCCGGGGCATTGTTCAATCCGAATGGAACACGATTCCATCGATATCGCCCAAACGGAGTCATGAAGGTCGTTAAATCAGCACTCTCATCATTCAGCTCTAGATGCCAAAAACCATTTTTGAGATCCATAACCGTAAACATAGACATCCCCGCTAATCTTCCAATTATTGACTCCGCTGTTGGAATCATGAAATGCTCCCGGCGAATGCATTCATCCGATGGCTTTGGATCCAAGCATAATCTGAGAGAACTGTTCGCTTTTTCCACAATTTGAAGGTTATTGACCCAGCCTGTGGGATAAAGACGAGTGAAATAATTTTCGATTTTTCCATCTCCAATAGTTCATCCTTAAGACGGTGATGAAGACTTTCCGGGATCCTTTTTCTATATCTGAGCACAGGCACAGCATCAGGTTTGAGATTAATATGAAACTTCCCTGGTAACTTACCCAGTCCACCAAACACATCCCCAAACTCTTCAATCAATGCACAAGCTTCTGCTTTGGCAACCTCTAAAATCAAATCGATACCCACATTTCGAATGACCAGACCTTAACATGAGCAAACGTAACAACCCAAAATGGGTTGCAAATCACCCTCTTCCACCTCAAACAGTATATTATGTTTTCTCTTTTGAGCCGAATCAAAACAAGGCAAAGTTATTTGACCGACTGTGTTTATTTTAGAATTATTATAACTTAACAGTTGCGTGTTCGAACAGCGAATCAAATGATCAAGTTTCATTTTTTAATAAAAAATAATGGAATGCAATTAGCGACTGCCCCCGTGTCCCCACGGTTTACTTATGAACATTTACTACATTGCTTACTACTAAACTAGAGTCCCTATGCAGCCAATTAGAAATTTTCGAATTAATTATGGTAGGGCGCTTCTTCTGGACCAAATCCTGTTGATTCGTTTGTGGCACATCAAGCAATTGTTTGTTAGCTGCTGCCAACTCAGATGCCTTGCTATATCGATCGTTTGCTCCAACGTGTCGTCACGATTTTCGAGCAACTTGATTTGGAGGTGCTTGTCAGCCACACCCAGGACAATGCGATCACGTAACATACGTTCTGCATATGACTTACTACAATCACCGCATACAAAACTGCAGTGTTGCATCTGAAGACGAAGCTCCGTCTCAAACTCACAAAACGGCTGATGTTCTTTTTGCGCAATCGAGTTAAATTTGAAGGATTCCATCACAATATTCTTCTGTGGTAAGCAAAACTCCTCAAAGCTTTTTGGCACATCGACCATTTTAATTGCCGAATCTGGTTCGCCATCTAAAGGTTTATAAAAAATAGTGCAATAAACCTCTATTCCTTTCTCTCCAATGAGATGCAGGAATGTTGCAATCTTAATATTGTCAGGGTCAGCATTACGACCAGACGCGAGCATAAAAATGTTAAACTTTTGTTTCCACAAGCGCCATTCTTTCCCAGCATCAGAAAAATTCATTGGCGAGGGACCTTGTAAATTATTCGATGGGGCAATCGCCATCGCAACATTCGCATTTGGCTCATCATTCGCCATTTTGATTTTTCACACAATAAAACAATAAAGTTATAGGCACTTTTGTTCCTTTGCTTTAGCACGTTATATTTTATATATCAGTTCATTTTCTTTGTCAGTTTTACACCTGACACCATGTAAAATGTAGCCGAGCGAAATAAAATAATACACAAAGTGTTATTTTAGTTTAATTAAAAAGATAGATTTATTTTCTTAGCACGTTACAAATAAGATGTTGTTTTCGCTTTGGCTGCCCTTTCAAATCCGCCTTCTCTCTTTCTAGCTAATCTTATATCTATGTATATTGTTAACTTAAACATCACCCAACTTAAGCATTTAGGCTAGTATTCACCGAGCGCTCATAACTTAAGATCCTCATAAACCTATTCACCAAGCAATATTAGTGAAAATTTACGAGCGCTCGCAAAAGTTATGAGTGGTCTGGAGCACTCCTAAGTTACGAGCGCTCTCTTTGAAAAGTTGTTCGAAAAATTTCTCAAAGTGTCACTACTGTCAGTCACACAGTCAAAAATTTGTTTTCGCTTGTGTTTTTCTGAAAAATGTTTGCATTAGTTTTTGTTACAATAAGAGAAAAACACGTCTTACTGCTGCGTCTTGATAAAAGGAACTGTATTTCATATTGGATATGTTAACAATCAGATCATAAGAAAACAGTACTCATTTACATTATATACAAAGGAGTGGAAGAATGACAACGGAATGAGAGAATAGCAAATAGTAAAATAACAGGGTGATTCATGTATTTTAAAACTGATTAAACTAATTATTTTAACACTCCCACTTTTATGAATGTTTTAAAAACAAAATTAGTAATATTTCATTATATTTATAAGCTTAAATTTTAAAATTAATTTATCGAATTCAAAGCAATAATTCCCATCATTGAACGAAAACGTTGAAATTTTTCTTTGGGCAAAGCTTTAGTTAATATGTCACCAACTTGGTTTTGTGTTGGCACATACTCCAGTTCGAAAAGATTATCTTCGTACTTCTCACGAATAAAGTTGAATCGAACATCTATATGTTTAGTCCTCTTATGGAACTCAGGATTCTTTATTAATCTGACGGCTCCTTGATTGTCCACGTAGAGAACCGGTTTCATCTTCTCGCAGACTAATTCGTCAAAAAGTTGTTGAATCCACACAAGCTCTCTGACTGCTTGACATGCAGCCACAAATTCAGCCTCAGTTGTAGATAGGGCCACACATTTTTGGCGTTGGGAGGCCCAAGTGATGCAGCTTGACCCCATCAAGAAAACGTACCCACTGGTTGAACGCCTTGTTATTACGTCACCAGCATAGTCTGCATCACTGAAAGAAGAAAGTTTAAATTTAGTATTTTTAAAAAGTATACCGTATTCAGCTGTCCCCTTCAGGTAGCGAATTATCCTCTTGACCATAGTAACATGATGTGGACTAGAATTATCCAGGTAGCGACTCACACAACCAACTGCAAAGGCTATATCCGGACGTGTAGCGACCATGAGATACATTAGACAGCCCACCGATTGTCGAAAAAGAAAATTAATCTTCTCCGACGAGTCTTCCAAACAGCTCACAGTTGTTAATGTATCTGCTGGAGTTGACACAGGTACAGCATCCGACATATTGAATTTCGCAATCAATCTCTTTACATATTGCGATTGGTTAATGTGAATCGATCCATCCTTAAATCTTCGTATTTCCAAGCCCAAGAAATGCCTCTGCAGGAAAAACCTTAATTTCAAAATTTTGTCTCAAATGCTCACAAAACCTCAAAATTTCATTACTATCTGTTGATGCAATCAGGCCATCGTCTATATAAATGGCCAAAATAACCTTTTACCATTTTCATCACTGACAAAAACACATGGGTCAGCATCACAAGGTCGGAACTTAAAAGCTTTCAGAAGTTTGGTAAAAGTTTGGTTCCAGCATCTAGAAGCTTGCTTTAATCCATACAAACTTTTCTGAAGCTTGCATACTCGAGTGCTTCCATCTTCGTATCCTCTCGGCTGTTGAACTCAAATTTCCTCTTTAATGTCGCCATTTAAGAACGCCGTTTTCACATCAAATTGCTGGATATGAAGTTTTTCTGATGCTGCTATACCCAAAATTGTACGAATCGAAGTGAATTTAGCCACTGGGCTGAACGTCTCAAAGTAATCCACTCCAAATCTTTGGCTGAAACCCCGAGCTACTAATCTGGCTTTATACCTTTCACCTTCATTCTCTGTTGAGCTCTTGATTTGGTATACCCACTTAGTATCAACCAGCTTTCGACTGTCAGGCAACTTCATAAGAGTCCAGGTGTTGTTTTTATTCAGCGAAGCAATTTCTTCGTCCATTGCCCTTCTCCACTTGTCCGCATCCCCACACTGGATGGCTTTTTCAAAGCAATCTGGTATATAAGTCTCCGCTAGTAAAGCAAAACTTTCTTGAACGCAACAGTTGACATCACTTTGACCGTTTTTGATTTTGCTCCTCAATCGATCACTCACTAAGCTTCTTCTCTGTTGTTGTCCAGCTTCTAATTCATCTCCAACAGCTTCTTCAAAAATATCGTCACCATCGACATCATCGTCAACAGCAACACCATCATCCACAGCATTAACACCAACAGCATTGTCCTCAACTACAGCATCATCCTCAGTTTCAACACCAACAACACTATCCTCAACTACAGCATCATTCTCAGTGCCTCGATCATCTTTATGTTCCGAAACTATCAGCTTATTTAAACACTTCTCCTCCATAGGTGATGCAATCTGAAGATCTTCGTCATCTATAACAACAAATGTCTTCCCGTGTCCATCTCCCACTATCACCTTGGAATCATGAAATCGAACATCTCGACAGACTTCAACTTTATTATTATCTGCAAAGTACACTCTATACCCCTTGACACCATCACCATAGCCAACAAAAACACCCTTTTTGGACTTCTTATCCCATTTTCGCCTCTTCTGATGTGGTATATGAACAAAAGTTTCCGTTCCAAAAACTTGAAAGTTGGATATATCTGCCTGCTTTCCATGCCACAGTTCATACGGTGAATTCCCCTTTGTTGGGCTGGTACCAGTGCGGTTGAGAACGAAAACTGCAGTATTCACTGCCTCGGCCCAAAGTTTCATGTTCAAATTCCTTGAATGTAGCATAGTACGAGCTGCCTCTACAATTGTGCGCATTTCACGCTCTGCACGCCCATTTTGTTCCGGCGTATAAGGGACTGTCTTTTGATGAATGACACAGTTCTCCACAAAAAAAAATTTTGGACTTGCTGATTTGTGTACTCTAAACCGTTGTCAGATCGAAAAAACTTCAATTTTGCACCTGTTTCCGCTTCTATTAACTTTAGGTACCTTGAAATCAGAGCAGTCACCTCCGATTTTTCTTTTAAAAAAAGACCGTCCTAAAGTGCGAAAAATCGTCCTTGAAAAGCAAGAAGTATTTGGATCCGCCAACTGAAGTACACTGCATCGGCCCACACACATCTGAGTGCACAAGTGCCCCTACACAGCTCGCTTTATTTTCACTGGAATGAAAAACTGCACGATGTTGTTTCCCATATTGACAAGCCTCACAAAAGAAGTCATCTTCATCTACATAAGGAATATTCCTGCCCTTCAATATGCTCTTCACTTGAACAATGTTTTGATGCCCCAGTTTCTCATGCCATTTGCGAAGTGCTCCCTTCTTCTCTTCGGCTAAATTTGCCCAAACACCAGAATCAGTTAAATTGCATGTGACCTTCAAAAGCAGTTTGAACAACTTGGATTCACGCACTCCCACTACTAAGACAGATTGTCCTTTAAATAGTTCACATTTTAAGCTATCCGAGTTTAATTTGAGACCTTTGTCCAACGCACAGTTCAGAGAGAATAAATTCAGCCTAATATCCGGAACATACAGCACATCGGCCAGATGGTTCTCCTCCCAGCTAACATTGTTGAATGACAAAACATTTATGTCTCCCCTGCCATAAGCGTTTATGGTATTGCCATCCCCTAATCTGACGATTACTGGCTTATCAAAGGCTTTGTAATTAATCAACCACTCCTTTCGACTAGTCATGTGGTCACTCGCTCCAGAGTCCAAGAACCACTCATCAGCTCTAGCCTCGCCCTCTGTCAATAACGCTTCACAAACGAACGCATTACCCTTCTTCCCAGTCGAATTTTTCGAATCCAGATACTTTTCCTTCTTGTTTGGGCATTCATTCTTCCAATGCCCTATGCCTTTACAAAAGAAACACCTTCCCGGCTTCGACGACTGCCTACCATTAAACTGTTCTGCCACCTTTTTGTTGGAAAACTTTCTCGGTGTATATTGCTTGTTTGCAACCAAAGCACTACTCCCTCCATGCTCAGAAAACTTGTTTTGGGAATTGATACGCGCTTCTTCAAGAACTAACCTACCAGTAAGATTGTCTAACGTCTGCTTTTCAACTTCGGTCGACTCCCAAGCGCTATGAAAATGACTAAATGATGCTGGCAAAGTCATTAGAATTTTGGTTATGACCATGGAATCAGAAACCTTTTCCCCAACATCTGATAGCTGCTGCACAATTGTTTGCAGCTTTGAAATGTGTAGAGCAATGTCATCTTGTGGATCTTTACCAAAACTGTAAAATTGCTGCTGAAGTATGTGTATACTCGCCTTTGACTTGACCTCATAAACCCCATGGAGTTTGTCCCACATTTCTTTTGAAGACTTGCAATTCATGATGTGCAAAAGTGGTTGTGAACCAATTGAAGTGGCGATATACTTTTGCGCTTTACTGTCAAAGCGATTCCACAGCAGCAATTTGTCAGCTTCCGCAGGCTTTACCTCATCCCCTGTCACATATTTAAACAGATCTGATGCACTCAGAATAATTTTGATCTGAAACTTCCAGATATTCCACTGGTCGCCGTTGACCAGTTTCTCAATTTTATATTCATTGTTTTCAGCAGACATGATGTGCAATTGTAACCAGTCAAACACAGAGAGATCCAAAGAACCGTTCGACAGTTACACCAGTTATGCATACAAAAAAAAATTATCAAGTGGACAGATGATGGCCAGTTATTTTATTAAATTATTCAATAATAAAATATTCCAATTTTTTTTTTTAATTTACCCAAATACCAATCGTCGGCAAACTGATTTTGCTTCTCGGTATTTTATCTCTTTTCCGTCCTTTTATAAATTTGCAAACAAAATTAATTTTAAACTTTGAACAAACAACGTGATTCTCAAAAAAAATTCATGTAGGTAACTGGGTACTGGGCCCATAACCTGTTACAATAAGAGAAAAACACGTCTTACTGCTGCGTCTTGATAAAAGGAACTGTATTTCATATTGGATATGTTAACAATCAGATCATAAGAAAACAGTACTCATTTACATTATATACAAAGGAGTGGAGGAATGACAACGGAATGAGAGAATAGCAAATAGTAAAATAACAGGGTGATTCATGTATTTTAAAACTGATTAAACTAATTATTTTAACAGTTTTCAATTTAATAAAATATATTTTAACAAATTAAAAACCGATCAACCGAAAAAACGTGTCCGTCGCGTCGTGGTAAATTAGCTGTTATTGCAAATGCAATTGGTATCAACGACTTCATCCAATATTGTTGGAATGTTTCATCTTTGGAAAATTGCCTTGCGAGCCCATAACACTGAAGTATCTCTAGCAGCTATCCAGAATATAAACATGTACTACATGGGTCAGCAGTTAAGACTAGAGAAAGAATTTGTATCGCAGTGCATGGATTATTTGGTTCAGGCTTCAAATGGCTTAAGAGGGTAATTCTTTGTGATTCTATGATTATTGCGATTTATTTATTCTTTTTTTTACCCATTTTAGTTGTGAAAAAG
Organism: Melangyna quadrimaculata; assembly: GCA_949320155.1. Taxonomy (NCBI): domain Eukaryota; kingdom Metazoa; phylum Arthropoda; class Insecta; order Diptera; family Syrphidae; genus Melangyna; species Melangyna quadrimaculata. The sequence continues at coordinate 112,757,164 of OX439484.1, forward strand.
AGTACGACTAAATGTGTGTTCAATGTGGTCTTATGCTTTTAAACACACACCTGGAGACCTTTCGACGGAGATACGCTTTTCATCTAAGGCGCTGGGCTATCGAAGGCAAAGGTATCGGGTCACATAGTAATCTTAAAAACGAAGGTGCGGGACCGTCCATCCGAAAAGTTTTACAACCAGCCGGACTGTCGGAAAAATCACTTTTGTATATGCATTCCTGTGACTTAATAGCAGAACTTAAGGCTGAGATTTCAAAATGGTATGTTTGCCAGCATTTGATTTAAACGTAACAAATTTTGTGTGTGTTGTATTTAAAGGTGGGAGAATCTACAAGGTGGTGCACGTGCATCTGGGGTAACAGCTCCTGTGCTAGGGCTATAGTTGAGCGAAGGTCCTCTTAGAATTATTACCCACGGACAAGAACTGACATCTGAGTATGACGAGCGGAGCTTGGGTGACGTTGGTTTTAAAGATAATCAGGTATGTACATTTCGTGCATGTACTTCAATGTCATACTGGAAATCTGGACGAGGTGCCCGCCGCGAGGAACCACAGTTCTTTTACTACAGCCAAGGTATTTTGAAAAGCTGTTTCGATTGATGCAAACACTAACTTGGCGATATGGAAATCCAAGGAAACAACAATATTCAGACCCACACAAAAGCACAATTGTTATCGCGTCGTGTATGGGACATCTTGGCAATACTACCCACCAATCCCAATATCCTGGAATAATTTCAAAATCTCAGAGTGGATCTTTTCGAGTGTGAAACGGCTGACAATGCAGAGGAACGTAAATTTCGTAAAGACGCCATTAAGAGAAAACTTGTTGATCTCTTACACCCCGAGAATTTACAAAAGTTCATGTACTCTTTTTGCATATCAAATAAAAAAAGTAGAATTTTCTTACTGTTAAGCGAATTATTCACCAACCATGATATTGGCCATTGGTATAAAAGTTCCTTTATTTTGGTATCTATTTACATCGAAAGCGACCAATACTGTCATTACAATAGAACACTATTTCAATTCATTTTTGGTCTGATTGCAATCTGTGTTGCCATATACTGCCTGAACACCATGGCTTACAGCTTCGTGTCGGTACAAAAAAATTATGTACTAGGACTAAGCTTTCCAACGACATACATACATCTCATTTGTGGGCAATAGCAAGACTTTCCATTTTTATTTAATTTCCATCCAAAATCAAAGTTTTTGATAAACTTTAATAAACAAACTAAGAAATACACTTGTAGTTTACACTTCATTTTTTGTGTGGTAGCAAATAATTGTTATTTTACTATTCACCTATACAGATACTAAACAACAGAATTGAGTAGAAGCGCATGTAGGCGAAACCACAACAGGTACTGAAACATAGGTCGCTGTCGGTTCATCTTGAACAAAAGTTCCTTGACGTTCAAGTGTTGGCGGCCGGCGCAGCGGCGGAGGTAAGGTGATATGTTGGGGTTTCTTACGTCCAAAGTACTGCTTTTACAAACGATTTTTCGCTGAAATTCACTTCAGTGGCAGAATATTTATCACCTAGCTTCACTATTTGCACTTGGCAGGACCCTCCTCGTTTTGAAAGTTATTCTGATAGCAAGACTCGTTTTCAGAAGTTTGATTACATTCCATTATAGTCACTTTCAGCAGTTGTTGTCGCTAACGAGAAGTTGTCGCTATTACCACTGTTCGCATTAAACAGGCTTCCTCGATATCTCTGTAATTGTGCTCAGCGATTAAATCAGAAGAAGCAATAAATTTAAATTGCTTTGTCATTGCTTTGATAGAAGACATCTCTTTGGAGCAATCGTCAGTTAAAGTTAGACTTTCTTGATCGTTGCTTGCACCAATTGAATCTGAAATTGAAACAAATTTCAAGTGTTTACAATCTTTGGCAGTGAGCGGCTCCACAGTGGCCTTTTACTAAAGAACAATAAAGGAGAACGGGCAGAAATGTATGGAAGCTGGAACCAATAACAAGGAGACGTCGTTTAAAAGGTATTTTTGTGTACACATTTTCATTCCAAATCGCTGTGTGTCAACAAAGATTGGAATTTGGTACATATAATTTAAACATATAATGTAAGTACGTAAATTAGTACAGGCAACAATTTTCTGGCCTAACCAATAACAACAAGACACATGTTTCTGAAAAGGTCTTTTTATGTACTACAATAGCTACTTTAACAGTTTACTTTAAATCCCTGTGTGAAAAAAGTTTTCGCTAATTAAGGGGTTGCGATATAGTGAATTTTAATATAGAAAATGTATATTTTGTAGGTATGAAGTATAGGGAAAAATGTGCTGGTCCAACCAATAAGGACGCGACGTACGTCGTTGTACATGTATTTTCATGTACTATAATAGTAACAGTAACTATAATAGGGCAGTTCATTTCAAACCGCTGTGTAAAAAAAGTTATTCGATAATTAAGATTGTGATGTGGTTAAGTATAGAAAATGTAAACAGCATAGGCAGTCTTATATTTCATACTAAAATGTGCCCAATCACAATTTTAATTATCAAATGACTTTTTTCACACAACAATTTGAAATGTGCAGTCTAGGTAAATATTGTAGTGTCTACATGAAAACACGTTTCCAACGACGTATGTTGTGTCCTTATTGGTTGGACCAACACATTTTTGCTTTACATACCTACAAAATGTACATTTTAATTATGGAATAACTTTTTTCACACAGGGATTTAAACTAAGCTGTCGAGGTAACTATTATGGTAGTGCATAAGAAGACCTTTTCAGAAACATGTGTCTTGTTGTTATTGGTAAGGCAGCACATTGTTGCCTATACTACATACTTACATTATATTTATTTAAATAAAATTCACCAAAGTACAATTTTTGTTGGCCAATAACTTTTTTCGCACAGCGATTTGGAATGAGGTGCCATAGTAAGTATTCATGTATACAAAAATACCTTTTTAACGACAAATGTCTCGTTTAAGTTTAAGAATTTATGTCTTCTTTAAGTTTAAGAATTTAATTCATTTATGTACTTACATCAAAATTATATTCCTGATCACAAGTATAGCTGATTTGTTCGTGTGCGATAGCGTTCTGGATTTGCATTTCTTCTTTGGATCGCTGAAGGACTCTTCCTTAATACATACCCACCCGAATGTTCACCTGCATACATACATCTTCAATTTCCCATATATTTGTTGGCAATACTTCATCTTCGTCTCCTTTTTAATCTTATTCCTGCATCTCACCGCTTAAGTTTTTGTTCAGAGCGAAATCTGCTGCAATTGTGTATGTTTACAAAGGTCCTTAAGAAGTTTACCATTTTGTTTTGGAGTTAATGTCCTCTTAACACTGTTGACATTGCGATATTTTCTTGAAGTTGATTCGTCAAAACTAAAATCAGATTGTAGTGGCGTCGTTTCCGAACAGATTTGCAGTGTAATTGTGCTATCATCAAAATCATAGCCGTTTCATAATTACTCATTGTACTCAATGCGATCACGCAACATACGTTCTGCATATGACTTACTACAATCACCGCATACAAAACTGCAGTGTTGCATCTGAAGACGAAGCTCCGTCTCAAACTCACAAAACGGCTGATGTTCTTTTTGCGCAATCGAGTTAAATTTGAAGGATTCCATCACAATATTCTTCTGTGGTAAGCAAAACTCCTCAAAGCTTTTTGGCACATCGACCATTTTAATTGCCGAATCTGGTTCGCCATCTAAAGGTTTATAAAAAAGAGTGCAATAAACCTCTATTCCTTTCTCTCCAATGAGATGCAGGAATGTTGCAATCTTAATATTGTCAGGGTCAGCATTACGACCAGACGCGAGCATAAAAATGTTAAACTTTTGTTTCCACAAGCGCCATTCTTTCCCAGCATCAGAAAAATTCATTGGCGAGGGACCTTGTAAATTATTCGATGGTGCAATCGCCATCGCAACATTCGCTTTTGGCTCATCATTCGCCATTTTGATTTTTCACACAATAAAACAATAAAGTTATAGGCACTTTTGTTCCTTTGCTTTAGCACGTTATATTTTATATATCAGTTCATTTTCTTTGTCAGTTTTACACCTGACACCATGTAATATGTAGCCGAGCGAAATAAAATAATACACAAAGTGTTATTTTAGTTTAATTAAAAAGATAGATTTATTTTCTTAGCACGTTACAAATGTTGTTTTCGCTTTGGCTGCCCTTTCAAATCCGCCTCCTCTCTTTCTAGCTAATCTTATATCTATGTATATTGTTAACTTAAACATCACCCAACTTAAGCATTTAGGCTAGTATTCACCGAGCGCTCATATGGTCATGTTGTGTAAGTATATTTGTAGGTATATATGCAATCGTATGTTATTGAGGGTAGTTTTTATATTAAATAGTCTTGCAAAGATTTCTTATTTGCCGTGAAATTTGAGCATATTTTTTTGCGGGAACATCTACATAGGTAGATAATATTCGTATAAATTATGAATGGTAGGTTTTATTAATATTAAGGTTGTTTGCATGATTTGAGTTTGACTTGAAATTTTTTGCAAAGAAATTTACAATAGGTCCGATCCTTTACTTTGTGCACAAAAAATCACAAACTGTCAGATTTTGGAGAGCATCGTTGAAATATTCTCAAAAATATCAAAACTGTGCAAAAGTACGGGAACCAAATTCCGTATTACCTAATGTGCCAGACAAGTACGGCACGATGTTTGGTTTTCATTCTTTTACTCTCAAAATGACATTAGGTCCGTTCTTTTGCTTTAAATTTCTGTGATTTTCAGTCCAAAGCCGTTCCCGTACTCAATAATTTGACAGTTTCTTACAAAAAACAACGCTCACGAGAGAGTAAATAATTTCCCCTACCTGTGATTTTCAGTCCGAGAAATTTCTTCTATTATGCCAACGAATATAGGTCCATACATAATACATACATACCTATATGTAGGTAGATATGAAAATAAGTTAATGAAAAAAGGGAAAATTTCTATGCAATGTTGAGGTAGTTAAGTGCTTGGTGGTAGGTAGGTAAGTTGTATACATATAGGTACATATGCAGGTACAGAAAATAAAAACTAATTTTCTGTCTTTGGCTTAAAATTTGTTTGTTTGATTTTCAGGGTAGGTAGGTTTATTTGCTTTGACTTTTAATTCACAATTTATGATACGAGTAGGCATGTAAGTAGGTATGTACCTACCTAGGTCTGATTTAATTGTTTGATACTAGAGTCAGTCAAGTGGTGGTTGAATTTCAGCTAGTGGGCGGTATCCTAGTAGGTTGGTTTTATAAGTTTTAGTTGTCAACTATTTTTTTTTATTTGAGTGTAGGTAGGTAGGTACCTAGAAATGTTTGAAATATACCTAGGTACCTATGTTATTATTATTATTATTTATATTATAAATTTCTATCTTAGATTTATGTATCATTTGTTATGAACTATTACTCAAATTTGAAGCCTCTTAAGTTGGCTAAATGGAGCTTTTTTGTGATTCATTTTATTAAATTGCCCCTACTTTTTTTCCCGTTAGATTCACAAATACTTAATTACTCACATATTTGTAGAAGAAGGTTACACCTATAAATGTGCATCATTTGTTTTCTAAAATATATACATTTTTCATTAACTTTTGAATTTAAAGTACGAAAAATTGAGTTGATTATTCATTAAAACACATTTTCAGTACAAATTTGTTTAATATTTTGCAATAATTTTTACACAAAAATTTTAGTTATAAATGTCTACCTGAATTTCAAGTATCATTTATTATGAACTGTTAAGTATTACGCAATTTTGAACTTTGAAGCCTCTCAAAGTTGTCTAAATGTAGATTTCTTGTGATTTATGATTTTTTATATGATTTATGATTTTTATATGGCTATGATTTTTTATATTTAAAAAAAAATAAACAAATTTGAGATAACGGTGCTTTGCACTGGTTGACAATTGTTGACAATGAACAAAGCAATTCATTTCAATGGATTTTATTCGAATTCTTATGCATTTTAAAAAATCAATTGTGACGCTAATATAGGAGGTATAGATTAAAAAATGAGGTATCAAATTAATGGTTATTTTATTGAGATTAAATAAAAGAAAAAACTAAATCTATGCATGCCTACACTCACATATTATTAAGTAACATGTGTACAAAATATTATATTGTTAATATTTCAGCTCAATGGTAGATACAATAGGAATATAATTTTTTGTATGCAAAATCCTAGAACATATAAGTAGCTATAATTCATTAGTACATTGCAAACCTCTTCCACTGTTAATTAAAAAGATATTAATAAAAAACAAAACAAACAAATGTTTACCCTTTCTTAAATAAATCTGTCAAATGATAAGTTAGAGAGATACAATTTTTACGATTTAATTGTTATCAAATATATCTATAAGATATTAAAATTTTAGATTTTCCCAACTACCGGTTAAAAAGATAATTGATAATTGACCAAAATAATTTACCCTTTTCAAAAATCATTTTGGGTATGAAAAAAAAATCCTATCAAAAATTCCTTAAACATGGATAATTTTTTTGTTCATCCCCTATAAAAATATGTGAAAATAAAAAAAAAAAAATAAAAAATGTAATTTTCAGTGTTAAACCGGGTATATCTCGGTTTGTAGATTTTTAATAAGAAAAAGATGCGTCTGTTTTTTTTCCTAATTTTCAATATCTTTCAAATAAAAAAATCAAGTTTCTATGACGTCGCGTTTAGAAGTTAGTTTTTCGACTTTGATTCAGTTTTACCCTATTTTCAGTAGCGGATCTAGGATTTAGCTGTGGGGGGGGTGGGCTTGGAGTTTGAAAATCCAGTTTGTACATATAAAGTTATATAACAGAAAACGAATTTTTTAATAATAGCCGTGTTTTTGTGCCTTTATTTCCGCTTCTATCGAGCTTTAACATTTTTTTTCAATATAAAGCACAATAACAAGAATTTGGGATTGATGTGTTAAGCATGGGAATTATTTTTCAGCGGAGCTAGAGCCAATATTAAGGCTCAGCAAAACATGGTAGTATTACTAATTTTATAACTTTAAGTTAAAGCCACGTTACAGCCTCAAACCACACGAACAAATTCGTTTATTTATATTGCTTAAAAATTGATTAGGTATCAAGTGCCCACCTCTGTAGGTACATTATGTAAGTGTTTGTTTAAATTAGCTGAAGGTATGCTTTGAACTTCACTTTTTTAACAAAATTTTAAAAGTGGTTGTAATGCTAGTTCAGAAAAACGATAATTAAGTGGTCTTACTGGCAAAAGCTCATATGTGTTTTGACAGTATCAGTCGTCCGAGATCTCATTTTCCTTAATTAGCCAAATCAACGAACCTACCTGTTTTTTTCAAACTGTTACTGGAAAGCACGAACATAATATTTTGCGGATCGAAAAATAAAATATCAAAATTTCAAGACTTTTAGTCGGGCATATGAAACAGCTGCTCTAAAAAATTTGCAAGTGTGAATGGATTTTCGTTTACGCTGCACCTACATACTTTTTCTATTCCTGCTCAAAAAATTTGTCGATACATTTTTTGTAAGTCACTCAAGAATCTATAGAGATTGTAAATATTTATGTCCATCTGCAAGATTTTTCTGAGTTCACAAAGTTTCTCACGCTTTTGGAATTTGGTTCCTCGACTTGAGAATTTGTACTGAATTGCTTAGCCCAAAAATGTTTTGTATGTTTTGGCTTGGACCTTTGAAACTTTGAAAAGGAAACCCTAAAATTCTCTGCCCAAGCCCGTATGAAACAATTCCTGTTGTATTAAACATTTACACTAAGCTTTACACCCTGTTGTCCTCTTATTGTCTTAGCCCCAACTGCGTTTCTTTCGTTAAATTAGCTAAGTTTTTAGAGTAAACAGTTGTTGCTTTTGACATGTAAATGTTAAGCCCCGGACTTTGAAAATCCTTAGACTTAAGCCCCAAAAGCACTCTGGAATAAGGTTAGTTTTTAGGGAGTTAGTTATACGTTTTTTGTCCAATATTCACAGACCTTATTAGTAACAAGTTGTTTTTTTTTTCAATTTTCTGGGTTTTGTTTTAAGGGAAAATTGTCGTTGCATGAAACATGTCCATTTTTCATAGCCCCCACTTGGTTTTTTGTCCATTTCACTTCAGGCTTTAGCACCAACCTTAGGGCTTAGAAAAGAAGTAGCAGACCATGTAAATTGTTCAGCCCCAACGACGTTATTTTGTCCATCAAAATTTATCTTCAACATTTCATCTTAATAATGTTTTAGACGAATAAAAAACTCTACATGTTGTAATGTATTGCTTTTTAGCCCCTATAGCCACCCCCCTGGATTCGCCACTGCCTATTTTACCCTATTAAATGTGCGAATTTCAAAAAATCCGTTCTTATTGCAACCCTACATAAAATTTGCTATCATATAAATTTTAGTATACCTATTTTTAATACTTCTAGTTTAAGCTGTTGCAATTTTTATTCTTTCATTTATATCTATAATATAAATAAATAAACATTCACATAAAAATTGGGTACGTACCTTCTTACATGTATCTAGTACCTACCTAGATATTAATACAAATTATCTACAAACATACCTACCTTTCTAGGTTAAAATAAAAAAGCGACATACCTAAATACCTACCATGAGCCATACTCATCAAAAAACATCATCACCATGAAACTCATGAATTATTGCATCACTCATATTCTTGCCAACAGAACTACGTAAATATCTAGAAAGCCAAAAAAACAATCTACCTATGCCTTGACCTTCACGCCGCCGCGCCGGCCGACGCGACGTCACCATTGTCCTCTTGCATTGCACACAAGACACTCAAAGTTGTAAAAAAAAAACACCCCTTCCTCTTTAGACGCACAAAACCCAACAAACCAAGGAGAATTCCCAATATTTTGTTCACACTTTTTAATTCTCTGCACCTTTGCATAGCAAAGTAATCGACAAAAAAATGTAAACCTAACAAAAAACATTCATTGTACATATTTTACTCTAACTATTATAAATTAGAGTATTTCTTTCCTATTCTTACTTGAAATTCTCCACAAAATTCAATTCTCTCCGTGAAATAGGGTTATGGAATTCAATAGAGATTCTTTCGCGTTCCCTCTCAAGATGGCAGTCCATTCGACATTCACCATGATAGTACTACGGTTTTCATATACAAGGTTGGATAACGATAAGAGTGGTTTAGGTATTGGATAACGCTGCGAGCGGTTTAGATATGTGATACCATTAGTTAATCTTTTGTTCACAGATGGCGCGGAACTCACTACTTATTTATTCTGTTATAGAAGAATAAAAGATGTCGTTGTTTGCATAAATGGGCATATTCACCACAATTATACGGGTATTGTATTATGAGCTTTATATCTAAGGTAAAGGGAGTGTTATACAGGGTGTCCAGTCAATAATGGATAACCTTGCAACCGGTTATAGCTGGCCTTAAGACCTTTCAGAAAAAAAATATAAAACAAATATTTTCCTTGTAGTTTTTAGGTTATGATTAAAAAACAAAGTACGACATGCCTCAAATACTTGAACATTACCACCACGGTTAAATGATTATTGTTTTTTTTTTTATTGTTTTAACATGAGAATTGTACCCGAGTCTTGGATGAATGAAGGTTTTATAGATAACAGCCAGATCAGAAGGAGGAAACAATTTCTTGCATCGCCGAAGAAAGCATAAACACTTAGCAGCATTTTTGGTGACATCAAATATGTGATCGTTTCACAGAAGGTGGTCTGTGATGCACATACCGACTGAAAGGTTTTCGGTTTCAGCGTTTCCATGGCCTTGGGAAGAAGGGACGCAAGTGTAATTGGACGATAGTTTGAGGGTGAAGAAGATACGCCTTTTTTAGGGACTGGCTGGACAAATGCTGTTTTCCATCCACTCGGAAAGAGACCAGTAGCATAGGACAGATGGAAAGGCTAACGCAATTTTTTTGGCAGCGTTGAAGAACACCTCTTCCGAACAATGGAAGGAATACTATCCGTGCAGGGTTCGGGCTTGAGTAATCGCAAATCGCTGTAAATTGAAACAAAAATCGCATTGAAACTAACATTTTCGCAGTAGAACTATAGTTTTATTTTAAATGATTAATTAAATTAAATGTCAGCATTTTTTTAACACAAAAAAAAACTAAGGGCAAAATCGTAGATAAGAGATCGCAGGGCGACCTGCATCGTGCCTGATCGGGAAACTATTGATTGCTCAGAACTTGGTCTCGGCCAGTAGCGCAACAATCAGTCACGATGAAGTGCTTGTTTTACCTCCTCGTGGTGGTCCCCGGGCAACTATTTATGTATCCCAATATACATAAATAGGCCAAAATTACAAGTGCGAAAAGGCCTAGCTTTCTAGGATAGGTTACGGAGGTTAGCATTCTCCGTAACTGAAATCAACCCGCTACCGAAACCAACATTACGCCTCGGATAATTAATGATAACTCGTTGACGACTTTTGGCTATTGTACCCGGACAAAGATTGGTTTCTGGAATGTGAAGACGCTTCTTGACAATGGAAAAGAAGGTCCTCAGAATGCCAGATTCCTGCAACTAGAGAAGGAATTCATGCGGTATAGGATGGACATCTTAGGGATAAGTGAAGTTAGATGGCTGGGTTCGGGGAAGTTCAAGTCACCAACCCAAAACACTGTACTATTCTATTCCGGAAAAACACCTGGAAGCGCTTGGATTGCTGCTTTCCAAAACAGCTCTCAAAAGCCTAATTTCCTGGGAGCCTTTAGGTGACAGGAACCTGAAAGCCAGGTTCCGGACTAGAGTACGTCGCGTCACCACATACAGTACATCATACAGTGTTACGCCCCAACTTTGCTCTCTTCTGACGAGGAGAAGGAGGCCTTTTATAACCGGCTGAGTGCTGCTTATGATAGCGTTCCACGAGGTGATATAGTTATGGTGATGGGAGACTTAAATGCCAAGGTTGGCAATGACAACACTGGGCTAAGGCATGTCATGGGAAAACATGGTGTTGGTAACCGAAACGACAATGGCGAACGATTTGTCGATTTCTGCAACGCCAACGGCCTTGTTATTGGAGGGACCATGGTCGAGCATAAGACGTGCCACAAAGTCAGTTGGGTGTCGACTGACAGACAAGCAACTTCCAACCAAATTGACCACTTCGCGATCAGCCGGCGTTTTAGAAGCAGTCTCCAGGACGTCCGTAACAGAAGAGGCCCGGGACCACCATCTGATGGTTGCTACCGTAAGATTGCGTACAGCTGCAGTTCGGAGATCCCAAGGAAACACTCGAATGCCCAAGTTTAATACAGATAGACTAAAGGATCCTGCAGTGCGCCAACAACTTGGGGACCACCTTTCACAAGGATTGAACGCAATCAGCAGCACGGAAACCACATCCATCGAAAATCATTGGTGTGCTGTGAAAAATGTGTTCATATCCGGTGCTGAAAGTATAGTCGGCCGGGCGCAAGGAAGAAATAGTGCTTGGCTTTCCGACGAAACTTGGGCAAGGATCGAAGAAAGGAAACACCTTAAAGCTCGCATCGCAGCTACCCCAGCAGCAGGGAGAAACGAGTTTGAGTCTACGTACCGCATGAAGATGAGGGAAGTTCACCGTAGTGTGCGACGTGATAAGCGTAACTACATCAACGCACTGGCCACAGAAGCAGAAGAAGCCGCTAGTAGGTGTGACAGTAGGACCGTCTACAGAATTACCAAAGAGCTCACTGGTGTCCAGAGCTCTAAACAACTCAGTCGATCTCGATCTGTGAAGGAGTGAACACGTTATCGACTTTCACAGAAATTCCAACTAAAATCGCGAGTGACTTTCAAGTTTCTAGTTAGCCAAGCTTTTTTCATATAGTGCGATAGCACAGTGGTAGAGGTGGCAGATCCCGGAGCTGAAGATAGCCGGTTCGAACCCCGGTCTGGGTCAAAATTTTTGTCGGCTTTTTTTCATAACCGGGAAGTCGAAAATATTATTGCGTGGGACAACAACCACATGAGTGACGTCAACGTTGCGGGATCACTGAAAGGTGGTGTCCCAGCAACAAAAAAGAAGCCGAAAACGGCAGCAGCAACTGGGTCATCGAATGATGTGCCAGCAACAACAGCTAAGCCAACGAAGGCAAATATAGAAAAGCCAGCAACGGCAAATATACTAAAGCCAGCAACGGCACCAACAGCGGGGACATCGAAAGATGCCCTGGCAGCATCATCATCCGATGCCGGTACGGGACCACCAGCCGATCAACCGAAAAAGAGGAGGAGGGTAAGGAGTGTACTCAATCTTGTAAAGCGCCGCTCCATCACCACAGCTCAGCTGCCAGCTAGATGGGGGGAGACGGCGCCTGAAGAAAACCAAATTACAGCAGCAAAAAGCAACCATCAACTTAATTCCTCGTCATCCAAAGTCATAGATGACGAGGAAATACAATACATGTCCAAGGGTGGAGAAGGGCTCTATACCAGCGGTGATAAAGATGCGTTTGTGGACCTAACATCACCGTCCGCATCGGAGGAAGAGGAGGAGATAGAGGAGCAGGCCTTCCATAGCATGTTAAATGCTAAGAAAAAGCAGATTGACCAGCTCACAGCAGAGGTAAACCAATTGGTAGAAGCTCTCAAGGTAAAACAAGAAGCTCGACGAGAGCGTGAGAGGCAGGAGCGGGCGAACAAAAAATCGCTACAGGCTCCACAAAAAGTAGCCCAACAGTTAAAAGACAATGCAGAGCTGCGATTGCCAACTAAGCAGCCCCAGCAACATCAACCAAAGCAGCCAAACATACAGCTGTCAACAGAACAGCCACAGCAGCAGCAAGTACAAAAGCAACAACAACAGCAGATCCAGAAACAGCAGCAGCAACAGAAACAACAGCAGCAGAGACAACAGAAACAGAAGGAACACCAGCAGCAGCCACAGCCGCCGATGAATAAAAAAGGGAAGGTACCGCCCATTAATGTCTACAAGATGGACCTAAAAGAGACCATCGAACTATGTAAGTCGGCTATAGGCCAAAACTTTATTATTAAAAGACTTAGTGTAGATAGACATGCTATCCACTGCTCTACAGTTGAGCAGCATAAGATAATTAAAAATTTGTTAAAAGCTTCCACAACTGAGTTCTTCAGCTTCACGCCGAAAGTCGAAAAGTTGCAAACGGTCCTCTTGAAGGGCATAGATTCCTGCACGGAACCGCAGGACCTCTTAAATGAGCTCCGCCAAAAAGCGAACGGCGATCTCGACTTTATCGAGGTCAAGCCGTTTACCACAGTCCGAGCAAGACGGGAGAAGAGGAATTTGTCCATCTTCCTTGTCCAGCTCTCGCCCAACAGCAAATTGGATAGTTTGAGGAGTATCTCCGTCCTCAACTACCAATATGTGACGTGGGATAAATTAAAGAGGCGCAGTGACATGCTTCAATGCATGCGCTGCCAAAGGTTCGGCCACGCTGCTGCAAACTGCGAAATGCAGTCACGCTGCGTTAAGTGTGGTGAGAACCACATAAAAGGAGAATGTAAGTTAGGTGAGGAAAGGGTCGAAGACAAGGCCCTGTTCAAATGTGCACTCTGCCGGAAAGACGGACACCCTGCTAGCTATCGGGGATGTCCGATCTTTCAGGAATTGAAAAATAAAAAAGCAAAACAAATAGAGGTAGAGAAACGCCCATTAACGCGCGCTCCCACAACAATGCCCGTTAACCCCCAAATCTCTTACGCCCAAATGGTGTCAGGGAGGGGAATAATGGTACAGCCTACGCCAAAGGCAGCCCCACAGGCCCCCGTGCCTAAGGCTCCGGCGGCACAGGCGGATATTATGACCTTGTTGGTGGCCATTCAGGGCCAATTAACAGGTCTTCAAAAACAGATCGGGGAGCAGGCAAAGCGGGTAGATCATCTTTACTCCTATTTGCCAAGCTTAACGCAATTTATAGGTTAAGGGCGCGCTGCCGGAGAGGCCCTTTAGGATCCTTGCTGTGAATGCAAATTCACTGGTAAGAACCGAACGTAGAGCAAATCTATTCCAATTGTTGAAAGATCAAAGTCCAGATGTGTTTATGGCCAGCGAAGCTAAGCTGAACCAGAAGCATAAATTGACTAACAATAATTACAATATCGTACGAAGAGATCGGCCCAACTCCACTTTTGGGGGAGGAGTCGCAATCTTTGTGCGAAAAGGCATTAATTATAAAGTTATATATAATAGTGAAGTACGTAGATTGCGGTTGCTTGAGGCGTGTATCGTATGCATTCCTCTCAAACATGGGAAGCGGATGTATGCGATTGCGGCTTATGCACCGGAATCACCTCAGCCAACTGAATTTTTAACAGAGCTCGAAAAACTTTTTCAATGCTTACAACTGAACTCGGAGGAGAATTACTATCTCATGGCCGGTGATTTGAATGCCAAACATGTAGATTGGGGAAATCAAATACAAAATCCGAGAGGTAGCCATCTATTTAATTGGATGAATCAATACAACGTTGAGTATATGCTCGACCTTCTGGCTACTGATAGGCCTTCGTTTCCAAGAAGCGGTTCCTATCTGGATCTATTGCTTAAGGACTCAAGACTGACAATTACTGACACTGTGGGTCAACGACCAAGAAACTGCTTACGAACGATCGAGTACGACAGTGACCACTGCGGACTTGCTGCCGTAATTCAACTTCCAAACGAGCTCGTGGAGTTGGAGGAGTATGTGCCGGTGAATTCTTACAATTACAGTAAGACTCGCTGGCCACGCTTCACCAGCGCTTTATCGAGTGAACTACGTACGAACAATATATCCCCACCAAATGACAGGAATTTAACAAATACTGAAATTGACGAATACTTAGAAAAAATGGACCATATACAAAGAACGCATATACAAAGAACGCGAAGCCACAGACATGTACCGCAACGCGACCATCGACGCACTACACAGACAAAAAAGTGGACTTCTGACAAGACTGAAACTTTTGTACAGACGGTTTACTGACATACACGATCTGGAGATTAGGACACTGAAGTCGTCAATTAAAAACATCAATCAATTGATCAAGGAAAATTACCGGATGTCTATTAATTTGTATTGGGACAACAAAATTCGGGCCGTTAATTCTAGCGACCCGAGTATGTTTCCTCAAATTAATAAAATATTTAGACGGAATGATCAAAACGAACTTCCGTGTCTTAAGCTTCTGAGAACGACAGAGAACAGAGACGTACTTCTGACAGCAGGCATAGATCCAGAGGAAGCCGTCTTGGACGATGACCTCTTTATAATCGAAGATCCTCGTGAGAAAGTGGAGGCTGTAGGGGCTGCTTTCCAGCAAGTGTACAAGGTGAATGCTAGCA
Organism: Melangyna quadrimaculata; assembly: GCA_949320155.1. NCBI lineage: Eukaryota > Metazoa > Arthropoda > Insecta > Diptera > Syrphidae > Melangyna > Melangyna quadrimaculata. The sequence goes on from OX439484.1 coordinate 112,772,495, forward strand.
TTCGCCCGAACCATGACCTGGAAAACAGAGCCTTGCTTCACCACTTCTACCTTCGAAATGAAATGACGCAATGGCGATCAGAGAATCTCGGTTTCACCAGGTTCACTGAAGAACAACATCGCCGAGCGAAACGGGGCTAATTCCCTGTTAATTTCGAAAGTTGAGCTCCAGCTCATCTTCGCTTCGTTAAAGAAAAAGAAGTCAGCAGGAATCGATGGTATATCCAACGTTGTGCTGCGACATCTGCCTCAGGAAGCAGTTGACATTTATGCCACACTGTTTAACAACGCTCTGAATAATGCATATTATCCAGGGCGGTGGAAGACAGCTGTGGTTCATCCTCTCCCGAAAAAGGGAAAGGACAACTCCAATCCGGCGAATCTCTTTGGTTGATAAGTCTTCTTCCGAGTATCAGTAAGGTATTTGAGAGAGTTATAAATAGAGCTCTGTCCAAGTGGGCGGAGGACAACAATATCATACCGGACAATCAGTTCGGTTTTAAGGCGGGACATGACACCATTCATGCCGCGTCTAAGCTCGTTTCTGATGTCCAATGGAATAAATCTAAAAGACAGTGTACGGGTGCTTGTCTGGTTGACTTGGAGAAAGCTTTCGACACCGTATGGTTAGAAGGTCTGTATCTAAAGCTAGCCAGACTGGGCATAAGTAAACCACTTTTATATATGCTTTATGATATGCTCAATGGTAGAAAGTTTGTTGTCAAAATTGGCAATGTAACTTCTACCGCAACCTTCGAAATTAAAAATGGTCTTCAACAGGGAGCGGTGAACTCACCGATTCTATTCAGTATTTACACCAGCGATCTGATAGGTAGTCTAGCCCATGCCATAGCGTGTGCCGACGATCTAATTGCGTACAGAACAGCTCCAACAGTTGAGGTCATCAGAATTCTCTTACAGCGTGACTTCGACAAGATTCAGCGATATTGCGATGACTGGAAGTTGAAAATCAACTTTCAGAAATCCGAAACCATTCTGATCAGGACTACATTGCATGGAGCCCCTAGGGATACAAGAAAGAACTGGCACAAGCTGGTGATCGTAGGGCCACATGGACATCCACTGGCGAATAAAAGTGTAGTAAAGTACCTTGGCATCTGGATGGATCAGTATTTGTATTTCGACAGACATATAAATGCTGCTCTGACCAGAGCCAGGGGAGCTTTTGCCCTGACAAAACGGTTGTTTTATAGCAGCCGTCTTGACAGCAGGGTTAAGGTGATTTGCTACATGGCCCTTATCCGGCCAATGATTGCCTATGGATGCCCGGTGTGGTTCAACGTTGCCCCATCTCAAATGGAAAAGATTCGGGTGTTTGAGAGGCAGTGTCTTCGACGCTGCCAGGGCCAGTAAGTTAGTTGTAAGATATTGATAAGTAGGCTAGTTTTTATGAATTTTTGTCTAGCATTAAGATAGTTTTAAGTTGAATTTAAAATAAAAATAAATTTAAAAAAAAAAAAAAAAAAGCTCTAAACAACACCTGGTTAAAGACACAAACGGATCCCTGCTAATTTCGGATGAGGACCAGCTCATAAGGTGGAGGGAACACTTTTCTGCGGTTTTAAACCGCGTTTTCGCAAGTGAAGTGAACCCTATTCCCACTGAGCTACCCGAAGTAACAATTTCCCGAATACGCACCGTACCCCCCAGTAAAGAAGAAATTATCACCGCCATCAAAGCACTGAAGAACAACAAAGCGGTTGGACTTGACGGTATTCCTGCAGAGCTCTTAGGAGCAGCCCCAACGACATCGAGCGAGCTACTGCACCCACTTATTAAGAGAGCTTGGGAAACAGAGAGCTTTCCTGAAGAGTGGAAAAAAGGAATGATTGTCAAGCTCCCAAAGAAAGGAGATCTCACACAGTGCGAAAACTGGAGAGGAATATGCGTTCTGCCTGCAGTAGCCAAGATAATAGCAAGGATAATATTGGACCGAATTAAAGACCACCTCGAAGACACACTCGACGCCGAACAAGCAGGTTTCCGCACTGGATCTTCCTGTGTGGATCACATCAACACCTTGCGGATCATCATCGAACAGTGCGTTGAATATCGATCACCACTTCACCTGCTGTTCATCGATTTTGAAAAGGCGTTCGACAGTGTCAATAGAGAATTTATTTGGCTTGCTTTGCGGAGGAGGCGCATCCCAGATAAATTGATTGCTATTATCAAGGCTACATATGATGGATCCAAGTGTCACGTTTTGCACAAAGGTAGGCTGTCAGAGGAGTTTGAAATCCAAAGTGGAGTTAGGCAAGGCTGTATACTGTCACCAATACTGCTCCTGTTGGTGATAAGTGACGTACTGCACGCAGCTTTGTCAAATGGAAATGGAGGAATTCAGTGGACTCTGCAATCTCACCTCAAACATCTGGACTACGCGGACGACGTATGCTTATTCTCTCATAGGATCATGGATCTCCATCAAATGACAACAAGGGTGGAGAGAGAAGCAGAAATCGTAGGGCTTAAGATCAACTCGGCAAAAACTAAAAGGATCAGCCTTGGAACTTCCTCATCAATCCAAGTAAATATTTCTGGACAACCGGTAGAGATGGTAGAGGATTTCCAATATCTTGGGAGTATTGTCTCTACGGGTGGCGGAACTGAACTGGACGTAAACAGCCGAATCAGAAAAGCAAAGGCTGCGTTCGGAATGCTGTCCAAAATATGGAGAAACAACTCTTTTAGCTTAAAGACCAAGCTACGACTGTTCCGCTCCAATGTTGAATCCGTTCTGCTTTACGGCTGCAGCACTTGGAAAGTCACTGAAATTGTCACTAGAAAGCTGCAAACCTTCGTTAATAGATGTCTACGAAACATCTTGAGGATTTTCTGGCCCAACCGTATCTCCAATGCCGATCTTCATGCGAGAACGGGTCAGGAGCCCATAGACTCCATTATACGAAGAAGAAAGTGGCAGTGGCGCTTCGAAAAGGCGATCGGTGCATTGCATCTCAAGCAATGCAGTGGAACCCGCTCACACAGGAGGGAAGACAAGTGGGCCGGCCTAGAAGTACATGGCGAAGAACGGTCGAACAGGAATCGGCACGACTGGGGAAAAGTTGGAGAGAGCTGAAATATATTTCAAGAAATCTTACACGATGGCGCGTAGGTGTAGTGGAGGCCCTATGTCCCGTAAGGGAAACATCACGGACGTAATAGGTCCGAGGACCTAAGTAAGTAAGTATTTATTTTTAAAAATAAATTATTCTTCTACGACATTTTTCTGCTCTTTCAAAGAATACAAAAACTTAACAATGTCCTCTGGATTAAATGCACTTTTATCCTATCGTAAAAATGTTCTCCATTTATCATTAATTATTTCAACAGCTGTTTTATTGAATTAGTTATTTTCAAAATTGAAGGAAGATAACCTTCTTGAATTTTTTTCGGATGAAAATATTCAAGCATCTTTCTATGTACCTTTTTATGAAAATCTAGATTGAATTTGATTGCAGCGCATCTTATATAAAAATTCAAAATATTTGATTTCTACTTTAAAAAGGTTCGCGTCTGATAAACTGCGCTCATGTATTTAAAAACTAAGACAACAAACAATTCTTATGACAGGAACATGATAGCCTTGGTTAACAAGATCAATTTTCTTACTAATAAACTCTTTCTTTTTAATATTGTTAAGCAATTTTAAAGAGTTTTTCTTAACAATAATTGCATAAAGAAGATGTACTTCAGTTTTATCCGATTGAAATAATTTTGTATTCATGTTATTTATTGAACCGAGAATAGAATAATCGCAGTAGATTGTAGGAAAAGCGCAATGGTGCAGTAGATTTGAAAATTTAGACAAAAAGCGCAGTAGATCTACTGCTTTCGCAGTAAAGACCGAACGCTGTATCCGTGTATATAAAGATCTTTTAGGACTCTGGCAACTGTACGAGTGCGAAAGAAGATTCGTTTCATAAAATAGTTTCCGCTCTCAAGTACAGGAGGAGTCAGAACACTTTCTGGCGGCGCGGCGTTGGATTTACAGAAAACTGTTCTCCAAGAAAATTGGCTTCCTCTAACGAGCTGAAAAAAGGGGTGTCATTCAAGACGAGCTTTGGAATTTGGAAACTTACTTCTCTGACCCTTATAACCTCTTTACACCTCGAATCAAGCCATAAGTTTTTTTTGGGTTTGATAGTTTTTACCTTATTCGGTATAAAATTTCTCATTCCACAAAAAACTAAATTTGTGATCATATCTCCACTGGCGTCTAAGTCACTATCGAGGAAGGATAGTGAACAGTTAAAGCTCCTGAAAAAATCGTTGAGACCGTCCCAGTTGGCTTTCTCATATTGCCAAACGGTTTTCTTGTGAATTTTTGAAGTGAAACTTCTTTGCGCGCGTTGAGAGTGAAATTTCAAGGTTGAATTTTTGTGAAACGAAAAAATGTAATGCCACATGTGCAACGCTGAGATCATTGATTAGCTAAGTGGTGGGAAGTAGAGTAAAATTAAAATTTTGTATTAATAGGCGAATATATTTTATAGTAGAATAATGTATTTTTCGGTTGGAGGTTCGGAGTTACTACTTTTTGACTCCGCTTTCTCCAAAATAATTCGATTGGCGTAATGTTTTCGGAGTATTTTTCTGTTGCGGAATTAATAAAGGAGTAGACCCGATACACACATCAAGCTGACAAATTTGTTATAATACAATCTAATCATATGACACATGTGTTTAGGGTGCTTTTCAACGCTGATTCTAAAGAGACTAAAATACCAAAATTGAAAATATACATGTATCCTGTAGAAAGTAAACGTCCTTTTAATGGAATGATGACTTATTTTTAAGTAAAACAAGTAAAATATTACCCAAAACCATTTTAAGATCATGGGATATTAATGAAATTTGGTATGAATGCTTCATTTGGCTTGTTTAACAAGAATCAAAAGATTCCCCAAAAATATATGTGGTGAAAGGGTGTTTTTTTGAGCGCGAGATGTTAGTGCGTCATTATTACTATAACATCTATGAATAAGTTTTGACACTGATGAAATTTGCTAAAAATATTAAATATGTCATGGTTCCCAAGAATCAAAAGAGTCCATTAAAATAACTTGATACAAAGAGTTTTTTTAAGCGAGTTTATGTTTGACCTGCCTATACGGAGCAAAATGTTAGTTCTAACGAAAAATTGTATATTCGTATAATCGAGATAGTATTTAGGTAGGATATATGATTTAAAGGTGATTTTTAACACCCTAAAAAAGTTAGTTTAATTTTGAAGCAAAAATGTTTTTTTTTCCGTTAAGCTGGTCAAACATTACACCCCCAGAAAACACCCTTGGACCTTAGACATTTGTATGGACTCTTTTGATCCTTAGGTGCCAATATAAATTTAATATTTTTAGCAAATTTCATAAGTGTCAAAATTTGTTCATAGATGCAATGGATGCAACTCTCCGTCAAAAAAAAACACTCTTTAACCACAGATATTTTTGTGGACTCTTTTGATTCTTGGTAAACATGCCAAATGAAACATTTATATCAAATTTCATTAAAATGGCTTGGATAATATTTTACTTGTTGTACTTACAAAAAAAGTCATTATTCCACAAAAAGGACCTTAACTTTCTACAGGATGCATGTATCTTTTCAGTTTTGATCTCTTTGGAATCAGCGTTGATTAGATTGTATTATAACAAATTTTTCAGCTTGATAAACTCCTGCCTCCTCCAACTCTTTAAATGCGTCTATACAAAATTCCAATGCAGGGATTTTGGGAGACTTTGGTAGATATGTTGTTGAGGATAAAATTTCGCCCGATATTACATTTTCTATCTTTCTAATGATATTCTAAGAATCTTACTAGATAAAGATTTTTATCTATCTCCTATTGGTATGGAGATATAAATTATTTTAAGCATTTTATCTCAAAATAATTTGAATTAAATCAGGAGTCCGCTAAAAATTTGATTTATATATTGTTTTAAAATAAATAAAACCAAATTAAAGTTGTCATATACAAATTTTTGATTTTGCAGCGATTTTGAGTGTAGGCGGTTTTGGAAATTCAACAAATTTTAAAAAGCCATTTTTACCACATTTTTAACTTCCCATTGAAAGTTATTGTAATTCGTGCGATTTGTCGAATTGAAAATTATGACATATCTTCACGTTTTGAGGTCTCTAGAAACAGAATCCGTCGTTTTTAGCAAGATGTCTATATGTGTGTACGATATGTACTTACGTTCGGGGTACCTTTTTCGTCCACCAAATCTCGAGAACGCATAAGGATATCGACCTCGGATAAATTTTATTTTACAGATAATATTGTCATAACGTGTTGAAAATGTCTTCTAACAAATTCAATAAACCGTTTTTTTACTACAAGAATTTAAAAAGGAGCTGTAAAATGTAATTTATCTGCAATATCTCGAGAACGGAATAAGATATTACCTTCAGACTAATTTTATTTTACACATACATAATTACACAATACCAAATCGGTAAATATTAAAAAAAACATTCAACAGACACTTTTTTTTAAACTAAGAAAAACAGCTTAAAAATAATTTTCGTCTCAAATATTTCAAGAACAAAAAATGATTCCGAACCCAGTCTATTTTTTGTACATATAATACCCGTGTTTTATTGGAAAAGCTATCCATAGTAGGATTTTACATGAATAACAAATACAACATCGGCAGTATGTATACTGCCGATAAAAGTTAAAGTAGAATCATAATGCGGATAGTTTTCCGAGTCTCAAATGGAATTTTGGTGATTTCATTCTCAAATGTTGGTTACTATTAGTTTTTTCGTGAAGTTAATTTTGACTGCTTCTGATTCTGTGTTCTTTCAGTTAAACCAATTTTGAAATACAAAAACCAGGCTACTGCGGATGCGTTTTTTTGGTAATTTTCTACTGTACTATTTATAGAATGACAAAAAAAACACGGCTAATGACGTAGTCAACAACTCCCAATTAAAAAAAAATCAATAAACACTTTATTTTAGAGCAAAAAAACTGAAAAAAAATTTAAAATTCTGAACAAATGTTTTTAATTCAAATATTTTGAAAAAAAAAAAAAAAAAATGATATCGATTTCAAATTCTACCCAAAAATATATACCTATACCATCAAAATGTTGTGTTATTTTGAGATTTTTAAGACCATCCTTTAAAGAGCTAAAAATCAAAATGTTGCAAGAAAAAACTTCTCGAAAATGTTTTAATTCGAAAAATTCTTACCATCGAAATCGCTTCAAAGTCGAAATTTTGCACATGACACTTAATTTGCCTTTTTATATTTTTTGAAACAATGTTTTTTTTTAAGTACACTCCCCTGATTTTTGGTATTTTTTTAGGCAGTAGTATATGTTGCAACGCAACATGCAACAAGATCAATAAAAAAAGATCAACAAAACAAAAATCCTAATATCCGCAAAAATACATTTTGCCGGCGGCAAAAACCATATTCCCAATGTCAACTGCAGACGGCAAAACATCAAAATTCTCCGCAATCATGATAAGCGCCAAAATTGGGAGATCAAAAATATGACACACAGACCATCATAATTGTTTTTAAAACAAACAATCAAATTGTGGGAGTTAACGCCACGCAAAGTCTACGATGCTGCTCGTCATTGGGGCCCGCCCACTATGCAATGCTTTTTTTTTTGTGTATGTACCTATGCACATCTAATGGTCAAGCATGATGTTGGTGGACGAGAATGAAGGTGAGGTACAGGGGAAGAATTGAATTTTCATAGTGACGAAGATGTTCCGTAATCCCAACGAGGGTCAATGGACTCAGAGATGACCAACGGAAAGATCAGCTGTCCTGGGCGAAACCGAGGTTTCATGAAGACGATAACGATGCTGTGTAGGGGATTAACAAGTTGAAAGTCGTGTACGAAAGATCGAATTGAATAAAAGTAAACTGACTTTTAAATCCTTTGGAAGGAAAACCCAAGTTTTTTATTTGTTTTAACTAAGATACAGTACCTATACTAATACTCTGCAGCTATTTGGTACTTGTTTAGTGCAGTCGTCGTTAGTTTGCAAGAGTGTTTTTTTGTTCTGCATATATTAAGGTCCCTACGGCAACCTATAGATTTTTTTCTTTTCGCGACAAGTTGACCGCGGAGATTTAAATTTTTTTTCTTTTTATGCTAGTGTCCTTGCGACTCACATTGGTCCTTCGAGCCGGATTTCAAGGATCTTAAAAAAGGATCAGTGCAAAAAACTTATTAAAATAAATAAAAAAACAAACATTGCTAAATAAAAAAGGTTCCTGTGCGTCGGTCGTTTCAAATCAAACCGTAAAGACAATCGCGTTGTGCGTATTTCGTGTAAGAACCGATCGACTCATACGTATCTACCTACTTCCTGTGAGGATCTGGATCTGAAGAAGCTGATAGAAACGAGGGAGCAACGCTTAAATACAGGTGTGTGGCACTCTTATTATAATATATAATTATTAAATTTAAATCATTGATCCTTGTTGATCTAAATCCAAACGTGTGTTGTGTGTTATCGGTTTTTTTTTACATAATTGTTTTTCTTCAAAATGAGTAAGAGCAACGTTCCCAATTATATCGATGCCATTCAAACAATTGCACAAGATATAGATGCAGATTACGGGGCTTATATTTGCTTTGAAGCAACAAAAAAAAACTGTTCATATTGTAATATTTTGCCAAGGGTTCGCCAATAAAACTTATTTCTTAAACTGAACAACAATTTCTTTACAAAAATAAAACACCTTTATTTCACTTCAAATACTTTACTTCCAATACTTTTATTATAACAAGCACAATTCACTATTTTACACCGATGTTTATTCGTTCATTTTCAAAATCAAACTGAGGCCTTCGGACTGGTGGCCCTGTATTTATATCTGAGAAAAAGCTACTAGAATCTTCTCTTAAGTTCTGGAATGTGCTGGAATTTGCTGGAATACGCTTCCCCTCCACAAGTCTCCACAAGTAGCTCATAAGCTCTCAAAAGCTTTCGTTCAGTTAATTATAGCAGTTTTCAGTGGTTTAGGTATTGGATAACATTAGTGTGGTTTTGGTATTGGATACGATTAGTTAATCTTTTGTTCAAAGATGGTGCTACTAATTTATTCTGTTATAGAAGAATAAAAGATGTCGTTGTTTGCATAAATGGGTATATTCACCACAATATGAACGAAGCGCGTTTATCGGAATTAGAAGCATCTTTTGAAGAGGCTAGATCGTTGCATCAAAAAATTGTTGGAGCTCTTACAGAAGAGTCGAAGGTGAAATATATGGATGCTCTTACATTTCACAAATAAAAAGAATTTTTTTTTAGTTATTCGTCTGAACTTAGACAGCAGCTTACGATTATCGAGACTCAAAATAGTTTAAATAAATCCATAGGTGGTTCAAACGCACAGTCGGTAGAATTAAAGCTTCCATACATTAAAATTCCAACCTTTGATGGTTCTCTTAAAATGTGGCCAGAATTTAAAGGTCTATTTGAAGGCTTGGTTAATAAAAACACATCAATTTCTGATGCTCATAAGCTACATTATTTGAAAAGCAATCTAACTGGTGAAGCCGCGAGAATGCTGCGAAATACAGATACGAGTTTTGAGCCTGCGTGGGCATTGTTGATAAAAAGATTTCAAAACATTCGATTATTAAAGGATAATCAATTTAAACTCCTTTTTGATCAACCTAAAATTGCACAGGAATCATCTGAGGATCTAAAACTATTGTTACATACAACAAACGAGTCAAAGCAATCTCTTAAAAATCTTGGAGTACCTGTAGAATCATGCGAAGTCGTTCTTATTTTCCACACGGTACAAAAACTTCCGTTTACTACACGAGGGCTTTGGGTATCTTATATTTCAACTCATGTCGATTATCCAAAATATAGCATATTAGAGTATTTCATTCTCATGAGATCCAGAACCTTGGATATCCTTGGACAATCCTCATCAGGTTTTCATCCACAAAAAACAAAACCTAAATCGTCAAACCTAAACTCCTTTTTGATCAACCTAAAATTGCACAGGAATCATCTGAGGATCTAAAACTATTGTTAGATACAACAAACGAGTCAAAGCAATCTCTTAAAAATCTTGGAGTACCTGTAGAATCATGCGAAGACGTTCTTATTTTCCACACGGTACAAAAACTTCCATTTACTACACGAGGGCTTTGGGTATCTTATATTTCAACTCATGTCGATTATCCAAAATATAGCATATAAGAGTATTTCATTCTCATGAGATCCAGAACCTTGGATATCCTTGGACAATCCTCATCAGGTTTTCATCCACAAAAAACAAAACCTAAATCGTCGTCAATTTGTGCACACAACTCTACAATTTTGAATAAGTGCTCACTTTGTCAAGGTTTACATTCAATTCGAAATTGCTTTAAATTTAATGCGTTCAAGATTCAAAAAAGGCTTGAGTTCGCAATGAAAAAGAAATTGTGTTTAAATTGTCTTTCAAGTGCACATTTAACACACAATTGCACGAGCACTTTCACGTGTTCAACGTGCCAACAGAAGCACCATTCATTACTGCACACGCCAGTGCCAGTTAATGCAATGCTTGCTAGTGAACACGCTCCAACGGGAGCTGTTCTACAACCAACTCCACCAGCCTCCTCTTCCACCCAAAATTCTCAATCATCAGAAAATCCTCCATTTACCATCGAAAATGCTTCGGCCTACAATGCGTTTATAGCCGAAAACGCTCAATTAGTTGTTCTTCTGGCTACGGCCCTCATAAAAGTTATTACACCTACAGGCCAACCGTTGCAACTGCGAGCGCTAGTGGATCCTGGATCAGAGGCTTCGTTTATAACTGAGTCTGCCGCTCAGCTTTTAAATCTGAAAAAGGAAAGGAGCTGTGCTAACATTGTTGGTGTTGGAGAAACCACCACCAGCACCTCCAAGTATAAAGTCACCTTCACGATTTTATCACGAGTAAATGCAAACTTTAGTTTACAGCTTAATGCTTTGGTCCTACCCAAACTAAAAGCCTTGCTCCCTACGCAAAATATAACAAACTCTAATTGGAATCATCTTCAAAATCTCGCACTTACGGATCCATCTTTCAACAAAACGAATAAAATTGATGTTTTACTGGGCAGTGATGTTTATCCGTTCATCTTCCTTGAAGGCCTTATCAAAGGAGACCAGGGTTCCCCTATAGCTCAAAAGACGGAACTAGGATGAGTTCTTTCTGGGGGTATTTCGTCAAAAAACAATTCAAAGATAACATCGCTCCATATGAAAACTGAACCTCAAACTTTGGACAACTTATAAGTTAAGTTTTGGGAACTTGAACAAGTTCCAAATCGGAAACTACTTTCTCTAGAAGAAGAGCAGTGTGAAACACATTTTTGTAGAACCCATCAGCGCCAATTAGATGGCAAGTTTATGGTCCAACTTCATTTTAAAGAAGGAGCACCGCCGTTGTTAGGGTGGTCTCAAAAGTCAGCATTTGTCCGATTTTTACAATTGGAAAAAAGATTCAAAGCTAATGCATCTTTCTATGAGGAGTATAAAAGGGTATTTAATGAATATAAGGGTCTTAACCATATGACTAAAGTGGGGCCTACTGCATTATCTTCTCCTCATTATTTTCTTCCCCACCACGCGGTGATGAAAGAATCCAGCTCAACCACGAAGCTCCGGATTGTTTTTGATGCGTCCCGCAAGACATCCGACGGAACATCCTTAAATGATCATCTGTTCATCGGTCCGAGATTGCAAGATGACATCTTTGACCATATAGCTCGATTCAGGAAACATAAAATTGCATTTACCGCCGATATTAATAAAATGTTTAGAATGTTTAAAATGTTAGATCTTACACGAAATTTACGATCAAATGGGATGGATAGCACCCTGCATCATCGTTGGCAAGATATTAATGCAAGATATCTGGAAGGAAAAACATACATGGGATTCTGAACTCCCAGCATCAATCGTTTCTGCGTGGCACAAACTGAAGGTGGAACTTAATATTTTGAAGGCCATCGAGATTCCCCGCACCCTACATAAGGACCACATTTGTAGCCAACAGTGTGGCAGAAATTCAGGAACTTACTGATCCTCAGTGTTGGAACTACGTTCCATCTAAAGAAAATCCAGCTGACTTGCATTCAGAGGAGTTTCTCCTAATGAACTTGTCGAAAACCATCAATGGTGGCATGGGCCTGAATTTTTACAGGAGTTTGATGAACAACTCCATCTTTATCCGAAATAAAATCTACCGACCTTGAGACCAAAGCGCCGGAGACATCAAAAACCAAAAATGATTTGATCGCATCTGGGTACCCCATTATAAATATTTTCCAGCTGATGATGGCAACACTTCGGTCTGAGTACTGGATTTTGCACCTAAAATCAACGGTCAAAAGATGTATTCACCAATGTTTGAAATGCTACAGGTTTACGGCAACCGAGATGCAGCAGAAAATGGGAGATTTGCCAGCATTACGTGTCAACCAGGCACGACCTTTTCAGACATCCGGAGTCGATTATGCTGGCCCTGTTCAACTTAAAGCATGGAGAGGTCGGTGTAGTAAAATAACGAAAGCATACATAGCGATTTTCATATGCTGGGGTAAAATCCATGAAACACCACTTAAAGCGGACAATTGGATATTACATTCTGACTTTTGAAGAGTACGCGACGATATGATCCAACAAAATATCTGAAAAAAATGGAATTCGGAATACTTGGTTCGGCTACAACAACGTCCAAAATGGCTTACACCAAATTCAGAACTCAAAGTTGGACATCTAGTACTCTTACCCGATGAACAAACACCTCCCACTCTCTGGCGAATAAGCAGGATCACCGAAATGCACCCTGGAACAGATGGAAAAGTTCGCGTTGTAACAGTTAAAACTGCAACCTCCTCATTTAAACGCCCCATAGCTAAACTCTGTTTTCTACCTATGCTAAACGAATCGAAAACACAAACCGACACACACACACTTTAAATCATATTCGCATCTTTATACCACAACTGAACTTAATATTTATACTTAAGTTATATTGAATTTAAAACATATTCTATCTTAACTATATTTTATACTTAAATCGATTATTGCCACACCATTCACGCAAACTTCATTTTCTATTCTTTCATGTACACAACAATCAAACATCCATAAGTCACCATCTTACACTGGATGTCTCGATCAACTTCAAAAGACGATCAAAATGAAGGAACCTTCGATGACTTCGTTTCCTTGTCCGGAGGCCCGGCAGAATGTTGCAACGCAACATGCAACAAGATCAATAAAAAAAGATCAACAAAACAAAAATCCTAATATCCGCAAAAATACATTTTGCCGACGGCAAAAACCATATTCCCAATGTCAACTGCCAACGGCAAAACATCAAAATTCTCCACAATCATGATAAGCGCCAAAATTGGGAGATCAAAAATATGATACACAGACCATCATAATTGTTTTTAAAACAAACAATCAAATTGTGGGAGTTAATGCCACGCAAAGTCTACGATGCTGCTCGTCATTGGGGCCCGCCCACTATGCAATGTTTTTTTTTTTGTGTATGTACCTATGCACATCTAATGGTCAAGCATGATGTTGGTGGACGAGAATGAAGGTGAGGTACAGGGGGAAGAATTGAATTTGCATAGTGGCGAAGATGATCCGTAATCCCAACGAGGGTCAATGGACTCAGAGATGACCAACGGAAAGATCAGCTGTCTTGGGCGAAACCGAGGTTTCATGAAGATGATAACGATGCTGTGTAGGGGATTAACAAGTTGAAAGTCGTGTACGAAAGATCGAATTGAATAAAAGTAAACTGATTTTTAAATCCTTTGAAAGGTAAACCCAAGTTTTTTATTTGTTTTAACTAAGATACAGTACCTATACTAATACTCTGCAGCTATTTGGTACTTGTTTAGTGCAGTCGTCGTTAGTTTGCAAGAGTGTTTTTTTGTTCTGCATATATAAAGGTCCCTACGGCAACCTATAGATTTTTTTCTTTTCGCGACAAGTTGACCGCGGAGATTTATTTTTTTTTTCTTTTTATGCTAGTGTCTTTGCGACTCACAGTGTATTTTGAAATAATTGGTTTAAATAATTAATACCTCCATACCGAGAAGAGTTAGGAAAAACAGTTTTATAAGCTATAGCTTTGCCCTGTATCTCTATATCTACCAGTGGCGTGGCGTGAATTTTTTGAATTGGGAAGTCGAAGCAAAATCAATTTAATTAATCGCAAATTGAAGGGCCTTAATTTTCTGTACTTAAAAGTGTTGCGGACACCTTCTTCCACGGAAGTATAATTATTATATAAAAATATTCCATCCGTGCAGGATAGAGTCGTCATCGGTTTCACGATCGATTATATGCTGCATCCAAATTATTTAGTTCTGTGAATACCTGCGAGCAAAATAAAAAGAAAGAAAACTTTAGTAGGTAGTCCATGTTAGGTAGGTAATCCACCATACTCACTGTTGGGATATCCACTCCAATGGTTTACCTGGGGTATGGACTTCATGGGTTCATCGATTCATTCTGTAAGGATATATCATTAATAAAAATAATAATTAAGAAATATGTCCTAATGAATTGTATTATTGACGTACCTGCTCTGTTGTGCAGCCGTCCAAACTCAAATGAAGCGAAAATGTTGTAAATCTGTAAGGTTAGATAAACAAAAGCAATTCGATACAATTAAAATAATAAAGTCAATTAATATTTTCCGTCAAATTATTACTTACCCCTGAAAAATGTTGCTCGAACATCGTGCTGCTTCTGCTGCTGTCGTCACTGAGCAAAAGAAAATTCTTTTTGCTACCTGAAGGAAATGAAATGATAAGATAGATATTTTTCTTTATTTATTATTAAAGTACTTACCAGGAATCTTCGTGATGAGTTCTTTTGGCTGTTTCTCTTGTCTTTTTTGGTTTAATTTTATAAAATTATACCGTGGCAATTTCGGAAAAACCCAAACCCGCTGCCATATTTTGTGTATTTGTTTTGGTATTTGACATTTCTCTCGTTGATAATTGTTCTCCGTCTCGCCTTGATTTATAGGCTGCTCTCGTTTCGCGAAAGAAAACCATGATGGCCGCCGTAAATTTTGTTTCAATTTTTCACGACAAGATGTCGATTTAGCTTTTACTAAATTTGACAGGATTTACCTACACAGAAATTAAGTTTTCTATTTGTGGTGAAGAGGGGGGTACATTTTCAAATGTATGGTACTGGTATTGTCTGATTGGTGGTTAAAATCAAATGATTTAGCCGTTAGGTTTTGTGTAGCGGGAGAATTTGAAAGTCAAATTTCAATAGGTAGGACATAGTTGTATAGTCCACCAAAGTGTTAAGACGGGAAGTTTAATCTCGAAGTCGAACTTATATCGACTTAACTTAACTTAACTTAACTAAACTTAACTTAATCGTAACTTACGACCTAAGATAAAAAAGTATATAAATTTCCTAAATTTAAGCGTTGTCATTTTGTTTTTGTTTAAACCAAAAGGTAAATCGTGCATAAAATATCTAAGCAAACTTAAATATTATAATTTCCCAGTAAGTTAATAAAAAAATGGTAGAATTAAATAGTGAGATAAAAATGAACAATCGTTACAGGGAGTACCTACGTTTAAAGTGTATAAAAAGTGAGGAAACTGCCACGATAAGTCATCTTTTGAATTTCCACATGTGCGAATATATATATGGTATTGATTGGTGAGTGATTCCCCCTTTTTTGTTTTAATATATATATGAAGTAAATACAAATTTTAAGAAAAAAATGAATTATCCATTAATAGGATATTCAGCGCAGAGTTCTTGGCGATCACGGACTGACAAAAATATCATAAGCTGTCCTGATCGCCCACCCTTTTTTACCATACACGAGGTTTGGTTTTGTATCCGAACCAGAGGCCCGATTGCCAATAAAACCTTTTTATTGTTAATTTAAATAATATTTAACATAATTAAATTTAAAAGATTATGAGATAGAATATATTCATATATACCATCGTGGATGAATACCATCGCCGTCATAGCACAATTATCTATATAATATATGTATATATATTAGTTATTAGTATATACGTACTTTATAATTATATAGTTCCAATTATTGTTGTTGATAACCACTGCAGAGTTCCCGTGATAAAATTTGGTATAAATTATATTTTTTTTTGTATATGGTGCAATATAAGTAGTGTTTTTCTTATTGTTAAAATCAATAAAGTTTTGGATATTCTCTTTTTAATTATAGTTAAAATTAGGGAAATTTTGATTCATTTTTGTTTTTAATGTCTATGGTGGATTGATCTCATTTCCGTTGATCACCTTTTGTTGATCTCCCATATTGTTTATGCCCAGACGACAACTACCGTCATTGAGCTCAAGGTAGGTAGGAAATCTGGTAGTGCAAGTAGTTTTAATATTTACCTGTATACGAAATTTGTTGGTTATCGTGTTCTTTCGGAAACTAGGTGAATTCACTGTAGCCACCCGAATAAAGATTTTTAAAATTTCCATTATTTATAAATCTTTCAAATAAACAATTAATCTAATAGTTTTCTTTGGTAATATCGTTTTGTCAGTGCCTAGTATTCTTAAATTCCATTTCAAGTTAATGTTTATTATGTTAAATTTATTTACAATTATTTTTCTAAATTATTATTCCTTAACCAAAATACCCTTATTTAAATAAAAGATATATTTGTGAATTGCGCCATGTTGGTCGAAATTTTGTGTTTTTCTCAAGCGCTTGCTTGTTAGAGATTTATTTTCAGGGGATGCTGAAGGCGACAAGATAGAACGGTGGAGATGAACTGAGCAACTCAATGGTAAGCGAAATAAGGGGAAGTCAAAAATTGGTCAATGACTTCCAAGGTAGGGTGAGTATGACCGAGCCTGAGAACAGCACAGCCCCCTTTAAATGGTAACGTCCGTCCGCGTCTCTTCAAGATTCAAACGAATATTATTCACGAATATCTTTCGGCATGATCTGTGTTTAATGTAATAGGTGAGATTAAGTTGAGTGAGTAAGAACCCACCCAATTCCGGCGAGCTCTAGCTGAGCGCCGACAAGCATGCCACACTCACAACACTCAATTAGCAATATTCCAATTTGTAAAACCTTCTCAACCCCATTACAAATGGCGCCCACAACGTTGGTCTTTGTTTTTATTTACCTTATCCAAATTTCATTTATCTGCCAATTATTTTTGTCATCACCATCGGCAACTCGTATGTCATGATTTAGGAAAGTTTCTAACATACCTTCTCATTTGCGATGAGATAACAAGATGGTGATGGCGACTATAATTAACCCGTGTTTTTTCCTGTCTATACCCACTCCTTATATGTTATACATTTTTACTTTTCTATCTTTCTTTTTTTTTTCAGGTCAGTTAGCTGATACAATATCACAACTGTTGCATAAGTTCCTCTTTTCATCTTTTCTTTATCTTTTATGTGTTGCTTATCTGATTTCATGTCTCCTAGCAAAAGGCTTAGGCTTGTCTAGAATCGCGGAAGTATCAGACAGCAACGAGTTTTGTCCTTGGCTAAAATTATATGTACCTATTTACCATTTAGAGGGAAAAATCCAAACATTTGTCCGTCTGAAAGTCTACCAAAATTCAAATTCCTTCTACCTATTTCAGCTCAGTTCATACATCGACAAAAACTAGTTCGCCGTTAAGTTGCCTGAAGCATCCCCGCAATGTTATATGTACAAATCCTCACATTAAATACCGTGGCAATTTCGGAAAAACCCAAACCCGCTGCCATATTTTGTGTATTTGTTTTGGTTTTTGACATTTCCCTCGTTGATAATTGTTCTCCGTCTCGCCTTGATTTATAGAGCTGCTCTCGTTTCGCGGAAGAAAACCATGATGGCCGCCGTAAATTTTGTTTCAATTTTTCACGACAAGATGTCGTTTTAGCTTTCACTAAATTTGACAGGATTTACCTACACAGAAATTAAGTTTTCTATTTGTGGTGAAGAGGGGGGTACATTTTCAAATGTATGGTACTGGTATTGTCTGATTGGTGGTTAAAATCAAATGATTTAGCCGTTAGGTTTTGTGTAGCGGGAGAATTTGAAAGTCAAATTTCAATAGGTAGGACATAGTTGTATAGTCCACCAAAGTGTTAAGACGGGAAGTTTAATCTCGAAGTCGAACTTATATCGACTTAACTTAACTTAACTTAACTAAACTTAACTTAATCGTAACTTACGACCTAAGATAAAAAAGTATATAAATTTCCTAAATTTAAGCGTTGTCATTTTGTTTTTGTTTAAACCAAAAGGTAAATCGTGCGCTTAAGGCAAATACACTTACCTATACTTACCATAAAATATCTAAGCAAACTTAAATATTATAATTTCCCAGTAAGTTAATAAAAAAAATGGTAGAATTAAATAGTGAGATAAAAATGAACAATCGTTACAGGGAGTACCTACGTTTAAAGTGTATAAAAAGTGAGGAAACTGCCACGATAAGTCATCTTTTGAATTTCCACATGTGCGAATATATATATGGTATTGATTGGTGAGTGATTCCCCCTTTTTTTATTTTAATTTATATATGAAGTAAATACAAATTTTAAGACAAAAATGAATAAATTAATTATCCATTAATAGGATATTCAGCGCAGAGTTCTTGGCGATCACGGACTGACAAAAATATCATAAGCTGTCCTGATCGCCCACCCTTTTTTGCCATACACGAGGTGCTCCACGCAAAATATCTTTTTTTTTGGTTTTGTACCTTTTTATTGTGTATTTAAATAATATTAAACATAATTAAATTTAAAAGATTATGAGATAGAATATATTCATATATACCATCGTGGATGAATACCTTCGCCGTCATAGCACAATTATCTATATAATATACATATGTATATATATCAGTTATTAGTATATACGTACTTTATAATTATATAGTTCCAATTATTGCTGTTGATAACCACTGCAGGGTTCCCGTGATAAAATTTGGTATAAATTATATTTTTTTTTTGTATATGGTGCAATATAAGTAGTGTTTTTCTTATTGTTAAAATCAATAAAGTTTTGGATATTCTCTTTTTATTTATAGTTAAAATTAGGGAAATTTTCATTCATTTTTGTTTTTAATGTCTATGGTGGATTGATCTCATTTCCGTTCATCACCTTTTGTTGATCTCCCATATTGTTTATGCCCAGATGACAACTACCGTCATTGAGCTCAAGGTAGGTAGGAAATCTGGTAGTGCAAGTAGTTTTAATATTTACCTGTATACGAAATTTGATGGTTATCGTGTTCTTACGGAAACTAGGTGAATTCACTGTAGCCACCCGAATAAAGATTTTTAAAATTTCCATTATTTATAAATCTTTCAAATAAACAATTAATCTAATAGTTTTCTTTGGTAATATCGTTTTGTCAGTTCCTAGTATTCTTAAATTCCATTTCAAGTTAATGTTTATTATGTTAAATTTATTTACAATTATTTTTCTAAATTATTATTCCTTAACCAAAATACCCTTATTTAAATAAAAGATATATTTGTGAATTGCGCCATGTTGGTCGAAATTTTGTGTTTTTGTCAAGCGCTTGCTTGTTAGAGATTTATTTTCAGGGGATGCTGAAGGCGACAAGATAGAACGGTGGAGATGAACTGAGCAGATCAATGGTAAGCAAAATAAGGGGAAGTCAAAAATTGGTCAATGGCTTCCAAGGTAGGGTGAGTATGACCGAGGCTGAGAACAGCACAGCCCCCTTTAAATGGTAACGTCCGTCCGCGTCTCTTCAAGATTTTATTCGAATATTATTCACGAATATCTTTCGGCATGATCTGTGTTTAATGTAATAGGTGAGATTGAGTTGAGTGAGTAAGAACCCACCTAATTCCGGCGAGCTCTAGCCGAGCCCCGACAAGCATGCCACACTCACAACACTCAATTAGCAATATTCCAATTTGTAAAACCTTCTCAACCCCATTACAAATGGCGCCCACAACGTTGGTCTTTGGTTTTATTTACCTTATCCAAATTTCATTTATCTCCCAATTATTTTTGTCATCACCATCGGCAACTCGTATGTCATGATTTAGGAAAGTTTCTAACATACCTTCTCATTTGCGACGAGATAACAAGATGGTGATGGCGACTATAATTAACCCGTGTTTTTTCCTGTCTATACCCACTCCTTATATGTTATACATTTTTACTTTTCTATCTTTCTTTTTTTTCAATTTTCACTCATTTGTCTCGTTTTCCTACAAAGAATTGTGGTCAGTTAGCTGATACAATATCACAACTGTTGCATAATTTCCTCTTTTCATCTTTTCTTTATCTTTTATGTGTTGCTTATCTGATTTCATGTCTCCTAGCAAAAGGCTTAGGCTTGTCTAGAATCGCGGAAGTATCAGACAGCAACGAGTTTTGTCCTTGGTTAAAATTATATGTACCTATTTACCATTTAGAGGGAAAAATCCAAACATTTGTCCGTCTGAAAGTCTACCAAAATTCAAATTTCTTCTACCTATTTCAGCTCAGTTCATACATCGACAAAAACTAGTTCGCCGTTAAGTTGCCTGAAGCATCCCCGCAATGTTATATGTACAAATCCTCACATTAAATACCGTGGCAATTTCGGAAAAACCCAAACCCGCTGCCATATTTTGTGTATTTGTTTTGGTTTTTGACATTTCCCTCGTTGATAATTGTTCTCCGTCTCGCCTTGATTTATAGAGCTGCTCTCGTTTCGCGGAAGAAAACCATGATGGCCGCCGTAAATTTTGTTTCAATTTTTCACGACAAGATGTCGTTTTAGCTTTTACTAAATTTGACATGATTTACCTACACAGAAATTAAGTTTTCTATTTGTGGTGAAGAGGGGTGTACATTTTCAAATGTATGGTACTGGTATTGTCTGATTGGTGGTTAAAATCAAATGATTTAGCCGTTAGGTTTTGTGTAGCGGGAGAATTTGAAAGTCAAATTTCAATAGGTAGGACATAGTTGTATAGTCCACCAAAGTGTTAAGACGGGAAGTTTAATCTCGAAGTCGAACTTATATCGACTTAACTTAACTTAACTTAACTAAACTTAACTTAATCGTAACTTACGACCTAAGATAAAAAAGTATATAAATTTCCTAAATTTAAGCGTTGTCATTTTGTTTTTGTTTAAACCAAAAGGTAAATCGTGCGCTTAAGGCAAATACACTTACCTATACTTACCATAAAATATCTAAGCAAACTTAAATATTATAATTTCCCAGTAAGTTAATAAAAAAAATGGTAGAATTAAATAGTGAGATAAAAATGAACAATCGTTACAGGGAGTACCTACGTTTAAAGTGTATAAAAAGTGAGGAAACTGCCACGATAAGTCATCTTTTGAATTTCCACATGTGCGAATATATATATGGTATTGATTGGTGAGTGATTCCCCCTTTTTTTATTTTAATTTATATATGAAGTAAATACAAATTTTAAGACAAAAATGAATAAATTAATTATCCATTAATAGGATATTCAGCGCAGAGTTCTTGGCGATCACGGACTGACAAAAATATCATAAGCTGTCCTGATCGCCCACCCTTTTTTGCCATACACGAGGTGCTCCACGCAAAATATCTTTTTTTTTGGTTTTGTACCTTTTTATTGTGTATTTAAATAATATTAAACATAATTAAATTTAAAAGATTATGAGATAGAATATATTCATATATACCATCGTGGATGAACACCTTCGCCGTCATAGCACAATTATCTATATAATATACATATGTATATATATCAGTTATTAGTATATACGTACTTTATAATTATATAGTTCCAATTATTGCTGTTGATAACCACTGCAGGGTTCCCGTGATAAAATTTGGTATAAATTATATTTTTTTTTTGTATATGGTGCAATATAAGTAGTGTTTTTCTTATTGTTAAAATCAATAAAGTTTTGGATATTCTCTTTTTATTTATAGTTAAAATTAGGGAAATTTTCATTCATTTTTGTTTTTAATGTCTATGGTGGATTGATCTCATTTCCGTTCATCACCTTTTGTTGATCTCCCATATTGTTTATGCCCAGATGACAACTACCGCCATTGAGCTCAAGGTAGGTAGGAAATCTGGTAGTGCAAGTAGTTTTAATATTTACCTGTATACGAAATTTGATGGTTATCGTGTTCTTACGGAAACTAGGTGAATTCACTGTAGCCACCCGAATAAAGATTTTTAAAATTTCCATTATTTATAAATCTTTCAAATAAACAATTAATCTAATAGTTTTCTTTGGTAATATCGTTTTGTCAGTTCCTAGTATTCTTAAATTCCATTTCAAGTTAATGTTTATTATGTTAAATTTATTTACAATTATTTTTCTAAATTATTATTCCTTAACCAAAATACCCTTATTTAAATAAAAGATATATTTGTGAATTGCGCCATGTTGGTCGAAATTTTGTGTTTTTGTCAAGCGCTTGCTTGTTAGAGATTTATTTTCAGGGGATGCTGAAGGCGACAAGATAGAACGGTGGAGATGAACTGAGCAGATCAATGGTAAGCAAAATAAGGGGAAGTCAAAAATTGGTCAATGGCTTCCAAGGTAGGGTGAGTATGACCGAGGCTGAGAACAGCACAGCCCCCTTTAAATGGTAACGTCCGTCCGCGTCTCTTCAAGATTTTATTCGAATATTATTCACGAATATCTTTCGGCATGATCTGTGTTTAATGTAATAGGTGAGATTGAGTTGAGTGAGTAAGAACCCACCTAATTCCGGCGAGCTCTAGCCGAGCCCCGACAAGCATGCCACACTCACAACACTCAATTAGCAATATTCCAATTTGTAAAACCTTCTCAACCCCATTACAAATGGCGCCCACAACGTTGGTCTTTGGTTTTATTTACCTTATCCAAATTTCATTTATCTCCCAATTATTTTTGTCATCACAATCGGCAACTCGTATGTCATGATTTAGGAAAGTTTCTAACATACCTTCTCATTTGCGACGAGATAACAAGATGGTGATGGCGACTATAATTAACCCGTGTTTTTTCCTGTCTATACCCACTCCTTATATGTTATACATTTTTACTTTTCTATCTTTCTTTTTTTTCAATTTTCACTCATTTGTCTCGTTTTCCTACAAAGAATTGTGGTCAGTTAGCTGATACAATATCACAACTGTTGCATAATTTCCTCTTTTCATCTTTTCTTTATCTTTTATGTGTTGCTTATCTGATTTCATGTCTCCTAGCAAAAGGCTTAGGCTTGTCTAGAATCGCGGAAGTATCAGACAGCAACGAGTTTTGTCCTTGGTTAAAATTATATGTACCTATTTACCATTTAGAGGGAAAAATCCAAACATTTGTCCGTCTGAAAGTCTACCAAAATTCAAATTTCTTCTACCTATTTCAGCTCAGTTCATACATCGACAAAAACTAGTTCGCCGTTAAGTTGCCTGAAGCATCCCCGCAATGTTATATGTACAAATCCTCACATTAAATACCGTGGCAATTTCGGAAAAACCCAAACCCGCTGCCATATTTTGTGTATTTGTTTTGGTTTTTGAGATTTCCCTCGTTGATAATTGTTCTCCGTCTCGCCTTGATTTATAGAGCTGCTCTCGTTTCGCGGAAGAAAACCATGATGGCCGCCGTAAATTTTGTTTCAATTTTTCACGACAAGATGTCGTTTTAGCTTTTACTAAATTTGACATGATTTACCTACACAGAAATTAAGTTTTCTATTTGTGGTGAAGAGGGGTGTACATTTTCAAATGTATGGTACTGGTATTGTCTGATTGGTGGTTAAAATCAAATGATTTAGCCGTTAGGTTTTGTGTAGCGGGAGAATTTGAAAGTCAAATTTCAATAGGTAGGACATAGTTGTATAGTCCACCAAAGTGTTAAGACGGGAAGTTTAATCTCGAAGTCGAACTTATATCGACTTAACTTAACTTAACTTAACTAAACTTAACTTAATCGTAACTTACGACCTAAGATAAAAAAGTATATAAATTTCCTAAATTTAAGCGTTGTCATTTTGTTTTTGTTTAAACCAAAAGGTAAATCGTGCGCTTAAGGCAAATACACTTACCTATACTTACCATCAAATATCTAAGCAAACTTAAATATTATAATTTCCCAGTAAGTTAATAAAAAAATGGTAGAATTAAATAGTGAGATAAAAATGAACAATCGTTACAGGGAGTACCTACGTTTAAAGTGTATAAAAAGTGAGGAAACTGCCACGATAAGTCATCTTTTGAATTTCCACATGTGCGAATATATATATGGTATTGATTGGTGAGTGATTCCCCCTTTTTTTATTTTAATATATATATGAAGTAAATACAAATTTTAAGACAAAAATGAATAAATTAATTATCCATTAATAGGATATTCAGCGCAGAGTTCTTGGCGTTCACGGACTGACAAAAATGATCGCTGTCCTGATCGCCCACCCTTTTTTGCCATACACGAGGTGCTCCACGCAAAATATCTTTTTTTTTGGTTTTGTACCCGAACCAGAGGCCCGATTGCCAATAAAACCTTTTTATTGTTAATTTAAATAATATTTAACATAATTAAATTTAAAAAAAAATGAGATAGAATATATTCATATATACCATCGTGGATGAATACCATCGCCGTCATAGCACAATTTTCTATATAATATATGTATATATATCAGTTATTAGTATATACGTACTTTATAATTATATAGTTCTTATTATTGCTGTTGATAACCACTGCAGGGTTCCCGTGATAAAATTTGGTATAAATTATATTTTTTTTTGTATATGGTGCAATATGAGTAGTGTTTTTCTTTTTGTTAAAATCAATAAAGTTTTGGATATTCTCTTTTTATTATAGATAAAATTAGGGAAATTTTGATTCATTTTTGTTTTTAATGTCTATGGTGGATTGGTCTCATTTCCGTTGATCACCTTTTGTTGATCTCCCTTATTGTTTATACTTACTTTACTTAGATCCTTGACCCCTCTAAGGGGCACAGGGCGTCAACTACCGCTACACGCCATCTCGTTCGGTTTCTGGAAATGTATTTTAGCTCTCCCCAACTTTTACCGAGCTTTTGTGATTCCTTGTCGACTGTTCTGCGCCAAGATTTTCTCTGGCCTCCAGGTCTTCTGCCATCTTGGATGAGTGGATCCCACTCCATTGCATGTCTTGCAATAGAGTCTGCACCACGACGTAGGGTGTGACCAATCCACTGCCACTTTCTTTTCCTAATAACGATGTCAATAGGACTTTGGCCCGTTCTCCGAAGGAGTTCTTGGTTGGAGATGGTGTTCGGCCAAAAAATCCTTAGGATGTTTCGGAGACATCTATTTTCGAAAGTTTGTAGCTTCCTTGTGACAGAGGCGGTCACTTTCCATGTACTACACCCATATAGTAGTACTGACTCTACGTTCGACCGGAACAGTCGCAGCTTGGTCTTCGTACTGTAGACGTTGCTCCTCCAAACTTTAGACAGCATGCCGAAAGCAGCTTTAGCTTTGCCGATTCGGCAGTTAACATCTTCATCCGTACCACCGCCGTCTTTTGAGACAACACTACCGAGGTACAGGAAGTTGTCCACCGCTTCAACCTGCTGTCCCGCAACGACAACTTGAGAAGAAGATTCAGAAATGTTGAGGATCTTTGTTTTCCCGGTGTTGATCCTCAAACCGACTTTGTTTGCCTCGCATTCCAGATTAGTCACCATATGGTGAAGATCCATAATGTTGTGCGAGAGCAAACAAATATCGTCAGCGTAATCAAGATGTTGCAGGAACGAAAACATCGTCCATCGAATTCCACGCGCTTGCTCGGCTAGAGCTGCATGAAGGACATCCCCTATAACCACCAGGAAAAGTAGTGGAGATAGCAAACATCCTTGACGAACTCCGCTATGGATATCGAAGTCCTCTGATACCTTTCCGTTGTGTAAGACTTGACACGATGCACCCTCGTAGGTAGCCTTTATAACGGCGATAATCTTCTCGGGTACTCCTCTCCTACGTAAAGCTGACCAAATGAAATCTCGATTCAAACTATCGAAAGCCTTTTCGAAGTCGATGAAGAGCAAATGAAGAGGGGAACGGAACTCCACGCATTGTTCTATTATGATCCTCAAGGTGTTGATGTGATCAATGCAGGATGAGCCTGCACGAAATCCCATTTGCTCTTTGTCGAGAGTAGAATCGAGATGTTCTTTGATTCGTTCCAAGATTATTTTCGCCATTATCTTTGCCACCGCGGGGAGGACACAGATCCCTCTCCAGTTTCCGCAATCCGTAAGATTTCCCTTTTTTGGTAGTTTGACGATCATCCCTTTTTTCCATTCAATGGGGAAACTTTCGTTCTCCCATGCCTGTGCTATTAAGGGGTTTAACAACTTAGCTGATGTTTGTGGATCTGCTTGGTAGAGCTCAGCGGGAATGCCGTCCAAACCTACCGCTTTGTTGCTCTTGAGGGATTTGATTGCTGATGTTATCTCGGCTAAACTGGGAGGGCAGGTGCGAATACGGGAACTAGTTTCTACGAATAGCTCATTTGGGTTAGGGGCTGGAACACCTCCGCTATCGCCTATGAGGTTGAGCACGCAAGCAAAATGTTCCTTCCATCTCCTGAGCTGATCCTCATCCGTAACTAGCAGGGTGCCGTCTACATCCTTGACGAGGTGTTGTTTCCGGGAGTTGTTGTTTCCAACCAATTCCTTGGTTATCTTGTAGACGGTACCACTGTCGCACCTTGATGCTGCTTCCTCTGCCTGTTCTGCGAGAACATTTACGCGCCTCCTTTTGTCACGTCTGACACTACGCTGCACTTCTTTCCTTTTCCTACGGTACTGAGACTCGATGTTAAATCTCTCACCTACTGGGGCAGCCGCAAGTTGGGATCTAATCGCGTTCCTTTCTTCAATCTTGCTCCATGTATCTGCAGAAAGCCATGTGCTTTGGCTTCTCTGCCTTATACCCACAGACTCAGTTGCGGCAGTTGCAAAGGCCTTTTTCACATTGCTCCAGTGTTGGTCTGCATTTTCTGGCGTGGCAATGCTGATGACTTCTGCTTCTGCGGCGAGGCGGTCCTTATATCTTTGGCGCACTGTAGGATCCCGTAATCTGTCGGTATTGTACCTGGGTGTACGCAGGAAGTTTTGCCGATTTCCATGTACTGAAGCAATTCGAAGACGAACGTAGGCAAGCATAAGATGGTGATCGCGAGCTAACCCTACATCAGCACCGCGTCTGTTTCGGACGTCGAGAAGACAATTTTTAAAGCGCTTGCTAATAGCAAAGTGATCGATTAAGTTCGCTGTACATTGACGATCTGTGGATAACCAACTTATCTTGTGCGAGATCCTATGCTCGAACAGAGTACCTCCAATGACTAGCTGATTTGCGTTACAGAAGTCAACAAACCGCTCTCCATTGTCGTTCCGTTCCCCGATACCGTGGTTACCCAGAACGTGCTTCAACGCTGTGTTGTCCTGGCCAACCTTAGCATTAAGATCTCCCATTACGATAGTGATGTCTCCATTCGGCGAGCTTCTGAAAACCGCGCTAAGTTGGCTGTAAAATTCGTCCTTCTCGGCGTCCGACGCTTCCTCAGTTGGGGCATAGCACTGGATGATGGTGATTTTTCTTAATTTACTCTGGAACCTGGCTGTCAATATCCTGTCGTTGATGGGTTTCCAGGTTATAAGACTTTGCCGCGCCTTTGGAGTCAACATTAAACCTACGCCGGAACATCGGGAGCTTCCAACTGGTTTTCCGGAGTAAATAAAGAAAGTGCTTTTCGAAGGTGAATCCACCTGCCCTGCGCTCAACCATCTCACTTCACTCAGACCCAAGATGTCTAGGTTGTACCGTAGGAATTCTTTCTCAAGTTGGAGGAATCTGGCGTTGTTAGGGCCTTCTTCGCGGTTATCGAGAAGAGTTTTAACATTCCAGAATCCAATCTTTGTCCTTGTTCGATAGCCAAAAGTCGTCATCGTTTGATCATTCCTTATCCGAGGCTGTAGTTGCCGATTCGAAGCGGTTGATTTCTTTACATGTGGTAGGTTGCCAACCCGTCACACGACCCCCAGACCCGGAGGGCCGGATCCTTGTGTAGCCTTAGGACAGCAGGCCGGATAATCCGATACCAGTAGCCCACTACGGGGATATGAGTGCTGCCGTTGACCCTTGAAGGGTTCATCCGCCACCATCTCTTTTTCAGCACCCTGGCTAGTACTGAAATTCCTTACCGACCTCAGCTCTAAATATTTCAGAGTAGCTCACGTAAGGTCTCTGTCGTCCATACTGTTGGTGACACCGTTGATTCTGATGAATTCATCCGCCGCACACCTTCCTTCTGATGGGCTCGTCTAAGACTTCAGCCGACTTATACAGCCAGTCATTTCCGACAGAGTATTTATAGTGTTGCTATTTTTGTCTCTTGTTCAACACTCGCGCTTATTTGTTTGGCAAGTCAAGTCCGGATGGACGAGACCAGTACCCGATGGTTACCACTTGGAGGTAAAATAAGCACAATTGATGTGTAGTATTCGTTACATCACTGGACATCGCCGTGTTGACGCCACTCAGTGACTACCCGCGTCCTACAACATCCAACCATCAATTCTTAAATTCCATTTCAAGTTAATGTTTATTATGTTAAATTTATTTACAATTATTTTTCTAAATTATTATTCCTTAACCAAAATACCCTTGGTCGAAATTTTGTGTTTTTGTCAAGCGATTGCTTGTTAGAGATTTATTTTCAGGGGATGCTGAAGGCGACAAGATAGAACGGTGGAGATGAACTGAGCAGATCAGTATTTGTTTTGGTTTTTGACATTTCCCTTGTTGATAATTGTTCTCCATCTCGTCTTGATTTATTGGCACATGGAGTCACGGCACCTAGCAGCCAGCGCGTGAAACTAATAAACGATATAGATTTCTTTTCCATTTGACGTTCAATGCATTTCCCATAAGAGAAAAACAAAAACAGCTCGTAGAAACATTATTTTAACAAATTAATTTTATATGAACGGCTGTTTGTTTTATAATTGCAATAGAATAATTAAACATGCTTGTTTCCAAATCAAACGTAAAATATATCGAAACTTATTACTAATTTGCTTTATTTTGCAGATGAAATATGTTAACAAACGTGCTTTTTTGTTGTTGTTTTCCAAAATGGATGCAAGGCGTCAGTCAGAACGATATCATGTGCGTAGTCAGGTAGAAGTTTAGGGGGCTAGAGTTTCTTATGGATTTAAATAAAACATTAATTTTCCTTTTTATTATAAGTAAAGAAAGAAGTAGAAATGTCAAAGGTCCAATTAAGTGATCGTAAGAAAAAAAGATAATACCAGGAAATTATATGTTGCACCAATAATTGCGGTTTTCTATTTTTCGATTAGTTTCGTTCACTTTTGCTTTCGTAAAAATAGAATTATAACAGTCAAAAGTGCTCACTTAATTTAATGTAATAAGCCAACGAAAATTAATTTTCCAAATTATCAAAAGGAGTCACCTATAATGCACTTAAGTGATATAAATCTTCATTTTATTTTTTTGTATTAGGTACGCGCAGGTTAACATAAAGATAATATAAATTATAGGGCCATCATTTGATTTCCCTGTGTTCGTTTGTTTTATCCGACCACGTCAGGATCTTTCTAAGAATTATTTTTTAACGTTATTCGGGCAAAATAAAACTTTTATCCTCCATTTAAGAAAAAGGTTAGCACTCTTTTAAAGTAAACTCTTCTTAAAAATAGAACTAATTAAGAGTGATCGAGCATGCCCTTCATTCATACCTTGCCTCTTTTGTAAAACCAAGAAACAAATATGTAGATAGACAATTGAAAAATATTTTTTTTTAACAATTGCTTCACAAGAAGATTTTTATTCAAATAACTTAATCTTACGAACAAATATATTTTTTTAATAATCGTGACTACCCCTCTGCCTTTCTCTTTTTCTAATCGAGTACTTTTGTTGTTGTTTCTGGTTGTAAAGGTGGTTTGTTTACATATTTCATTTAAAAAGCAAAGCATTTTAGCTATCTATTTTAATATATGTTCGGGTTGATTTATAAGCTTACACATTTTTTGATTCTATTTCAATCATAATATGGATACCCGTTGATATAAAATAATTTGGTAAAACTAATTTTCATCTGGCGCTTTTTTCGTTTTCTCTTATGGGAAATACATTGGACGTCAAATCGAAAATAATTCTATCGCCTTTTGAAGCTTAAGCGCTTGAGATGCAGATGGCGTGGAAAGCAACTTACCAGGTGTCAATAGAGTTGCTATCGTTTCGCGATGATGGCCGCCGTAAATTTTGTTTCAATTTTTCACGACAAGATGTCGTTTTAGCTTTTACTAAATTTGACAGGATTTACTTACACAGAAATTGAGTTTTCTATTTGTGGTGAAGAGGGGGGTAAATTTTCAAATGTATGGTACTGGGATTGTCTGATTGGTGGTTAAAATGAAATGATTTAGCCGTTAGGTTTTGTGTAGCGGGAGAATTTGAAAGTCAAATTTCAATAGGTAGGACATAGTTGTATAGTCCACCAAAGTGTTAAGACGTGAAGTTTAATCTCGAAGTCGAACTTATATCGACTTAACTTAACTTAACTTAACTAAACTTAACTTAATCGTAACTTACGACCTAAGATAAAAAAGTATATAAATTTCCTAAATTTAAGCGTTGTCATTTTGTTTTTGTTTAAACCAAAAGGTAAATCGTGCGCTTAAGGCAAAGACACTTACCTATACTTACCATAAAATAACTAAGCAAACTTAAATATTATAATTTCCCAGTAAGTTAATAAAAAAATGGTAGAATTAAATAGTGAGATAAAAATGAACAATCGTTACAGGGAGTACCTATGTTGAAAGTGTATAAAAAGTGAGGAAACTGCCACGATAAGTCATCTTTTGAATTTCCACATGTGCGAATATATATATGGTATTGATTGGTGAGTGATTCCCCCTTTTTTTTTTTATTAATATATATATGAAGTAAATACAAATTTTAAGAAAAAAATGAAAAAATTAATTATCCATTAAAAGGATATTCAGCGCAGAGTTCTTGACGATCACGGACTGACAAAAATATCATAAGCTGTCCTGATCGCCCACCATTTTTTGCCATACACGAGGTGCTCCACGCAAAATATCATTTTTTTTTTTGGTTTTGTGCCCGAACGAGAGGCTCGATTGCCAATAAAACCTTTTTATTGTTAATTTAAATAATATTTAACATAATTAAATTTAAAAGATTATGAGATAGAATATATTCATATATACCATCGTGGATGAATACCATCGCCGTCATAGCACAATTATCTATTTTTTAATATATGTATATAATATATGTATATATATCAGCTATTAGTATATACGTACTTTATAATTATATTGTTCCAATTATTGCTGTTGATAACCACTGCAGGGTTCCCGTGATAAAATTTGGTATAAATTATATTTTTGTTTGTATATGGTGCAATATAAGTAGTGTTTTTCTTATTGTTAAAATCTATAAAGTTTTGGATATTCTCTTTTTATTTATAGTTAAATTAGGTAAATTTTGATTCATTTTTGTTTTTAATGTCTATGGTGGATTGATCTCATTTCCGTTGATCACCTTTTGTTGAACTCCAATAGTGCTTATGCCTAGACGACAACTACTGTCATTGAGCTCAAGGTAGGTAGGAAATCTGGTAGTGCAAGTAGTTTTAATATTTACCTGTATACGAAATTTGTTGGTTATCGTGTTCTTTCGGAAACTAGGTGAATTCACTGTAGCCACCCGAATAAAGATTTTTAAAATTTCCATTATTTATAAATCTTTCAAATAAACAATTAATCTAATAGTTTTCTTTGGTAATATCGTTTTGTCAGTGCCTAATCTTCCTAAATTCCATTTCAAGTTAATGTTTATTATGTTAAATTTATTTACAATTATTTTTCTAAATTATTATTCCTTAACCAAAATACCCTTATTTAAATAAAAGATATATTTGTGAATTGCGCCATATTGGTCGAAATTTTGTGTTTTTGTCAAGCGCTTGCTTGTTAGAGATTTATTTTCAGGGGATGCTGAAGGCGACAAGATAGAACGGTGGAATTGAACTGAGCAGATCAATGGTAAGCGAAATAAGGGGAAGTCAAAAATTGGTCAATGGCTTCCAAGGTAGGGTGAGTATGACCGAGGCTGAGAACAGCACAGCCCCCTTTAAATGGTAACGTCCGTCCGCGTCTCTTCAAGATTTTATTCGAATATTATTCACGAATATCTTTCGGCATGATCTGTGTTTAATGTAATAGGTGAGATTGAGTTGAGTGAGTAAGAACCCACCCAATTCCGGCGAGCTCTAGCCGAGCCCCGACAAGCATGCCACACTCACAACACTCAATTAGCAATATTCCAATTTGTAAAACCTTCTCAACCCCATTACAAATGGCGCCCACAACGTTGGTCTTTGGTTTTATTTACCTTATCCAAATTTCATTTATCTCCCAATTATTTTTGTCATCACCATCGGCAACTCGTATGTCATGATTTAGGAAAGTTTTTAACATACCTTCTCATTTGCGACGAGATAACAAGATGGTGATGGCGACTATAATTAACCCGTGTTTTTTCCTGTCTATACCCACTCCTTATATGTTATACATTTTTACTTTTCTATCTTTCTTTTTTTTCCAATTTTCACTTACTGTCTCGTTTTCCTACAAAGAATTGTGGCCAGTTAGCTGATACAATATCACAACTGTTGCACAATTTCCTCTTTTCATCTTTTCTTTATCTTTTATGTGTTGCTTATCTGATTTCATGTCTCCTAGCAAAAGGCTCAGGCTTGTCTAGAATCGCGGAAGTATCAGACAGCAACGAGTTTTGTCCTTGGGTAAAATTATATGTACCTATTTACCATTTAGAGGGAAAAATCCAAACATTTGTCCGTCTGAAAGTCTACCAAAATTCAAATTTCTTCTACCTATTTCAGCTCACTTCATACATCCACAAAAACTAGTTCGCCGTTAAGTTGCCTGAAGCATCCCCGCAATATTATATGTACAAATCCTCACATTAAATAAAACAGAAATTATACATTATTATTGTTATTATTGTACTATTCGTACTAGAACGTCAGTTTAATAGGCTTGACCATTCTTTTTTCGTCAATTTCATTGCATTTTGAAGAACAACAACAGCACAAAGGTGCTACCACCAATTGTTTGGCTTCGCGCTTTGCCACTTTTGCACTCATCAGTCTCCTTTTTAGTGGGCCTGAGCTTTAATCCAATTTTATTTGAAAAACTTTGTATGCACACCATAGGATTCGAACCCACGCATATCAGAATTGCTCAGTCTTAGCACTCGTGTGCACTACGCACTGCACCGCTTTAGACCACTGACGTCACAGGTCAAGATGTGTTATTTGTTTATCAAATGCATTTGGAGCA
Source organism: Melangyna quadrimaculata (assembly GCA_949320155.1). Classification (NCBI taxonomy): domain Eukaryota; kingdom Metazoa; phylum Arthropoda; class Insecta; order Diptera; family Syrphidae; genus Melangyna; species Melangyna quadrimaculata. Next base: position 112,805,967 of record OX439484.1, read on the forward strand.
TCAGCATTTTTATAAGCGCCTTTAAGTATGCTGTCTTGATCCGCCTCCATTTTTCTCCATACCTTATTTCGATAGACTACAATTCGCAGTACGTATCAAAGGGGGAGAGGTTGGAAGATCGGTAACGAACCAGACTATTAAGTTATTGTTGTTATTATTGTATTATTCGTACTAGAATGTCAGCTTATAAGGCTTGACCATTCTTTATTCCGTCAATTTCATTGAATTTTTGAACAACAACAACAACTAAACAGAAATTATAACCTTTTTTTATGAAAACTTCAAGTTTATTAGTAACAAAATTCTATCTTAACCAACCAATTTCATATATATGTGTGTCAATATAAGGAATACCCACAATATTCATATTATACATACATACCTACTATATTTATTATAAATTTCAAAAAATTTGTGATTTTTGGTACAAACATACAAATATTTAAAACTTTAAAACACTTATAGTTTTTTCTGTCAAAAACTTACAAATATTTTTTTGTTTTTTTTTTTTTTAATTGTTGGTAAATTTTTTTTGATTATCTACGAATACCTTAATCATTAACTTTTTTCATATATATAATATATCCTTATATACAATCTTTAAAATACTTATCACAAGCTATATTTTCTTAAATTTATTAAATTTTCAATTACTTAAAATCAATTCAAATTTTAAAAATAAAATAAAATACACAGCTACGAAAATGGTCATAGAAAGGGACGAAAATAGTAAAGTTAATAAAACAGGTGCTGTAAAAAAAGAGGTGCTAGATCGTCTAACCGATTAAATCCTAGCGAGCAAGATCGCTTGCTTTACAGCATAAGCCCGTTAATTAGCCAGTCTCAACAATTTCAATTTCAATTCTGACCATACGTAATCAAGATATTCCTGAAAATAGGAACATTACAGAAAGAAACTTAAATCATACCGAATCTTTACCTAGTGACATCAAAACTTACGTCAACTTAGCAATTGTCAATGCGTTTTATCATACGCCGAACCCATGAAATCTGACATTTCTGAAAGTCTTAAGGCAATAATGAAAGATAATTTCATTGAGTTCTTGGGCGAAATCAATTTGGCAACTCGGCCTTTAATACGGCAAGAAGAACCTGTTTCCAAACCATCTGTGAACGCGACTTCTGTCCGAAAACCCTTGCCTCAAAGGCCTCCAAAACAACAACAACCGCAAAGACAATTGACATAACACCAACTACCTGACCAACAACATCAACAACAACAACAACAACAACAACAACAACAACAACGACAACAACAACAACAACAACAACAACAACAACAACAACAACAACAACAACAACAACAACAACAACAACAACAACAACAACAACAACAACAACAACAACAACAACAACAACAACAACAACAACAACAACAACAACAACAACAACAACAACAACAACAACAACAACAACAACAAGTATTCGAACCCACGCATGTCAGATTTGCTCAGTCTTAGCAGCCGTGTGCACTACGCACTCCACCGCTTTAGACCACTGACGTCACAGGTCGAGATGTGTTATTTGTTTATCAAATGCATTTGGAGCATCAGCATTTTTATAAGTGCCTTTAAGTATGCTGTCTTGTTCCGCCTCCATTTTCTCCATACCTTATTTCGATAGACTACAATTCGCAGTACGTATCAAAGGGGGAGAGTTTGGAAGATCGGTAACGAACCAGACTATTAAGTTATTATTGTTATTATTGTGCTATTCGTGACAGAATTACAGCTTATTAGGCTTGACCATTCTTTATTCCGTCAATTTTATTGAATTTTTGAACAACAACAACAACTAAACAGAAATTATAACCTTTTTTATGCAAACTTCAAGTTTATTACTAACAAAATTCTATCTTAACCAATCAATTTCATATATATGTGTGTCAATATAAGGAATACCGACAATATCCATATTATACATACATACCTACTATATTTATTATAAATTTCAAAAAATTTGTGATTTTTGGTACAAACATACAAATATTAAAAACTTTAAAACACTTATAGTTTTTTTTTTTTGTCAAGAACATACAAATATTTTTTTGTTTTTTTTTTTTTTAATTGTTGGTAAATTTTTTTTGATTATCTACAAATACCTTAATCAATAACTTTTTTCATATATATAATATATCCTTATATACAATCTTTAAGATACTTATCACAAGCTATATTTTCTTAAATTTATTAAATTTTCAATTACTAAAAATCAATTCAAATTTTAAAAATAAAATAAAATACACAGCTACGAAAATGGTCATAGAAAGGCACGAAAATAGTAAAGTTAATAAAACAGGTGCTGTAAAAAAAAGAGGTGCTAGATCGTCTAACCGATTAAATCCTAGCGAGCAAGATCGCTTGCTTTACAGCTTAAGCCCGTTAATTAGCCAGTCTCCACTTCAACCGAACGTTTGAAACCGAACTTATTAAATCGAATTTAAACAACCCGGTTTCACAACCCGACCGCCAATCAAGTTTATCCCGGCCTGCAGAAGAGGGTTTACCCCAAAATCCTGTTCAAGGAGCGGCATCCGTGTCCTCGTGTTCAACACACACCCGTTCAAGTCATAAGCCAAGAGCAACTCCCATTATTTAATATTTCAACAGATGGTGAACGTTCAAATTATTCAACCGAATCTATAAATGCTCCTAGGTTTAGTAACCTTACCAATTAAGGTGCAGCTTCAAACGACCTTAATAACAGTATTCTGACCATACGTAATCAAGAAATTCCTGAAAATAGGAACATTACAGAAAGAAGCTTAAATCATACCGATCTGTACCTAGTGACATCAAAACTTACGTCAACTTAGCAATTGTCAATGCGTTTTATCATACGCCGAACCCATGAAATCTGACATTTCTGAAAGTCTTAAGGCAATAATGAAAGATAATTTCATTGAGTTCTTGGGAGGAATCAATTTGGCAACTCGGCCTTTAATACGGCAAGAAGAACCTGTTTCCAAACCATCTGTGAACGCGACTTCTGTCCGAAAACCCTTGCCTCAAAGGCCTCCAAAACAACAACAACCGCAAAGACAATTGACACAACATCAACTACCTGACCAACACAACAACAACAACAACAACAACAACAACAACAACAACAACAACAACAACAACAACAACAACAACAACAAGGATTCGAACCCACGCATGTCAGATTTGCTCAGTCTTAGCAGCCGTGTGCACTACGCACTCCACCGCTTTAGACCACTGACGTCACAGGTCGAGATGTGTTATTTGTTTATCAAATGCATTTGGAGCATCAGCATTTTTATAAGTGCCTTTAAGTATGCTGTCTTGTTCCGCCTCCATTTTTCTCCATACCTTATTTCGATAGACTACAATTCGCAGTACGTATCAAAGGGGGGAGAGTTTGGAAGATCGGTAACGAACCAGACTATTAAGTTATTAATGTTATTATTGTACTATTCGTACCAGAATTTCAGCTTATTAGGCTTGACCATTCTTTATTCCGTCAATTTTATTGAATTTTTGAACAACAACAACAACTAAACAGAAATTATAACCTATTCTTATGCAAACTTCAAGTTTATTACTAACAAAATTCTATCTTAACCAATCAATTCCATATATATGTGTGTCAATATAAGGAATACCGACAATATCCATAATATACATACATACCTACTATATTTATTATAAATTTCAAAAAATTTGTGATTTTTGGTACAAACATACAAATATTAAAAACTTTAAAACACTTATAGTTTTTTTTTTTTTGTCAAAAACATACAAATTTTTTTTTGTTTTTTTTTTTTTAATTGTTGGTAAATTTTTTTTGATTATCTACAAAAACCTTAATCATTAACTTTTTTCATATATATAATATATCCTTATATACAATCTTTAAAATACTTATCACAAGCTATGTTTTCTTAAATTTATTAAATTTTCAATTACTAAAAATCAATTCAAATTTTAAAAATAAAATAAAATAAAATACACAGCTACGAAAATGGTCATAGAAAGGCACGAAAATAGTAAAGTTAATAAAACAGGTGCTGTAAAAAAAAGAGGTGCTAGATCGTCTAACCGATTAAATCCTTGCGAGCAAGATCGCTTGCTTTACAGCTTAAGCCCGTTTATTAGCCAGTCTCCACTTCAACCGAACGTTTGAAACCGAACTTATTAAATCGAATTTAAACAACCCGGTTTCACAACCCGTCCGCCAATCAAGTTTATCCCGGCCTGCAGAAGAGGGTTTACCCCCAAAATCCTGTTCAAGGAGCGGCATCTTTGTTCAGTCAAGGAAAACCAAATTCACCAACAATTAATAATATGAATTTCAACAACCAACCGTGTCCCCGTTCAAGTCATAAGCCAAGAGCAACTCGCATTGTTTAATATTTCAACAGATGGTGAACCTTCAAATTATTCAACCGAATCTATAAATGCTCCTACGTTTAGTAACCTTACCAATTAAGGTGCAGCTCCAAACGACCTTAATAACAGTATTCTGACCATACGTAATCAAGAAATTCCTGAAAATAGGAACATTACAGAAAGAAACTTAAATCATACCGAATGTGTACCTAGTGACATCAAAACTTACGTCAACTTAGCAATTGTCAATGCGTTTTTATTATACGCCGAACCCATGAAATCTGACATTTCTGAAAGTCTTAAGGCAATAATGAAAGATAATTTCATTGAGTTCTAGGGCGAAATCAATTCGGCAACTCGGCCTTTAATACGGCAAGAAGAACCTGTTTCCAACCATCTGTGAACGCGACTTCTGTCCGAAAACCCTTGCCTCAAAGGCCTCAAAAACAACAACAACCGCAAAGACAATTGACACAACATCAACTACCTGACCAACAACATCAACAACAACAACAACAACAACAACAACAACAACAACAACAACAACAACAACAACAACAACAACAACAACAACAACAACAACAACAAGGATTCAAACCCACGCATGTCAGATTTGCTCAGTCTTAGCAGCCGTGTGCACTACGCACTCCACCGCTTTAGACCACTGACGTCACAGGTCGAGATGTGTTATTTGTTTATCAAATGCATTTGGAGCATCAGCATTTTTATAAGTGCCTTTAAGTATGCTGTCTTGTTCCGCCTCCATTTTCACCATACCTTATTTCGATAGACTACAATTCGCAGTACGTATCAAAGGGGGAGAGTTTGGAAGATCGGTAACGAACCAGACTATTAAGTTATTATTGTTATTATTGTGCTATTCGTACCAGAATTACAGCTTATTAGGCTTGACCATTCTTTATTCCGTCAATTTTATTGAATTTTTGAACAACAACAACAACTAAACAGAAATTATAACCTTTTTTATGCAAACTTCAAGTTTATTACTAACAAAATTCTATCTTAACCAATCAATTTCATATATATGTGTGTCAATATAAGGAATACCGACAATATCCATATTATAACTACATACACACCTACTATATTTATTATAAATTTCAAAAAATTTGTGATTTTTGGTACAAACATACAAATATTAAAAACTTTAAAACACTTATAGTTTTTTTTTTTTGTCAAGAACATACAAATATTTTTTTGTTTTTTTTTTTTTTAATTGTTGGTAAATTTTTTTTGATTATCTACAAATACCTTAATCAATAACTTTTTTCATATATATAATATATCCTTATATACAATCTTTAAGATACTTATCACAAGCTATATTTTCTTAAATTTATTAAATTTTCAATTACTAAAAATCAATTCAAATTTTAAAAATAAAATAAAATACACAGCTACGAAAATGGTCATAGAAAGGCACGAAAATAGTAAAGTTAATAAAACAGGTGCTGTAAAAAAAAGAGGTGCTAGATCGTCTAACCGATTAAATCCTAGCGAGCAAGATCGCTTGCTTTACAGCTAAAGCCCGTTAATAAGCCAGTCTCCACTTCAACCGAACGTTTGAAACCGAACTTATTAAATCGAATTTAAACAACCCGGTTTCACAACCCGACCGCCAATCAAGTTTATCCCGGCCTACAGAAGAGGGTTTACCCCCAAAATCCTGTTCAAGGAGCGGCATCTTTGTTCAGTCAAGGAAAACCAAATTCACCAACAATTAATAATATGAATTTCAACAACCAACCGTGTCCTCGTGTTCAACACACACCCGTTCAAGTCATAAGCCAAGAGCAACTCGCATTGTTTAATATTTCAACAGATGGTGAACGTTCAAATTATTCAACCGAATCTATAAATGCTCCTACGTTTAGTAACCTTACCAATTAAGGTGCAGCTTCAAACGACCTTAATAACAGTATTCTGACCATACGTAATCAAAAAATTCCTGAAAATAGGAACATTACAGAAGGAAACTTAAATCATACCGAATCTGTACCTAGTGACATCAAAACTTACGTCAACTTAGCAATTGTCAATGCGTTTTTATCATACCCCGAACCCATGAAATCTGACATTTCTGAAAGTCTTAAGGCAATAATAAAAGATAGTTTCATTGAGTTCTTGGGCGAAATCAATTCGGCAACTCGGCCTTTAATACGGCAAGAAGAACCTGTTTCCAAACCATCTGAACCATCTGTGAACGCGACTTCTGTCCGAAAACCCTTGCCTCAAAGGCCTCCAAAACAACAACAACCGCAAAGACAATTGACACAACATCAACTACCTGACCAACAACATCAACAACAACAACAACAACAACAACAACAACAACAACAACAACAACAACAACAACAACAACAACAACAACAACAACAACAACAACAACAACAACAACAACAACAACAACAACAACAACAACAACAACAACAACAACAACAACAACAACAACAACAACAACAACAACAACAACAACAACAACAACAACAACAACAACAACAACAACAACAACAACAACAACAACAACAACAACAACAACAACAACAACAACAACAACAACAAGGATTCGAACCCACGCATGTCAGATTTGCTCAGTCTTAGCAGCCGTGTGCACTACGCACTCCACCGCTTTAGACCACTGACGTCACAGGTCGAGATGTGTTATTTGTTTATCAAATGCATTTGGAGCATCAGCATTTTTATAAGTGCCTTTAAGTATGCTGTCTTGTTCCGCCTCCATTTTCTCCATACCTTATTTCGATAGACTACAATTCGTAGTACGTATCAAAGGGGGAGAGTTTGGAAGATCGGTAACGAACCAGACTATTAAGTTATTATTGTTATTATTGTACTATTCGTACCAGAATTTCAGCTTATTAGGCTTGACCATTCTTTATTCCGTCAATTTTATTGAATTTTTAAACAACAACAACAACAACTAATCAGAAATTATAACCTTTTTTTATGCAAACTTCAAGTTTATTACTAACAAAATTCTTTCTTAACCAATCAATTTCATATATATGTGTGTCAATATAAGGAATACCGACAATATCCATATTATACATACATACCTACTATATTTATTATAAATTTCAAAAAATTTGTGATTTTTGGTACAAACATACAAATATTTAAAACTTTAAAACACTTTTAGTTTTTTTTTTTTGTCAAGAACATACAAATATTTTTTTTTTTTAATTGTTGGTAAATTTTTTTTGATTATCTACAAATACCTTAATCAATAACTTTTTTCATATATATAATATATCCTTATATACAATCTTTAAGATACTTATCACAAGCTATATTTTCTTAAATTTATTAAATTTTCAATTACTAAAAATCAATTCAAATTTTAAAAATAAAATAAAATACACAGCTACGAAAATGGTCATAGAAAGGCACGAAAATAGTAAAGTTAATAAAACAGGTGCTGTAAAAAAAAGAGGTGCTAGATCGTCTAACCGATTAAATCCTAGCGAGCAAGATCGCTTGCTTTACAGCTAAAGCCCGTTAATAAGCCAGTCTCCACTTCAACCGAACGTTTGAAACCGAACTTATTAAATCGAATTTAAACAACCCGGTTTCACAACCCGACCGCCAATCAAGTTTATCCCGGCCTACAGAAGAGGGTTTACCCCCAAAATCCTGTTCAAGGAGCGGCATCTTTGTTCAGTCAAGGAAAACCAAATTCACCAACAATTAATAATATGAATTTCAACAACCAACCGTGTCCTCGTGTTCAACACACACCCGTTCAAGTCATAAGCCAAGAGCAACTCGCATTGTTTAATATTTCAACAGATGGTGAACGTTCAAATTATTCAACCGAATCTATAAATGCTCCTACGTTTAGTAACCTTACCAATTAAGGTGCAGCTTCAAACGACCTTAATAACAGTATTCTGACCATACGTAATCAAAAAATTCCTGAAAATAGGAACATTACAGAAGGAAACTTAAATCATACCGAATCTGTACCTAGTGACATCAAAACTTACGTCAACTTAGCAATTGTCAATGCGTTTTTATCATACCCCGAACCCATGAAATCTGACATTTCTGAAAGTCTTAAGGCAATAATAAAAGATAGTTTCATTGAGTTCTTGGGCGAAATCAATTCGGCAACTCGGCCTTTAATACGGCAAGAAGAACCTGTTTCCAAACCATCTGAACCATCTGTGAACGCGACTTCTGTCCGAAAACCCTTGCCTCAAAGGCCTCCAAAACAACAACAACCGCAAAGACAATTGACACAACATCAACTACCTGACCAACAACATCAACAACAACAACAACAACAACAACAACAACAACAACAACAACAACAACAACAACAACAACAACAACAACAACAACAACAACAACAACAACAACAACAACAACAACAACAACAACAACAACAACAACAACAACAACAACAACAACAACAACAACAACAACAACAACAACAACAACAACAACAACAACAACAACAACAACAACAACAACAACAACAACAACAACAACAACAACAACAACAACAACAACAACAACAACAAGGATTCGAACCCACGCATGTCAGATTTGCTCAGTCTTAGCAGCCGTGTGCACTACGCACTCCACCGCTTTAGACCACTGACGTCACAGGTCGAGATGTGTTATTTGTTTATCAAATGCATTTGGAGCATCAGCATTTTTATAAGTGCCTTTAAGTATGCTGTCTTGTTCCGCCTCCATTTTCTCCATACCTTATTTCGATAGACTACAATTCGTAGTACGTATCAAAGGGGAGAGTTTGGAAGATCGGTAACGAACCAGACTATTAAGTTATTATTGTTATTATTGTACTATTCGTACCAGAATTTCAGCTTATTAGGCTTGACCATTCTTTATTCCGTCAATTTTATTGAATTTTTAAACAACAACAACAACAACTAATCAGAAATTATAACCTTTTTTTATGCAAACTTCAAGTTTATTACTAACAAAATTCTTTCTTAACCAATCAATTTCATATATATGTGTGTCAATATAAGGAATACCGACAATATCCATATTATACATACATACCTACTATATTTATTATAAATTTCAAAAAATTTGTGATTTTTGGTACAAACATACAAATATTTAAAACTTTAAAACACTTTTAGTTTTTTTTTTTTGTCAAGAACATACAAATATTTTTTTTTTTTAATTGTTGGTAAATTTTTTTTGATTATCTACAAATACCTTAATCATTAACTTTTTTCATATATATAATATATCCTTATATACAATCTTTAAGATACTTATCACAAGCTATATTTTCTTAAATTTATTAAATTTTCAATTACTTAAAATCAATTCTAATTTTAAAAATAAAATAAAATACACAGCTACGAAAATGGTCATAGAAAGGGACGAAAATAGTAAAGTTAATAAAACAGGTGCTGTAAAAAAAAGAGGTGCTAGATCGTCTAACCGATTAAATCCTAGCGAGCAAGATCGCTTGCTTTACAGCTAAAGCCCGTTAATAAGCCAGTCTCCACTTCAACCGAACGTTTGAAACCGAACTTATTAAATCGAATTTAAACAACCCGGTTTCACAACCCGACCGCCAATCAAGTTTATCCTTGCCTGCAGAAGAAGGTTTACCCCAAAATCCTGTTCAAGGAGCGGCATCTTTGTTCAGTCAAGGAAAACCAAATTCACCAACAATTAATAATATGAATTTCAACAACCAACCGTGTCCTCGTGTTCAACACACACCCGTTCAAGTCATAAGCCAAGAGCAACTCCCATTATTTAATATTTCAACAGATGGTGAACGTTCAAATTATTCAACCGAATCTATAAATGCTCCTACGTTTAGTAACCTTACCAATTAAGGTGCAGCTTCAAACGACCTTAATAACACTATTCTGACCATACGTAATCAAGAAATTCCTGAAAATAGGAACATTACAGAAAGAAACTTAAATCATACCGAATCTGTACCTAGTGACATCAAAACTTACGTCAACTTAGCAATTGTCAATACGTTTTATCATACACCGAACCCATGAAATCTGACATTTCTGAAAGTCTTAAGGCAATAATGAAAGATAATTTCATTGAGTTCTTGGGCGAAATCAATTTGGCAACTCGGCCTTTAATACGGCAAGAAGAACCTGTTTCCAAACCATCTGTGAACGCGACTTCTGTCCGAAAACCCTTGCCTCAAAGGCCTCCAAAACAACAACAACCGCAAAGGCAATTGACACAACATCAACTACCTGACCAACAACATCAACAACAACAACAACAACAACAAGGATTCGAACCCACGCATGTCAGATTTGCTCAGTCTTAGCAGCCGTGTGCACTTCGCACTCCACCGCTTTAGATCACTGACGTCACAGGTCGAGATGTGTTATTTGTTTATCAAATGCATTTGGAGCATCAGCATTTTTATAAGTGCCTTTAAGTATGCTGTCTTGTTCCGCCTCCATTTTCTCCATACCTTATTTCGATAGACTACAATTCGCAGTACGTATCAAAGGGGGAGAGTTTGGAAGATCGGTAACGAACCAGACTATTAAGTTATTTTTGTTATTATTGTACTATTCGTACCAGAATTTCAGCTTATTAGGCTTGACCATTCTTTATTCCGTCAATTTTATTGAATTTTTGAACAACAACAACAACTAAACAGAAATTATAACCTATTTTTATGCAAACTTCAAGTTTATTACTTACAAAATTCTATCTTAACCAATCAATTCCATATATATGTGTGTCAATATAAGGAATACCGACAATATCCATATTATACATACGGGTTGGCTACGTTTTACCACAAAACGGTTGACCGCGTAACGTTTTCTCGCACACGTTTTCTCGCCAAACGTTTGACCGTACGTCAGTTTCCCGCGTAACGATATTTCTTCTCACGTTTGCTCGGGTAACGTTATCTCGCCAATTCCTACTTTTCTTTATAAAAAACGACAGCACTGTATTGAATTATCAATTTTCATATGGACAGCCAATCAAAATCACGGACTTTGTGATTACAGCCAATCAAAATCCCTTTTGCATTTTTCGAAGACAGCACTGTATTGAGAATGTCAATACTTTTATCAAAGGTCACTCGATTGAGTGAGAATCGACGAGAACGAACATAAAATTCAAATAAATGTAGCCAGTCACAACCAATTGAAAATTCGCCGTCCAACGAAGGGTATATAAACAAGAGTAATTTCGGAAATTAATCAGTTCTTCTTAGGACTCAGTGGAGATAGCACCTCTTAAAGGGATATTATTTTTGATTTTCTTGCGTGTTGTATCTTGTGTGGTGTGACCTGTGAGGTTGTTTGGGTTGCTGGTGCTGGTTAGATGTTAGAGAATGTTTGGCCTAGGTTTAAGGTGTTTATTTGGTGTTTAGGAGGGTGATTGTTTTCGGGTGGAAGGGTAGGTAGTGTGTGCTAGGGTGAGAAGTTTGGTTCGTTGGTGGAAATCAACTAGAAGGAACAAAACTTTACCTCTAGTAATTGGACGAGAAGTTTAAAGATAAAAGTCGGTTTTTCATATCATGCGATACATCGATTGAAAGGTGGCAGTCCCTAGATCACGAATATGCAATTTTTAGTTTTGTATGATGCTTAGTTTAGCCGCAAATCAAGTTTGAATGTGCAAACTTTGGGGGGTCTACGATGCTTCTATGGCTCGCAAATCGAGTTTAAAGATAAAAATCGGTTTTTCATATCATGCGATACATCGATTGAAAGGTGGCAGTCTCTAGATCACGAATATGCAATTAAGGTGCAGCTTCAAACGACCTTAATAACAGTATTCTGACCATACGTAATCAAGAAATTCCTGAAAATAGGAACATTACAGAAAGAAACTTAAATCATACCGAATCTGTACCTAGTGACATCAAAACTTACGTCAACTAAGCAATTGTCAATACGTTTTATCATACGCCGAACCCATGAAATCTGACATTTCTGAAAGTCTTAAGGCAATAATGAAAGATAATTTCATTGAGTTCTTGGGCGAAATCAATTTGGCAACTCGGCCTTTAATACGGCAAGAAGAACCTGTTTCCAAACCATCTGTGAACGCGACTTCTGTCCGAAAACCCTTGCCTCAAAGGCCTCCAAAACAACAACAACCGCAAAGGCAATTGACACAACATCAACTACCTGACCAACAACATCAACAACAACAACAAGGATTCGAACCCACGCATGTCAGATTTGCTCAGTCTTAGCAGCCGTGTGCACTTCGCACTCCACCGCTTTAGATCACTGACGTCACAGGTCGAGATGTGTTATTTGTTTATCAAATGCATTTGGAGCATCAGCATTTTTATAAGTGCCTTTAAGTATGCTGTCTTGTTCCGCCTCCATTTTCTCCATACCTTATTTCGATAGACTACAATTCGCAGTACGTATCAAAGGGGGAGAGTTTGGAAGATCGGTAACGAACCAGACTATTAAGTTATTATTGTTATTATTGTACTATTCGTACCAGAATTTCAGCTTATTAGGCTTGACCATTCTTTATTCCGTCAATTTTATTGAATTTTTGAACAACAACAACAACTAAACAGAAATTATAACCTATTTTTATGCAAACTTCAAGTTTATTACTTACAAAATTCTATCTTAACCAATCAATTCCATATATATGTGTGTCAATATAAGGAATACCGACAATATCCATATTATACATACGGGTTGGCTACGTTTTACCACAAAACGGTTGACCGCGTAACGTTTTCTCGCACACGTTTTCTCGCCAAACGTTTGACCGTACGTCAGTTTCCCGCGTAACGATATTTCTTCTCACGTTTGCTCGGGTAACGTTATCTCGCCAATTCCTACTTTTCTTTATAAAAAACGACAGCACTGTATTGAATTATCAATTTTCATATGGACAGCCAATCAAAATCACGGACTTTGTGATTACAGCCAATCAAAATCCCTTTTGCATTTTTCGAAGACAGCACTGTATTGAGAATGTCAATACTTTTATCAAAGGTCACTCGATTGAGTGAGAATCGACGAGAACGAACATAAAATTCAAATAAATGTAGCCAGTCACAACCAATTGAAAATTCGCCGTCCAACGAAGGGTATATAAACAAGAGTAATTTCGGAAATTAATCAGTTCTTATTAGGACTCAGTGGAGATAGCACCTCTTAAAGGGATATTATTTTTGATTTTCTTGCGTGTTGTATCTTGTGTGGTGTGACCTGTGAGGTTGTTTGGGTTGCTGGTGCTGGTTAGATGTTAGAGAATGTTTGGCCTAGGTTTAAGGTGTTTATTTGGTGTTTAGGAGGGTGATTGTTTTCGGGTGGAAGGGTAGGTAGTGTGTGCTAGGGTGAGAAGTTTGGTTCGTTGGTGGAAATCAACTAGAAGGAACAAAACTTTACCTCTAGTAATTGGACGAGAAGTTTAAAGATAAAAGTCGGTTTTTCATATCATGCGATACATCGATTGAAAGGTGGCAGTCCCTAGATCACGAATATGCAATTTTTAGTTTTGTATGATGCTTAGTTTAGCCGCAAATCAAGTTTGAATGTGCAAACTTTGGGGGGTCTACGATGCTTCTATGGCTCGCAAATCGAGTTTAAAGATAAAAGTCGGTTTTTCATATCATGCGATACATCGATTGAAAGGTGGCAGTCCCTAGACCACGAATATGCAATTTTTAGTTTTGTTTGATGCTTAGTTTAGCCGCAAATCAAGTTTGAATGTGCAAACTTTGGGGGGTCTACGATGCTTCTATGGCTCGCAAATCGAGTTTAAAGATAAAAGTCGGTTTTTCATATCATGCGATACATCGATTGAAAGGTGGCAGTCCCTAGACCACGAATATGCAATTTTTAGTTTTGTATGATGCTTAGTTTAGCCGCAAATCAAGTTTGAATGTGCAAACTTTGGGGGTTCTACGATGCTTCTATGTCGTCTGGCACGCGCCTATGTCGTCAGTCGATCTGTTATCAAAGTTTTTTGTAGTAAACAGTACCTTGGGTGGCCCGCTTCGCGGGTTTAAGGATTTTAACCCCCTTTTCGGGTCCTCTGTCCCGCTCACGCGACTCCGTCGCTCCGCTTAGGGTATGCTCAGTCGTCTGGCAGGCGCCTATGTCGTCAGTCGATCTGTTATCAAAGTTTTTTATAGTAAACAGTACCTTGGGTGGCCCGCTTCGCGGGTTTAAGGATTTTAACCCCCTTTTCGGGTCCTTTGTCCCGCTCACGCGACTCCGTCGCTCCGCTTAGGGTATGCTCAGTCGTCTGGCAGGCGCCTATGTCGTCAGTCGATCTGTTATCAATGTTTTTTGTAGTAAACAGTACTTTGGGTGGCCAGCTTCGCGGGTTTAAGGATTTTAACCCCATTTTCAGGTCCTCTGTCCCGCTCACGCGACTCCGTCGCTCCGCTTAGCGTATGCTCAGTCGTCTGGCAGGCGCCTATGTCGTCAGTCGATCTGTTATCAAAGTTTTTTTGTAGTAAACAGTACTTTAGGTGGCCCGCTTCGCGGGTTTAAGGATTTTAACCCCCTTTTCGGGTCCACTGTCCCTCTCTCCGTCGCTCCGCTTAGGGTATGCTCAGTCGCCAGGCAGGTGGTATTTTCATTAAAAAAAAATAAATTTTCGGTTAAAATAAGTTGTTTTTTTTTTTATTTGTAAGAAAGCTGATTTTTTTTTATAAAAATGTTAATTTGTCTTGCAAAAATGTTATTTTTTTTTGTTAAAATTATAATTTTTGTTTGAAAAAAAGTTAATTTTTTGTTTGTAAAAAAAATTATTTTTTTTGTAAAAATAACAAATAAGTATTTTTTCTTCCAAAAAAATTTTTTTTGTTAAAATGTTATTTTTTTTTTTGAAAAAAAGTTAATTTTTTTTTTGTAAAAGAGTTAATTTTATTTTGCAAAAAAGGTAATTATTTTTTTGTAGAAACTCTTTTTTTTACCTAACAAAATTAAACCACAATTTTAGTGATATCTGTTATTAGGTCCTGCCACGACCGAGTTCTAAGAAGAACTGAATTAAATTCCGGAATTTAACTTGCTTAAATACTTTTCATTGGACGAGAAATTTTATTCGTTCCTGTGAAAAAATTCGTCGTCCAATGAATTTACTTAAACAAATGAAAAATGAAATTCAATGCCCCATACCATTGACAACCGGGCATGAACACCCTGAGGACGATAAAGTCAACCGACTTTTAATTTTAAATTTTGACATGTAATTTATATATTTATCTATAAATCCTTAAAATTAAGTCATTGTATTAGGTTAGGCCCCCTCTGTGCCAACAAATTTAAATTTAATCATTGTATCTTATTATTATTATTAGTTATAAGCCAAATTGTATATATAAATGTTCAATAAAACAAAATTGAATTGAATTCAATGCCCCAGACTGTGGCCTGTTGTACGTTTTCAGTTCTTTTAAGAACTAAAAAAAATCTTAAAGAGATTTAACTTGCTGTTATTATTATTTTCATTAATTTTATTAAAAAAAAAAAACTTACAAAATACCCAACAAAAAAAAAAATTTTTTTTCTAGTACCAAATAGTACTTTTTCCATAGTACTAAAAGTACTGTCAATCTCGCCAAATTTTTGGCGAGATTAGTTGGCGAGATATCGTGCCGCGAGATTACGTTCGGCGGGTTAGAGGCAAAAAATGATCCTAAAAATTTGGCGAGATAACGTTACCCGGTCAACTGATCTGCGGCCAATCGTAACGTTCCCATACATACATACCTACTATATTTATTATAAATTTCAAAAAATTTGTGATTTTTGGTACAAACATACAAATATTTAAAACTTTAAAACACTTATAGTTTTTTTTTTGTCAAAAACATACAAATATTTTTTTGTTTTTTTTTTTTAATTGGTGGTAAATTTTTTTTGATTATCTACAAATACCTTAATCATTAACTTTTTTCATATATATAATATATCCTTATATACAATCTTTAAAATACTTATCACAAGCTATATTTTCTTAAATTTATTAAATTTTCAATTACTAAAAATCAATTCAAATTTTAAAAATAAAATAAAATACACAGCTACGAAAATGGTCATAGAAAGGCACGAAAATAGTAAAGTTAATAAAACAGGTGCTGTAAAAAAAAGAGGTGCTAGATCGTCTAACCGATTAAATCCTAGCGAGCAAGATCGCTTGCTTTACAGCTAAAGCCCGTTAATAAGCCAGTCTCCACTTCAACCGAACGTTTGAAACCGAACTTATTAAATCGAATTTAAACAACCCGGTTTAACAACCCGAGCGCCAATCAAGTTTATCCCGGCCTACAGAAGAGGGTTTACCCCCAAAATCCTGTTCAAGGAGCGGCATCTTTGTTCAGTCAAGGAAAACCAAATTCACCAACAATTAATAATATGAATTTCAACAACCAACCGTGTCCTCGTGTTCAACACACACCCGTTCAAGTCATAAGCCAAGAGCAACTCGCATTGTTTAATATTTCAACAGATGGTGAACGTTCAAATTATTCAACCGAATCTATAAATGCTCCTACGTTTAGTAACCTTACCAATTAAGGTGCAGCTTCAAACGACCTTAATAACAGTATTCTGACCATACGTAATAAAAAAATTCCTGAAAATAGGAACATTACAGAAAGAAACTTAAATCATACCGAATCTGTACCTAGTGATATCAAAACTTACGTCAACTTAGCAATTGTCAATGCGTTTTTATCATACGCCGAACCCATGAAATCTGACATTTCTGAAAGTCTTAAGGCAATAATGAAAGATAGTTTCATTGAGTTCTTGGGCGAAATCAATTCGGCAACTCGGCCTTTAATACGGCAAGAAGAACCTGTTTCCAAACCATCTGTGAACGCGACTTCTGTCCGAAAACCCTTGCCTCAAAGGCCTCCAAAACAACAACAACCGCAAAGACAATTGACACAACTTCAACTACCTGACCAACAACATCAACAACAACAACAACAAAAACAACAACAACAACAACAACAACGATATCAACTGCAATTATCTAACCAACCGCGACTGTCACAACAACAACACCATCTACAGTATCCTTACCAACTCCAACAACAACCACAGCCGTCATTCCATTCCTCCCTTAAAAATCTTCAATCCATACAATCCCTTCCATTACTTCAATCCTCAAATAGTTTCAAACCAATTCAAAACCATACAGACCCTAATATTCCTAATACACAACAACAATTTCAACTTCCGCATAAGCCGCCTGATTTAGGATATTCAGATGGTTATCATCCCAATCTTTCGAATCCATACCACGATTGGAATCCAATTGTAGGTAGAAGTTACCGTGATATAATAAAATTAGACCGTATCGGTCCAAAATTCGCTGGTAAACCGGAGAATGTAACCGTCGAAAATTTTATTCTCCGTTTGGAAACTCTCCAAGACCAAAACGATTGGCCATGGCCGGAGATTTTAAAACAATTCCATCTCATGTTGTCAGGAACTGCCGAGGACTGGTATTGGGAGTTCCAAAAATCGAACTACAGACCCGACTGGCCTACGCTGCGTAAGGCATTATTGCTTCACTTCAGAAATTGTAAGTCCGATTTTGAAATAACCCGGGAATTGGCTGACCGAAAGCAAGGTGCTTTTGAGTCTTGCGATAATTTTTTTGCTGCAGTTTCAAAAATTAAATCGCAGTTAAAAACCCCAATTCCCGAGTTTGAACTTATCAAAATGCTTAAAAGAAATTTAAATGACAAAATAGGCAAGTTAGTGTACCCAATGGCGATATTGTCACTAGACCAGTTGCGCTTTGCATGCAAGGAAGCTGAATATGCATTTCCAAGGAAACTTATAACCAAACTAGACATTATAGACAGCCTGCAAAGTTCGTTAATAATGAGATTCAGTTTTATGAAGAAGATACAAATCATTATGAGGACCAAGTTGCCGCAATGCAGTATGTCCACAACAACAGGCCAAAACCAGCAAATAAAGTCCTTAATTGCTGTTATTGTAAAGTTGATGGACATATGTATTGGGAGTGCCCATCTCCCAAACAGAATCTGTTTTGTTTCCGTTGTGGCGAAGGAAACGTAATTATTTCCAATTGCCCCAAGTGCAAACCGGAAAACAGGAAGAAGAGCGCGACTTCAACGGGGGAGTCGCGTTCGACACAATTCCCCGAATCATTAATTCAAAACAAAAATTAGAAAACTCAAAAGATGATGGTAATGGAATTCCATTACAGATTTTGAAAAGAGAAGACGGGCAAAATAAAGAAAAACCAAGTATAATAAAATTTAGTTATAGGAAACCCTTACATATAAGAATTGAAGAGTATAATAAGGCAAGACAAAGAATTTTTACTACCTCTATTAGCAAAAAAATTCTTAAAGCTAGAAGCAGATATAAAAATAGAAAAGAAGTTAGATGTAACTTGTTATCTACTATTATAGATGTCTCTGGCGATCCTAGGCCATACGCCAAAATAAAAATAGGAAATAAGGAAATTCTAGGCTTGCTCGATAGCGGTGCAAACGTGAGCATTCTTGGAAAAGGGTGTAGAAATTTGTTAAATCAACTTAACGTTCAAATTTCACAGTTTTCATCAAACGTAAAAACGGCAGATGGCAAATGTAAGTCAATAATCGGAAAAATTAATATTGATGTACAATATAAAAATAATATTACTTTTTACCTCGTATACCAAATCTGGATCAAGAACTTTATCGCGGCGTCGATTTCTGGAGAGTATTTAACCTTGCACCTGGAATTGTCAGTGAAATTTCATTTACGGATGTAAAAGATACTTCGGATACTCACCAATTGTCTCCAGAGCAGGAATCGAGATTGGACGCAGTCAGGAGAAAGTTCCGGTGCTATACCGAATACGGACTCGGAAAAACGACGCTTGTCGAGCATGTCATCGACACCGGAGAGGCGGTGCCAGTAAAGCAGCGTCATTATCCTGTTTCTCCGGCGATACAAGCCCTGATGTATGCCGAGATAGACCGAATGTTGCCTTGGAGTTATTGAGGAGAGCGAAAGTCCTTGGAGTTCGCCAGTGGTCCTCATACAGAAACCCGGCAAAAATCGTCTCTGCCTGGATTCACGAAAGCTGAACTCCCTCACGAAGAAAAATGCGTATCCTCTCCCAAATCTCGAGGGTATCTTCAGTCGTCTTCGTGATACTATTTTTATAAGTAGTATCGGTCTCAAAGACGCATTTTGGCAAATACCGTTGGAGGAGCCGAGTAGAGAAAAAACTGCTTTTACGATACCGGGACGGCCCTTGTACCATTTTAACGTCATGCCTTTTGGTCTGTGTAATGCGCCCCAAAAGTTATGTCAGTTGATGGGCAGGGTCATTCCCTCAAGGTTAAGGGACCGTGTCTTCGTGTCCCTCGATGATTTACTCGTCATTGCTTCGGATTTCAAGACACATATCGCTCTGTTGGACGAAGTTGCTGCACACTTGAACAAAGCTGGCCTCACCATCAACGTAACGAATTCAAAGTTTTGTTTCAAGGAACTGAAATACTTGGGCTTTATCGTTGGTGGTGAGAATATTAAGACGGATCCCGCTAAAGTCGAGGCGATCGAAAACTTCCCTGTTCCGAAAACTGCAAAACAAGCTCGCAGACTGCTTGGTCTAGCAGGGTGGTACCGTAGGTTTATACGGGAATTTTCTACTCTGACGGCTCCAATCACAGATACTCTAAAAAAGGCTTTTGAAAAGTTAAAGAAGGCTTTGGCAAGTGCCCCAGCGTTAACACATCCAAATTTCAACAAAAGGTTCTACATCCAACGTGATGCATCTGAAACAGGTGTAGGGGCGGTGCTTTTCCAGAAAAACGATGCCGAGGAAGAAACGCCCCTTTCATTCGTTTCCCAAAAATTGAATAAATGCCAAAAAAAAAATTACAGCGTTACTGAAAAAGAATGTCTGGCGGCGGTATTGGCAATCCAGGGATATAGACCGTATGTTGAAGGAATGCTCTTTACGGTCATAACTGACCATTCTAGCCTTAAATGGCTCATGAGTCTTAAAGACTTGAGTGGTAGACTCGCTCGTTGGAGTCTGCAATTACAAGCCTTTTCATTTGACATTGAGCACCGAAAAGGTAGTTTAAATGTTGTCCCTGATGCCTTGTCCCGAGTGTTTATGGAGGTAGATAGTATTGACATCAAAAATATAGCTCCATTAATAGACCTCACTCAGATGAGTTTGATTCTGAAGAATATGTAAGTTTAATCAAGTCAGTTAACGAAAATAACGACCGATTACCCGACTTAAAAATAGATGATACATTTTTGTATAAAAGATCTTTTTCTCCAAAGAATGATGATTTTGCTACTGTTGAGCATACTTGGAGACTATGGGTGCCTTCAGGCCTAACGAACGAAATTATTGTTCGCCCCCATAATCCTCCACAGTTTGCTTACGGAAGTGTTGCTAAGACAATACAAAGAAGCCGCGAATATTTCTCCTGGCCAAATATGACCGTGCAAATACGCGAGTACATATCCAAATGTGACACTTGTATTCAGTGCAAATCGACAAATAAAGTCTTACGTCCTCCTATGTCAAGTACATATTGCGTCGATCGTCCTTTTCAAAAATTGTATGCTGACTTTTTAGGTCCATATCCGCGTTCTAAGTCTGGTAATAGTTATGTCTTTGTTGTCCTCGATCAGTTGTCAAAATGTATCTTTTTGAAATCTTTGAAAAATGCTAATACTTCAAGTATAATTAAATATTTTAAAGAAAATGTTTTCAATATGTTTGGAGTGCTCCAAATACTGCACTCTGATAATGGAAAACAATTTCTATCCAAAGATTTTAAAAACTTTTTACAAACATACGGAATTCGGCATTTCACAACTGCAAACTATTCTCCTCAGTTAAATGCGTCTGAAAGAGTGAATTGTACTCTCTTAGCTGCAATTCGTTCTATTATCAAAGATGACCAACGAGACTGGGATTTTCATCTCGGTGATATAGCTTGTGCACTTAGAAGTGCAGTTCACACTTCAACTGGTGTGTCACCATATTTTGCCTTATTCGGTTTAAATATGACGACCCACGGAAGCTGTTATGAGCTAGCACAAAAACTTCACGCCTTGGAAGATGGTGAAATTACGACACTTTGTCGACACACACGGCTGCAATGCATGCGAAACA
Organism: Melangyna quadrimaculata; assembly: GCA_949320155.1. Lineage (NCBI taxonomy): Eukaryota > Metazoa > Arthropoda > Insecta > Diptera > Syrphidae > Melangyna > Melangyna quadrimaculata. Next base: position 112,827,506 of record OX439484.1, read on the forward strand.
AAATCAAAGACAGCATTGCTAAAGCTAGTGAAAAGAGCGCTCAAAAATATAACACACGTGTTCGAAACGTTCGTTTTCTACCTGGACAGGAGGTATTCAGAAGAAATTTTATCCTTAGCGATAGTTCGAAATACCTAAGTGCCAAATTATGTCCCAAATTTGTTAAATGTCGAATCGTAAAGTCTGTCGGTAAAAACCTATACGATTTGGAAAATTTATCCGGAAAAACCATTGGTTTGTATCATGCTAAAGACATTAAACAATGAAATTAATTTAAATTTATCTGTATTTTTGTTTATTGTGATGGCAACTTCTCATTATTCAAGTATTTTAGGTTTACTTGCCTATTATTTGGCAACTCGTTTTGATCTTAGAATTATTTATTTAACTCTTAGTTCATTATTTCATTTTCTTATAATTATTTCTCTTTATAATACTTATATTATTAAATTTTTTGTTGCTATATTATTTATTTTATGTTTATTTATTGATTACTTATTAAATCAGTGAAGTCCTTCTGACCTGTGATATTTTCGTTGTTTCAAATTTTCATTGAAACAAAGAAATAAATCCAGCACTGTGATATTTTGATTATTTATTTATATTAGATTAAGTTTGCAATATTAGGTTTAGTTATTTATTAAAATTATTCATTTATTAACATAATTATTTATTTATTTAATAAAATTATTTATTTACTTACAAAATTATTTATTTATTTACAAAAATATTTATTTATTTATTTATTCAAATTATTTATTTATCTACTTATTTATTTTTTATATTAGCTTATTTATTTATATATTTACTTATTTATTTATTCAATCTATTTATTTCCTTATTTGCCTATTAATTCTTCTATTTATGTATTTATTTATTTCTGTTTATTTATTTAATTGTTAATTTATTAATCATTATATTTTGTTTATATGTTTATTTATCTACTGTTGAATTATATTAATTTATTTATATTATCAGTTAACCAATCATTTATCTATTTTTTTTGTTAATTAACTTATTTGTTCATAATTTATTTATTTATTTTTCGTTTATTTTACATTTCCTTGTTTATTTGTAAGCATAGTGATTTATTTACTTTGTGCAACCAAGTATTTATTTATTTATTTATATCCATTTGATTATCCAGTATCACTTATTAATTTCATAAATTGTCTTTAGCACGATAAAACAACATAGGTAATACGAAGTCGAAAACAAAAAAAAAATGTTATAATGTAGATCATTTAACTCATTCTTTTCTACCGAATTTTCAAGCATACCTAACTCATGCGTCCTGACTGTCCAACAGTCACTTAAAACAAAAAAAAATAAAACAAAACGACAAAACCGGAAAACGAATTTCGCAAATCATAGCCCGGCTTGTGAGGGTTCTTCCCCACATTGACGAACACTAAATGTACGTACATATATATCTGTACCGGAAGAAAACATATAAATATACAAGAAAATAAATCCCTGACCTATTCCTTCACAGGTCTACAAATTAGCCAGAGAAATCAAAAATAATTGTTGAAATTGAAATATACGGGGTGTCGTTCACAGTGTCTTTCCATTCCACTGTCCTCGCCGTCGAAAAATTCTTCATCGTGTCCAGAGTTTTGTTGTGGACACCTTCTTCTACGGAAGTATAATTATTATAAGAAGAAGAAGTATAATTATTATATACAAATGTTCCATCCGTGCAGGATAGAGTCGTCATCGGCTTCACCATCGATTATATGCTGCATCCAAATTATTTAGTTCTGTGAATACCTACGAGCAAAATAAAAAAAAAGAAAACTTTAGTAGGTAGGTAGTAGGCTGCTTCTGCTGCTGTCGTCACTGAGCAAAAGAAAATTCTTTTTGCTACCTGAAGGAAATGAAATGATAAGATAGATATTTTTTCTTTATTTATTATTAAAGTACTTACCAGGAATCTTCGTGATGAGTTCTTTTGGCTGTTTCTCTTGTCTATTTTGATTTAATTTTATAAAATTATACCGTGGCAATTTCGGAAAAACCCAAACCGGCTGCCATATTTTGTGTATTTGTTTTTGTTTTTGACATTTCCCTCGTTGATAATTGTTCTCCGTCTCGCCTTGATTTATAGAGCTGATCTCGTTTCGCGGAAGAAAACCATGATGGCCGCCGTAAATTTTGTTTCAATTTTTCACGACAAGATGTCGTTTTAGCCTGTACTAAATTTGAACAGATTTACCCACACAGAAATTAAGTTTTCTATTTGTGGTGAAGAGGGGGGTACATTTTCAAATGTATGGTACTGGTATTGTCTGATTGGCGGTTAAAATCAAATGATTTAGCCGTTGGGTTTTGTGTAGCGGGAGAATTTGAAAGTCAAATAGTTGTATAGTCCACCAAAGTGTTAAGACGCGAAGTTTAATCTCGAAGTCGAACTTATATCGACATAACTTAACTTAACTAAACTTAACTTAATCGTAACTTTAATATGACCTAAGATAAAAAAATATATAAATTTCCTAAATGTAAGCGTTGTCATTCTGTTTTTGTTTAAACCAAAAGGTAAATCGTGCGCATAAGGCAAAGACACTTACCTATACTTACCATAAAATATCTAAGCAAACTAAAATATTATAATTTCCCAGTAAGTTAATAAAAAAATGGTAGAATTAAATAGTGAGATAAAAATGAACAATCGTTGCAGGGAGTACCTACGTTTAAAGTGTATAAAAAGTGAGGAAACTGCCACGATAAGTCATCTTTTGAATTTCCACATGTGCGAAAATATATATGTATATATATGGTATTGATTGGTGAGTGATTCCCCCTTTTTTTGTTTAAATATATGTATGAAGTAAATAAAAATTTTAAGAAAAAAATTAATAAATTAATTATCCATTAATAGGATATTCAGCGCAGAGTTTTTGGCGATCACGGACTGACAAAAATATCATAAACTGTCCTGATCGCCCACCCTTTTTGGCCATATTGCCAATAATACCTTTTTGTTGTTAATTTATTTAGTATTACAATAATATTGAACATAATTAAATTTAAAAGATTATGAGATAGAATATATTCATATATGCCATCGTGGATGAATACCATGGCCGTCATAGCACAATTATCTATATAATATATGTATATATATCAGTAATTAGTATATACGTACTTTATAAATATATAGTTCCTATTATTGCTGTTGATAACCACTGCAGGGTTCCCGTGATAAAATTTTGTATAAATTATATTTTTTTTTGTATATGGTGCAATATGAGTAGTGTTGTTCTTATTGTTTAATCTATAACATTTTGAGTATTCTCTTTTTATTTATAGTTAAAATTAGGAACATTTTGATTCATTTTTGTTTTTAATGTCTATGGTTGATTGATCTCATTTCCGTTGATCACCTTTTGTTGATCTCCCATATTGTTTATGCCCAGACGACAACTATCGTCATTGAGCTCAAGGTAGGTAGGAAATCTGGTAGTGCCAGTAGTTTTAATATTTACCTGCTTATCGTGTTCTTTCGGAAACTAGGTGAATTTCCATTATTTATAAATCTCTCAAATAAACAATTAATATAATTGTTTTCTTTGGTAATGTCTTTTTGTCAGTACCTTATATTCTTAAATTCCATTTCAAGTTAATGTTTATTATGTTAAATTTATTTACAATTATTTTTCTAAATTATTATTCCTTAACCAACATACCCTTATTTAAATAGAAGATATATTTGTGAATTGCGCCATGTTGGTCGAAATTTTGTGTTTTTTTTTTTCAAGCGCATAGCTTGATGGCTTGTTATAGATTTATTTTCAGGGGATGCTGAAGGCGACAAGATAGAACGGTGGAGATGAACTGAGCAGATCAATGGTAAGCGAAATAAGGGGAAGTCAAAAATTGGTCAATGGCTTCCAAGGTAGGGTGGGTATGACCGAGGCTGAGAACACCACAGGCCTCTTTAAATGGTAGCGTCCGGCCGCGTCTTTTCAAGATTCTATTCGAATATTATTCACGAATATCTGTGTTTAATGTTATAGGTGAGATTGAGTTGAATGAGTTAGAACCCACCCAATTCCTCACAACACTCAATAAGCAATATTCCAATTTGTAAAACCTTCTCAACCCCAGTACAAAAGAAGGCCATATTCTTATACGTTTATTTTCAGCACTTATTTTGCAAAGTTCCAATCATTATCACATTAAATAAATACATTTGTGCATCATCCGAAATTTTGTTGAATATATGGAAATATCATTGGTTTGATATGCTTTTAATCTTATTTCAAACATCTACAGCCGTATCTATAAAATTATCTAAAAATGCCTTTTAGAGGTTATTTAGTTAAGCCTGTTTAAATATTAAAGCTGCCTTTAAATGACGTTACTTAAATTTGTATCTATAAATATTCCTTTCATACTTAACTAAACAGCCGAAAGGTAACGTAACGCAAGAAAAGTGACAAAACTGCTACAAATGTCTAGTACATTTTTCACTCTCAGGCTATTTCTGTCAGATTGCAAAAAAAAAGCATACACAAAATAGCGCACAAACAATACGACAGAAAGGGAAGCAACTGTTTGTATGTGTGTATGCATCGTCAAACACAGAAGACAGAAGAAATGAAACCATTCCATTTTGCTTTGTTTTTTTTTTTATTTTGATTTCAGAAATTTCTTTCCTTTATTGGTGAGAAAATATAGGTATGTGACATTAACAAATAACTCAATTTATTTAATGGAACCAAACATCACTTCTTATATTATTTTGTTAAAAAAAAACAATCAAAACAATTAAAACTCGGCCATTACAATCACAGTGCACACATAAATATTTCTTTACAGAACCTACGCACAATTTGTTTTCATACAAAAAAAAAAAAAAACATTTTGCATGTGTCAAAATATTTTTAAGTTGGCTTTGCGTAGCTTTTAAACGCGGTGGATGGCGTTTAAGTTACGAGGGGTTTAAGTTACTTTGCTTAAATGTGAAAATTGATTATAGATATCAATTTCACACTTAAGTGATATTTAGAGGCAATTCAAAGTTAAGAAACATTTAAAATCTCTTTATAGATTCGGCCGCTAATGTTAGATTTGTCAGTATAAAATTTTTCTCTTAAAATCTTTTTCAATAAATTTGTTTACGGCATAAAATTCGGATTAAATTTTTTTTCTATGAATTATGTTAACATATATTTGTAGATTATTATTTTCCTATGATTTTAATTATATATTAAATTAAATTATACTCTTTTAACTCGAGCCATATTACTCTTTTCTAACATTTTTAACATAGTTAAGATAAATCAGCCGAGAAATAGCGTCTTGTTCCTATCATAATATATTAAAAAAGTTATATACTTAAATACACATGTTACACTTCTTGCAAAATGACCTTGCCATATATTGTGTGTGTGTATCTCTTGTCATCGACCAGCGCTCCAGCGGGGTAGGCAGCGAAAGCGGTTGTCGCTGTTCGTCTTTGCCTTCGTCACCCATACAAATTTTCTTTCCGAAAAACATGAATAACACGCTTTCGATCGTCTTATACTGGATTGGACTAAATTGTTTTGCATTACTGTTGTATTGTTCCGCTCTTTGTTTAACTACTGGGAACGAAAATAAGACGGAATAACACGGTGGTCGTCGTGTTAATTTTAGTTAGTTTGTTCAAAATACTGTACAAAAAATGATATGGGTCGGGTAAAAAGCATATAGCTTGACTTCTACGGGTCGGATCTTCAAGACTGAAATCTTAAAATGACGATATAATAGTAGGCTACATTCCAGCTAAAATTGAAGCAGGTTTATTTTGTATGACGGACATTTTGAAAGGGAAGACCGTACGAATTGTGTTATATAGACGCCACGCCACTGATATCTACACCTACCTATGTACTGATTATCCAAAAACCCAAAGTTAGTGCACTTTAAAATATAAAATTATATAATATATTGTTAAGTTCTCAACTTAATATAATCTAAAAAGTTCAATAAAAACGCAGTATTTAAAAATGAATCTTGATGAGTTTATTGCTTCAACACGACTCTGTCGTTAATTCAAATCTCAACAACAGCTGTTGCCAAAAAAAGGCACAACTCTTTTTTCGTGAGTGATGCCAGTATGTAACATCCCTCCATTTTTAATCAAAAACAAAATCTTTTAAATAATTCGGCATTTTGGTCTCTCGTGTGGAACGTCTCGAAGTAGTCTGCATCTGATGAGGTACTAATGTAGGTGCTCGCTTAGGTACCTCACTATTGACACATGTAAGCTCTCTGTTATTTCTACCCCTATTTTGCACTGATCTCTATAACCCTTCAAGCAAGCGAGCTCGTTTTCGGTCCGCAAACGTATCAAACAACGTATGGACGACTTCGCATTCGGATCCAAATACGGATCGAAAAACTGCGTTTTGTGGCTCAAATTAGTATGGAAATTAGAATCACCACGGAGCCATTATGTGAATGTATTGTGAGAGAGAGAGTTTTTCAATTCACCATACTCGGAGAACCGAAACCAAATGGAATCTAAAACGGTTCCAAAAAAAATGATTGAATTGAGGCATACCCAAAACCCAACCCAAATGTACTAAAAAACTTCCCATCTAGTCCAGTTTCTCCATTGCCTACAAAAATAAAACAAACAGAATTTTTTCATTGCAAGAGTTTTTTTTATTTATCATTCATAAAAGGTTTTCTAAAGACTTTTTCGCACTAATAAATATGACATATTTCCACAAATATAAATTTACAATTAATAAATAGAAACTTGCATTTCTGATTAAAAAATTTTTCAAAGTTTTAACAAGAAAAAAGAGATACAAAAGCAACCGTCTTCGCCACGCTACCTACAAAACTGAACTAAAAAAAAGTGGTGGAAATTAAGGCAAAATGATTGTATACTTCGCCTATTGCTCTCTCTATTTCTCGGTGCTTAAAAAAAATACTCTCGGTTCTCGTTCTTTTTACATGCATACACAGAAAATTAGTTAATATGTGAGAGACACTCATTTTTTTTGGAGTCCCAAGTGAACCGAGAAATTTGGGTCCGTGATTTTGCTTGAAGGGAATACACTGGATAGTGGATTCATATAAAAATCTTGAAGCAAATTGAAGGAAAATTATAAAAGTGCAAGGATACAACTGTTGACAGTTGTCAATTTTTTTTTTTTATTTATAACAGTTTAAATTGTATTAAAATGGTGGTTTTTGTTTACATTTTTTTATTGGCTGATGTTTTTCGCGAGTGAGTAAGTAAGTTATTTATAATAGATCATAAAACAAAAAGATTTTAATTGATTTTTTCATAGTTTTCTTCGATATAAAACACAAAACATTATAGAGATTATCAGTGATAGTGTCCCATTATCCTTACATGGTGAGATTGCTCTAGTGAAATGGACAGAACAGGTTGGCTTAACACTAATCGCAAGAGATATGAATTCCATGACTCTGCCACTGAAGGCAACAAAATTGCTTGGGAAGAATATTCCATATCTGCGAAGAGAACAGTATTCGTATCCATCAACCAGCAGTGCAAGTACTGCGTCCGTTGATGTTGCAAAATAAATAGGAATAATCAAATGTCTGTGGTTTTTGAAATTCATAATTTTATTTTAAATAAAGATATTGCGACGCCAAGATCGCTTGCCACTCGAGTCTTGAAACAGAATTAATGAATCTTGAAATCGTCCTTTGAAATCAAATCACCCTTGTCAATATCTTCTGAGAGACCATCCCAACAATTATGTGTTCTGCAGATTCTTCAATGATACATTGTACCATAGGATCCGTTTTTTTTTTGCCAAACGATTAACACCTTCAACAAGTTTTGGAAAATCTTGTTGGTGCAGTTCTTCAGCCTCCAATTTAGAGCACAATCCATCTTCCATGAACAAGACTGGCTAAGATAGTTTCAGTCTGTAAACACACGCATACAATATTTCGAGATACTTTTAATTTAATTAACAATTTTAATTTTATAACATTTTATAAGACGCGTACTACGGAAAACGAGCGCTCGGTATATATTTTATCTGTTAAATACGCAGAAACAATTCTTAAACTGAATTTCTTCAACATGTATTTAAGTTTGAGAGAAATATTACAATTTTTAATGAACACTTATTAAAATTAATGGAAAACAATAGCAAATTAAACAATTTTATTTATGTTTTGTTTTCGTTTGCGTTTGTACTACAAACAAACCAAACCAGTGCTGTCAAACAAACAGCTGATATCAATGCACGATTTTTTGTGATGAAAAAAAAACTATCTCTTTCTTTCCTTCGGTAAAAAAAAGAGACAAAAGTGTGCAAGGATACAATTGTCAGATTCAATTTGCTTCAAAAAAAACTGTTATACGTATAGGGAATCCACTATCCAGTGTATTATAGAGATCAGTGCTATTTTCACTGTCAATATCAGCTGATTGATCTGGCCTCTGAAATTCAATTTGTTTTTCTTGAAAGTTTGGTAGAGGACAGCAAGGTGGCTGGTTGTGCCTTTTGCGCAACCAAGCATATACCTACACTTTTTTTTATTAATAAAAAAAAATAAATATAAATAATTGTACAATCAAACCCAGGATGGAACCTCTTTGTGGGGAGGAGGTTTTCTATCCTGGTAAATCCGGAGTACAATCTCCAGCAACAGTTTAGTTCCCTGGAACTAATTATTGACACCGTTTTTCCGTTTCCCGTTAACAACGGAACAGGTGAATACAGTTTCGCCCAGCAACCGTTCAGCAGCTTAACAGGGCTGAAAAGACATCATACCATCTGCACGCGTAAATCGTAACCTCTACTAAGTTTGATGCAAACCGTGCAACACTTGATAACATGGAACCCCTTAGGGCCACGATCTGACAGCTGGAATAACAAAGCTGCACCAACAACTCAAGCAACACAGACCAGGCGATGCTGAACAGTTTTTTTTTAAAGTTTTATTTTAAAGCTAGTGATTTTAAAAGAAAAGTGATATTTATAAAAGTTATTAATATTTTTTAATGTTCATCCATACGTTGTAAACGTCAAAAATATATTTATTTTTCAATTGTTTTCGCTCTCCAAGTGTCCAAATTGTATACTTGTATAAATTAAAATCCACAAATTCCTGCAATTGTATTTTCATAACATGAATGTTCTATCATAGAGCGCACTCGCTCTAACACACGAAACAGATATTTATATTTCTTTTGCTTTTGGCTGTAATAAGTGTGTCTCCAGTGCTCAGGAGAAGACATTTTAGGTTAGTTTAGTTATAGGTTATCATAAGGAATTTGTATTTTATGTAAATTATTTGTTGCACCCATAAGCCAACACGTTACTGTCAGTGCTCTTAGAGCAGGAGCAATTAACATTTTTATAAAAATGGCCTTGTGGCTAACATAATTGTAATAGACAGAGCTGGCAATACATTATAGCCGCAGTATTTTCTCTTTTACTCTTAAGTATATATAAGTTTGAATTGTCATCCTGTAAAACACATTTAAAAGTCTCAATAAAAATCAATTCAATTCAAATTTGTTTTTCTTGAAAGTTTGGTAGAGGACAGCAAGGTTGTGCCTTTTGCGCAACCAAGCATATACGTACAGTTTTTTTTTTATTAATACAAAATTGTACAATCAAACCCAGGATGGACCCTCTTTGTGGGGAGGAGGTTTTCCATCCTGGTAACCGGAGTCTACTCCTTAGCAACTGTCTAGTTCCCAGAACTAAATATTGAACGTTTCTCCGTTTCCCGTTAAAAGGGACCAGGCGAAAAGCAGTTTCGCCAGTAACCGCTCCAGCTGCCTAACGGGGCTGATAATAACTGTCTCTATCTATGGCACAGACGAGACACCTGACCATCTACGCCGTACATCGTAACCTCTACTGAGATGACATAGATGGAAACATGCAACATCTGCTATTGTGGAACCCTGTCGGGCTACAATCTGGCCACAGGAATAACCAACCTGCTCCAACAACTTAACCACCACAGACTAGGTGAAGCTGAACAGTTTTTAATATAAAAAACAAAACTATAAAGCAAGTGATTTTAAAAAGTGAACCATATAAATATTGTTGTATTTTACTAAGGGTTCGCAAATAAAACTTATTTCCTTAATTCAAACTGAAACTGCAATTAATTCACATAATAAAACGCTTTTTATTTCAAATACTTTTCTTTTATTATAACCAAGCACAAGTATGCAACTCTTTATTCACACTGACATTTATTAATTCACTTTCAAAATCAAAACTGCCCTTTTCGGACTGGTGGCCCTGTATTTATATCCGAAATAAAGGGTTCTAGAATTTTCTAGGGTTCTGGATTCTGCTAGATGATTCTTTTTCGTTTCGTTCAATTATTCCAGTAGCCTGGACATCAACCATGATGGATTTAATTATTTATTTCACTCAAAGATGGCGCGGAAAGTTGTACTAATGTGTGGTTGTTTACATAACTGGGCATATTCACCACATTGCCCCCCTCTTAGGATTGATCGTCCCGATTTAATCCATTATTCCCACCGTTATAACGATGTAAACGGTCGCAGTATACTACTTTAAGCTTACCCTTTACTCCTCTCTGAATGCGGTAAACCACATCATTGATTCGTTTCACACCGGTATATGGGCCTTCCCAGTTTTGTTGTAGTTTTGGTGACAGTCCCTTTTATCGGTGAGGATTGTAAAACCACACCAGGTCTCCTTCTTGGAATCCCATCGTTGTTGCACGGGCGTCGTACCGTGTTTTCATCCTATCACTAGCGGTTTTTATGTGTTTCCTTGTCCGTTGATGAATGTCAATGAGTCTTTCTTTGAGTTTATCCACATATTCATCTGATCTTTCCGGTTCCATGGTATGGCATCCAAATTTGACTTCAATGGGCAGCCGTATTGTTGTGCCAAACAGGTTCTCCGATGGTGTATATCCTGTTGAACTATGAACCGCACTGCGATAGGCCATCAAGAACAATGGAATATGGCGGTCCCAGTCTCGTTGGTAGTCACCTACAACCTTGGACAGATGTTCTTTAAGAGTCCTGTTGAATCGTTCTACCATCCCATCAGATTGTGGATGAAGTGGTGTTGTCCTCGTCTTCTTGATGCCAAGGAAAGAGCAAACCTCCTGAAAGATGTTAGATTCGAAGTTCCTTCCTTGGTCAGAATGCAGTTCCAAAGGTACGCCGAACCTGCTCACCCAATTGAAGATAATCTGACCAACAACTGTTTTAGTTTCCTGATTTGGGATGGCAAATGCCTCAGGCCACTTGCTGAAGTAATCCATGACTACAAGGATGTATCGGTTTCCGCTGTTGGTCTCCGGAAACGGACCTGCGACATCTACTGCTATTCTTTCGAAAGGTGTGCCCACATTTTACTGTTGCATTTTACTTTGAAGCTTTCTACCTAGTCCCTTGGTAGCAGCACAAGTATCACATTTTCGGCACCACTTTTCGACATCATCTCTTGCATGTAGCCAGTAGAACCGTTGTCGTATCTTCTCCAGCGTTTTATTGACTCCCAAATGACCTCCAGATGCTCCATCATGCATCTCTCGAAGAACGTCATTAACCTTTGACGTAGGCACTATCAACTGCATTAGATGAGACTTGCCATCTGCAGATTCCCATTTGCGCCTTAGTACTCCTTCTTGCACATGAAGTGAGTCCCACTGTGCCCAATATGCTTTGAGAGCTGGACTTCTATCCCAGATGTCACCCCATTCTGGTTTTTCTCCGTGTTCCTTCCATGCAAGAATGGGTTCTATATCCGAGTCTTCTTGTTGGGCAGTCCTCAGTTCTTCATTGCTCCAACCGTAAATGGGATCGGCTCTTATTCGTTGGATGGCAACCGCTTCCTTTTCTTCTTGACGCGTGCAATGCTTACAGTCCTGTTTACACGGTCGTCGAGACAATGCATCTGCGTTTGAGTGCAGCTTTCCTCTTCGATGTTGAATTTCGAAGTCGTATGTCTGCAGTCTCTCGATCCATCTTGCTACTTGACCTTCTGGATTTTTGAAGTTCAGAAGCCAATTAAGCGCACCATGGTCTGTTCGAAGGAGGAACTTCTGTCCATAGATGTACTTATGGAAGTGCTTTGTTGCCAAAATCAAAGCTAGAAGTTCCCTTCTGGTGACGCAATAATTGCGCTCTGGCCTCGAGAGCACCTTACTGTAGTAGGCGACGTCTTTTTCTTCTCCTTCATGGACTTGCGACAGCACATCTCCAATTCCGACGTTACTGGCATCAGCATCGATGATGAAAGGTTTTCCAGGAGTCGGATAGGTCAGCACAGGAGCATTACACAAACGTAGCTTGAGTTCCTGAAAACTTTTCTCGCACTCACCTGACCATTTGAACAGCTTCCCCTTTTCAGTAAGTTGATGCAAGCTCTTAGCGATTGCAGCAAAGTCCTTCACAAAGCGCCGATAATATGTGGCTAGACCAAGAAAGCTACGGAGCTGATGTTTATCCTGTGATGTTGGCCAATTCTTCACAGTGTCAACTTTCTCAGGATCAGTCTTTACTCCTTGGGATGAGATGATATGTCCCAGGTATTTAACTTCAGTCTTGAAAAGCGCACATTTATCTGGATTTAATTTTAAATGTGCTTCTCGAAGCCTCTGAAATACAGCCTTAAGGTTTTCACAATGCTCGTCAAAAGTTTTTCCATAAACGATGACATCGTCCAAATATACAAGGCATGATTTCCAAGTAAGGCCTTGAAGAACAGACTCCATCAGACGCTCAAATGTTGCCGGAACATTGCACAGTCCGAATGGCATCACTTTAAACTGCCACAGACTATTTCCGGTTGAGAAAGCTGTCTTCTCTCGATCTTCTGGATGGATTTCTACCTGCCAGTAGCCACTCTTCAAGTCTAACGTCGAGAACCATTGAGCTCCTTCCATTGCATCCAATGTATCGCTGATTCTGGGCAGAGGGTAGTTGCTTTTCTTTGTCACATCGTTCAGCCTACGGTAGTCCGCACAAAATCGGGTGCTTCCATCTTTCTTTTTGACAAGAACAAAAAAAAAAAAATTCCAAAAGCCCAAGGGCTTTTGGAATTTTTGATAAGCCCATCTTTCTTCATTGTCGATATCATTTCTTTAACTTCGGCTTGTTTGGCTAATGGGAGACGTCTTGCTGGTTTTCGAATCGGTCTCGCAACACCTGTGCCGATTCGATGCTGTACCAGTTGTGTTCGACCATACTGCCCACTCGATGAAGAAAATATATCAGCGTACTCATGAAGAAGGCTTCCAGCAACACTGATGTTGACTTAGATTAGATGGCTTGAGAATTTTGGCTTTCATGGAGCTGAATTTTCCGGGGTCCATTGGTTCTTCTGCGTTCATTTCTGTGATTTTAGTTATTGCGGTCACAGATTCGCATTTTCCAATTACTTCTCCTTTCTTGAGCTTAACCTCGTACGGCTTGATGTTCAGAATCCGTACGGGTACCATGTTGTTCTTTGGTTGCACAAGAGTCTTCCCTAAGATGATGTTTTGGGAAGATTGCTCAGACTCTAGTTCCACCATGAGGTATCGATGGTCACCTAGATCGCCCTCTATTTTCGTCCAAACAAACACTTCTGACGAGGCAGGCAAGCATATGTCTTCTTTGATGACAGTTCTTAGAGTTGATGAGTTTTCGTTGCCATAAACCATATGAATCTCTACATTTTGGTACTTCAACACTTGCTTACCGATATCCAGAATCACTCCGTGCTCTTTCATGAAGTCGATTCCAATTATGCACTCATCACATATGTCTGCTACCAAAAATAGATGCGAAAACTCTTATTCTGCCAAACAGATTTTAAGACGAACTTCTCCATATACTCTTGCTGCCTCACCTTACGCAGTTTTAAGACGGAAACTATTGGTGTTATGTAGCCACGTCATCTTGACTAAGTCTTTTCTTACAATGGAGGCTGTGGCACCGGTGTCAATTGTAGCCAACTGTTTCTTGCCATTTAATGTTGCATCCACTGTCAGACTTTTATTGTTCCGTTTAGTCTGCGAGACTTGTATGGTGGTTCTGGGGCCATCGATACCAGAAACCAGCTTCTGCCCCTCGAAGTTGGTTCTTACTCGTTTCCCGACTAGAAAACAGAGCGAGCAGGAGCGTTGATGTTATTGCTCACCTGTTCGCGGGTATTATTTCTGTTTCCACAATGTTGACAGGCGACTCTTCTTGGTGGCAATCTGCACTGGCGCTGAAGATGTCCGGTTCTGTTGCAATTCCAGCATCGAGCAGGTCCTTCTCGCTGATTTCTATGGAATTCAGCTCTCTGGCAAGAACATTCCTCAACTTCAAGTTCTCTTACCCAATGAACTCCAAAGGAAGCCTGTTCTGATGCTTCCATAGTCAGAGCGAACGCTAATGCTTCAGAAAGCGTGCGTTTTCCAGCAGTTCGAATTGCTCGCTGGAGGTTGATGTCGGAAACTGCACGGACAAAAGCCTCCGTTGCTAGCTGGTTGGTAATTTCATCTCCTGCAGTCGGGTATGCTAGGTGTGCCAACCGTTCGATGTCTGCTTGGAGTTGTTGCAGACTTTCACCTCTTTTCTGGACTCTGGTATTGAGCTGGACGCGGAAGACTTCTTGCATATGGCTATCGCCGAAGCGTTTGTCAATAGCCTGAACAAGAGCCCTGAAGTTGCCGTTCTGGTCTGCTGGTATGGTTTTCAAAAGTTCAGCGGCAGAACCTCTAAGGGCAAGCGTCAGGGCAATATACTTGTCTTCGTATTCCCAGCCATTTGTTGTTGTGGCTGCCTCAAACTGCTTCTTGTAGATTGACCAAGAAGTTTGTCCATCAAAGGTTGGTGGATGCATTTCCTTTTTCCTTGAGCAGTCACCAGAACTTTCTCGAACCTTTATTTTTCGAACTTTTTCTAACTCAATGGCAAAGTTCTGCATTTTTTCTTCAAATTTTTCGAACCTTGTGTCAACTTTCGAGAACGGTTTTTCGATTAAATAAGTTTTATTCCACTTTTTCTGACACCAATGTTGTATTTTACTAAGGTTTCGCAAATGAAACTTATTTCCTTTATTCAAACTGAAACTGCAATTAATTCACAAAATAAAACGCTTTGTATTTCAAATACTTTTCTTTTATTATAACCAAGCACAAGTATGCAACTCTTTATTCACACTGACATTTATTCATTCACTTTCAAAATCAAAACTGCCCTTTTCGGACTGGTGGCCCTGTATTTATATCCGAAATAAAGGGTTCTAGAATTTTCTAGGGTTCTGGATTCTGCTAGATGATTCTTTTTCGTTTCGTTCAATTATTTCAGTAGCCTGGACACCAACCGTGATGGATTTAATTATGTATTTCACTCAAAGATGGCGCGGAAAGTTGTACTAATGTGTGGTTGTTTACATAACTGGGCATATTCACCACAATTTGTATAAATTTCTGCTGTACATACATTGTAAGTCATAAATCTATTCATTTTTTCAAGCGCTTTCGCTCTTAAAATGTCCAATGTTTAATTGTATATATTCAAATTCCAGTAATTGATTTCATTTATAATATGAATGTACTATCATAGAGCGCATTCGCTCTAACACGTGAAACAAATATTTATAATTATATTTCTTTTGCTTTTGCTGTATTTAGTGTATCTCCAGTGCTCAGGAGAAGTCATTTTAGGTTAGTTTATTTCTAAGTTATCATTAGGAATTGGTATTATATGTATATATTCTTTGTTGCACCCATAAGCCAACACGTAACTGTCAGTGCTCTTAGAGCAGGAGCAATATAACATTTTTATAAAAACAGCCTTGAGGCGAACAAAACTGTAAGAGACAAAGCTGGAAATACATTAAAGCCGCAGTATTTTCTTTTGTACTGTTAAGTATATATATAAGTTTGAATTGTCAACTATGTCAAAAACACATTTAAAGTCTCAATAAAAATCAATTCAAAAATTTGTTTTTCTTGTTGACTTGTTGTACTTACTGGATACTGTCGCTGATCTGGAGCAGTTGATGTACTTGTAACTGGAGCTGATATTGTCTACTGTTCAGGTATCACCACACCACTTATAAAATATAGCCGAGCGAAATAAAATAATGCACAGTGTTATTTTAGTTTAATTAAAAAGATAGATTTATTTTCTTAGCACGTTACAAATAAGTAGTTGTTTTCGCGTTGGCTGCCCTTTCAAATCTGGCTTCTCTCTTTCTAGCAAATCTTATATCTATGTATATTGTATCTTAACTTAAACCTCACCCAACTTAAGCATTTAATGGTTAGCTTACATGAATGCTTTAAGTTGGATGAGTTCACATGTATGTTACACGCTTTTTCTTTTATCAAATAATAAAATAATCTTGTCATATTATTCCCAGTCTCCGTAACGATTCGGTGGGTGTGAAAAACGTGAGCTATGACGCAGTTGGCCACCGACAGCTCTATCTCCTGCAGCTGGTTCCCCACTTGGTGCAGGTTCTCCAATAGAGAAGCTATTTGTATAATCCTCAGCATCATCTGTGGATTCAGCAGAGGATTCAGAGAAGGGACTTGTGGTCACGAAGGAATCACTACATTCTTCGACATTAGTTCTACCTTTTAAAGCATTAGTTCCATCATCTAAAACCTTACTTCTTTTGACACCATTGTCATTTTAAAATTCTTGTTTACTATTCAAAGTGACCGCAAAATATCGACGGTTTCGTCTAAATATCTGACCTGTTGATATATCTAGAACTAAAAATGGATTATCATTAACTTGGCCAACTATTTTGCCGTAACACCATTTTGTATTTTTCTTAAAAATTACTTTCAAGTCTGCATAAGGGACGCGTTTGACGATCATAATACAACTTTTGTCTTTCACGTTTTTGAATTAAATTTTTCCTTGATCACTTGTTCTGGCAACTCTTCACGCAATAAAAGTTTTTTATTAATTGGTGCCTTTGTTTTGATTCTACGCCCAAAAAACAATTGTGCAGGTGAGACTGTCATAGATGCCAATGGAGACGCATTATACTCAAGTAAACGACTTTCAAACTTGTGTGGTTACCTTCATCAAAAAATTTTTTAAGCAAACTTTTCGCAATAGCAACACCTTTCTCCGCTAGACCATTATTTTTAGGATATCCAGGGCTCGAAAATATCAGGTTTATATTGGCCCTTTCAGCATATTGGTGCATTTGTCGACTGTTAAACGGACTGTTGTCGGACCTGATCTCCGATAGGTAGCCATATTTGTTAAATATACTTTATAAATATTCAATGACCATACTCATGGACTTATCCTTCAACTTGACAGACATTAAAAAGTTCGAATATGCATCAAAAATTGCCAAATAATCTTTTCCAGCCAACTCGAATATGTCGATTCCGAAAGACTGCCATGGATATTCCGGAATCTCATACTGTGTAAGTATTTGTATTTTTCACATTTGGTGCATGTTTTTACTTCTCGTTCAATGTCTCCCGCCATTCCTGGCCAGTAAAATAGTGGCCGAGCTCTTAACAGCGATTTTCGAATACCCAAGTGTGGCTCATGAGTCATTTTAAGTACCTATTTTCCCAGTGATTGTGGCACAACTAATTTGTCCCCAAAAAACAGTAAATCTTCTTCGAACTTTAGCTCATCCCTTATCTTGTGGTATTGCTTGCCTTCACCACTTAGCTTTTTGAACTCCGGCCAACCATTTTCTAAATACTTAATGATTGACTTTAAGATTGAATCATTCTGAGTTGCTTGTGCATAAATTAACTGATTTTGTTCTGACAAACACATTCGTTTCCGAACTACATGAATAACTGCTTGTAACTCCTGATCATCATCTCCCTCTTGCTTTAGCACCGCCCTCGACAAACAATTAGCAACAGGTATATTTTTCCCAGGCACGTACTTGATTACAATGAAAGGGTATTTTAATAGTCTCAGGAACAGTAGTTGTAGACGCATAGATACGTCATCAATCTCTCTTTTCATCAGTGTCTCCAATGGTCTATGATCGGATTGTACTTCAACCTCACGACCATAAATGAAATAGTGGAACCTTTCACATGCGAACCCAACTAACATTTCAGCTTCGGTTCGGCTTAATAGAATGGGCTTTAGAAGTTCCATAAGACATTTGTAAGGTTTACTTAAGCATAAAAAAGAGAATGTTATACAAGCTAATATAATAGCTTGTATACGTGACTTCGGAAAATCTTCTTATAAACTTATTCGCAGATTGTATAAAAGCCTAAAGAAGCCGATACGAAGTTTTAACGAGCGATATTGGAAATTTGAATGACACTTCAACTTGACAGATAGCTTCGGACATGGTTGTATAAAGGTGAAATACAAGTCTTATAGAAGGTGCACAAAAATAAAAAAAAAAAAGAAAGATACATTTTTATTTTTATTTTTTAATGTAATTTTTACTGCATTTAATCTGAAATCAAGTATCAAATTCAATTATTTATTAATTATAGTATTGGAAACCTCACTAGGGATCGAACTCGGGAACTCCTACGTGACAGTCCATCACTCTAACCACTCAGCCATCTAAGATATAATTTGGAAGATGCAAAAACTTAATCAGGCTTTTCCTTTTTTAAAACTTAAAATTTTCCTTAAATAAATCCGAGCTTCTATAAAAATTTTCACACATGAACAAGATTTCTTTAACTCTCTTATACATTTTGCGTGAGGAAACAAATGTGCCTTAACGATTTGTTTAGCAGTCCCCTTGCTCCATTTTCATTTCAATAGTCTTAAATTAATATAAATAGTCTTAAAATACACTAAGTAATAATGCATAGTTTTGATAATTTCAATCCGAAAAAAATCACGGCCACTTAAGCACGATTAACATAAACAAGGTATGCTCATAAGGGGTGTGACGTTACAATCATCTGCTTATGTTCGGAGAAAAGAAAAATAATTAACTTTATTTGATTGTTATTATAATTATTGTCTTCACTTTAAATAGAACAAAAACATAAAAGCTGACCGTGACGTCACATAAATACCCAGATATACGAAAATTCCGAATGTAGTGTGTTTTTGATGAGCATGAACCTCGTTCATGTTTATTGTGCATTGAAGCTTATGTCTTAAGACAACGAAAAGTAGCTTTCCGAATGCTCAAAAAGACAAATCAAGTAAAATGAATTATCTTTCTCCCCACGTGTTCAATTTATTCAATACACATATATATAATTATAAATGTGAATAGAGTTTTCTTTAAAAATCTTCTTTAAAATGACTTATACAAATTCGAGCTTCTTTATCATAGATTGACATATTGGCTGCGATCGGGTACGTCACCAATGGTATCTAGATTTGTTCGTGTTGTTGTAATGCCTAAAGAAAAAACCAGCCGACGAACCAAACAGCTGATATCAAAAAGAAATCTAAGGCTATCCCAAAAATGTTTGGATCTGTTTGGATTAAGGCTCTCCCAAACCAAGCTGGAACATTGGCTATGCAGGGCGAATCATTCACAATCATAAAAAATAAATGACAAATAAATAATGCTAAACAACAAAAAAAACTGCTGTCGGCGAATGTTCCGCGCCGCTTTCACGTTGGTTTGGGAGAGATACTTCATACTAACAGCTGATATCTCACCTGTTTATTTTCTTGGTTTGGTTTCATACACGGTTTTGGTGGTTCGAAAACGTATCAGATGCTAAAGTAGATACCATATGTCTGCCTTCCACCCGAACGTGGCCATTCTTTTATGATTCTTTTGTAAGACTTAACAAGCCGTATCGAAGTATTCAATAAAGCTTATTGAAAATGATTACAGAAAACTTTTAAAGGCAGCAACTTATATAAAAATTGTAAGCAGCCTTTTTAAAGTGACATCTTCAATCAACTTCTGTAATATCAATTTTAGAAGCCTATTCGAGTGACAGCTCGCAAACTCTGTAAGTCTTCTTTTTCTAATTTCTATTCGGCTTTAAAGAAGTAGTTATCCAATTCTTTACATGTATAAGAAATTTAATTCCGCCGAAGGCCGTACCGAAGCTTTATATAAAGTGAAACCTGCGGCACATGAATATTTTTAAGCTAAAAGAATCTGAATTGTTAGTTGGGAACGTCACTGCCAACAGCTCCTTTTCTATCTGCGCCCATTTTTGTTCAGTTCTGGTCAAGCTTCGAGACGCATACGCTACTGGTTGGTTATCTTGCAACAGTACCGATCCCAATCTATCCTTTGAAGCGTCAGTCTGAATCACAATTGGTATATTAGGATCAAAAATTTTAAGCACGGGGCCTTTGGTCAAATCTTCTTTTAATTCCCGCACCTCATCAACATGATCCTTGCTCCAATGCCATTCAACATCCATTCGCGTTAGTTCTCTGAGTTTCGCTGTTCGCTGAGACAGATTTGGGATGTACTGACTTAAATATTTCAACATTCCGAGAAATCGAGCTACTTCAGTTTTGTTTTCAGGTAATGACATGTTCTTAATAGCTTTTAGATACTCTGGGTTTGGACTGACTTGTAACGCTGATAATTGTTGCCCCATGGATCGAACTTCATCCATAGCTTATTGTAATTTTTCCTTATTAAATCGGACATCATTTTCTCGCGCAATCTCCAAAACTCTTCTGAGTACTTGATTGTGCTCTTCCATTGTACGACCGGATATGAAAATGTCGTCAAAATAAATCAACGCCCTGAATGTCTCCAAAGAGCTGCACCATCTTTCGCATAACTAATTCCGGGGCATTGTTCAATCCGAATGGAACACGATTCCATCGATATCGCCCAAAAGGAGTCATGAAGGTCGTTAAATCAGCACTCTCATCATTCAGCTCTAGATGCCAAAAACCATTTTTGAGATCCATAACCGTAAACATAGACATCCCCGCTAATCTTCCAATTATTGACTCCGCTGTTGGAATCATGAAATGCTCCCGGCGAATGCATTCATCCGATGGCTTTGGATCCAAGCATAATCTGAGAGAACTGTTCGCTTTTTCCACAATTTGAAGGTTATTGACCCAGCCTGTGGGATAAAGACGAGTGAAATAATTTTCGATTTTTCCATCTCCAATAGTTCATCCTTAAGACGGTGATGAAGACTTTCCGGGATCCTTTTTCTATATCTGAGCACAGGCACAGCATCAGGTTTGAGATTAATATGAAACTTCCCTGGTAACTTACCCAGTCCACCAAACACATCCCCAAACTCTTCAATCAATGCACAAGCTTCTGCTTTGGCAACCTCTAAAATCAAATCGATACCCACATTTCGAATGACCAGACCTTAACATGAGCAAACGTAACAACCCAAAATGGGTTGCAAATCACCCTCTTCCACCTCAAACAGTATATTTTTTTTTTTTTTTTTTTTATAACAATATTTTTTTTTATTATTATTATTTATTATTTATTATTATTATATCTTTATTGTTTTTTTCATTTATAAAATATACAAAAAATTAAATAAAAGATTTACATGCATGGCTCAGAAGCCGTCTGCCAGTATATTATGTTTTCTCTTTTGAGCCGAATCAAAACAAGGCAAAGTTATTTGACCGACTGTGTTTATTTTAGAATTATTATAACTTAACAGTTGCGTGTTCGAACAGCGAATCAAATGATCAAGTTTCATTTTTTAATAAAAAATAATGGAATGCAATTAGCGACTGCCCCCGTGTCCCCACGGTTTACTTATGAACATTTACTACATTGCTTACTACTAAACTAGAGTCCCTATGCAGCCAATTAGAAATTTTCGAATTAATTATGGTAGGGCGCTTCTTCTGGACCAAATCCTGTTTATTCGTTTGTGGCACATCAAGCAATTGTTTGTTAGCTGCTGCCAACTCAGATGCCTTGCTATATCGATCGTTTGCTCCAACGTGTCGTCACGATTTTCGAGCAACTTGATTTGGAGGTGCTTGTCAGCCACACCCAGGACAATGCGATCACGTAACATACGTTCTGCATATGACTTACTACAATCACCGCATACAAAACTGCAGTGTTGCATCTGAAGACGAAGCTCCGTCTCAAACTCACAAAACGGCTGATGTTCTTTTTGCGCAATCGAGTTAAATTTGAAGGATTCCATCACAATATTCTTCTGTGGTAAGCAAAACTCCTCAAAGCTTTTTGGCACATCGACCATTTTAATTGCCGAATCTGGTTCGCCATCTAAAGGTTTATAAAAAATAGTGCAATAAACCTCTATTCCTTTCTCTCCAATGAGATGCAGGAATGTTGCAATCTTAATATTGTCAGGGTCAGCATTACGACCAGACGCGAGCATAAAAATGTTAAACTTTTGTTTCCACAAGCGCCATTCTTTCCCAGCATCAGAAAAATTCATTGGCGAGGGACCTTGTAAATTATTCGATGGGGCAATCGCCATCGCAACATTCGCATTTGGCTCATCATTCGCCATTTTGATTTTTCACACAATAAAACAATAAAGTTATAGGCACTTTTGTTCCTTTGCTTTAGCACGTTATATTTTATATATCAGTTCATTTTCTTTGTCAGTTTTACACCTGACACCATGTAAAATGTAGCCGAGCGAAATAAAATAATACACAAAGTGTTATTTTAGTTTAATTAAAAAGATAGATTTATTTTCTTAGCACGTTACAAATAAGATGTTGTTTTCGCTTTGGCTGCCCTTTCAAATCCGCCTTCTCTCTTTCTAGCTAATCTTATATCTATGTATATTGTTAACTTAAACATCACCCAACTTAAGCATTTAGGCTAGTATTCACCGAGCGCTCATAACTTAAGATCCTCATAAACCTATTCACCAAGCAATATTAGTGAAAATTTACGAGCGCTCGCAACAGTTATGAGTGGTCTGGAGCACTCCTAAGTTACGAGCGCTCTCTTTGAAAAGTTGTTCGAAAAATTTCTCAAAGTGTCACTACTGTCAGTCACACAGTCAAAAATTTGTTTTCGCTTGTGTTTTTCTGAAAAATGTTTGCATTAGTTTTCAATTTAATAAAATATATTTTAGCAAATTAAAAACCGATCAACCGAAAAAACGTGTCCGTCGCGTCGTGGTAAATTAGGTGTTATTGCAAATGCAATTGGTATCAACGACTTCATCCAATATTGTTGGAATGTTTCATCTTTGGAAAATTGCCTTGCGAGCCCATAACACTGAAGTATCTCTAGCAGCTATCCAGAATATAAACATGTACTACATGGGTCAGCAGTTAAGACTAGAGAAAGAATTTGTATCGCAGTGCATGGATTATTTGGTTCAGGCTTCAAATGGCTTAAGAGGGTAATTCTTTGTGATTCTATGATTATTGCGATTTATTTATTCCTTTTTTTACCCATTTTAGTTGTGAAAAAGAGTACGCCTAAATGTGTGTTCAACGTGGTCTTATGCTTTTAAACACACACCTGGAGACCTTTCGACGGAGATACGCTTTTCATCTAAGGCGCTGGGCTATCGAAGGCAAAGGTATCGGGTCACATAGTAATCTTAAAAACGAAGGTGCGGGACCGTCCATCCGAAAAGTTTTACAACCAGCCGGACTGTCGGAAAAATCACTTTTGTATATGCATTCCTGTGACTTAATGGCAGAACTTAAGGCTGAGATTTCAAAATGGTATGTTTGCCAGCATTTGATTTAAACGTATTTAAAGGTGGGAGAATCTACAAGGTGGTGCACGTGCATCTGGGGTAACAGCTCCTGTGCTAGGGCTATAGTTGAGCGAAGGTCCTCTTAGAATTATTACCCACGGACAAGAACTGACATCTGAGTATGACGAGCGGTGACGTTGGTTTTAAAGATAATCAGGTATGTACATTTCGTGCATGTACTTCAATGTCATACTGGAAATCTGGACGAGGTGCCCGCCGCGAGGAACCACAGTTCTTTTACTACAGCCAAGGTATTTTGAAAAGCTGTTTCGATTGATGCAAACACTAACTTGGCGATATGGAAATCCAAGGAAACAACAATATTCAGACCCACACAAAAGCACAATTGTTATCGCGTCGTGTATGGGACATCTTGGCAATACTACCCACCAATCCCAATATCCTGGAATAATTTCAAAATCTCAGAGTGGATCTTTTCGAGTGTGAAACGGCTGACAATGCAGAGGAACGTAAATTTCTTAAAGACGCCATTAAGAGAAAACTTGCTGATCTCTTACACCCCGGGAATTTACAAAAGTTCATGTACTCTTTTTGCATATCAAATAAATCAAATAAAAAAAGTAGAATTTTCTTACTGTTAAGCGAATTATTCACCAACCATGATATTGGCCATTGGTATAAAAGTTCCTTTATTTTGGTATCTATTTACATCGAAAGCGACCAATACTGTCATTACAATAGAACACTATTTCAATTCATTTTTGGTCTGATTGCAATCTGTGTTGCCATATACTGCCTGAACACCATGGCTTACAGCTTCGTGTCGGTACAAAAAAATTATGTACTAGGACTAAGCTTTCCAACGACATACATACATCTCATTTGTGGGCAATAGCAAGACTTTCCATTTTTATTTAATTTCCATCCAAAATCAAAGTTTTTGATAAACTTTAATAAACAAATTAAGAAATACACTTGTAGTTTACACTTCATTTTTTGTGTGGTAGCAAATAATTTTTATTTTACTATTCACCTATACAGATACTAAACAACAGAATTGAGTAGAAGCGCATGTAGGCGAAACCACAACAGGTACTGAAACATAGGTTGTTGTCGGTTCATCTTGAACAAAAGTTCCTTGACGTTCAAGTGTTGGCGGCCGGCGCAGCGGCGGAGGTAAGGTGATATGTTGGGGTTTCTTACGTCCAAAGTACTGCTTTTACAAACGATTTTTCGCTAAAATTCACTTCAGTGGCAGAATATTTATCACCTAGCTTCACTATTCGCACTTGGCAGGACCCTCCCCGTTTTGAAAGTTATTCTGATAGCAAGACTCGGTTTCAGAAGTTTGATTACATTCCATTATAGTCACTTTCAGCAGTTGTTGTCGCTAACGAGAAGTTGTCGCTATTACCACTGTTCGCATTAAACAGGCTTCCTCGATATCTCTGTAATTGTGCTCAGCGATTAAATCAGAAGAAGCAATAAATTTAAATTGCTTTGTCATTGCTTTGATAGAAGACATCTCTTTGGAGCAATCGTCAGTTGAAGTTAGACTTTCTTGATCGTTGCTTGCACCAATTGAATAGGGGGGTTCACACTCATCGACAAGTCGATCAACCTGAGTCGTGTTGCTAGCGTTCACATTCAACGACCGCCTCATCAACTCCATTTGTAAATAAATTTTCAAAAAGCAAACACGGTGTAGATTTAACTTTTTGCACTAGTTTCAGTGATGGAAATTCATATTTTCTCCCTTCCTTTTGTGGGTTTACTTTTATTTCAACCCATTCTCTATGAATCTCACATACACAATTGAAAAGAAACACTAAAATTCAAATTTTCAGACATATCAGTTGTTCAACTAGTGTTCACATTAGCTACAGCAGTCGCTCGACCGAGCAAAATATCAAAAAATTTGAAAAACTTCCAACAGTCGTTCAACTTGTGTTCACATTACAAATTATGTGACGATTCGACACGAGTTGATGAACTTGTCGATGAGTGTGAACCCCCCTAATCTGAAATTGAAACAAATTTCAACAGCCGTATCTATAAAATTATCTTAAAATGCCTTTTAGAGGTTATTTAGTTAAGCTTGCTTAAATATTAAAGTTGCCTTTAAATCACGTTACTTAAATTTGTATCTATAATCAATATTCCTTTCATACTTAACTAAACAACCGTAATGTAACGTAACGCAAGAAAATTGACAATTCTGATACAAATTTCTAGTACATTTTTCACTCTCAGGCTATTTCTGTCAGATTGCAAAAAAAAATTTGCAAACACAAAAGAGTGCACAAATAATAAGACAGAAAGAGAAGCAACTGGGTGTATGTGTGTATGCATCGTCAAACACAGAAGACAGAGGAAATGAAACCATTCCACTTTAGTTTTTTTTTTTGATTTTGTTTTCAGAAATTTCCTTCCTATATTGGTGAGAAAGTATATCATTTACATTATTATTTTCTTTAACAAAAAAAAAAACAAAACAAAACAATTTAAATCCGGCCATCGCAGTACACACATAAATATTTCCTTACTCAACCTACGCACAATTTGTTTTGATAAAAAAAAAAACAATTCTCATATGTCAAAATATATTTAAGTTGGCTTTGCGTAGCCTTTAAACGCTTTGGATGGTGTTTAAGTTAAGAGGTGTTTAAGTTACGTTGCTTAAATGTGGAAATTGATTATAGATACCGATTTCACACTTAAGTGATATTTAGAGGTAGTTTAGAGTTAAGAAGCCTTTAAAATTTCTTTATAGATTCGGCTGCAAGTGTTTACAATCTTTGGCAGTGAGCGGCTCCACAGTAGCCTTTTACTAAAGAACAATAAAGGAGAACGGGCAGAAATGTATGGAAGCTGGAACCAATAACAAGGAGACGTCGTTTAAAAGGTATTTTTATGTACATGAATATTACTATATTAGCGCATTCCAAATCGCTGTGTGTCAACAAAGATTGGAATTTGGTACATATAATTTAAACATATAATGTAAGTACGTAAATTAGTACAGGCAACAATTTTCTGGCCTAACCAATAACAACAAGACACATGTTTCTGAAAAGGTCTTTTTATGTACTACAATAGCTACTTTAACAGTTTACTTTAAATCCCTGTGTGAAAAAAGTTTTCGCTAATTAAGGGGTTGCGATATAGTGAATTTTAATATAGAAAATGTATATTTTGTAGGTATGAAGTATAGGGAAAAATGTGCTTGTCCAACCAATAAGGACGCGACGTACGTCGTTGTACATGTATTTTCATGTACTATAATAGTAACAGTAACTATAATAGGGCAGTTCATTTCAAACCGCTGTGTAAAAAAAGTTATTCGATAATTAAGATTGTGATGTGGTTAAGTATAGAAAATGTAAACAGCATAGGCAGTCTTATATTTCATACTAAAATGTGCCCAATCACAATTTTAGTTATCAAATGACTTTTTTCACATAACAATTTGAAATGTGCGGTCTAGGTAAATATTGTAGTGTCTACATGAAAACACGTTTCCAACGACGTATGTTGTGTCCTTATTGGTTGGACCAACACATTTTTGCTTTACATACCTACAAAATGTACATTTTAATTATGGAATAACTTTTTTCACACAGGGATTTAAACTAAGCTGTCGAGGTAACTATTATGGTAGTGCATAAGAAGACCTTTTCAGAAACATGTGTCTTGTTGTTATTGGTAAGGCAGCACATTGTTGCCTATACTACATACTTACATTATATTTATTTAAATAAAATTCACCAAAGTACAATTTTTGTTGGCCAATAACTTTTTTCGCACAGCGATTTGGAATGAGGTGCCATAGTAAGTATTCATGTATACAAAAATACCTTTTTAACGACAAATGTCTCGTTTAAGTTTAAGAATTTATGTCTCCTTTAAGTTTAAGAATTTAATTCATTTATGTACTTACATCAAAATTATATTCCTGATCACAAGTATAGCTGATTTGTTCGTGTGCGATAGCGTTCTGGATTTGCATTTCTTCTTTGGATCGCTGAAGGACTCTTCCTTAATACATACCCACCCGAATGTTCACCTGCATACATACATCTTCAATTTCCCATATATTTGTTGGCAATACTTCATCTTCGTCTCCTTTTTAATCTTATTCCTGCATCTCACCGCTTAAGTTTTTGTTCAGAGCGAAATCTGATGCAATTGTGTATGTTTACAAAGGTCCTTAAGAAGTTTACCATTTTGTTTTGGAGTTAATGTCCTCTTAACACTGTTGACATTGCGATATTTTCTTGAAGTTGATTCGTCAAAACTAAAATCAGATTGTAGTGGCGTCGTTTCCGAACAGATTTGCAGTGTAATTGTGCTATCATCAAAATCATAGCCGTTTCATAATTACTCATTGTACTCAATGCGATCACGCAACATACGTTCTGCATATGACTTACTACAATCACCGCATACAAAACTGCACTGTTGCATCTGAAGACGAAGCTCCGTCTCAAACTCACAAAACGGCTGATGTTCTTTTTGCGCAATCGAGTTAAATTTGAAGGATTCCATCACAATATTCTTCTGTGGTAAGCAAAACTCCTCAAAGCTTTTTGGCACATCGACCATTTTAATTGCCGAATCTGGTTCGCCATCTAAAGGTTTATAAAAAAGAGTGGAATAAACCTCTAATGTTGCAATCTTAATATTGTCAGGGTCAGCATTACGACCAGACGCGAGCATAAAAATGTTAAACTTTTGTTTCCACAAGCGCCATTCTTTCCCAGCATCAGAAAAATTCATTGGCGAGGGACCTTGTAAATTATTCGATGGTGCAATCGCCATCGCAACATTCGCTTTTGGCTCATCATTCGCCATTTTGATTTTTCACACAATAAAACAATAAAGTTATAGGCACTTTTGTTCCTTTGCTTTAGCACGTTATATTTTATATATCAGTTCATTTTCTTTTACCATGTAAAATGTAGCCGAGCGAAATAAAATAATACACAAAGTGTTATTTTAGTTTAATTAAAAAGATAGATTTATTTTCTTAGCACGTTACAAATAAGATGTTGTTTTCGCTTTGGCTGCCCTTTCAAATCCGCCTCCTCTCTTTCTAGCTAATCTTATATCTATGTATATTGTTAACTTAAACATCACCCAACTTAAGCATTTAGGCTAGTATTCACCGAGCGCTCATAACTTAAGAGCCTCATAAACCTATTCACCAAGCAATATTAGTGAAAATTTACGAGCGCTCGCAAAAGTTATGAGTGGTCTGGAGCACTCCTAAGTTACGAGCGCTCTCTTTGAAAAGTTGTTCGAAAAATTTCTCAAAGTGTCACTACTGTCAGTCACACAGTCAAAAATTTGTTTTCGCTTGTGTTTTTCTGAAAAATGTTTGCATTAGTTTTTGTTACAATAAGAGAAAAACACGTCTTACTGCTGCGTCTTGATAAAAGGAACTGTATTTCATATTGGATATGTTAACAATCAGATCATAAGAAAACAGTACTCATTTACATTATATACAAAGGAGTGGAAGAATGACAACGGAATGAGAGAATAGCAAATAGTAAAATAACAGGGTGATTCATGTATTTTAAAACTGATTAAACTAATTATTTTAACACTCCCACTTTTATGAATGTTTTAAAAACAAAATTAGTAATATTTCATTATATTTATAAGCTTAAATTTTAAAATTAATTTATCGAATTCAAAGCAATAATTCCCATCATTGAACGAAAACGTTGAAATTTTTCTTTGGGCAAAGCTTTAGTTAATATGTCACCAACTTGGTTTTGTGTTGGCACATACTCCAGTTCGAAAAGATTATCTTCGTACTTCTCACGAATAAAGTTGAATCGAACATCTATATGTTTAGTCCTCTTATGGAACTCAGGATTCTTTATTAATCTGACGGCTCCTTGATTGTCCACGTAGAGAACCGGTTTCATCTTCTCGCAGACTAATTCGTCAAAAAGTTGTTGAATCCACACAAGCTCTCTGACTGCTTGACATGCAGCCACAAATTCAGCCTCAGTTGTAGATAGGGCCACACATTTTTGGCGTTGGGAGGCCCAAGTGATGCAGCTTGACCCCATCAAGAAAACGTACCCACTGGTTGAACGCCTTGTTATTACGTCACCAGCATAGTCTGCATCACTGAAAGAAGAAAGTTTAAATTTAGTATTTTTAAAAAGTATACCGTATTCAGCTGTCCCCTTCAGGTAGCGAATTATCCTCTTGACCATAGTAACATGATGTGGACTAGGATTATCCAGGTAGCGACTCACACAACCAACTGCAAAGGCTATATCCGGACGTGTAGCGACCATGAGATACATTAGACAGCCCACCGATTGTCGAAAAAGAAAATTAATCTTCTCCGACGAGTCTTCCAAACAGCTCACAGTTGTTAATGTATCTGCTGGAGTTGACACAGGTACAGCATCCGACATATTGAATTTCGCAATCAATCTCTTTACATATTGCGATTGGTTAATGTGAATCGATCCATCCTTAAATCTTCGTATTTCCAAGCCCAAGAAATGCCTCTGCAGGAAAAACCTTAATTTCAAAATTTTGTCTCAAATGCTCACAAAACCTCAAAATTTCATTACTATCTGTTGATGCAATCAGGCCATCGTCTATATAAATGGCCAAAATAACCTTTTACCATTTTCATCACTGACAAAAACACATGGGTCAGCATCACAAGGTCGGAACTTAAAAGCTTTCAGAAGTTTGGTAAAAGTTTGGTTCCAGCATCTAGAAGCTTGCTTTAATCCATACAAACTTTTCTGAAGCTTGCATACTCGAGTGCTTCCATCTTCGTATCCTCTCGGCTGTTGAACATAAATTTCCTCTTTAATGTCGCCATTTAAGAACGCCGTTTTCACATCAAATTGCTGGATATGAAGTTTTTCTGATGCTGCTATACCCAAAATTGTACGAATCGAAGTGAATTTAGCCACTGGGCTGAACGTCTCAAAGTAATCCACTCCAAATCTTTGGCTGAAACCCCGAGCTACTAATCTGGCTTTATACCTTTCACCTTCATTCTCTGTTGAGCTCTTGATTTGGTATACCCACTTAGTATCAACCAGCTTTCGACTGTCAGGCAACTTCATAAGAGTCCAGGTGTTGTTTTTATTCAGCGAAGCAATTTCTTCGTCCATTGCCCTTCTCCACTTGTCCGCATCCCCACACTGGATGGCTTTTTCAAAGCAATCTGGTATATAAGTCTCCGCTAGTAAAGCAAAACTTTCTTGAACGCAACAGTTGACATCACTTTGACCGTTTTTGATTTTGCTCCTCAATCGATCACTCACTAAGCTTCTTCTCTGTTGTTGTCCAGCTTCTAATTCATCTCCAACAGCTTCTTCAAAAATATCGTCACCATCGACATCATCGTCAACAGCAACACCATCATCCACAGCATTAACACCAACAGCATTGTCCTCAACTACAGCATCATCCTCAGTTTCAACACCAACAACACTATCCTCAACTACAGCATCATTCTCAGTGCCTCGATCATCTTTATGTTCCGAAACTATCAGCTTATTTAAACACTTCTCCTCCATAGGTGATGCAATCTGAAGATCTTCGTCATCTATAACAACAAATGTCTTCCCGTGTCCATCTCCCACTATCACCTTGGAATCATGAAATCGAACATCTCGACAGACTTCAACTTTATTATTATCTGCAAAGTACACTCTATACCCCTTGACACCATCACCATAGCCAACAAAAACACCCTTTTTGGACTTCTTATCCCATTTTCGCCTCTTCTGATGTGGTATATGAACAAAAGTTTCCGTTCCAAAAACTTGAAAGTTGGATATATCTGCCTGCTTTCCATGCCACAGTTCATACGGTGAATTCCCCTTTGTTGGGCTGGTACCAGTGCGGTTGAGAACGAAAACTGCAGTATTCACTGCCTCGGCCCAAAGTTTCATGTTCAAATTCCTTGAATGTAGCATAGTATGAGCTGCCTCTACAATTGTGCGCATTTCACGCTCTGCACGCCCATTTTGTTCCGGCGTATAAGGGACTGTCTTTTGATGAATGACACAGTTCTCCACAAAAAAAAATTTTGGACTTGCTGATTTGTGTACTCTAAACCGTTGTCAGATCGAAAAAACTTCAATTTTGCACCTGTTTCCGCTTCTATTAACTTTAGGTACCTTGAAATCAGAGCAGTCACCTCCGATTTTTCTTTTAAAAAAAGACCGTCCTAAAGTGCGAAAAATCGTCCTTGAAAAGCAAGAAGTATTTGGATCCGCCAACTGAAGTACACTGCATCGGCCCACACACATCTGAGTGCACAAGTGCCCCTACACAGCTCGCTTTATTTTCACTGGAATGAAAAACTGCACGATGTTGTTTCCCATATTGACAAGCCTCACAAAAGAAGTCATCTTCATCTACATAAGGAATATTCCTGCCCTTCAATATGCTCTTCACTTGAACAATGTTTTGATGCCCCAGTTTCTCATGCCATTTGCGAAGTGCTCCCTTCTTCTCTTCGGCTAAATTTGCCCAAACACCAGAATCAGTTAAATTGCATGTGACCTTCAAAAGCAGTTTGAACAACTTGGATTCACGCACTCCCACTACTAAGACAGATTGTCCTTTAAATAGTTCACATTTTAAGCTATCCGAGTTTAATTTGAGACCTTTGTCCAACGCACAGTTCAGAGAGAATAAATTCAGCCTAATATCCGGAACATACAGCACATCGGCCAGATGGTTCTCCTCACAGCTAACATTGTTGAATGACAAAACATTTATGTCTCCTCTGCCATAAGCGTTTATGGTATTGCCATCCCCTAATCTGACGATTACTGGCTTATCAAAGGCTTTGTAATTAATCAACCACTCCTTTCGACTAGTCATGTGGTCACTCGCTCCAGAGTCCAAGAACCACTCATCAGCTCTAGCCTCGCCCTCTGTCAATAACGCTTCACAAACGAACGCATTACCCTTCTTCCCAGTCGAATTTTTCGAATCCAGATACTTTTCCTTCTTGTTTGGGCATTCATTCTTCCAATGCCCTATGCCTTTACAAAAGAAACACCTTCCCGGCTTCGACGACTGCCTACCATTAAACTGTTCTGCCACCTTTTTGTTGGAAAACTTTCTCGGTGTATATTGCTTGTTTGCAACCAAAGCACTACTCCCTCCATGCTCAGAAAACTTGTTTTGGGAATTGATACGCGCTTCTTCAAGAACTAACCTACCAGTAAGATTGTCTAACGTCTGCTTTTCAACTTCGGTCGACTCCCAAGCGCTATGAAAATGACTAAATGATGCTGGCAAAGTCATTAGAATTTTGGTTATGACCATGGAATCAGAAACCTTTTCCCCAACATCTGATAGCTGCTGCACAATTGTTTGCAGCTTTGAAATGTGTAGAGCAATGTCATCTTGTGGATCTTTACCAAAACTGTAAAATTGCTGCTGAAGTATGTGTATACTCGCCTTTGACTTGACCTCATAAACCCCATGGAGTTTGTCCCACATTTCTTTTGAAGACTTGCAATTCATGATGTGCAAAAGTGGTTGTGAACCAATTGAAGTGGCGATATACTTTTGCGCTTTACTGTCAAAGCGATTCCACAGCAGCAATTTGTCAGCTTCCGCAGGCTTTACCTCATCCCCTGTCACATATTTAAACAGATCTGATGCACTCAGAATAATTTTGATCTGAAACTTCCAGATATTCCACTGGTCTCCGTTGACCAGTTTCTCAATTTTATATTCATTGTTTTCAGCAGACATGATGTGCAATTGTAACCAGTCAAACACAGAGAGATCCAAAGAACCGTTCGACAGTTACACCAGTTATGCATACAAAAAAAAATTATCAAGTGGACAGATGATGGCCAGTTATTTTATTAAATTATTCAATAATAAAATATTCCAATTTTTTTTTTTAATTTACCCAAATACCAATCGTCGGCAAACTGATTTTGCTTCTCGGTATTTTATCTCTTTTCCGTCCTTTTATAAATTTGCAAACAAAATTAATTTTAAACTTTGAACAAACAACGTGATTCTCAAAAAAAATTCATGTAGGTAACTGGGTACTGGGCCCATAACCTGTTACAATAAGAGAAAAACACGTCTTACTGCTGCGTCTTGATAAAAGGAACTGTATTTTATATTGGATATGTTAACAATCAGATCATAAGAAAACAGTACTCATTTACATTATATACAAAGGAGTGGAGGAATGACAACGGAATGAGAGAATAGCAAATAGTAAAATAACAGGGTGATTCATGTATTTTAAAACTGATTAAACTAATTATTTTAACAGTTTTTTTTATATTTTGTAGGTATGAAGTATAGGGAAAAATGTGCTTGTCCAACCAATAAGGACGCGACGTACGTCGTTGTACCCCGAGCTGCTGAAACCCCGAGCTACTAATCTGGCTTTATACCTTTCACCTTCATTCTCTGTTGAGCTCTTGATTTGGTATACCCACTTAGTATCAACCAGCTTTCGACTGTCAGGCAACTTCATAAGAGTCCAGGTGTTGTTTTTATTCAGCGAAGCAATTTCTTCGTCCATTGCCCTTCTCCACTTGTCCGCATCCCCACACTGGATGGCTTTTTCAAAGCAATCTGGTATATAAGTCTCCGCTAGTAAAGCAAAACTTTCTTGAACGCAACAGTTGACATCACTTTGACCGTTTTTGATTTTGCTCCTCAATCGATCACTCACTAAGCTTCTTCTCTGTTGTTGTCCAGCTTCTAATTCATCTCCAACAGCTTCTTCAAAAATATCGTCACCATCGACATCATCGTCAACAGCAACACCATCATCCACAGCATTAACACCAACAGCATTGTCCTCAACTACAGCATCATCCTCAGTTTCAACACCAACAACACTATCCTCAACTACAGCATCATTCTCAGTGCCTCGATCATCTTTATGTTCCGAAACTATCAGCTTATTTAAACACTTCTCCTCCATAGGTGATGCAATCTGAAGATCTTCGTCATCTATAACAACAAATGTCTTCCCGTGTCCATCTCCCACTATCACCTTGGAATCATGAAATCGAACATCTCGACAGACTTCAACTTTATTATTATCTGCAAAGTACACTCTATACCCCTTGACACCATCACCATAGCCAACAAAAACACCCTTTTTGGACTTCTTATCCCATTTTCGCCTCTTCTGATGTGGTATATGAACAAAAGTTTCCGTTCCAAAAACTTGAAAGTTGGATATATCTGCCTGCTTTCCATGCCACAGTTCATACGGTGAATTCCCCTTTGTTGGGCTGGTACCAGTGCGGTTGAGAACGAAAACTGCAGTATTCACTGCCTCGGCCCAAAGTTTCATGTTCAAATTCCTTGAATGTAGCATAGTATGAGCTGCCTCTACAATTGTGCGCATTTCACGCTCTGCACGCCCATTTTGTTCCGGCGTATAAGGGACTGTCTTTTGATGAATGACACAGTTCTCCACAAAAAAAAATTTTGGACTTGCTGATTTGTGTACTCTAAACCGTTGTCAGATCGAAAAAACTTCAATTTTGCACCTGTTTCCGCTTCTATTAACTTTAGGTACCTTGAAATCAGAGCAGTCACCTCCGATTTTTCTTTTAAAAAAAGACCGTCCTAAAGTGCGAAAAATCGTCCTTGAAAAGCAAGAAGTATTTGGATCCGCCAACTGAAGTACACTGCATCGGCCCACACACATCTGAGTGCACAAGTGCCCCTACACAGCTCGCTTTATTTTCACTGGAATGAAAAACTGCACGATGTTGTTTCCCATATTTACAAGCCTCACAAAAGAAGTCATCTTCATCTACATAAGGAATATTCCTGCCCTTCAATATGCTCTTCACTTGAACAATGTTTTGATGCCCCAGTTTCTCATGCCATTTGCGAAGTGCTCCCTTCTTCTCTTCGGCTAAATTTGCCCAAACACCAGAATCAGTTAAATTGCATGTGACCTTCAAAAGCAGTTTGAACAACTTGGATTCACGCACTCCCACTACTAAGACAGATTGTCCTTTAAATAGTTCACATTTTAAGCTATCCGAGTTTAATTTGAGACCTTTGTCCAACGCACAGTTCAGAGAGAATAAATTCAGCCTAATATCCGGAACATACAGCACATCGGCCAGATGGTTCTCCTCACAGCTAACATTGTTGAATGACAAAACATTTATGTCTCCTCTGCCATAAGCGTTTATGGTATTGCCATCCCCTAATCTGACGATTACTGGCTTATCAAAGGCTTTGTAATTAATCAACCACTCCTTTCGACTAGTCATGTGGTCACTCGCTCCAGAGTCCAAGAACCACTCATCAGCTCTAGCCTCGCCCTCTGTCAATAACGCTTCACAAACGAACGCATTACCCTTCTTCCCAGTCGAATTTTTCGAATCCAGATACTTTTCCTTCTTGTTTGGGCATTCATTCTTCCAATGCCCTATGCCTTTACAAAAGAAACACCTTCCCGGCTTCGACGACTGCCTACCATTAAACTGTTCTGCCACCTTTTTGTTGGAAAACTTTCTCGGTGTATATTGCTTGTTTGCAACCAAAGCACTACTCCCTCCATGCTCAGAAAACTTGTTTTGGGAATTGATACGCGCTTCTTCAAGAACTAACCTACCAGTAAGATTGTCTAACGTCTGCTTTTCAACTTCGGTCGACTCCCAAGCGCTATGAAAATGACTAAATGATGCTGGCAAAGTCATTAGAATTTTGGTTATGACCATGGAATCAGAAACCTTTTCCCCAACATCTGATAGCTGCTGCACAATTGTTTGCAGCTTTGAAATGTGTAGAGCAATGTCATCTTGTGGATCTTTACCAAAACTGTAAAATTGCTGCTGAAGTATGTGTATACTCGCCTTTGACTTGACCTCATAAACCCCATGGAGTTTGTCCCACATTTCTTTTGAAGACTTGCAATTCATGATGTGCAAAAGTGGTTGTGAACCAATTGAAGTGGCGATATACTTTTGCGCTTTACTGTCAAAGCGATTCCACAGCAGCAATTTGTCAGCTTCCGCAGGCTTTACCTCATCCCCTGTCACATATTTAAACAGATCTGATGCACTCAGAATAATTTTGATCTGAAACTTCCAGATATTCCACTGGTCTCCGTTGACCAGTTTCTCAATTTTATATTCATTGTTTTCAGCAGACATGATGTGCAATTGTAACCAGTCAAACACAGAGAGATCCAAAGAACCGTTCGACAGTTACACCAGTTATGCATACAAAAAAAAATTATCAAGTGGACAGATGATGGCCAGTTATTTTATTAAATTATTCAATAATAAAATATTCCAATTTTTTTTTTTAATTTACCCAAATACCAATCGTCGGCAAACTGATTTTGCTTCTCGGTATTTTATCTCTTTTCCGTCCTTTTATAAATTTGCAAACAAAATTAATTTTAAACTTTGAACAAACAACGTGATTCTCAAAAAAAATTCATGTAGGTAACTGGGTACTGGGCCCATAACCTGTTACAATAAGAGAAAAACACGTCTTACTGCTGCGTCTTGATAAAAGGAACTGTATTTTATATTGGATATGTTAACAATCAGATCATAAGAAAACAGTACTCATTTACATTATATACAAAGGAGTGGAGGAATGACAACGGAATGAGAGAATAGCAAATAGTAAAATAACAGGGTGATTCATGTATTTTAAAACTGATTAAACTTATTATTTTAACAGTTTTCAATTTAATAAAATATATTTTAACAAATTAAAAACCGATCAACCGAAAAAACGTGTCCGTCGCGTCGTGGTAAATTAGCTGTTATTGCAAATGCAATTGGTATCAACGACTTCATCCAATATTGTTGGAATGTTTCATCTTTGGAAAATTGCCTTGCGAGCCCATAACACTGAAGTATCTCTAGCAGCTATCCAGAATATAAACATGTACTACATGGGTCAGCAGTTAAGACTAGAGAAAGAATTTGTATCGCAGTGCATGGATTATTTGGTTCAGGCTTCAAATGGCTTAAGAGGGTAATTCTTTGTGATTCTATGATTATTGCGATTTATTTATTCTTTTTTTTACCCATTTTAGTTGTGAAAAAGAGTACGACTAAATGTGTGTTCAATGTGGTCTTATGCTTTTAAACACACACCTGGAGACCTTTCGACGGAGATACGCTTTTCATCTAAGGCGCTGGGCTATCGAAGGCAAAGGTATCGGGTCACATAGTAATCTTAAAAACGAAGGTGCGGGACCGTCCATCCGAAAAGTTTTACAACCAGCCGGACTGTCGGAAAAATCACTTTTGTATATGCATTCCTGTGACTTAATAGCAGAACTTAAGGCTGAGATTTCAAAATGGTATGTTTGCCAGCATTTGATTTAAACGTAACAAATTTTGTGTGTGTTGTATTTAAAGGTGGGAGAATCTACAAGGTGGTGCACGTGCATCTGGGGTAACAGCTCCTGTGCTAGGGCTATAGTTGAGCGAAGGTCCTCTTAGAATTATTACCCACGGACAAGAACTGACATCTGAGTATGACGAGCGGAGCTTGGGTGACGTTGGTTTTAAAGATAATCAGGTATGTACATTTCGTGCATGTACTTCAATGTCATACTGGAAATCTGGACGAGGTGCCCGCCGCGAGGAACCACAGTTCTTTTACTACAGCCAAGGTATTTTGAAAAGCTGTTTCGATTGATGCAAACACTAACTTGGCGATATGGAAATCCAAGGAAACAACAATATTCAGACCCACACAAAAGCACAATTGTTATCGCGTCGTGTATGGGACATCTTGGCAATACTACCCACCAATCCCAATATCCTGGAATAATTTCAAAATCTCAGAGTGGATCTTTTCGAGTGTGAAACGGCTGACAATGCAGAGGAACGTAAATTTCGTAAAGACGCCATTAAGAGAAAACTTGCTGATCTCTTACACCCCGAGAATTTACAAAAGTTCATGTACTCTTTTTGCATATCAAATAAAAAAAGTAGAATTTTCTTACTGTTAAGCGAATTATTCACCAACCATGATATTGGCCATTGGTATAGAAGTTCCTTTATTTTGGTATCTATTTACATCGAAAGCGACCAATACTGTCATTACAATAGAACACTATTTCAATTCATTTTTGGTCTGATTGCAATCTGTGTTGCCATATACTGCCTGAACACCATGGCTTACAGCTTCGTGTCGGTACAAAAAAATTATGTACTAGGACTAAGCTTTCCAACGACATACATACATCTCATTTGTGGGCAATAGCAAGACTTTCCATTTTTATTTAATTTCCATCCAAAATCAAAGTTTTTGATAAACTTTAATAAACAAACTAAGAAATACACTTGTAGTTTACACTTCATTTTTTGTGTGGTAGCAAATAATTGTTATTTTACTATTCACCTATACAGATACTAAACAACAGAATTGAGTAGAAGCGCATGTAGGCGAAACCACAACAGGTACTGAAACATAGGTCGCTGTCGGTTCATCTTGAACAAAAGTTCCTTGACGTTCAAGTGTTGGCGGCCGGCGCAGCAGCGGAGGTAAGGTGATATGTTGGGGTTTCTTACGTCCAAAGTACTGCTTTTACAAACGATTTTTCGCTGAAATTCACTTCAGTGGCATAATATTTATCACCTAGCTTCACTATTTGCACTTGGCAGGACCCTCCTCGTTTTGAAAGTTATTCTGATAGCAAGACTCGTTTTCAGAAGTTTGATTACATTCCATTATAGTCACTTTCAGCAGTTGTTGTCGCTAACGAGAAGTTGTCGCTATTACCACTGTTCGCATTAAACAGGCTTCCTCGATATCTCTGTAATTGTGCTCAGCGATTAAATCAGAAGAAGCAATAAATTTAAATTGCTTTGTCATTGCTTTGATAGAAGACATCTCTTTGGAGCAATCGTCAGTTAAAGTTAGACTTTCTTGATCGTTGCTTGCACCAATTGAATCTGAAATTGAAACAAATTTCAAGTGTTTACAATCTTTGGCAGTGAGCGGCTCCACAGTGGCCTTTTACTAAAGAACAATAAAGGAGAACGGGCAGAAATGTATGGAAGCTGGAACCAATAACAAGGAGACGTCGTTTAAAAGGTATTTTTGTGTACACATTTTCATTCCAAATCGCTGTGTGTCAACAAAGATTGGAATTTGGTACATATAATTTAAACATATAATGTAAGTACGTAAATTAGTACAGGCAACAATTTTCTGGCCTAACCAATAACAACAAGACACATGTTTCTGAAAAGGTCTTTTTATGTACTACAATAGCTACTTTAACAGTTTACTTTAAATCCCTGTGTGAAAAAAGTTTTCGCTAATTAAGGGGTTGCGATATAGTGAATTTTAATATAGAAAATGTATATTTTGTAGGTATGAAGTATAGGGAAAAATGTGCTGGTCCAACCAATAAGGACGCGACGTACGTCGTTGTACATGTATTTTCATGTACTATAATAGTAACAGTAACTATAATAGGGCAGTTCATTTCAAACCGCTGTGTAAAAAAAGTTATTCGATAATTAAGATTGTGATGTGGTTAAGTATAGAAAATGTAAACAGCATAGGCAGTCTTATATTTCATACTAAAATGTGCCCAATCACAATTTTAATTATCAAATGACTTTTTTCACACAACAATTTGAAATGTGCAGTCTAGGTAAATATTGTAGTGTCTACATGAAAACACGTTTCCAACGACGTATGTTGTGTCCTTATTGGTTGGACCAACACATTTTTGCTTTACATACCTACAAAATGTACATTTTAATTATGGAATAACACAGGGATTTAAACTAAGCTGTCGAGGTAACTATTATGGTAGTGCATAAGAAGACCTTTTCAGAAACATGTGTCTTGTTGTTATTGGTAAGGCAGCACATTGTTGCCTATACTACATACTTACATTATATTTATTTAAATAAAATTCACCAAAGTACAATTTTTGTTGGCCAATAACTTTTTTCGCACAGCGATTTGGAATGAGGTGCCATAGTAAGTATTCATGTATACAAAAATACCTTTTTAACGACAAATGTCTCGTTTAAGTTTAAGAATTTATGTCTTCTTTAAGTTTAAGAATTTAATTCATTTATGTACTTACATCAAAATTATATTCCTGATCACAAGTATAGCTGATTTGTTCGTGTGCGATAGCGTTCTGGATTTGCATTTCTTCTTTGGATCGCTGAAGGACTCTTCCTTAATACATACCCACCCGAATGTTCACCTGCATACATACATCTTCAATTTCCCATATATTTGTTGGCAATACTTCATCTTCGTCTCCTTTTTAATCTTATTCCTGCATCTCACCGCTTAAGTTTTTGTTCAGAGCGAAATCTGCTGCAATTGTGTATGTTTACAAAGGTCCTTAAGAAGTTTACCATTTTGTTTTGGAGTTAATGTCCTCTTAACACTGTTGACATTGCGATATTTTCTTGAAGTTGATTCGT
Organism: Melangyna quadrimaculata; assembly: GCA_949320155.1. NCBI lineage: Eukaryota > Metazoa > Arthropoda > Insecta > Diptera > Syrphidae > Melangyna > Melangyna quadrimaculata. The sequence continues at coordinate 112,868,518 of OX439484.1, forward strand.
CAAAACTAAAATCAGATTGTAGTGGCGTCGTTTCCGAACAGATTTGCAGTGTAATTGTGCTATCATCAAAATCATAGCCGTTTCATAATTACTCATTGTACTCAATGCGATCACGCAACATACGTTCTGCATATGACTTACTACAATCACCGCATACAAAACTGCAGTGTTGCATCTGAAGACGAAGCTCCGTCTCAAACTCACAAAACGGCTGATGTTCTTTTTGCGCAATCGAGTTAAATTTGAAGGATTCCATCACAATATTCTTCTGTGGTAAGCAAAACTCCTCAAAGCTTTTTGGCACATCGACCATTTTAATTGCCGAATCTGGTTCGCCATCTAAAGGTTTATAAAAAAGAGTGCAATAAACCTCTATTCCTTTCTCTCCAATGAGATGCAGGAATGTTGCAATCTTAATATTGTCAGGGTCAGCATTACGACCAGACGCGAGCATAAAAATGTTAAACTTTTGTTTCCACAAGCGCCATTCTTTCCCAGCATCAGAAAAATTCATTGGCGAGGGACCTTGTAAATTATTCGATGGTGCAATCGCCATCGCAACATTCGCTTTTGGCTCATCATTCGCCATTTTGATTTTTCACACAATAAAACAATAAAGTTATAGGCACTTTTGTTCCTTTGCTTTAGCACGTTATATTTTATATATCAGTTCATTTTCTTTGTCAGTTTTACACCTGACACCATGTAATATGTAGCCGAGCGAAATAAAATAATACACAAAGTGTTATTTTAGTTTAATTAAAAAGATAGATTTATTTTCTTAGCACGTTACAAATAAGATGTTGTTTTCGCTTTGGCTGCCCTTTCAAATCCGCCTCCTCTCTTTCTAGCTAATCTTATATCTATGTATATTGTTAACTTAAACATCACCCAACTTAAGCATTTAGGCTAGTATTCACCGAGCGCTCATAACTGAGGAGCCTCATAAACCTATTCACCAAGCAATATTAGTGAAAATTTACGAGCGCTCGCAAAAGTTATGAGTGGTCTGGAGCACTCCTAAGTTACGAGCGCTCTCTTTGAAAAGTTGTTCGAAAAATTTCTCAAAGTGTCACTACTGTCAGTCACACAGTCAAAAATTTGTTTTCGCTTGTGTTTTTCTGAAAAATGTTTGCATTAGTTTTCAATTTAATAAAATATATTTTAACAAATTAAAAACCGATCAACCGAAAAAACGTGTCCGTCGCGTCGTGGTAAATTAGGTGTTATTGCAAATGCAATTGGTATCAACGACTTCATCCAATATTGTTGGAATGTTTCATCTTTGGAAAATTGCCTTGCGAGCCCATAACACTGAAGTATCTCTAGCAGCTATCCAGAATATAAACATGTACTACATGGGTCAGCAGTTAAGACTAGAGAAAGAATTTGTATCGCAGTGCATGGATTATTTGGTTCAGGCTTCAAATGGCTTAAGAGGGTAATTCTTTGTGATTCTATGATTATTGCGATTTATTTATTCTTTTTTTTACCCATTTTAGTTGTGAAAAAGAGTACGACTAAATGTGTGTTCAATGTGGTCTTATGCTTTTAAACACACACCTGGAGACCTTTCGACGGAGATACGCTTTTCATCTAAGGCGCTGGGCTATCGAAGGCAAAGGTATCGGGTCACATAGTAATCTTAAAAACGAAGGTGCGGGACCGTCCATCCGAAAAGTTTTACAACCAGCCGGACTGTCGGAAAAATCACTTTTGTATATGCATTCCTGTGACTTAATAGCAGAACTTAAGGCTGAGATTTCAAAATGGTATGTTTGCCAGCATTTGATTTAAACGTAACAAATTTTGTGTGTGTTGTATTTAAAGGAGGGAGAATCTACAAGGTGGTGCACGTGCATCTGGGGTAACAGCTCCTGTGCTAGGGCTATAGTTGAGCGAAGGTCCTCTTGAATTATTACCCACGGACAAGAACTGACATCTGAGTATGACGAGCGGAGCTTGCGTGACGTTGGTTTTAAAGATAATCAGGTATGTACATTTCGTGCATGTACTTCAATGTCATACTGGAAATCTGGACGAGGTGCCCGCCGCGAGGAACCACAGTTCTTTTACTACAGCCAAGGTATTTTGAAAAGCTGTTTCGATTGATGCAAACACTAACTTGGCGATATGGAAATCCAAGGAAACAACAATATTCAGACCCACACAAAAGCACAATTGTTATCGCGTCGTGTATGGGACATTGATACCGAAATTGATATTTTTCATCAATTAAAGATTCGCGACAGAAAAAAAAGAAGAAATTCTATGCGCGAAAGGAAAATTTTTAATAAAAAGACGGGCACAAACGAAAACAAACACGAGTAGGAAACGTCAATTGTCAAGTTAGGAAGAGTTTGGAATGTACTAAGATGGCAAAAGTACTAGATGGTATTAGTTTCTGGCGATCTAGGCTCGGAAAAAGCTTTTAAAATTGCAAAGCGAGAAAACTCGTGTGCAGATTTTCTCTGCGCAACGTTAAAGAGAAAAACAAATTAATGGGTAGGAATATTATGCTTTTCACTCGAGAGTGAAGGTTTTTATCTGATGAAGTCAATGATCCTGGAAATTAAGAAAAAAAAATAGAAAAGCTTAAATTTCTGTAGATTTTCCAATGCCGGTTAGTGATAGGATAAATAAGAATTGCGGAATTAACGATCAAGTTCAATCAGTTAAGACGGTTGACAATCTTAACGTACGTGAATACAATTTCGCTTTATAAATTAAAATTAAATTTCGAATACTTACATATAAAAAAAAAAAAAAAAGAAAAGAAAATATTCAATTGTCCAACGATTAATTCGAAAGTGGTCCAATTTATACTTATATTTTTACGAACCCTTTGGGTCGAGAATAATTAAATTTTGCGAAAGCAAACTCCAAGGTAAAATAGTGAAACATTCTTGGTTTAGTTTTGTTTAATAAAAAAAAGAAATGTTTTTTTTTTAGAAAATCTAAGGAAAATTCCTATACGGCCAGTTCATTCCAACCGCCCAATTGAGGATTTATTTAGTTTACCGGCAGGAGTTTCCTGATTTTAAAAACTGCCATTTCACCAGGCAAGCAGGAAAAGTGATCGAAGAAATTAATACCTACTACGAGACCCTGTATAGAAAAAAAATATATATACTTTGAAGGCACACCAAAGTTACATGACCGATTTGCCCTCCAAAATTACATAGCTGGTATAGCTCAGAGGGTAAAGCGGTCGATTACCATCCAAGCCTCGAAGGTTCGAGTCCAGCCACAGATCAGTGCCAAAAACCAAATTCTATTTTTTTTCTATTATTTTTTTTTATTTTTTTTAACGTACATTTTTTTTATAAATCTTCGTTTTCCTTTTTTTTATATACCAAGTGCTAAATTAATATATCGGTGATTTCGAAGTGGTGAAAAGTAGATTCAATTTATTTATTAATTCGCGAAACGTACCGTAAAGTCTCGGTCCGCGGATTATACATATACATATATATATATATATTAAAAAAGTGTGTTAAATAGTTACACAAAGGCAACAAGCAATTTAAAAAGAAAAGGTATACATCTTTAAAGAAAACCGTTGCAGTGGCCACTACAAAAGGAATTTAAGGGTGAGTTATTTTTTTTTGTATACCAAATTATATTGTTGCAATATATTTAAATTAATTATATACATATATATGAAATAAAAAAAACAATATATATAATAGTACGCGGATTGAAGGGTGGGTTTGAACAAGGGGATTAATGTAAATTTAAAAGAACAGTCAAGTGAAATATAGGAAAGTGAAAAGAGGAATTTAAATCCCAAATTAATTAATAAATCGAAGACGATTTAATAGAAAGAATATAAATTTCCTTTTGATCAGCCAAAGGGTTGCCGATTGATAATTTAAACTTGGGTTAAAATTGTATAATTAAGATTTTCTGTGAAAACGAAGCTTAAAATTTGAAGTAAATTTAGTATAAATTAATAACTTATATATAATATGAATTAAAATTGTTAGTTTTAACATACACTGAAAGAAAAGAAATGATGATTTTTATTAAAGCATTTTATTGAACTTATTTGATAATGAGTTTTGAGTAAGTTCGATACAGGGATGAGAAGGATGAGGTAAAGGGAGTGATGTAGAAGGAGGAGAAGCCTAATAAAGGGGTTACTCTGGCGAGGGAGTAACCGAGGAAGGGTGGGTTAAGTATAACGTCTCGCGCATCGATACTATCTAGATGCAAGTCTGGCAATTTAAATTTTGTATGTAGTGAGCTCGAGGTCCAAGAACCTAGACCACCGCTGAGCTAGGGGTTCGAAAAATGCCAGCAAGGACCGTGAAGGCAAAGCAGCTCGTTACAAAATGGCGCCCGCAACGTGGAGCCCACTATCCAAAGATAGTGCGGCTATAGATTTTTTTTTGAGCCAATTCACTTTTCTTTTAATTAGTTTTTTTTTCTTTCCAAATCTTTAATTCAATATTTTTTTTCAATAATTTTAAATTTCTTTCTTTCAATTTTTTTTGTTTTCATTTCGATTGAATTAGGTGGTTACACCTTTCTTGTGAGTCCCGATCACTGTGTGAAAAACACTTGGTACCGCGTTGCCGCAAGAAAGGTGAAACCATACAGCATAAAAATAAATAGTCAAAGTGTGGGATACAAAGTTCGAGTCTTTTGGTATCGGTCTTATAGATACCCAAATAGCAGGATACGTTATCCCAATTTTTTTTACTTGTAAACATTAACATGGAAGAGACCCGTCGATGCTATGGGCGTCTTTGGAGATCCTTCCATAAATTTTTTATTTTTTCTCGAAGTTTGCAGATGCCTTCACCGATGAATGGTTTGTCGGAAGTTGCCCTGTAGATGGAGAGAGAAGTTGTTTTTAAATTTATTAGATTCAATAGTCAAATTCAATTAGTTTACTTTAATTTTGTTTTGCTCATTTTTTTCCGGCTCGCAGTACGACGGCTTCTTCTCCTTCATCATTTTGTCATCCTTCTAAAATCTGAATTCTCATCCCTTTTATGATATTTTCTGAAAATTTTGAAATTTGTTTTTGAAAGTTTTAAAATACCATTAAGTGGTTTAAAAATTTTTTTTTATTTATATTTTGAAAGAAAATACCTGTTTTCTTTACTTTTATCAAAGTTTATATTTTTTTTCTCAAATAATTGGTTTCTGGTCGTGTGGAATCAACGGTTTTGTACTCGAACCTCGAACAAACGCCCCTGTTGGAAGTTGAGGTTGCACTTAACGCAAAGGAAAAAAGTTAAGTTGAGTTGTACAATTGTTTTGGTTAAATTTTGGTTTGTTCCGCATATTTTTTTGGTTTACAGCTGGCATTGGAAATTCGAAACCAGGAGTCAGTTTTTTTTTGTTGACATTGATTTTTTTGGTGGAAATTTTTGCTTTCGAGTCAGAACTATCATTTCCTTGCCATAATTTGTCATCCTTTTTGAAGTTGTGTGGGGAAGATTTGAGATAGGTTGTTTTTGGAAAAGGCATGAGCAGGCGTCGAATCTCGCTTCACGACGAGTTAAGTGTGATTTACGCAAATTCCGAGGCTAGATTTGAGGAATTTTACCAAAGATTTCGGAGTACCATCGATCGTTTCGACTTAGACAACTCCTTTAGTGTTTTCGAAAATTTGAATTCTACAGTTTCGAACTCAACGTTCAATATGTCGAACGGAACGGATCCTGCAAACGAGAATGAAGAATTGCAGAGCGGTTTGCAAGATAGGGGTGGTTTAAGAAGTGGAACACCTGTAAATGCCCAAGTAGAGAACCATACGGATGAATTAGCCGCTAGGATCGAGAGGAGTATGTTGGAAAATCAGGTTCGGTTATTTCAACAAATGGATGTGTTTATGGTAAATGTGATTAAAAAACTGGAAAATTTGCACATACCAGCTCAACCGCAGAATACTGCACCCAGATATAACCAGCCTAACGCCGACATAGGGGCGGTTGGTGAAAATTTCCCTGCAACACCAGGGCACACAAATTCCATCTCTCCATCGATGTTTAGCGCGTCGGACTACTGCAGGCTAGACAGATGGAACATCAAATATGATGGTACCGATAACGTAACCGATTTTATTTTCATTATCGAGAAGATGCAGAGAAATCTTCGAGATATAGCGATGAGAAAATGTTGGCAAATTTTCACATTTTACTGACAGGTAAGGCCAACAAATGGTTTTGGTCGTTTTTGCGTCGAAATCCAGACGCAAAATTATCTGATGTCAAATCTGAAATGACAAAAGAGTTTGGGCAATTCGAAAGTGATGTTGAAATATACATGAAGTTGCTCACGCGTAAGCAAGGGGTCAAAGAAAGTTTTGACGATTTTTATACGGCCATTGTTTTTCTAAACGATCGATTAAAAGAACCGTTTGATGATAGGAAAATGGTGGACGTGATTCGTAATAACGCCAAAGACAGAATAGGTGAGATATTACTATCGTCTGAAGTAAAAACTCTGGAGCAATTGAGGAATAAAGCCAGAGAAGCCGAGAGATTTTTGGCGAAGCGAACTTCTTCCCATAGAACAGTTCATGAAATCTCAATAGAGGAAGATTTTCAAGAAATTGATGAAGACGGGGAGGAAATCGCGGCCTTTTCGGCAAGACGGAAGCCTTTTTCGACTGCCAACTACATCTGTTGGAATTGCGATGAAAAAGGCCATGCCTACCATTTTTGCCCATCGCAAACACGAAATTTATTTTGCTTTTTGTGCGGTGCTAAGGGAATAAATACTGTTCAGTGCGGTAAGCACTCGGGAAACGTGTCGAGGGACGAAAAGAAGAGTGGGGAAGTTCGTTCCACGAAAAAGAAGCCCGAGCACCCACAGAACTAAAGAACCAACCAAACTCGGATTCTAGCGCAGAAATAGCTGTTGAAAGTGCCCCAATTAAGATCTTGGAACGAGAGAATCCTATTAGTTCTCTAAGTCCTCATTCTCATCCTGTGGAAACCTATGCGCTAAAGTCCCTTCACGAGCGAAAGCAAAACTATTACAAGATTCGATCTCGAATTTTCGGGAATAATAATGGTTTGGCTAGCGCTCATGTAAAAAAATGTCGACGTCGGTTTCGTAATCGAAGAAAAGTCAAAAAACAAATAGTGGAAACCTTTATCTCCTCAAATACAGATGGTAGAATGTACACGGATGTCCTGTTAGAAGGTGAGTCAGTCCTTGGCTTGTTAGATAGTGGTGCATCCATATCGGTGTTAGGTAGGGAGTGTTGGGATTTGGTAAAAAGAATTGGCGCCGAAATAAAGCCATATAGAAACGTTGTACGAACTGCTGATGGTAAATCTCACGATATAGTAGGATTTTGTGATATCGAGACAAAGTACAATGGCATTTCAAATCGCCTTTCTTTTTACTTGATCCCAAACCTCACTCAAAGACTGTATTTGGGGATGAACTTTTGGCGGGACTTCAATCTTAAGCCACAAATAAGTGAGATTCAAGCCGACGTCGGCCCTAGTGAGGATGAAGTAAATTTCAAGGATGAGGCTGAGTTGATAAAACTTTCTCCCGAACAAAGTTTTCAGCTAGAGAAAACCAAAAAGTTATTTCCTAACTTTGTCGTGCTAGGGCTGGGTAAGACACCTCTTGGTTGTCATGTGATCGACACGGGAAGCGCGGTTCCGATCAAATCCCGGCATTATCCATTGTCTCCGGTTCGTCAGGAAGAAGTTTACAAAGAATTGGACCGTATGTTGGAGCTTGGAGTTATTGAAGTCAGTAATTCACCTTGGAGTTGTCCTGTGGTGTTAGTAAGAAAACCAGGCAAAGTCCGCCTGTATCTGGATTTCCGAAAGGTCAATGCAGTCACCGTTAAGGATGCGTATCCGTTGCCGCATATAGAGGGACTACTCAGCCGAATCAAGGACACGCATTTTATAACGGGAATCGACTTGAAAGATGCTTATTGGCAAATACCACTCGATGAAAAATCGCGAGATAAGACAGCATTTGCAGTACCCGGTAGACCGCTCTACCAATTCAAGGTTATGCCGTTTGGTTTGAGCAATGCTGGTCAAACTATGAGTAGGGTCATCGATCAAGTCGTTCCCAGTTCACTTCGTGAAAATGTATTTGTCTACTTAGACGACCTGTTAATTTGCACGGCTGATTTCGAATCTCATATTCGGATCCTTAACGAAGTGGCTGCTTGTCTTCGCAGGGCAAATCTTACTATCAATCTTGACAAGAGCAAGTTCTGCATGCGGGAGATAAAGTATCTCGGGTATATCGTCGGCCAAGGTACTTTGAAAACTAATCCTGAAAAGATCGAGCCAATGGTTAATTTTCCCGTCCCCACGACCCTAAGACAGGTTAGGAGATTTCTGGGTTTAACTGGTTGGTATCGGAGGTTCATTCAGAACTATTCTGATCTGGCAGCTCCCTTAACGGATTGCCTCAAAAAGAAAAAGAAGTTTGAGCTAACACCTGAAGCTCTGGAGGGGTTTAATAGACTGAAGACTGCACTTTCCTCCGCACCTGTGTTGTCGCAGCCGGATTTCACTAAACCATTTACTATTCAGTGTGATGCGGCTTCGGAAGGAGTAGGTGGTGTCCTTTTTCAATTGAATGAGAACGACAACGAGAGACCGTTAGCATACATGTCGAAGAAGCTTAACAAAGCACAGAAAAACTACACGGTTACCGAACAGGAATGTCTTGCAGCAGTGATGAGCATACGAAAATTTAGGCCTTACGTTGACGGATTACCTTTCAAAGTCATAACGGACCATTCAAGCCTGAAATGGTTAATGTCAATGAAAGAGCTGAGTGGACGACTCGCTCGATGGAGTCTGGAGCTCCAAGGCTATGATTTTTCAATCGAACATAGGAAGGGATCCCTCAACGTGGTACCAGATACTCTGTCTCGTATGGATATGGAAGAGATTTCTGCGTTAGTAACCGTGGGAGATCATGAGCTTGATGAGTTTTCTTCGGCATTGATATGTGGTGAGATTGATCTCGACTCTGTTGAATTTGATTCGGAACAATATACCCAATTGAGAAAGAACATCAACTCTAATCAATCTGCGCTTCCGGACCTAGTTGTATCGGGAAAATTTATATACAAAAGAGTTAGGTTCAGGACTGGTGAGTTAAACGAAGAGGATTCGCTTTGGCGTCTATGGTTGCCAGAAGCACTCACTCGCAAATGCATTGAACTGTCCCATAATACTAAGTTGAGTTGTCATAGTGGTTTTGCTAAGACACATGCTCGAATACGAGAAAAATACTATTGGCCTAAAATGGTAACGGACATCAAGGCATTTGTAAGTGAGTGTGAAACGTGTAAAATGATAAAGGCTCCAAACACGACTCTTCGACCACCCATCACCAGGCAGGTTGTGACAGAAAGGCCTATTCAACGACTATATATTGATTTCTTGGGACCGTATCCACGCACGAAGCGAGGAAACGTGTATGTTTTCATTGTGTTAGATCACTTCACGAAATTTGTTTTCTTAAAATCTATGTCTAAGGCCACGTCTTCAAAAGTAGTACACTTTTTGGAAACAGAAATTTTTCACACTTTCGACACCCCTGAATTAATTCACTCCGACAACGGACGTCAGTTCGTGTCCCATGAGTTTAAAAACTTCATGGCGAACTATGGCATAAAACATGTGCGAACGGCGTTGTATTCACCGCAGGCTAACAATTCCGAGCGGGTAAACCGAAGTGTCTTGAGTAAGCTTAGAGTCATGATATCAAAAGAGCAAAATGACTGGGATGTTCAATTATCAAGTATATCATGTGCCCTACGATCAGATATGCACGACTCTATCGGTTGTCAACCGTACTATGCTCTGTTCGGACAAAATATGATATCTCATGGCTCTACGTATCGGATACTGCGCGATCTAAAAGCACTCGAAGACCCGGAAATGTTAGCCCAGCCGAAAGCACTTAAAACAACGTTGGCCAGACAGAAGTTGTCGGATAATTTATTCAGGGCACACGTTAAGTCCAAAAATACTTACAATTCAAGGTCCAAACCTGTGGTTTATCGGGAAGGCCAAGAAGTATTCCACCGAAACTTCGCACAAAGTAATTTTGTCCATGGTGTCAATGCGAAATTGCTTCCAAAATTCTTAAAATCTCGCGTGCGAAAAGTCGAAGGCAAGTGTATGTATGAGCTGGAAACTAGAGCTGGTAAACCCATAGGGATATTCCACGCCAAGGATATACGACAATAAGTAACCTGCAAAAAAGTAAAAAGAAAACACAAAGAATCGATTTTTAATTGAAAAGTATTCGTTTAACTTATCTGATATTGATTACAGCCCGACTAGATAAATGGGTTCGCGACCCACGTTTAAAGATGTAAATGAAAGCCTTTAATTTTATTTTTAAAATTATGCTGGCAATTTAGTTTTAATTATTATATTTTTGTTTACACAAGCTGGCCAATTATTCAACTCAGAACACGTTAAATATAAACAGAAAAGCCAAACAAACACTCTCGAACGATTTCTTTTAACTTTTTCAAGATTTCATTTTGCCGACGGCAAAACATCACTTTCGAATGAAATTAATTTCTGTTTGTTTACATTTTTCTTAACCGTTTTAATCTGATTATTTGTTTTCATTTTTCGGTATATCACTTAACGGAACTGACACCGTTTGAAAAAGAAAATATTTTACGTTTCGCACTACCACACTCAGGTATTGTTAAAGAGGGGAAATACCATCTACCTTTCTCTTTTACCCCCGGCACGGTAAATTATTTTGATTTGCTTCAATATTATTTTCGATCAAATTTTTTTTGTAAACATAAATCTGTGTTGCTAGCTGTAATATCGAATCTCATTTCTTTTGCACAAGCATTTAACACACAATTTTTCTTTGGCTTAAAACATTCGACACATTAACTTAATTCATAAACCCGTAGGAATTTTTTTTGCACACTGGTATTCCATTTTACTTGGCACTGTGAACATTTTTTTTGCAGTTTTCACTTTTGTTTGCACTCCGACCGATTATGAGGTGTGTGGGTTCATTTGCATATTTCAGAAATCGGTATATCTGAAAAAAGCAAAGCCCTGATACCGAAATTGATATTTTTCATCAATTAAAGATTCGCGACAGAAAAAAAAGAAGAAATTCTATGCGCGAAAGGAAAATTTTTAATAAAAAGACGGGCACAAACGAAAACAAACACGAGTAGGAAACGTCAATTGTCAAGTAAGGAAGAGTTTGGAATGTACTAAGATGGCAAAAGTACTAGATGGTATTAGTTTCTGGCGATCTAGGCTCGGAAAAAGCTTTTAAAATTGCAAAGCGAGAAAACTCGTGTGCAGATTTTCTCTGCGCAACGTTAAAGAGAAAATCAAATTAATGGGTAGGAATATTATGCTTTTCACTCGAGAGTGAAGGTTTTTATCTGATGAAGTCAATGATCCTGGAAATTAAGAAAAAAAAATAGAAAAGCTTAAATTTCTGTAGATTTTCCAATGCCGGTTAGTGATAGGATAAATAAGAATTGCGGAATTAAACGATCAAGTTCAATCAGTTAAGACGGTTGACAATCTTAACGTACGTGAATACAATTTCGCTTTATAAATTAAAATTAAATTTCGAATACTTACATGTAGAGTTTAATGTAAGTTAAATCGTTATAATTTATTCATATTAAAAAGTATAATTCAATCAATTAATTTTAGTTTAAGTTATAATTTAAGTTTTAAATTTAGTAAAGTAAGATATATCAAGAAATAGTAAAGTGGCAATTCGAAGATGTTGCTGGATCGGTGGTTGGTAATACAAGTAACCTTAGCTTTGTTCTCTTCTCTGGACATCGTGTTCAAGCATCGATGCTGCCAACTATTTCTGATTTGAGAAGCAAATCAGTTCAGTGGATGTTTCGTTAACTTCCAGAAAAGCAAGGAGGTAGGAGTTGCCAAATACTAGTTTCCTACAACTCGGCCATCCTGTTAGTTCAACGTCTCGGAGAACTTATTAGTTTTATAATCTGAAAATAGACTTTTAGTTTAAAATTTGATTAATCTCACTTGTCTCTGCTATCATTTGCTGTCATGATCATGTTTTCTAGGTCATCTTAGGCAAAAGCTTTCTTCTCATAGCTGGTTAATAATTTTTCTTCTATTGTAACAAAATCTTCTCGGATGGGTTTATCGTCTTAAAATCTTCATCATCACATAGGTAAATGTCATCGCAGGTAGGTGACCATCTCAGGTATAGCGTATAGGGAATCATCTCAGATTGATAGTCATCTCAGGTAGGTAGTCATCTCAGGTAAGTAATCATCTCAGGAAGGTCATCTCAGATAAGTAGTCATCTCAGGTAAGTAATCATCACAGTTAGGTAGTCATCTCAGGTAAGTTATCATCTCAGGTAAGTAATCATCTCCGGTAGGTCATCTCAGGTAAGGAGTCATCTCAGGTAAGTAATAATCTCAGGTAGTTAAGTCATCGCAGGTAAGTAGGTCATCTCAGGTAAATAAGTCATCTCAGGTAAGAAATCATCTCAGGAAGGTGTGTCATTTGTATCTTTTCCCATCGAGTCTGGTAAAACAGCATCGCTTTCAATGACTTCGTCCTCATCAGAAGAATCATCGTAAGGAACCCATGGTTTCATATTATCAGCACTGCTACTGGTCTTTCTGGGCCCCTCTGACTCATCAACTTTTTCCACGTCATAACGATCATGTAGGCCAACGGTTGTCACCCTATAAGGACCAAGAAATTTTTTATGAATTTTTATTAAATTACCAAACTGTGTTCTGCGTATGGCTACGAGATCTCCAACTTTATATTTTCGGGCAGCCTTCCTTTTCTTATTAAAACCTCGCTCATTTTCGCACTGGATGGACTCGATTTGTTTTCTTGCTTGTTCACGCATACTATCTCTCTCCTCGTTAAATAACTCCAAAAGCTCTTCAGATACTGCTTCAGCAATGCGAACGTCTTCCTTGTTCCTCATATGAACTCCAAACATCAGTTCGAAAGGAGATCGGCCAGTGCTCCTACTAACGCTGGAATTTAAAAACTTTTGAACTTTATTTGTGAACTTATACCAATCTTGAGGCTTTTCCAAAGAAAGTTTTGTAAGAATAGGAATAATAGTTCTATTTATTCTTTCCACTTGTCCATTACCTCTTGGAACCCCAGTTGTTATTTTAGTATGTTTGATACCTTCCTCTTGACAATATTCATCGAAATTATTCGATGTAAATGCTGTACCTTTGTCCGTGATAAACCTGTGTGGATTTCCAAAAATGCTGCTTTGTTGAGTAAGTTTTTGAAGTACTTCTGCAGTACACAGGGTTTTAGTCGGATATATCCACACGAATTTACTGAAACCGTCTACGACAACAAGGATATACTTGTACTGCTTCCCCGTCACTGAAAGTGGTCCAACGTGATCTAAGTGGTATGTGTGTAACGGACGATCCTCTTTTGGAATTGGGTACAAGTATCCTTCCTGCTTTCCCTGCTTTTTTTCCGATAATATACACTCAATGCAGCTTTGTCTACATTTTTCTATTTTTTCTCTAAGATTTGGAATAGAATAGTCTCGCTTAATAACATCTTCCATTTTTCTTACTGAAAAGTGGCCTTGGTCGTGGACCTTTTTAATAAGCTCCTTTTCCATACCTTTTGGAATGCATAAAAGCCGGTCGCCTTGGTCGTTAACCTCGTATAAAATGTAATTTTCATAAACAAAATTTTTATAACCACCTTGTTCCAAAAGTTTGATAATGATAGCAATTCTTTCATCTTTGTTTTGATCTGCTTTCAACCTCTCGACTAATTCGCTCTGAACAACCATGGATAAGGGATTTCGGCTAAGTGCATCTACATGCTTCATTTTTGTACCTGCTCTATGTTCCAGCTTATATTCAAAATCCTGAAGAAGCAAAGCCCAGCCCGCAATCCTCGAAGCTAACTCTTTTTTTTCCATCGTCTGCTTAAAAGCTGCACAGTCAGTGACGATTTTGAAATTAATCCCAAGAAGATACACCCTCAATTTTTTTAACGCTGCAACTATAGCTAAAACCTCTAACTCGTAGCTACTATATTTTTCTTGAGCTGGTGAAGTCTTTCGACTGTAAAAATATACCGGGTGAAACGAACTATCTTCACTGGACTTCTGCATCAATATTGCCCCAAAACCGAATTTAGACGCATCCGTATGTAGTTCAGTTTCTGCTTTCGGGTTATAGATCATGAGAACAGGGTGCTGTGACAATGAATTCTTGATAAGAGTGAATGCTTCCTTCTGTTTTACTCCAAAAAAGAATTTATTCTCCTTCCTCAACAAATCACTCAATGGTTTAGCCAAGGTACCATAATCTAGGATAAACTTTCTAAAATATCCTGAAAGACCAAGAAAACTTTGCACATTTTTTAAATTCTTAGGCTCTGGAAAGTTCTTTATGGCATCTATCTTCAATTTTGATGGACTGACATGCCCATTTTCAATTTCATAACCCAGGTATTCTATTTTGCTGAAGAGAAAGCGACACTTTTTCCAGTTGAAACGAAGGCCAAATTGTGCTGCTAATTCGAAAACCTTTTTTAAATTCTGAATAGCTTCTTCACAGGAATTGCCAATGATTATGAAATCGTCAATATAGACAATAAGTAAGCCTTCTTTTATAAGTGGCGAAAATATCCAGATAATGAATTTTTGAAACACATTTGGAGACAAACATAACCCAAACGGCATTTTCAGGAACTCAAATTGACCTGACGGAGTTACAAAGGCCGTGTACTTCCTGCTACTTTCTTCAACATTCACATGAAAGAACCCATTCTCGAGGTCTAGTGTGATAAATACTTTTGACGTTCCAAGCTTATCTATCTGATCTTCTATAAGCGGGAGGGGAAAGTGATTCCTAATGATTTTTCTGTTCAGCTGTCTAAAGTCAACGCAAAGACGTTTCGATCCATCCTTTTTTGAAACAAGGACTATTGGACTAGCAAAATCTGATGAGCTCACTCGAATAATTTTTTTTCTTAGCCATTCCTCAATTGTGTCATCAACAATCTGCTTCTCAAGTGGTGAAAGACGACGTGGGTTTTGGTAAATAGGAGTTTCATCAGTCAGGATAATTTTCATCTCGAAATCATTTTGACTTTCTTTTTTTGGGATATACTCTTCTACTAGCTTTTCGATGTCTTCCTTGAATTTCAAATTTCCCACTTGCAATTCAAGCTCGCGCTCCTGACTAACCATAAAACACTCTAGAAAATTATCAAGCTTTTTCACCTGCACTGCCTTTGAAGTTATGGATATTTGAGTGTTAGTAAAAACATTTTGACCCAAAATCATACGCATTGACATATAGCTGTCCGATATAACGTGGATTATATCCTCGAAAATGTTTTCGTCGAACGAAATGCTTCCCACAAAACTTCCTAATGTTTGAACAGCTCTGTCTGATAAGCCTCTTAACTGCATTGGTTGACCTGTCAATGTTGGAGCACCTAATCGAATGTATTCATCTGAGCGTAATAATGAGAGTTCACTACCTGTGTCTAAAAGAGCATCAACTGAATAATTTTCCTTGATAAACTGAACCGTCTTGTAAAAATTTGAATTAGGACTACTCAAAGTACTAGTAGCTTTGACAGTAGCCTTAGGAGCAGCCTCATTAGTGCATTGTGGAGCTTTGTGGCCAAATTGTCGGCATTTGAAACATTTAGGCCCTTCCGATTTCTTGCTACAAACATTAGCCCGATGACCCTTCATTCCGCAATTAAAACAAACCAAACCTGAACCTCCAGCATTACCCGAAACCGTCGAACTAGTATTCGCTTTATTTGAAGACGAATTCAGCTTTGAACCCGACGACAACACCTGACATCTTTCAGAAAAAGTCTTATAGACTTCTAATTTTCGCTTAAAGTCTTTAAAATTGTTTGAACCGTAAAGCA
Source organism: Melangyna quadrimaculata (assembly GCA_949320155.1). Lineage (NCBI taxonomy): Eukaryota > Metazoa > Arthropoda > Insecta > Diptera > Syrphidae > Melangyna > Melangyna quadrimaculata. The sequence continues at coordinate 112,884,438 of OX439484.1, forward strand.
TTCCTTTGTTACTGTGGGAATCTTTTATACCATCTATCCCGTATTGTATTATTGAAGGTCCCTCAATACTTGCACGTGCACCTAGTTCTTTCATTTTTAAGAAGTACTGCAATACTGTTTCGTCTTTGTTTTGTTTTTTTTCCATTAGCTTCCTATGTACCTCTGCGCTCGACCATTTTTCACCGAACTCATCTGACAGATATTTTTTTAAGCTTCCCCACGTGGTAAGCCCCTTCTCCGAACGAATAGCCATTTTCGCGGAACCCGATAAAAGTCTTTTTGCGAACAAAAGATTCTCTAAAGGAGTCCACTTCATCAATTCCGCCATGCTCTCTACCTCACCTATCCAACACCAAACACTATAATTGTCATCACCATTAAACTCTTGTATTGAGTTTGAAACATCTACGAAAGACGCAGCTCCACGACTTCTATTTCGTAGAGCTTCCACCTCGTCTTGTAATAAGGAAATCTCAACATCTTTCCTTATAGTGTTTTCTCTGTGATCCAGATTTTTTTCCCGAAGTTCCAACTGCCTACTTTTTTCTTCTAGCTCTGCCATAGCATCTGATATATCTAACGATTGTGGATTTTTTGTAGTACTATTTCTATTTTTTCTGCCCATCATAAAGCAAAACGGCAAATTCTCAAGAAAAATAGAAAAACTGCAAAACAACGTCAAATTCCCTATGCACAAGCACACAACAGCAAGGGTAAGCCACAAATGATTGAAAGTGTCGATCGATCTCAATTAGTAAAAGAAAAAAAGTAATTGTACACTCATTCGTACACTCGGAGCAGTAATGACAATTATCTCTTTTTCAATAGAACTTTCTCTCACTGTCCCAACGTTCCCAATGTGTAATTTTAAGAAAAAATTTTAATTTTTTATGATACCATCAAGCCGGGTTATTCGCACGGCAAAATATTCCCTCGATAAAAACAGCTTAACTTAGCAGCAACCGCGACTTGAACTTTGATATACAGCATGCACGTGTCACGTTGTTTTATATGCACAGGTCCAATAATTAAATTTTTAATTTTATTTAATTTTAAATAGGTTGAGCCCCCATGTAGAGTTTAATGTAAGTTAAATCGTTATAATTTATTCATATTAAAAAGTATAATTCAATCAATTAATTTTAGTTTAAGTTATAATTTAAGTTTTAAATTTAGTAAAGTAAGATATATCAAGAAATAGTAAAGTGGCAATTCGAAGATGTTGCTGGATCGGTGGTTGGTAATACAAGTAACCTTAGCTTTGTTCTCTTCTCTGGACATCGTGTTCAAGCATCGATGCTGCCAACTATTTCTGATTTGAGAAGCAAATCAGTTCAGTGGATGTTTCGTTAACTTCCAGAAAAGCAAGGAGGTAGGAGTTGCCAAATACTAGTTTCCTACATACATATAAAAAAAAAAAAAAAGAAAAGAAAATATTCAATTGTCCAACGATTAATTCGAAAGTGGTCCAATTTATACTTATATTTTTACGAACCCTTTGGGTCGAGAATAATTAAATTTTGCGAAAGCAAACTCCAAGGTAAAATAGTGAAACATTCTTGGTTTAGTTTTGTTTAATAAAAAAAAGAAATGTTTTTTTTTTAGAAAATCTAAGGAAAATTCCTATACGCCCAATTGAGGATTTATTTAGTTTACCGGCAGGAGTTTCCTGATTTTAAAAACTGCCATTTCACCAGGCAAGCAGGAAAAGTGATCGAAGAAATTAATACCTACTACGAGACCCTGTATAGAAAAAAAATATATATGCTTTGAAGGCACACCAAAGTTACATGACCGATTTGCCCTCCAAAATTACATTGCTGGTATAGCTCAGAGGGTAAAGCGGTCGATTACCATCCAAGCCTCGAAGGTTCGAGTCCAGCCACAGATCAGTGCCAAAAACCAAATTCTATTTTTTTTCTATTATTTTTTTTTATTTTTTTTAACGTACATTTTTTTTATAAATCTTCGTTTTCCTTTTTTTTATATACCAAGTGCTAAATTAATATATCGGTGATTTCGAAGTGGTGAAAAGTAGATTCAATTTATTTATTAATTCGCGAAACGTACCGTAAAGTCTCGGTCCGCGGATTATACATATACATATATATATATATTAAAAAAGTGTGTTAAATAGTTGCACAAAGGCAACAAGCAATTTAAAAAGAAAAGGTATACATCTTTAAAGAAAACCGTTGCAGTGGCCACTACAAAAGGAATTTAAGGGTGAGTTATTTTTTTTGTATACCAAATTATATTGTTGCAATATATTTAAATTAATTATATACATATATATGAAATAAAAAAAACAATATATATAATAGTACGCGGATTGAAGGGTGGGTTTGAACAAGGGGATTAATGTAAATTTAAAAGAACAGTCAAGTGAAATATAGGAAAGTGAAAAGAGGAATTTAAATCCCAAATTAATTAATAAATCGAAGACGATTTAATAGAAAGAATATAAATTTCCTTTTGATCAGCCAAAGGGTTGCCGATTGATAATTTAAACTTGGGTTAAAATTGTATAATTAAGATTTTCTGTGAAAACGAAGCTTAAAATTTGAAGTAAATTTAGTATAAATTAATAACTTATATATAATATGAATTAAAATTGTTAGTTTTAACATACACTGAAAGAAAAGAAATGATGATTTTTATTAAAACATTTTATTGAACTTATTTGATAATAAGTTTTGAGTAAGTTCGATACAGGGATGAGAAGGATGAGGTAAAGGGAGTGATGTAGAAGGAGGAGAAGCCTAATAAAGGGGTTACTCTGGCGAGGGAGTAACCGAGGAAGGGTGGGTTAAGTATAACGTCTCGCGCATCGATACTATCTAGATGCAAGTCTGGCAATTTAAATTTTTTTTGTAGTGAGCTCGAGGTCCAAGAACCTAGACCACCGCTGAGCTAGGGGTTCGAAAAATGCCAGCAAGGACCGTGAAGGCAAAGCAGCTCGTTACAACATCTTGGCAATACTACCCACCAATCCCAATATCCTGGAATAATTTCAAAATCTCAGAGTGGATCTTTTCGAGTGTGAAACGGCTGACAATGCAGAGGAACGTAAATTTCGTAAAGACGCCATTAAAAGAAAACTTGCTGATCTCTTACACCCCGAGAATTTACAAAAGTTCATGTACTCTTTTTGCATATCAAATAAATCAAATAAAAAAAGTAGAATTTTCTTACTGTTAAGCGAATTATTCACCAACCATGATATTGGCCATTGGTATAAAAGTTCCTTTATTTTGGTATCTATTTACATCGAAAGCGACCAATACTGTCATTACAATAGAACACTATTTCAATTCATTTTTGGTCTGATTGCAATCTGTGTTGCCATATACTGCCTGAACACCATGGCTTACAGCTTCGTGTCGGTACAAAAAAATTATGTACAAGGGCTAAGCTTTCCAACGACATACATACATCTCATTTGTGGGCAATAGCAAGACTTTCCATTTTTATTTAATTTCCATCCAAAATCAAAGTTTTTGATAAACTTTAATAAACAAATTAAGAAATACACTTGTAGTTTACACTTCATTTTTTGTGTGGTAGCAAATAATTGTTATTTTACTATTCACCTATACAGATACTAAACAACAGAATTGAGTAGAAGCGCATGTAGGCGAAACCACAACAGGTACTGAAACATAGGTCGTTGTCGGTTCATCTTGAACAAAAGTTCCTTGACGTTCAAGTGTTGGCGGCCGGCGCAGCGGCGGAGGTAAGGTGATATGTTGGGGTTTCTTACGTCCACAGTACTGCTTTTACAAACGATTTTTCGCTGAAATTCACTTCAGTGGCAGAATATTTATCACCTAGCTTCACTATTCGCACTTGGCAGGACCCTCCTCGTTTTGAAAGTTATTCTGATAGCAAGACTCGTTTTCAGAAGTTTGATTACATTCCATTATAGTCACTTTCAGCAGTTGTTGTCGCTAACGAGAAGTTGTCGCTGTTACCACTGTTCGCATTAAACAGGCTTCCTCGATATCTCTGTAATTGTGCTCAGCGATTAAATCAGAAGAAGCAATAAATTTAAATTGCTTTGTCATTGCTTTGATAGAAGACATCTCTTTGGAGCAATCGTCAGTTAAAGTTAGACTTTCTTGATCGTTGCTTGCACCAATTGAATCTGAAATTGAAACAAATTTCAAGTGTTTACAATCTTTGGCAGTGAGCGGCTCCACAGTGGCCTTTTACTAAAGAACAATAAAGGAGAACGGGCAGAAATGTATGGAAGCTGGAACCAATAACAAGGAGACGTCGTTTAAAAGGTATTTTTGTGTACACATTTTCATTCCAAATCGCTGTGTGTCAACAAAGATTGGAATTTGGTACATATAATTTAAACATATAATGTAAGTACGTAAATTAGTACAGGCAACAATTTTCTGGCCTAACCAATAACAACAAGACACATGTTTCTGAAAAGGTCTTTTTATGTACTACAATAGCTACTTTAACAGTTTACTTTAAATCCCTGTGTGAAAAAAGTTTTCGCTAATTAAGGGGTTGCGATATAGTGAATTTTAATATAGAAAATGTATATTTTGTAGGTATGAAGTATAGGGAAAAATGTGCTGGTCCAACCAATAAGGACGCGACGTACGTCGTTGTACATGTATTTTCATGTACTATAATAGTAACAGTAACTATAATAGGGCAGTTCATTTCAAACCGCTGTGTAAAAAAAGTTATTCGATAATTAAGATTGTGATGTGGTTAAGTATAGAAAATGTAAACAGCATAGGCAGTCTTATATTTCATACTAAAATGTGCCCAATCACAATTTTAATTATCAAATGACTTTTTTCACACAACAATTTGAAATGTGCAGTCTAGGTAAATATTGTAGTGTCTACATGAAAACACGTTTCCAACGACGTATGTTGTGTCCTTATTGGTTGGACCAACACATTTTTGCTTTACATACCTACAAAATGTACATTTTAATTATGGAATAACTTTTTTCACACAGGGATTTAAACTAAGCTGTCGAGGTAACTATTATGGTAGTGCATAAGAAGACCTTTTCAGAAACATGTGTCTTGTTGTTATTGGTAAGGCAGCACATTGTTGCCTATACTACATACTTACATTATATTTATTTAAATAAAATTCACCAAAGTACAATTTTTGTTGGCCAATAACTTTTTTCGCACAGCGATTTGGAATGAGGTGCCATAGTAAGTATTCATGTATACAAAAATACCTTTTTAACGACAAATGTCTCGTTTAAGTTTAAGAATTTATGTCTTCTTTAAGTTTAAGAATTTAATTCATTTATGTACTTACATCAAAATTATATTCCTGATCACAAGTATAGCTGATTTGTTCATGTGCGATAGCGTTCTGGATTTGCATTTCTTCTTTGGATCGCTGAAGGACTCTTCCTTAATACATACCCACCCGAATGTTCACCTGCATACATACATCTTCAATTTCCCATATATTTGTTGGCAATACTTCATCTTCGTCTCCTTTTTAATCTTATTCCTGCATCTCACCGCTTAAGTTTTTGTTCAGAGCGAAATCTGCTGCAATTGTGTATGTTTACAAAGGTCCTTAAGAAGTTTACCATTTTGTTTTGGAGTTAATGTCCTCTTAACACTGTTGACATTGCGATATTTTCTTGAAGTTGATTCGTCAAAACTAAAATCAGATTGTAGTGGCGTCGTTTCCGAACAGATTTGCAGTGTAATTGTGCTATCATCAAAATCATAGCCGTTTCATAATTACTCATTGTACTCAATGCGATCACGCAACATACGTTCTGCATATGACTTACTACAATCACCGCATACAAAACTGCAGTGTTGCATCTGAAGACGAAGCTCCGTCTCAAACTCACAAAACGGCTGATGTTCTTTTTGCGCAATCGAGTTAAATTTGAAGGATTCCATCACAATATTCTTCTGTGGTAAGCAAAACTCCTCAAAGCTTTTTGGCACATCGACCATTTTAATTGCCGAATCTGGTTCGCCATCTAAAGGTTTATAAAAAAGAGTGCAATAAACCTCTATTCCTTTCTCTCCAATGAGATGCAGGAATGTTGCAATCTAAATATTGTCAGGGTCAGCATTACGACCAGACGCGAGCATAAAAATGTTAAACTTTTGTTTCCACAAGCGCCATTCTTTCCCAGCATCAGAAAAATTCATTGGCGAGGGACCTTGTAAATTATTCGATGGTGCAATCGCCATCGCAACATTCGCTTTTGGCTCATCATTCGCCATTTTGATTTTTCACACAATAAAACAATAAAGTTATAGGCACTTTTGTTCCTTTGCTTTAGCACGTTATATTTTATATATCAGTTCATTTTCTTTGTCAGTTTTACACCTGACACCATGTAAAATGTAGCCGAGCGAAATAAAATAATACACAAAGTGTTATTTTAGTTTAATTAAAAAGATAGATTTATTTTCTTAGCACGTCGCTTTGGCTGCCCTTTCAAATCCGCCTCCTCTCTTTCTAGCTAATCTTATATCTATGTATATTGTTAACTTAAACATCACCCAACTTAAGCATTTAGGCTAGTATTCACCGAGCGCTCATAACTGAGGAGCCTCATAAACCTATTCACCAAGCAATATTAGTGAAAATTTACGAGCGCTCGCAAAAGTTATGAGTGGTCTGGAGCACTCCTAAGTTACGAGCGCTCTCTTTGAAAAGTTGTTCGAAAAATTTCTCAAAGTGTCACTACTGTCAGTCACACAGTCAAAAATTTGTTTTCGCTTGTGTTTTTCTGAAAAATGTTTGCATTAGTTTTCAATTTAATAAAATATATTTTAAAAAATTAAAAACCGATCAACCGAAAAAACGTGTCCGTCGCGTCGTGGTAAATTAGGTGTTATTGCAAATGCAATTGGTATCAACGACTTCATCCAATATTGTTGGAATGTTTCATCTTTGGAAAATTGCCTTGCGAGCCCATAACACTGAAGTATCTCTAGCAGCTATCCAGAATATAAACATGTACTACATGGGTCAGCAGTTAAGACTAGAGAAAGAATTTGTATCGCAGTGCATGGATTATTTGGTTCAGGCTTCAAATGGCTTAAGAGGGTAATTCTTTGTGATTCTATGATTATTGCGATTTATTTATTCTTTTTTTTACCCATTTTAGTTGTGAAAAAGAGTACGACTAAATGTGTGTTCAATGTGGTCTTATGCTTTTAAACACACACCTGGAGACCTTTCGACGGAGATACGCTTTTCATCTAAGGCGCTGGGCTATCGAAGGCAAAGGTATCGGGTCACATAGTAATCTTAAAAACGAAGGTGCGGGACCGTCCATCCGAAAAGTTTTACAACCAGCCGGACTGTCGGAAAAATCCCTTTTGTATATGAATTCCTGTGACTTAATGGCAGAACTTCAGGCTGAGATTTCAAAATGGTATGTTTGCCAGCATTTGATTTAAACGTATTTAAAGGTGGGAGAATCTACAAGGTGGTGCACGTGCATCTGGGGTAACAGCTCCTGTGCTAGGGCTATAGTTGAGCGAAGGTCCTCTTAGAATTATTACCCACGGACAAGAACTGACATCTGAGTATGACGAGCGGAGCTTGGGTGACGTTGGTTTTAAAGATAATCAGGTATGTACATTTCGTGCATGTACTTCAATGTCATACTGGAAATCTGGACGAGGTGCCCGCCGCGAGGAACCACAGTTCTTTTACTACAGCCAAGGTATTTTGAAAAGCTGTTTCGATTGATGCAAACACTAACTTGGCGATATGGAAATCCAAGGAAACAACAATATTCAGACCCACACAAAAGCACAATTGTTATCGCGTCGTGTATGGGACATCTTGGCAATACTACCCACCAATCCCAATATCCTGGAATAATTTCAAAATCTCAGAGTGGATCTTTTCGAGTGTGAAACGGCTGACAATGCAGAGGAACGTAAATTTCGTAAAGACGCCATTAAAAGAAAACTTGCTGATCTCTTACACCCCGAGAATTTACAAAAGTTCATGTACTCTTTTTGTATATCAAATAAATCAAATAAAAAAAGTAGAATTTTCTTACTGTTAAGCGAATTATTCACCAACCATGATATTGGCCATTGGTATAAAAGTTCCTTTATTTTGGTATCTATTTACATCGAAAGCGACCAATACTGTCATTACAATAGAACACTATTTCAATTCATTTTTGGTCTGATTGCAATCTGTGTTGCCATATACTGCCTGAACACCATGGCTTACAGCTTCGTGTCGGTACAAAAAAAATATGTACAAGGGCTAAGCTTTCCAACGACATACATACATCTCATTTGTGGGCAATAGCAAGACTTTCCATTTTTATTTAATTTCCATCCAAAATCAAAGTTTTTGATAAACTTTAATAAACAAATTAAGAAATACACTTGTAGTTTACACTTCATTTTTTGTGTGGTAGCAAATAATTGTTATTTTACTATTCACCTATACAGATACTAAACAACAGAATTGAGTAGAAGCGCATGTAGGCGAAACCACAACAGGTACTGAAACATAGGTCGTTGTCGGTTCATCTTGAACAAAAGTTCCTTGACGTTCAAGTGTTGGCGGCCGGCGCAGCGGCGGAGGTAAGGTGATATGTTGGGGTTTCTTACGTCCACAGTACTGCTTTTACAAACGATTTTTCGCTGAAATTCACTTCAGTGGCAGAATATTTATCACCTAGCTTCACTATTCGCACTTGGCAGGACCCTCCTCGTTTTGAAAGTTATACTGATAGCAAGACTCGTTTTCAGAAGTTTGATTACATTCCATTATAGTCACTTTCAGCAGTTGTTGTCGCTAACGAGAAGTTGTCGCTATTACCACTGTTCGCATTAAACAGGCTTCCTCGATATCTCTGTAATTGTGCTCAGCGATTAAATCAGAAGAAGCAATAAATTTAAATTGCTTTGTCATTGCTTTGATAGAAGACATCTCTTTGGAGCAATCGTCAGTTAAAGTTAGACTTTCTTGATCGTTGCTTGCACCAATTGAATCTGAAATTGAAACAAATTTCAAGTGTTTACAATCTTTGGCAGTGAGCGGCTCCACAGTGGCCTTTTACTAAAGAACAATAAAGGAGAACGGGCAGAAATGTATGGAAGCTGGAACCAATAACAAGGAGACGTCGTTTAAAAGGTATTTTTGTGTACATGAATATTACTATATTAGCGCATTCCAAATCGCTGTGTGTCAACAAAGATTGGAATTTGGTACATATAATTTAAACATATAATGTAAGTACGTAAATTAGTACAGGCAACAATTTTCTGGCCTAACCAATAACAACAAGACACATGTTTCTGAAAAGGTCTTTTTATGTACTACAATAGCTACTTTAACAGTTTACTTTAAATCCCTGTGTGAAAAAAGTTTTCGCTAATTAAGGGGTTGCGATATAGTGAATTTTAATATAGAAAATGTATATTTTGTAGGTATGAAGTATAGGGAAAAATGTGCTGGTCCAACCAATAAGGACGCGACGTACGTCGTTGTACATGTATTTTCATGTACTATAATAGTAACAGTAACTATAATAGGGCAGTTCATTTCAAACCGCTGTGTAAAAAAAGTTATTCGATAATTAAGATTGTGATGTGGTTAAGTATAGAAAATGTATACAGCATAGGCAGTCTTTTATTTCATACTAAAATGTGCTCAATCACAATTTTAATTATCAAATGACTTTTTTTACACAACAATTTGAAATGTGCGGTCTAGGTAAATATTGTAGTGTCTACATGAAAACACGTTTCCAACGACGTATGTTGTGTCCTTATTGGTTGGACCAACACATTTTTGGTTTACATACCTACAAAATGTACATTTTAATTATGGAATAACTTTTTTTCACACAGGGATTTAAACTAAGCTGTCGAGGTAACTATTATTGTAGTGCATAAGAAGACCTTTTCAGAAACATGTGTCTTGTTGTTATTGGTAAGGCAGCACATTGTTGCCTATACTACATACTTACATTATATTTATTTAAATAAAATTCACCAAAGTACAATTTTTGTTGGCCAATACAGCGATTTGGAATGAGGTGCCATAGTAAGTATTCATGTATACAAAAATACCTTTTTAACGACAAATGTCTTGTTTAAAATTAAGAATTTATGTCTCCTTTAAGTTTAAGAATTTAATTCATTTATGTACTTACATCAAAATTATATTCCTGATCACAAGTATAGCTGATTTGTTCGTGTGCGATAGCGTTCTGGATTTGCATTTCTTCTTTGGATCGCTGAAGGACTCTTCCTTAATACATACCCACCCGAATGTTCACCTGCATACATACATCTTCAATTTCCCATATATTTGTTGGCAATACTTCATCTTCGTCTCCTTTTAAATCTTATTCCTGCATCTCACCGCTTAAGTTTTTGTTCAGAGCGAAATCTGCTGCAATTGTGTATGTTTAAAAAGGTCCTTAAGAAGTTTACCATTTTGTGTTGGAGTTAATGTCCTCTTAACTCTGTTGACATTGCGATATTTTCTTGAAGTTGATTCGTCAAAACTAAAATCAGATTGTAGTGGCGTCGTTTCCGAACAGATTTGCAGTGTAATTGTGCTATCATCAAAATCATAGCCGTTTCATAATTACTCATTGTTGTGTTGTTCAGGCTGTGATCTTAAATCTCGGATTTAATGCTTGAGTCTAGCAGTTCATCTAGCAGTATCATTGAGTCTAGCAGGTTACGATTTCTTGCGTATTCTAGATAATTGCGGACTCTGCGGAATTTTATAGCAATCAGACATTCTCAATGATTCCATGCCTGATGGCGAGCGAATGTTGCCGAGGTCTAGACTGTTGTTCTGCATATTTCGTAGTATTGATAATATTGGGGTTATAATATGTAGGGTCTGTTTGCTTATAACGATTGGTGTTTTCGGAGCTTCATCACTAAGCGGTGGGCGCAGCGCAGAACAGCTTGCAAATTAATTGTATCTCTTACTTTGAGATACCGAAGTTGAAGCAGTTTTCATCTTTTTGTTGTCTTCCAATAGCGGCTGAAATTTATGGAATTATTCTTTGCTCTTTGGATGGAGAACGGATCTCGAACGATTGCGATTACGACTGCTTGATGAATTGTGATCGTTGCAACCCAACGCGGGAGAATCTGATCTTCTTCGTTTGCCTTTCTCGCGATGCGAATTATCCTTAGCATATCACAGACAGGCAGGTTTATTTTTATGAAACGTTAATGAAATTACAAACAAAAGACCAATTTGGTTCGTGTTTTGCACAGTTATTTGATAAAAAAACAAAAACAAGAGCATAATGAGTAGACTTTAAATTCTTTAAATTGTTGACATTTTGTATTAGCGCCAGATGTCGCTCATTTTCGAAAACAGTTTGACTTCACAGTTTGGGTATGTCTGATAGAGAGAGAACCTCTCTCTTTTTCGGACATCGAAAAGTACTTATGAGTAGTTGGTGAATAGCACAAATAATTTTCGCGCAGTGTTTACGCTACAAGTGAGACCATTTTGTATGAAAGCTCCAATGGGCGTGGATGAAAAAAAGGAACAAATAAACAAATTCTTCACATTTATAAAACTGATCTTTCTAGATACTGTTGTCCTTTTCTCCTTCCAATTTTGTATCTGTCAAGGGCAAGGTTTAACTACATAGATCTACTTTTTCCAAAAAGTGCCAAAGTGAGATATAAACATCTATGCTAAAGACACCTGTTTGCAAAAAAACATGCGAAAATTGTTGACAGATAATTTTAGTCACCATACACGATTTTCAATTTTTTTTTTGGCAAGCAAGTGTCTTATAATAGATATTTTTTCCACGTTTGCACTTTTTGCAAAATGAACACAAAAGAGTGCCGCAACTGGAACTGAAGCAATAACTGAAATAGTAATCAAATAGTATCGTGCGTGCTATTTTTCATGTGCCCACAATGCAGCTGCACAAAATATTATTTCTTTTTAAAAGTTCAATAAAATATTCTGTGTTGTGCTCTGCCATGTTGAATTTTGTTTGTTTGTTTTCTGTTGTGTCAAATACCGGCATACTTTGTGTTTTATTTATTAGAAGAGAAACATGATAGTCTCGCATTTGTAATAGAAATGAAAGCAACATATGGAACACGCCTTGTAAAAATTAGAATTCCAAACATCTGAACGAACCCAAACAAATCTAAATGCCAAAAAACGTTCTTTCTGCGCTCCACCATTGTGGACGACCTTTGCGACATAGTAAGCGATTTTAATGGCAGCTTGTGCTACAGCGATTTATACCGCGACCAGCGACTTGCATTGTGTTCAAGGGGTTAAGAAGCTCATACAATTAAGAGCAGTTTACGAGCGCTCGGTGAATACCAGCATTAATGGTTAGCTTACATGTATGTCCCGGTCTACATTGAACGATATTTTCAGTGCCGACAAAAAATTGTTGTTGTAATCGTGTGCGATTGAGAGGTACAGCCGACATGATCCTTCCAGTTTCGGCCGATTTTTCCATTCAGCACGGGAAAAATCGTTCAATGTAGACCGGGACTATGCTTTAAGTTGGATGAGTTCACATCAGGGTTCGAATCTCAGTAACAAAATTTCGGAGCAGATTTGCAGCAAAAGTGAAGTAAATCAAAAGTTTCCGAAGTAGATTTGAAAATGAAAGAAAAAATCAAGTTTTCAAAAACTGTATTTTTAACTAAAATTTATTTAACGGAAATAAATAGGTATTTTTAACAAAAAAATCACATAAATTCATTCAGACTTGAATACCTTAAACTTAATATCTTATACACTAAATTAAATAAGAAATTAGAGTTGAAAACAAAGAATATACAGTTTTCAAAAAATATATTTTTAACAAAAATATTAATTTTTTTAAACAAAAAATTAATCAGAAACTAAAAACTATTCATAATACATACTATAAATATATTTGGTTTTTATTGATTTTATTTTAGAATGTATTTGCCTTGGACAAATTTGAAATCTTTTATAAATTTAATCAATTCAAGCGGTGGTTCAAAAATTTGTTTTCGATCTGCTATTAATGATCGTGAAAACATTAAATTTTCAACTGTATTGACCTGCAAACGATTTCTTATTTTAGTTTTCAATAAATTCATTTCGGAAAACTTTCTCTCAGCTGCGGCGCTGCTGTGTGGTAAAACGGCTAGAGTTAACATATAGTCAGATAAGTTTTGGAACATAAGTTCTTTCATTTTATTAGTGGTTGTTTTTAATGAGTACCAAAAGCTAACTAAATCTTGCTGATCTATGTTGCTTATATTGTGTATAATGAATGATCTCCATTCATCATTTAATACCTCAAAAGAGGTTTTATTATAAGGAAATGCTTCGATCAATTTCAAAATTGATGGTAAGTCCCCCGTTTGAATTTTTGATGGGTTTAAATATTGAACCAAGTTTAAATTAATATCTTCAAATGAAAATCTTGATTGTATTTGTTTACAAAGAATTATATAATATTTTAAAATATTTTGTTTTATTTCGAAAACACTTTCTTTTGAAACATTTTTTTCATTTTGTTCAAATTCAATACCACAAAATATTGTGTCAGTAGAAAACTGGAAATCTTGATTTTCGAAATCTACTTCAGTTCTTAAAAATTCAATTTTTATAAAATTGCTTAGCAGTTTAAAAAAAAATTATTTGATGACTGGTAAAAGAAGATGAATTATAGTCTTCTCTGACTGGAAAATTCTATTCATTTCATTAATTATGTTTAAAATATATGATAAGAACAATAAATATAATTTGTTAACTTCATTTAACCTTTCTCCTACTGTCTCCACAGTATTCTCTTTTTTTTCTTCGAAAGTAAAAAGTAAGAAATAATGTTTCAGAGCTGTCCATTGCTCCAACACCCTATCTACAGCTGCCTGCACTGCAAGCCATCGAGTGGAACATGTATTCAGAATTTTATGTTCAGGTGTTTCGAAATATTCCTGAAAAGTTTTAAATTCTGAGTCTTTTAGAGCTATGGGAAAAAAAATTGAAGATTGTCTTTATCATTAGTTGACTTCAACAGGAATATGTTTTGCCGCAGCCTTGGCACATAAATTCAGTGAATGGCAAAATAAATAAAATAAATCGGGTGGCACAACGGCTCATGAAGAACCAGGGCCTAATGACTAACAACTCGCAACCACTCCTGTGTGCGCCTTTCGACAGGAATGGAAGGGACCTACAATTTTATGCCGAATCCGAACGGCTAGACGAGAAGCACTTATTCGTGACAAGTGATACTCTTGGAGGATTTGTCAATTCCTCGCAAGAGGCAGTAGCCCTGAAAAAAAACTTTTTTTTTTTAGTTTTTAGGTGGACGAGGCTGGGAAGCGATCCCAGACCTCCAGCGTGACAGTCGAACGCACTAACCATTACGCTACGGGCTACTACTCAGTGAATGGCAAGTACATCCCAATTAAAACATATTTGGGTTCAAGGATTTGAGATGAGTTTTCACTCCATTGAGTGAGCCATTCATAACCACCGCATTATCCGTCCCTAGTCCTATTAAATTTTCACATGGAATATTTAATTCTACTTAATATTCTTTAACAGCATTTGCTATTACAATAGCCGATGATTCCTCTAGCTCAATTAAACCAAAAAAAGCGTCATCAATTTTATTGAGTTCAAGATGCCGGGCAACTAGAACTAAAGTTTTTTAGCAGCTAATGTCAGTGCTTTCATCAATTATGAGGGAAATGTGCTTATTCTTCAGTTTTGTTGCTAAATATACATTGATATAAGCCTAACTAGTTCTTTAGATTTCGTTGAGCAACACTTGACTTTGGTTAACGTTGGATCCGAAAGAACGTTAAATAATTCTGGCAGCGAGTCCATAATTGTGAATGGCAAATAATTTGAAACACAGAACATAACCATATTGATTTCTTTCTTTAAATGTGTGTTCGTTCTTGCTTTATCATTTGCCAACTTTTCAGCGATCTTTGGTATATAAGTTTGGTTTTTATATTCAGCCTCCATTCTTATATGAGCTTGGGACCTTGCATTGATTAAAAACTTAATTCGATTCTTTAGACATCAGACTAGTAACTTACTCGGGGCTTGGTTCTCTAAGAGTTTTGTCCACAGCAACAGTTGCAATTTGTATATTTGCATCATTTACATTTGGATTTGGATTATTTTTCCTAGAAACATAGTATCGTAAGCATATATGTACCTAATGTTCGCTAAATATGCCTATGTAAATATATAATTAATGTAGATACTTGCTTTTTTATAAGGTATTTATCCATTTTTTTAACAATATTTTGCTGAGCATTCGTGAAAACATTAAATGTCGCCAAAAAATCAAAATAACTTTAATATAGTCCCGGTCTATATTGAACGATTTTTCCAGTGCCGATCTTTTGTTCGTTGGTGAAGGGAGTGAAAAGTAAGGGGTAGGGATCAAATCGTTTGTACCACAAAACTCAGACGATTTTTCCAGTCTGTTTATGTTCTCTTTCGCCCTCTTTCCAGTTTTTTGTGTGTGTTCGGTGTCAGTGTGCCATTGGGTTGATGGTGTGAGTGAATATCATTGCAAAATGAAGAGCACAGAAATAAAAAAATGAAGAAGACAAAGAAAAAATCTCATGGAAAAAATCGTTCTGTGTGTACATTTCACACGATTTCTGGAAAAATCTTCGTGGAAATATCGGGCAATGTAGATCGGGACATAACGGAGAACAAACCAGATATGAATGCACTTTGTCCCGGTCTACATTGAACGATATTTTCAGTGCCGACAAAAAATTGTTGTTGTAATCGTGTGCGATTGAGAGGTACAGCCGACATGATCCTTCCAGTTTCGGCCGATTTTTCCATTCAGCACGGGAAAAATCGTTCAATGTAGACCGGGACTTTGCAGCAAGCAGCAACCAAAATTCAAAACAAGAAAACAAAAAATGTTTACAGTTGTTCAATTTCACAAGTCCCGGTCTACATTGAACGATTTTTCCACTGCCGACAAAAAATTGTTGTTGTAATCATGTGCGATTGAGAGGTAGTCCCGGTCTACATTGAACGATTTTTCCAGTGCCGATCTTTTGTTCGTTGGTGAAGGGAGTGAAAAGTGAGGGGTAGGGATCAAATCGTTTGTACCACAAAACTCGAACGATTTTTCCAGTCTGTTTATGTTCTCTTTCGCCCTCTTTCCAGTTTTTTGTGTGTGTTCGGTGTCAGTGTGCCATTGGGTTTATGGTGTGAGTGAATATCAATGCAAAATGAAGAGCACAGAAATAAAAAAATGAAGAAGACATGGAAAAAATCGTTCTGTGTGTACATTTCACACGATTTCTGGAAAAATCTTCGTGGAAATATCGGGCAATGTAGATCGGGACGTACAACCGACAAGTTCCTTCCAGTTTCGGCCGATTTTTCCATTCAGCACGGGAAAAATCGTTCAATGTCCCGGTCTACATTGAACGATTTTTCCACTGCCGACAAAAAATTGTTGTTGTAATCATGTGCGATTGTGAGGTACAACCGACAAGTTCCTTCCAGTTTCGGCCGATTTTTCCATTCAGCACGGGAAAAATCGTTCAACATTGAACGATTTTTCCCGTGCTGAATGGAAAAATCGGCCGAAACTGGAAGGATCATGTCGGACATACATTACATAGTCCCGGTCTACATTGAACGATTTTTCCAGTGCTGAATGGAAAAATCGGCCGAAACTGGAAGGAACTTGTCGGCTGTACTTCTCAATCGCACACGATTACAACAACAGTTTTTTGTCGGCACTGGAAAAATCGTTCAATGTAGACCGGGACATACCATAACCATACCATCGTATCGACGAGATGGAAATAAAATGAACGAGAAAGAGAAACGATAAGTCCCGGTCTACATTGAACGATTTTTCCCGTGCTGAATGGAAAAATCGGCCGAAACTGGAATGATCATGTCGGCTGTACCTCTCAATCGCACACGATTACAACAACAATTTTTTGTCGGCACTGAAAATATCGTTCAATGTAGACCGGGACTAACAAAACAAAGAAAAGTAAAAAAAAATATGATTCCGTTCAGAGACAGAGAGTCAGAGCAGAGTTGTTTGGAGAATACACAGTGCTGTCATTTAATTTCATTTGGTTTGGCTAAACAATTTTTTAGTGTGGAAAAAAGGAGCAGATCTGAAAAAAGCGGAGTGGCGAAGTAGATTTGTTTTCTCCCTCAAAACTGGAGTAGATTTACTTCGATTGAAGTGGGGTTTGAACCCTGGTTCACATGATGTTACACACTACGCTCTTTCACTTCTGCCTCTTCTCTTCCTCGAATCTGATCAATGTGTCTTCTATAGATTTGTTCATCGGTGGACTCTATGATGTACGAAACCGGACCAGTTATTTGGATTATTTATCCTGGAATCCTTTTGCGTCCTGATGAATAATTGCGAAAGTAAACCTTACCCAATAAATTGTCTTGCTTGTGAAACTGTTGTTTTGAACTTTTCTGTCTGGATGTAAACGATCAAGAATTGTACGGCGTCGACGACCCATTAACAGTTCTGCTGGTGTTTGACCCGTCTTTGTATGGACTGTTGTGGGCTGTGAAAACAAATATCTGGCAACTTTTAACTCCAGGTCGCCTTCTGTTAATGTTGTTAATGCTTTTTTAACAGATTGGACAACTCGTTGTGCTTGTCCGTTGCTCGATGGGTGGTAGGGTGCGGATGTGTGAAATTTTACTCCATTCCGTCGGTAAAACTGTTTAATCTCTTCCGAAACAAATGCTGCGCCATTGTCGGTTATTATTGTATGAGGTATACCGTGAGTAGCAAACGATTCTCGTAGACACACAATGACAATTGATGACTGTTTTCTAACAATATTTACTTCAACCCACTTGATCATCGAATCAAAAATAATGAGAAAAATCTTACCTTGAAAAGGCCCGGCAAAATCGAGGTGATGTTTCTCCCATGGATTATCTGTTGCTGCAATGAATTTTCGGGGCGCTTGCTTTGGGTTTGATCGATTTTCCTGGCACTGATGACACTGGCGTACACAATGTTCAATATCTTCATCAAGCTTCAGCCACCAGAAGTAGCTTCTGGCATTTGCTTTCATTGCCGTGATTCCTGGATGATTAGCATGAAGAGTTTCAATTGTCCGTTGTCGAAGAGTCAGGGGAATTATCACACGAGTTCCCCAAAGTAAGCAGGCTTTATGTGTTGAAATAAAGAAATTGCCATTAGGGTCATCCGTTATTTGTGACCAACCATGTAACACCCAACGTAGTACTCGACTGAGAACTGTGTCTTTTCGTGTCTCGAAACTAACTTGTTCTGCTGTAATTGCAGGCTCAGTCATTGCTTCCAAAAGAAGGATATCTCCAGGTGGAATCTTTTCTTCTATTAACTTGTGGATTGGAAGTCTACTTAGACAATAAGCGTTCCCATTGTTTTTTCCGGATCTATATTCTATGCGAAGCATTCTTGGTGAAATCATGACTGGAATCTGTTTGTTGCGATTGAATATTTGTAAAAGTGGTTTATGATCCGTAATGATCCGAAACTCTCGACCCGCCATGTACTGATGGAAATGCTTAACACCAAAAACTACAGCTAAGGACTCTTTATCGATGTGTGCATAGTTCCTTTCCCTTTTTCCCAGCGTCCTGGAAGCAAAAGTGGTTGGACGTTCAGTCCCATCAACTTCTCGATGTGCCAGAACTGCGTCAACGCCATAGGGTGAAGCATCACATGAAACGACTATTTCCTTAGCCTCATCGAAAAATGTTAAAATGGACTCTGAGTGAATTAACTCTTTTAGTTCTTTGAATACTTTAGAATGTTCTTTTGTCCACTTCCATTAATTCTTATTGTCCAACAGCCTGTGTAGTTTTTCAGCGGACGTTGCCTTATGGTGTAGAAATCGGTTGTAAAAGTTAAGCAACCCAAGGAATGACTGTACTATCTCTTTGTTTTTAAGTTCTGGGGCGTTGTGTATAGCCTCCACTTTAGATTTACTTGGTCTAACACCATCATCACTAATGTTAAAACCAAAAAATTCTAGTTCGTTCACAGCGAACAGGCATTTGTTTTTTTTTTTTTTTTTTTTTTTTTTATATTCCACGCGCGCAAAAGGGGTTATGGCTACCCTTAAAATGTTTTTAACACAGCACGAGCGATTAGGTAAGTAGGAGAGGATTTAGAAGGAGATACCGATGCACATTGGTTTTGAACGTTTGCACATCGAAATGGGAGGGGAAAGTCGAGTCAGGTAAAGCATTCCACATTCGTGTGGTCCGACTGAAGAAAGAATCTCAGTACATT
This sequence comes from Melangyna quadrimaculata, assembly GCA_949320155.1. Classification (NCBI taxonomy): domain Eukaryota; kingdom Metazoa; phylum Arthropoda; class Insecta; order Diptera; family Syrphidae; genus Melangyna; species Melangyna quadrimaculata. The sequence continues at coordinate 112,903,726 of OX439484.1, forward strand.
ACAGTACGTCCGAAGTTGGGCTCGAGGGTGAACTGATGGGCATTCCTAGAAGCGCAAGTATTACGGTTGAATTTTTTAAGGGGGGGAATGCAACTGGCTATTTCACTAGAACACTGATTATAATAATAGCGATAAAATAGAGAAAGACACGAAACATTACGGCGGTGTTCGAGAGATGTAATTGTTTCTGTTATAGATCTTTCGCCTATCATTTTTAAAGCTCTCTTTTGAATTCTGTCCAACAAACTCAAGTGAGTTCTTGGAGCTCCTGCCCAAACATGAGAATTGTACTCAAGTTTTGGACGAATAAAGGCTTTGTAGATCACAGCCAGATCAGAAGGGGAAAAAAACTTCTTGCATCTACGGAGAAAACCTAAACACTTAGCAGCGTTTTTGGTGACATCAAATATGTGGTCATTCCACAAAAGGTGGTCTGTGACACACATACCGAGAACTGAGAGTTGTTCGGTTTCCTCGATGCAAGTGCCGCTCATGGATAGCGGCATTGGGGGTGGGTTTCGCTTTAACGACAGGAGACAACATTGAGTTTTAGAAGCATTAAATTCTACGCGGTTTTTGATTCCCCATTGGACAATGCTGTCGAGATCAGAATTTAGTGAGCTTATCATACGCTGCCGTTCAAGTTCCACATCCGAAGGACATGGATGAGAATCTGTAAACGAATATGAGAAACTGAGGGTACTATCGTCAGCAAAACAGTTTAATGGATTAGAAGTTTCAGACAAAAGATCATTTATAAAAATAAGGGAGAGAGTCGGAGACAAAACGGAGCCCTGGGGCACACCAGCATTTATTTTGTGGATTTCAGACTTGAAACCGTCCAATACGACTTGTATTGAACGGTCCGAAAGGTAATTTCTAATCCAACGAAGAAGAGGTTCATCGAAACCAAATGCGCGCATTTTCGATAAGAGAGCTTGGTGCCAAACTCTATCAAACGCTTTTGAAATATCAAGTGCAATAATCTTACTTTCTCCAAAACGATGTAAAGATTTGTTCCACTGTTCGGTGAGATATACCATCAGATCACCAGTGGACCTATTGCTACGAAAGCCGTACTGCCGGTCATTAAGAAGCTTTCGTTCCTCGAGATATTTCTTGAGCTGGAAATTAATCAGCGTTTCCATGACCTTGAAAAGAAGGGACGTAAGTGCAATTGGCCGATAGTTAGAGGGTGAAGAAGATACGCCTTTTTTAGGGACAGGCTGGACAAATGCTGTTTTCCATCCACTCGGATAGAGACCAGTAGAGTAGGACAGATGGAAAAGCTTACGCAGTGGTTTTGCCAGCGTTGAAGAACACCTCTTCAGAACAATGGGAGGGATACCATCCGGGTCAGCGGATTTGTGTACATCGAGATCCTTTAGAACTCTAGCAACTGCACGAGTGCGAAAGAAGATTTGTCCCATAAAATCATTTACGCTCTCAAGTACAGGAGGAGTCATAGCACTTTCTGGCAGCATCGAATTAACAGCAAACTGTGCTGCAAGCAAATTGGCTTTATTTTGCGAGCTGACAAAAGGAGTATCATTGAAGACTAGCGTTGGAACCGAGGACGAGGTGGTATTTCGTATGTTTTTTACAAATGACCAAAAATTTTTACTACCTTTGGGACATTGTAGTATTTTTTGTCGTAATTTTTGATCATGTAAAAATTTGGTTCTTCGAATATGAACGTTACAGGTCTTTCTAGCTTGTTGAAACTTTTTCCGGTTTTCCTCTGTAGGCTTGGCTTTATAACATCGGAAGCTTACTTCTCTAACCCTAATAACCTCTTTACAGCTCGAATCAAACCATAAGTTTTCTTTGGGTTTGATAGATTTCACCCTATTCGGGATAAAATTTCTCATTCCACAGAGAATCAAGTTTGTAATCATATCTGCACTGGCGTCAACATCACTATCGAGGAAGCATAGTGACCAGTTAAAGCTCTTGAAGAAATTATTGAGACCGTCCCAGTTGGCTTTCTCGTATTGCCAAACGGTTCTCTTTGGGATTTTTTCTTTAACTGTGATTTGGTGGCACGAGAAATTTGCAGATATGACACAATGGTCTGATGAGCCTAGAGGAGATAATACACTAATAGTGTATTTATTCGGGTCAGAGGTAAGGAACAAGTCTAGAGTGTTGGCGATTTGACCTGCAACGTCAGGAATCCGAGTAGGCTCGTCAACAAGCTGAGTCAGGTGGTTTAACTCAGCAAAAATCTCGACATACCTTCCTTCGGGTGTTGTCTGACCAGAATAGCGTAGCCACGAAGAATTGTGTACATTGAAATCGCCCGTAACAACGATTTCACTGTGCGGATAATGGGAAACAATTCTCAGGATTGAATCGGACAGCGCATCGAATTCGTCAGAAGTCGAATTACTATCCAAACTTGGGCTACGATAAATGAAACATGTATGTATGATGTGCTTATTGACGGTGAATTTTAACCACATGAAGTTAAAGTTTGTATTTAAACAAGGGCCATATTGTGGTTGAAGCTGATAAGCCACATCATTACGTACATATATTGCGAGACCGTGGTGTAGGAAAAATAAAGGCACTAAGCTATAACCAGGTAGGCTAAATTCGGAGTAATCAGAATTTTCACCTACCTGGGTTTCACTTAGTGCCAAGACTGCTGGCCTGTTTTTTACAGTATGTACGTACACAGCACAGAAATTCTTTCTCAGCCCCCGAATGTTGCTAATTTGTCTTTTCGAACAGTGATGTTGGATCTCCATAGGCGTCTAAAAACTTCCTCGACCCTCTCATAGTGTTGCGTCTCGGTTGTTCCAGAGATAATGATATCATCGAGATATGCTATTACCCCTGATCTTTGGAATATACCGGGTGCAGCTGATACGCCAATAGGTACTCTTAGCGTCTTAAAAAGACGATTGTGAGTATTAATTGTTAATATCTCTGCTGGTATGTTTGTTGTAAATCCAGCTTTGTGAAGATTTTTCCAGGTGATACTGCGACTAAAACCTCCGAAGTAGTTGGTAGAGGATATGAATTAGATTTAATGACTGAATTTACTGTGCTTCGATAGTCTCTACAGATTCTAATTGAACCATCTTTTTTTCGCACAGGGATGATTGGGGTGGCCCATCTGGAAAATTCAACTGGTTCCAGAATTCTTTGTTTGACCAATTTTTCCAGTTCTTGTTCGACGCTATCTTTTATTGCAAATGGAACTTGGCGGTACTTCCTGAAAATGGGCTGTGAATTTGCCACTAATTGGATTTGGACTGGCTCTCTATTATGTACTCCTAAATCGTCATTTAAAACGTCACTGTACTCCTTGCAAAGTAAATGGATACTCTGTTCTTTGTCAATCGCATTAATACCATGAATAGTTATGCTGAGCTGGGGAAACCAATTTCTGCCAAGAAGACTCCTGCCATGCTCCTGAGCCAAAACAATAATTGGAAGGTTCACACATTTTCCTTTGAACTCGACTTTTACGTTTACTTGTCCTAAAATCTCGAGCGGTTGTTTTGACCACATTCTCAGGGTCAAATGTACCTTTTCCAGTCGTCTATTTGAACTACCGATTTGTTACCAAGTGCTAAGAGATATGAGGGAAAATGCGGCACCTGAGTCTTCCCCCATCAGTTCCGTGAACCGGTTTAGTTTCACCTTTGGTAAAACATTAGGCTGTGCTGTGTTAGTTACGTTAATTAGTTCAAATGACTCTTGAGTTGTCGATTCCAAAACGTTTTGAGCAAAATAATCTGCTTCAGTTTCTTCCTTAAGAACAACGTTGCATCGGTTTGCAGAATCTGCTCTCTCTCTTTGAAACAGACTTTACTCGAATGGCCTCTTTTGCTGCAGTAACTACATTTGGTGTTCTTAAATCTACAACCATCAGTTCTGTGACTATGATCTCCGCAACGAAAACAACTCTTTAATTTGTCTGTCAGGGGTGTGAAGTTCCTCTTAATTTTCGAAGATCATTGACAAACATCGAGATAGATTCGTCGGATGTCTGTTGTCTCCTATGAAAATTAAAACGTTGCACGATGTCATTCGGTATCGGGGTAAAATGTGCATCAAGTTTTGCAATAATCTGTGTAAAAGAAAACTCTTTTGGTGTTAACGGTCTTGTCAGGGAGCGAATAATTTCGTATATATCTGCTTTCAAGCTAGAGAGGAAACCAGCTTTCTTTTTGGAATCATCTGTGATTTCATTTGCTTCATAAATAGAATTCCATCCTTTCCTTGTAGCTTGTCCACGATGTTTTCACAGAATAGCTATCGAGTCGACTCCTTCCACCTAATTGACTCCTTTACTTGTTGTTGCCATCTTTAACCTTTTGCTCCTCGTCGCCAAAATGTTAAGTTCTCAACTTCCATTTGCCGTTTCAAATCAAAAGGAACTGTAAATTAGTTATCTGATTCAGATGATATTGTAGTTAATGATAATATCTTAGTTAATGATAATATTGTAGTTAGTGGTAATATTGTAAGTAAAGATCAACTTGAATATTCTGTTTTTAGTCTCTCTGCAGATAATTCGTCTGATGTGCACTCGCTTTTGGTGGAATTAAATGGGACATCCATTAACATGGTTTGTGATACGGGTGCTCCATGCACATTGATTTCAGCATCAGTATATAGAAATTTTCATATTAAAGATCAACTTAAACGCTGCAGTATACCGTATGTTAATTATAATGGTGATCGAATCAAATTACTTGGTGAGTTTGATGCTACAATTATGTGCAGAGGTATTAATAAAAAAATAACAGTTGTGGTTTCTGACACCACTAACCCACCTTTGTTAGGACGATCATTTTTAAGAAAATTCAATTTTGAATTAACCCAAATAAATTTAATTAATAGCAATGAAAAATATTCAATTATTATTGAGCAATTAAAAGATGAATTTCATGGTGTTTTCGATGAACAGATGGGTTCATACAACGGTCCGAAAATTTCACTACCAATAAGTAATGACGCGAAACCCATTTTTTTAAATCACGTGCCGTTCCATTTGCATGGAAAAATAAAATTGAAAGCCAATTAAGAGACTTATCAAAAATGGGGTTTTGGAACCTGTAGATAGTTCTGATTGGGGAACACCATTAGTTTCTATACTTAAACCAAACGGTGAATTACGTATTTGCGGTGATTACAAGGTCACGTTAAATAAATAATTAGTGGATATAAAATATCCTTTGCCTCGAACCGATGAAATATTTGCATCTTTAGAAAGCGGTAATCTTTTTACAAAACTCGATTTATCCAATGCGTACAATCAACTTATTTTAAACGCGGAATCACAACTTTTGTGTACGTGGAGTACGCACATTGGCACTTAAAAAATGAACCGTTTACCTTTCGGTGTTAAACCAGCAGCAATATTTCAAAAAAACGATAGAAAATCTGTGGCGTGATATTTCTTATGTCGTTGTCTATCAAGATGACATTACTGTCACTGGTAAAACATTTCAAGAGCATGCAAGAACATTGAAACTAGTCTTAAATAAACTTCAAACGACAGGTTTAAAACTAAATAAAAATAAATGTGCCTTCTTTCAATTCAGTATCTTGGGTTTTCAATTGATCAATTTGGATTATCTTAAACTGACGAAAGAATTTCTAACATTTTGAAAGCTCCCATCCCAACTAACGTTTCTGAAGTAAGAGCATTCATCGACATGATAAACCATTATTCGAAGTTTATAGATACATTTGCTGAAAAAATGATTTATTTATACCGTTTGTTACAAAAAGGAGTCTCATTTAACTGGACAAAAGATTGTCAGGATACTTATGAATTAATGAAAAAAGAAGTTACTTCCGATGAAATTTGGTTCATTTTAATTCAAAACTGCCGATAATTTTAACAACCGATGCTGCAGTTGCAGGTGTACTTTCACACAAATATTCCGACAATACTGTAAAACGTATTCCTTTCATATCTAGGTCACTTTCAAAAAGTGAACAAAATTACAGTACGCTACAAAAAGAAGCCTTAGCTATTATTTTTAGTGTAACCAAACTAAGACAATATTTACTAGGCAATCTTTTTATTTTGCAAACCGATCACAAGCCCCTCATTTCGATTTTTGGGAAAAAAAGCCTACCAGTTACGGCAGCTGCACGAATTCAAAGATGGACATTCATTTTGTCAGGATTCAATTACACGATTCAGTATATCAAAGGAAGTTCAAATGAAGCTGATAATTTATCACGCATTCCTCATTCAAATACGTTGGATGATTCTGCAAATGAAGAAAATTATATTAATTTTATTGAAAAAGAAAATCCTTTACGTATTAATTTCAAAGATATAGCCATTGAAACAAGACGAGATCCTATTTTGTCAAAATTGAATCATGCAATTCAAATCGGTTCAGTTAAAAATTTATAAGATTCTGATTTCAAATCATTCAAAAATAAATCATTAGAATTAACTGTTGCGCAAAATTGTATTTTGTGGGGATACCGCACAGTAATTCCTCAAAAGTTACGCAATTCAGTTTTGAGTGAACTACATGTGTCACATCTTGGCATTGTAAAAACGAAAGCACTTGCTCGATTGTATGTTTGGTGGCCAAATATAGATGGTGACATCGAAAATTTAATTAAAAATTGTAACCCATGTAAAGAGTTACAAGTCAACCCAGAAAAAAGTTCTTTGATTTCATGGCAACCATCATGCTCGGTTTGGAAGCGCATTCATACCGATTTTGCTGGTCCAATAAATGGCTCCCATTTCCTTATAGTTATTGATTCGTTTACGAAATGGGTCGAAGTATTTAAGACCAAGGAATTGACATCAACATTCGTAATAAGAAAGCTGAGGGAACTATTTTGTCGCTACGGTATTATAGATACTTTAGTCAGTGATAATTGTCGTCAGTTTACATCTCAAGACTTTGAGCATTTTCTAAAAATGAATAATGTTAAACACATATTAACAACTCCAGGACATCCAGCTACTAACGGTCAAGCTGAAATTTTTGTTAAAATCCTTAAAAAATCACTTTATGCCAATATTAAATCCGAAAAACAACCTGATATCGACACTATATTAAATCGTTTTTTATGTGACTACCGCAATACAAAACATTGCACAACTGAAGAATCACAAGCAAAACTATTTTTTGGTCGCACTTTAAAAACTCGATTTAGTTTATTGAAACCACCATTGATTAAAGATAACATTATTAAAAGTGAAAATAAAAGCAAACAATATTTTAAAGGCAATCGTGAAGTAAATTTTAACGAAGGTCCAAAAGTTTATATTCGTAATAACAGAAATCCTAATAAACCAAGTTGGTCGACAGCCACTATTAAAAATAAATTTGGCCCCGTACTTATTGTTGCATCATATCACATAATAGTAGACTTATAAAACGACATTTAGACCAAATTCGTGGTGAAAATAGTAGTCATTTGCAGATTGCTAATGCTTGGGTAATTGATAATGCAGCACCTGAAATTCCACATGAGGAGAGTGCAAGTCATGGCAGTCCTTCGGTTGAGATTGAAAATGAAGAAAATATTCTATCTAGATATTTAAGAGCAAGGTGCGATAGTGGTAGAGCAATCTGTGAAAAGAAACGTAACGTTTAAAAAAAAAAAAACATTTGAATGCCTTTTTAATTATTTAATATTATTTAATATTAACTTTAAATTTCGAATAATTGTATAAAATGTAAACAATTTAAACTTTAAAAATAATTAATATTGTGAATTGCATTTATTGAAATTATAATCTATTATTGAATATTCAAAATGTACATACTGTTAATTAAAAGCTCATGGAGAGCATGTTAAGTATTATAATTAATTTCTGTTATTTTGGCAACACCTTGACTTATATTAAACTTTATTAATGATCATTAAGAATGTAGCTATGTAACCTCTCACTTGTTTGTAAGAATATGAAAAAAATTAGTCATGTATTACCCATCGAGTCATCTACGTCTTTTTTTTCTGTACAACACACACCACTTACTTTAAAATCTGTGCCGTGAGACGGCAAGGAAGCTCTTTGCCTTTTCATAGCAAATCACAGAAAGTTGTTTCCCCTTTTTACTTTATTATATTTTTTTGTGTGCTCATATATTTTGCCTCTCTTTCGTTACATAGAAAAAAACGGTAGTGGAAAAGAATTATGCCTAAAACAGATGTGCAGCTTTTTACATGCAGCGAAATTAAATTACACAGGTTCTTATGGGAGCAGATTCACTAAAAGTCTGCATGCAGCGCAGCGCTGCACGATGTCTCTATTTCTAAATTTGCTGCCTAGTTTCATTGCAGCCACAACTGAAAAACGAAAATTTCTAAATAATTGCTATTTGGCATTACTCATATTGACATCACCTGCCATTCTTTCAAAAAACTTGTTTGTGTTGGTGATTTTTTTTTAAGAATCCATGAAGCCGGCGTTGCCACCCTACCATCGTCCAACGAAGAAACACATGTGCATAGTTTCTGACATTCATGATGCATATTTATGTCAAACAAATACATGAAAGCACAGCGTTGCCGATGTCACACAATAGTGTTGGAATGAGATTTTCTTCGTTAGACGATGGTAGGGTGGCAACGCCGGCTTCATGGATTCTTAAACAAAAATCACCAACCCAAACAAATTTTATGAAAGAATGGCAGGTGATGTCAATATGAGTAATGCCAAATAGCAATTATTTAGAAATTTTCGTTTTTCAGCTGTGGCTGCAATGAAACTAGGCAGCAAATTTAGAAATAGAGACATCGTGCAGCGCTGCGCTGCATGCAGACTTTGAGTGAATCTGCTCCCATAAGAACCTGTGTAATTTAATTTCGCTGCATGGAAAAAGCTGCACATCTGTTTTAGGCATTAGAATTTAAATAAAGTCAAGTGTGTTTAGGTATCTATTGGGCGTGTGAGCATGTGCAAGTGCGTGGACCTTCGTTGTCTGCTTGCGCATTTGTGCATATACGATTTTTGTATGAATGACAAGTAGGTAGGTATATACAAATAAATAAAAAAAACGCAGAGACAACGCAGAGCGATTCTTAAGTACATAATAGGTAAATTTAAACTGTTTTTTTTTTATACATCTGCAAAGATCTTTGGATTTGAAAAAATCATTAGTGGCGATTGGCAAAGAATTAGAATTTAAATAAAGTCAAATGTATTTAGGTTAGTCAGTCAAATGGTGTTTTCGTCAGGAAAAAAATATAGACGTTTTTTTCTCACTTGTCTTTTATGTTTTAGCGGTCGCTGAATCCGAATTTCAACTTTGCTACTTCCTACGGATATGGCTTCACAGCGAAAATCGCAAAAAACCTCAAAACGTTCGACGTTTTTTCAGGTTTTTGACAAAAAGTCAAAAAAATATACACTTTTTGGATAAAATTACCTTCTAAACTTTATAGAACATAAAATTTTCTATAAAAATTGCTTAAAACTATTTTTGTAGAATTAACGGTTTGGCCAGTAAAGTACGGTGAAAAAAGACCAAAATTTCGTACTTTTTGGAAAACACAGTTCTCTCGTTAGTTGATTAAAGCTCAAAAACCATGCATGTAATTGTAGAAAACCTGAGCTTCTGCTTAAACAACATTAAATTCTCTACAAGTTTGATACCTTCATGACTTAAATTGAAGAAAAAATGCACCGGCTAGAGCGTGATGAAATTATGTCATATTACAGGAAGCCACCAATAGGCTATTGATTATCTCATATAGAATGGAACTAAGACGTTCCAGGATTTTTGTTGTAAAAATCATTCAATGGCTCATTGAAGATGAGAAAACCATGGAGCGTTTTCAAGAGAGAGGGCAAAATTTTGAGGAGGGGGAGTAACTGCAGTCCTTTGGGTTTTTTTGCATATAATTTGAAAACCAAGCTAAATTTCGAGAAAATTCCGAAAACATTTTTTGTAGAGAATAAAATTGGCCTATTCAAAAAATGGTAAAAACATTTTGGAATTCAACCGTTGAATCTACAATCTTTGTAGTCTACAATTTTTTTAGTTTAATTATTGGAATCAAAATTCATACGTGTTCCCATTTTAGGGATCACGTATTCTCTCTCTTTCAAAATTTGATTAGCCTGGCATTGGTGTGAACCGAATAAAAATAAGTTCTAAAAAACGATCACGCATTCCCCTAGCCCATAACAACGTTCCAGAATTTTTGTTGTATAATTCATTCAATGGCTCATTGAAGATGAGAAAACCATGGAGCGTTTTCAAGAGAGAGGGCAAAATTTTGAGGAGGGGGAGTAACTGCAGTCCTTTGGGTTTTTTTTGCATATAATTTGAAAACCAAGCTAAATTTCAAGAAATTTTCGAAAACATTTTTTGTAGAGAATAAAATTTACTATAATTGGCCTATTCAAAAAATTTTAAATACATTTTTAATGTGTTAAAATAAAAAAATTGATTTTTTTGTTTTTTCTTTTAGATGGCGGTCACAAGCATCCTCGCTCGATGACCCAATTAACGCTATAATGAGCCGTTTTGATACCATAACTCGTTTGACCTGTGGATTAAAAGAACATTTTTTAAGATAATGAGGGTATTTGGTGATAGATCTCCCAACGGATCATCGCCTACGCCATAGTTCGGCTGCAGTATGATACGCTAAAAGGCCTTCAACACTAGCCCACTGTGTATTAATACATCTCAAAAAGTGGGAACAAATCATGTAGAATAGTGTGGAAACAAAATATGAAAGCACAGCCTACACAACCCGACATTCTATCCCAGACGATTTGACATGTGTTAATACATGAATAATTTTAGGAATGGTTCTAATTCTATCCCACATTCTATCACACTTTTCTTTAGGTTAAGGTAATGTATTAATACAAGCAAGTGTGGAAGCAAAATATGAAAAGTCATTCTTTTCTTTCACACAAATTTGGCAGTCGCGTCCCACTTTCAATTTGACATGTATTAATACAAAGTGAGGTAGTGTGGAAGGGCTATAGTAGGCAATTTGCTGATTTGCCCAGGACGCATACGATCTGATCCCTTAGGGTGATCATCGGCGCAGGGTCAAAAGTCCATAAATCAATTGTGAACTTTTGACCCATTCCGATGGGCCAAGTCCTTACAAAAATCTTGTGGACTCATTGATTGTGGATTTCTGACCCACTTCAGTGGACCACTTTATAGATTGTTTTCTTTAACAAGACTGCTGTGGGTGGCCCGCTTCGCGGGTTTAAGGATTTTAACTTCCTTTTCGGGTCTTTTGTCCCGCTCACGCGACTCCGTCGCTCCGCTTAGAGTATGCGCAGTCGTCTGGCAGGCGCCTATGTTGTCAGTCGATCTGTTATTAAAGATTTTGTGTACTAACAGTACTGTGGTTGCACCGCTCGCGGGTTTAAGGATTATAACTCCTTTTTCGTGTCCTCTGTCCCGCTCACGGTAGGCGCCTATGTTGTCAGTTGGTGTGCTTAAGTTTACGAGTAGTGAAGAGTATAAAAATTAATTCTTAACAAAATAAATAAATAATTCTTAATTGTTCTGCTTTTATCAATATTATAATATGAAATTATTGTGGACTTATGACCCACTTTCTTTCTAAAATTAGGGACTTCTGACCCTCCCAAGTGGGACAAAAGTCCATTATGGACTTTTGGCCTGTGGACTTTTGACCCTGCGCCTGATCGCGTATTGCCAAACAGTATATCAGTACAGAGCTCCGGCGCTCTACAATAGACTACAGAATGCTCATACAAATTAAGAGCAAACTGTGTCAGATCAAAAGCATATTTTTCTGTGTTAGTATACAGTTCTCAAAGAAACTAAGAGCAAAGTACCTGTGATTACAGAGCCATCGTTCACGTTGTTATAGTTATTGTATGTGGTGAGTTCTGGGTTGGTATACATTTTGCTTAGAAAACTAAGAGCAAAGTACCTGTGATTACAGGGCTATTGTTCACGTTGGTATTGTTTTGTCAAAATTCTTTTTTTTTTAAATTCTGCTTTTCAAAATTCTTTTTTTCAAAATTCAGCGAATAATAAAAAAAAGTTTCAAAAATGTAAAAAAGCGCGCGCTTTACTAACTATACCAACGTGAACGATAGCTCTCTAATCACAGGTACTTTGCTCTTAGTTTTCTAAGCAAAATGTATACCAACCCAGAACTCATCACATACAATAACTATAACAACGTGAACGATGGCTCTGTAATCACAGGCTCTGTAACCACTGGTACATTGCTCTTAGTTTCCTTAAGCAAACTGTATACCAACACAGAACTCACCACACACAATAACTATACCAACGTGAACGATGGCTCTGTAATCACAGGTACTTTGCTCTTAGTTTCCTTGAGCAAAGTGTATACCAACCCAGAACTCACCACGCACAATAACTATATCAACGTGAACGATGGCTCTGTAATCGCAGGCACATTGAACTAGCATACAGTTTGCTTTAGTTTTTGTAATATTTTACAAGCAAACTGTATGTGACCACAGAGCTCTCTGTGGTAGCATACAGTTTGCTTTACAATACTTTCAAATTCGGTGAGCAGAAAATGGCTGAGCACAGACTATGGAGATCTGTGGTGATATACAGTTTGGCAATACGCCGCCTGATCATCTAGTCGCACACTCGGATATGGTTATCTCTGTACACCTCTGTCTGCTTGCACAACATGGCTTTTGGTTACCAGAAAAAGTACCACCCGCCTGTAAGACCAGACGCTTTTATTGGATTAAGACATGAGATGAAACTTATTAAGGATTTGAACAAGACTGCTGTGGGTGGCCCGCTTCGCGGGTTTAAGGATTTTAACTTCCTTTTCGGGTCCTCTGTCCCGCTCACGCGACTCCGTCGCTCCGCTTAGAGTATGCGCAGTCGTCTGGCAGGCGCCTATGTTGTCAGTCGATCTGTTATTGAAGATTTTGTGTACTAACAGTACTGTGGGTGCACCGCTTCGCGGGTTTAAGGATTATAACTCCTTTTTCGTGTCCTCTGTCCCGCTCAAGCGACTCCGTCGCTCTGCTTAGGGTATGCTCAGTCGCCAGGTAGGCGCCTATGTTGTCAGTTGGTGTGCTTAAGTTTACGAGTAGTGAAGAGTATAAAAATTAATTCTTAACAAAATAAATAAATAATTCTTAATTGTTCTGCTTTTTTCAATATTATAATATGAAATTATTGTGGACTTATGACCCACTTTCTTTCTAAAATTAGGGACTTCTGACCCTCCCAAGTGGGACAAAAGTCCATTATGGACTTTTGGCCTGTGGACTTTTGACCCTGCGCCTAATCGCGTATTGCCAAACAGTATATCAGTACAGAGCTCCGGCGCTCTACAATAGACTACAGAATGCTCATACAAATTAAGAGCAAACTGTGTCAGATCAAAAGCATATTTTTCTGTGTTGGTATACAGTTCTCAAAGAAACTAAGATCAAAGTACCTGTGATTACAGAGCAATCGTTCACGTTGGTATAGTTACTGTGTGTGGTGAGTTCTGTGTTGGTATACAGTTTGCTCAAGGAAACTAAGAGCAAAGTACCTGTGATTACAGAGCCATCGTTCACGTTGTTATAGTTATTGTATGTGGTGAGTTCTGGGTTGGTATACATTTTGCTTAGAAAACTAAGAGCAAAGTACCTGTGATTACACGGCTATTGTTCACGTTGGTATTGTTTTGTCAAAATTCTTTTTTTTTAAATTCTGCTTTTCAAAATTCTTTTTTTCAAAATTCAGCGAATAATAAAAAAAAGTTTCAAAAATGTAAAAAAGCGCGCGCTTTACTAACTATACCAACGTGAACGATAGCTCTATAATCACAGGTACTTTGCTCTTAGTTTTCTAAGCAAAATGTATACCAACCCAGAACTCATCACATACAATAACTATAACAACGTGAACGATGGCTCTGTAATCACAGGCTCTGTAATCACTGGTACATTGCTCTTAGTTTCCTTAAGCAAACTGTATACCGACACAGAACTCACCACACACAATAACTATACCAACGTGAACGATGGCTCTGTAATCACAGGTACTTTGCTCTTAGTTTCCTTGAGCAAAGTGTATACCAACCCAGAACTCACCACGCACAATAACTATATCAACGTGAACGATGGCTCTGTAATCGCAGGCACATTGAACTAGCATACAGTTTGCTTTAGTTTTTGTAATATTTTACAAGCAAACTGTATGTGACCACAGAGCTCTCTCTCTTCGGTGAGCAGAAAATGGCTGAGCACAGACTATGGAGATCTGTGGTGATATACAGTTTGGCAATACGCCGCCTGATCATCTAGTCGCACACTCGGATATGGTAATCTCTGTACACCTCTGTCTGTTTGCACAACATGGCTTGTGGTTACCAGAAAAAGTACCACCCGCCTGTATGACCAGACGCTTTTATTGGATTAAGACATGAGATGAAACTTATTAAGGATTTGAACAAAGGAAAAGCACCCGATAAGACCAAAGTTCGCAACTAAAAACCATCTACACTGTGCCAATTAGGCAACTTGTTGACTGGTATTGAAGCGAAGGTTGGCACAACAGTGTGATCGTGCACCATCTTCAAAACCATTAGTCTGCTAGCTCGCAGTCATAGGAGTTTGGGTAAGAAAATGGTGCAAGAGTTAACCAAAGTAAATCCTAGATCCATTTCGTCGGAGAGTTCCGGAGAGTTCGTTAAGGTCGTCAAAAAAGGACTTCCCAAAAGATTGTTGCCTCTTTCTGGCCAAAGCAGGACATTTACAGAGGAAATGAAAGACTGTTCCTTTTGGTCCCCACAACTACGACAGTGAGTATTGTAAGGGACTAGTACAGTCAACGAAGGAATTTTGCTTGCAAAAAATAAGGCCCTCTGGATTATTTTTTTATATGGTAGGGGTTACCCCCAGGTATAACATACCCAAAGTCCCCAGCCCAGGGCCGCGAGCTAATCTGAGGGAGGGGTTAAAGATACCCCTCTTTAGATTTTCGTTAATATTGGCACAACCTAACACGTTAGATGGAAAGTCTGTACTACTTAATTAGAGACAATTAAATTGTCTATAAAATGATAAATTCACATTTTTTCTAGTGTCAATAATAAAGGAAATGCGGGGGGTAGAAAAGTCAACAAATCTAAAAAATGGTCCTTATTGTGAGTGCCGTTTGCTTATCGATGAACGACTTTTGTCGAAAGTGGGTCGTCCACTTGATTTTTTTTGCCACCCCCAACAAAATAAAATGCAATTGCAAAAATATTCCAACTCATTTAAATTCAATTTATTTTAGGTGACGACACTTGTCCTGAATTATTATAATAATAAAATACGTATTCAACGAACCATTAAAAGAATGCCAACAGCAAAATTTTAAGAAATTATCAGTTGATATGTCACAGAAACAATTTATTTCAGCCTGCTAAATTTCAGTTGATTTCATTATTACCTAAGATTATTGGTTTGTGGTTTACAGCCCTATTATGGTTATCAAATATCAACACGATATTTGATAATATTTGATAATTATCAACAAAATTGATGAATCGGTATTATGGTGATCAATTATCAATATTTTTGATAAACTGTGAGTTGTAAGATCTATTGTGAACAGTTTTACTGATAAAGTTGATATTACGGCTGTCAAACATATTGATATCCATCAAATATTCTATCAGCCACAAATTCTTCGTCGACAAATGTATCAAATATTCACAGGTGGTAAACAATTCCAATTTGAATACAATTTATATGAGTTTTTTGGTAGTTTTTACTGAAAATACAAATTGAAGAACAAAATGTCTTCAGTAGAAATGTTTTTGGAAGGCAATTGTGATGAGGGAGGAAGTGTTATCGTGCAATCCAACAAAGGCAGAGATGCTTCAGACCCACTGAACAAATTATAAATTAATGAATAAAAATTAGCCAAATTAAAACGTTCACTCTTTGCCACTTATTTTAGTCCCCTTGTGGAGGCCCCAAGCTATTTAGTTCCAGAGTTATGTCCTCCCATTTCTTGGTAAATACTGGCTTATTTCCTTTGCAACGTCTCGATTTTCCTCTATCAGTTTTATCAGCCTTTCAATTTGTCTTCTGGTGCTTACTATTCTACTCCTGAAATTATTACGAAGAAAACAACGAATTGATATTTGATAGCCATAATAGGGCTGTTATTTTTATTTAATTAATCATCCTTCATCGAGCAGTTTACGTGGTATAATAAACAAAAACACAAAAATGTAAAATGAAATCATTCGCCTAGGCAGTGAGCACATACCACTTTGTTCGGTAACTGATGTTCTACTAAGATTTCTCTGTTCCGATAATCTAGGAGAAGTAAGAACTTTGTGCCAAGATTGGTTCCCAATCGATTATCCATTATCAGGGTACATTGACATCACATCTAGTTCTAGTAGATTTTTGTATGAATGACAAGTAGGTAGGTATATACAAATAAATAAAAAAACGCAGAGACAACGCAGAGCGATTCTTAAGTACATAATAGGTAAATTTAAACTGTTTTTTTATACATCTGCAAAGATCTTTGGATTTGAAAAATCATTAGTGGCGATTGGCAAAGAATTAGAATTTAAATAAAGTCAAGTGTATTTAGGTTAGTCAGTCAAATGGTGTTTTCGTCAGGAAAAAAATATAGACGTTTTTTTCTCACTTGTCTTTTATGTTTTAGCGGTCGCTGAATCCGAATTTCAACTTTGCTACTTCCTACGGATATGGCTTCACAGCGAAAATCGCAAGAAACCTCAAAACGTTCAACGTTTTTTCAGGTTTTTTACAAAAAGTCGAAAAAATATACACTTTTGAGCATAATTTTGAGGAGGGGGAGTAACTGCAGTCCTTTGGGTTTTTTTTTGCATATAATTTGAAAACCAAGCTAAATTTCGAGAAAATTCCGAAAACATTTTTTGTAGAGAATAAAATTGGCCTATTCAAAAAATGGTAAAAACATTTGGAATTCAACCGTTGAATCTACAATCTTTGTAGTCTACAATTTTTTTAGTTTAATTATTGGAATCAAAATTCATACGTGTTCCCATTTTAGGGATCACGTATTCTCTCTCTTTCAAAATTTGATTAGCCTGGCATTGGTGTGAACCGAATAAAAATAAGTTCTAAAAAACGATCACGCATTCCCCTAGCCCATAACAACGTAATTCATTCAATGGCTCATTGAAGATGAGAAAACCATGGAGCGTTTTCAAGAGAGAGGGCAAAATTTTGAGGAGGGGGAGTAACTGCAGTCCTTTGGGTTTTTTTTGCATATAATTTGAAAACCAAGCTAAATTTCGAGAAATTTCCGAAAACATTTTTTGTAGAGAATAAAATTTA
Organism: Melangyna quadrimaculata; assembly: GCA_949320155.1. NCBI lineage: Eukaryota > Metazoa > Arthropoda > Insecta > Diptera > Syrphidae > Melangyna > Melangyna quadrimaculata. Next base: position 112,921,013 of record OX439484.1, read on the forward strand.
CTATAATTGGCCTATTCAAAAAATTTTAAATAACTTTTTAATGTGTTAAAATAAAAAATCGATTTTTTTGTTTTTTCTTTTAGATGGCGGTCACAAGCATCCTCGCTCGATGACCCAATTAACGCTATAATGCGCCGTTTTGATACCATAACTCGTTTGATCTGTGGATTAAAAGAACATTTTTTAAGATAATGAGGGTATTTGGTGATAGATCTCCCAACGGATCATCGCCTACGCCATAGTTCGAATGCAGTATGATACGCTAAAAGGCCTTCAACACTAGCCCACTGTGTATTAATACATCTCAAAAAGTGGGAACAAATCATGTAGAATAGTGTGGAAACAAAATATGAAAGCCCAGCCTACACAACCCGACATTCTATCCCAGACGATTTGACATATGTTAATACATGAATAATTTTAGAAATGGTTCTAATTCTATCCCACATTCTTTTTTTAGGTTAAGGTAATGTATTAATACAAGCAAGTGTGGAAGCAAACTATGAAAAGTCATTCTTTTCTTTCACACAAATTTGGCAGTCGCGTGGAATTCTTTCCCACTTTCAATTTGACATGTATTAATACAAAGTGGGGTAGTGTGGAAGGGCTATAGTAGGCAATTTGCTGATTTGCCCAGGACGCATACGATCTGATCCCTTAGGGTGATCATCGGCGCAGGGTCAAAAGTCCACAGAAAAAAAGTCCATAATGGACTTTTGTCCCACTTCTGTGGGTCAAAAGTCCATAAATCAATTGTGAACTTTTGACCCATTCCGATGGGCCAAGTCCTTACAAAAATCTTGTGGACTCATTGATTGTGGATTTCTGACCCACTTCAGTGGACCACTTTATAGATTGTTTTCTTTAACAAGACTGCTGTGAGGATTTTTACTTCCTTTTCGGGTCTACAATAGACTACAGAATGCTCATACAAATTAAGAGCAAACTGTGTCAGATCAAAAGCATATTTTTCTGTGTTAGTATACAGTTCTCAAAGAAACTAAGATCAAAGTACCTGTGATTACAGAGCAATCGTTCACGTTGGTATAGTTACTGTGTGTGGTGAGTTCTGTGTTGGTATACAGTTTGCTCAAGGAAACTAAGAGCAAAGTACCTGTGATTACAGAGCCATCATTCACGTTGTTATAGTTATTGTATGTGGTGAGTTCTGGGTTGGTATACATTTTGCTTAGAAAACTAACCTGTGATTACAGGGCTATTGTTCACGTTGGTATTGTTTTGTCAAAATTCTTTTTTTTTTAAATTCTGCTTTTCAAAATTCTTTTTTTCAAAATTCAGCGAATAATAACTATACCAACGTGAACGATAGCTCTCTAATCACAGGTACTTTGCTCTTAGTTTTCTAAGCAAAATGTATACCAACCCAGAACTCATCACATACAATAACTATAACAACGTGAACGATGGCTCTGTAATCACAGGTTCTGTAATCACTGGTACATTGCTCTTAGTTTCCTTAAGCAAACTGTATACCAACACAGAACTCACCACACACAATAACTATACCAACGTGAACGATGGCTCTGTAATCACAGGTACTTTGCTCTTAGTTTCCTTGAGCAAAGTGTATACCAACCCAGAACTCACCACGCACAATAACTATATCAACGTGAACGATGGCTCTGTAATCGCAGGCACATTGAACTAGCATACAGTTTTCTTTAGTTTTTGTAATATTTTACAAGCAAACTGTATGTGACCACAGAGCTCTCTGTGGTAGCATACAGTTTGCTCTGCAATACTTTCAAATTCGGTGAGCAGAAAATGGCTGAGCACAGACTATGGAGATCTGTGGTGATATACAGTTTGGCAATACGCCGCCTGATCATCTAGTCGCACACTCGGATATGGTAATCTCTGTACACCTCTGTCTGCTTGCACAACATGGCTTTTGGTTACCAGAAAAAGTACCACCCGCCTGTATGACCAGACGCTTTTATTGAATTAAGACATGAGATGAAACTTATTAAGGATTTGAACAAGACTGCTGTGGGTGGCCCGCTTCGCGGGTTTAACGATTTTAACTTCCTTTTCGGGTCCTCTATCCCGCTCACGCGACTCCGTCGCTCCGCTTAGAGTATGCGCAGTCGTCTGGCAGGCGCCTATGTTGTCAGTCGATCTGTTATTAAAGATTTTGTGTACTAACAGTACTGTGGGTGCACCGCTTCGCGGGTTTAAGGATTATAACTCCTTTTTCGTGTCCTCTGTCCCGCTCACGCGACTCCGTCGCTCTGCTTAGGGTATGCTCAGTCGCCAGGTAGGCGCCTATGTTGTCAGTTGGTGTGCTTAAGTTTACGAGTAGTGAAGAGTATAAAAATTAATTCTTAACAAAATAAATAAATAATTCTTAATTGTTCTGCTTTTTTCAATATTATAATATGAAATTATTGTGGACTTATGACCCACTTTCTTTCTAAAATTAGGGACTTCTGACCCTCCCAAGTGGGAGAAAAGTCCATTATGGACTTTTGGCCTGTGGACTTTTGACCCTGCGCCTAATCGCGTATTGCCAAACAGTATATCAGTACAGAGCTCCGGCGCTCTACAATAGACTACAGAATGCTCATACAAATTAAGAGCAAACTGTGTCAGATCAAAAGCATATTTTTCTGTGTTGGTATACAGTTCTCAAAGAAACTAAGATCAAAGTACCTGTGATTACAGAGCTATCGTTCACGTTGGTATAGTTACTGTGTGTGGTGAGTTCTGTGTTGGTATACAGTTTGCTCAAGGAAACTAAGAGCAAAGTACCTGTGATTACAGAGCCATCGTTCACGTTGTTATAGTTATTGTATGTGGTGAGTTCTGGGTTGGTATACATTTTGCTTAGAAAACTAAGAGCAAAGTACCTGTGATTACACGGCTATTGTTCACGTTGGTATTGTTTTGTCAAAATTCTTTTTTTTTAAATTCTGCTTTTCAAAATTCTTTTTTTCAAAATTCAGCGAATAATAAAAAAAAGTTTCAAAAATGTAAAAAAGCGCGCGCTTTACTAACTATACCAACGTGAACGATAGCTCTATAATCACAGGTACTTTGCTCTTAGTTTTCTAAGCAAAATGTATACCAACCCAGAACTCATCACATACAATAACTATAACAACGTGAACGATGGCTCTGTAATCACAGGCTCTGTAATCACTGGTACATTGCTCTTAGTTTCCTTAAGCAAACTGTATACCAAAACAGAACTCACCACACACAATAACTATACCAACGTGAACGATGGCTCTGTAATCACAGGTACTTTGCTCTTAGTTTCCTTGAGCAAAGTGTATACCAACCCAGAACTCACCACGCACAATAACTATATCAACGTGAACGATGGCTCTGTAATCGCAGGCACATTGAACTAGCATACAGTTTGCTTTAGTTTTTGTAATATTTTACAAGCAAACTGTATGTGACCACAGAGCTCTCTGTGGTAGCATACAGTTTGCTCTACAATACTTTCAAATTCGGTGAGCAGAAAATGGCTGAGCACAGACTATGGAGATCTGTGGTCATATACAGTTTGGCAATACGCCGCCTGATCATCTAGTCGCACACTCGGATATGGTAATCTCTGTACACCTCTGTCTGTTTGCACAACATGGCTTGTGGTTACCAGAAAAAGTACCACCCGCCTGTATGACCAGACGCTTTTATTGGATTAAGACATGAGATGAAACTTATTAAGGATTTGAACAAAGGAAAAGCACCCGATAAGACCAAAGTTCGCAACTAAAAACCATCTACACTGTGCCAATTAGGCAACTTGTTGACTGGTATTGAAGCGAAGGTTGGCACAACAGTGTGATCGTGCACCATCTTCAAACCATTAGTCTGCTAGCTCGCAGTCATAGGAGTTTGGGTAAGAAAATGGTGCAAGAGTTAACCAAAGTAAATCCTAGATCCATTTCGTCGGAGAGTTCCGGAGAGTTCGTTAAGGTCGTCAAAAAAGGACTTCCCAAAAGATTGTTGCCTCTTTCTGGCCAAAGCAGGACATTTACAGAGGAAATGAAAGACTGTTCCTTTTGGTCCCCACAACTACGACAGTGAGTATTGTAAGGGACTAGTACAGTCAACGAAGGAATTTTGCTTGCAAAAAATAAGGCCCGCTGGATTATTTTTTTATATGGTAGGGGTTACCCCCAGGTATAACATACCCAAAGTCCCCAGCCCAGGGCCGCGAGCTAATCTGAGGGAGGGGTTAAAGATACCCCTCTTTAGATTTTCGTTAATATTGGCACAACCTAACACGTTAGATGGAAAGTCTGTACTACTTAATTAGAGACAATTAAATTGTCTATAAAATGATAAATTCACATTTTTTCTAGTGTCAATAATAAAGGAAATGCGGGGGGTAGAAAAGTCAACAAATCTAAAAAATGGTCCTTATTGTGAGTGCCGTTTGCTTATCGATGAACGACTTTTGTCGAAAGTGGGTCGTCCACTTGATTTTTTTTGCCACCCCCAACAAAATAAAATGCAATTGCAAAAATATTCCAACTCATTTAAATTCAATTTATTTTAGGTGACGACACTTGTCCTGAATTATTATAATAATAAAATACGTATTCAACGAACCATTAAAAGAATGCCAACAGCAAAATTTTAAGAAATTATCAGTTGATATGTCACAGAAACAATTTATTTCAGCCTGCTAAATTTCAGTTGATTTCATTATTACCTAAGATTATTGGTTTGTGGTTTACAGCCCTATTATGGTTATCAAATATCAACACGATATTTGATAATATTTGATAATTATCAACAAAATTGATGAATCGGTATTATGGTGATCAATTATCAATATTTTTGATAAACTGTGAGTTGTAAGATCTATTGTGAACAGTTTTACTGATAAAGTTGATATTACGGCTGTCAAACATATTGATATCCATCAAATATTCTATCAGCCACAAATTCTTCGTCGACAAATGTATCAAATATTCACAGGTGGTAAACAATTCCAATTTGAATACAATTTATATGAGTTTTTTGGTAGTTTTTACTGAAAATACAAATTGAAGAACAAAATGTCTTCAGTAGAAATGTTTTTGGAAGGCAATTGTGATGAGGGAGGAAGTGTTATCGTGCAATCCAACAAAGGCAGAGATGCTTCAGACCCACTGAACAAATTATAAATTAATGAATAAAAATTAGCCAAATTAAAACGTTCACTCTTTGCCACTTATTTTAGTCCCCTTGTGGAGGCCCCAAGCTATTTAGTTCCAGAGTTATGTCCTCCCATTTCTTGGTAAATACTGGCTTATTTCCTTTGCAACGTCTCGATTTTCCTCTATCAGTTTTATCAGCCTTTCAATTTGTCTTCTGGTGCTTACTATTCTACTCCTGAAATTATTACGAAGAAAACAACGAATTGATATTTGATAGCCATAATAGGGCTGTTATTTTTATTTAATTAATCATCCTTCATCGAGCAGTTTACGTGGTATAATAAACAAAAACACAAAAATGTAAAATGAAATCATTCGCCTAGGCAGTGAGCACATACCACTTTGTTCGGTAACTGATGTTCTACTAAGATTTCTCTGTTCCGATAATCTAGGAGAAGTAAGAACTTTGTGCCAAGATTGGTTCCCAATCGATTATCCATTATCAGGGTACATTGACATCACATCTAGTTCTAGTAGATTTTTGTATGAATGACAAGTAGGTAGGTATATACAAATAAATAAAAAAACGCAGAGACAACGCAGAGCGATTCTTAAGTACATAATAGGTAAATTTAAACTGTTTTTTTATACATCTGCAAAGATCTTTGGATTTGAAAAAATCATTAGTGGCGATTGGCAAAGAATTAGAATTTAAATAAAGTCAAGTGTATTTAGGTTAGTCAGTCAAATGGTGTTTTCGTCAGGAAAAAAATATAGACGTTTTTTTCTCACTTGTCTTTTATGTTTTAGCGGTCGCTGAATCCGAATTTCAACTTTGCTACTTCCTACGGATATGGCTTCACAGCGAAAATCGCAAAAAACCTCAAAACGTTCAACGTTTTTTCAGGTTTTTTACAAAAAGTCAAAAAAATATACACTTTTGAGCATAATTTTGAGGAGGGGGAGTAACTGCAGTCCTTTGGGTTTTTTTTTGCATATAATTTGAAAACCAAGCTAAATTTCGAGAAAATTCCGAAAAAATTTTTTGTAGAGAATAAAATTGGCCTATTCAAAAAATGGTAAAAACATTTGGAATTCAACCGTTGAATCTACAATCTTTGTAGTCTACAATTTTTTTAGTTTAATTATTGGAATCAAAATTCATACGTGTTCCCATTTTAGGGATCACGTATTCTCTCTCTTTCAAAATTTGATTAGCCTGGCATTGGTGTGAACCGAATAAAAATAAGTTCTAAAAAACGATCACGCATTCCCCTAGCCCATAACAACGTAATTCATTCAATGGCTCATTGAAGATGAGAAAACCATGGAGCGTTTTCAAGAGAGAGGGCAAAATTTTGAGGAGGGGGAGTAACTGCAGTCCTTTGGGTTTTTTTTGCATATAATTTGAAAACCAAGCTAAATTTCGAGAAATTTCCGAAAACATTTTTTGTAGAGAATAAAATTTACTATAATTGGCCTATTCAAAAAATTTTAAATACATGTTTAATGTGTTAAAATAAAAAATCGATTTTTTTGTTTTTTCTTTTAGATGGCGGTCACAAGCATCCTCGCTCGATGACCCAATTAACGCTATAATGCGCCGTTTTGATACCATAACTCGTTTGACCTGTGGATTAAAAGAACATTTTTTAAGATAATGAGGGTATTTGGTGATAGATCTCCCAACGGATCATCGCCTACGCCATAGTTCGAATGCAGTATGATACGCTAAAAGGCCTTCAACACTAGCTCACTGTGTATTAATACATCTCAAAAAGTGGGAACAAATCATGTAGAATAGTGTGGAAACAAAATATGAAAGCCCAGCCTACACAACCCGACATTCTATCCCAGACGATTTGACATATGTTAATACATGAATAATTTTAGAAATGGTTCTAATTCAATCCCACATTCTTTTTTGTAGGTTAAGGTAATGTATTAATACAAGCAAGTGTGGAAGCAAAATATGAAAAGTCATTCTTTTCTTTCACACAAATTTGGCAGTCGCGTGGAATTCTTTCCCACTTTCAATTTGACATGTATTAATACAAAGTGGGGTAGTGTGGAAGGGCTATAGTAGGCAATTTGCTGATTTGCCCAGGACGCATACGATCTGATCCCTTAGGGTGATCATCGGCGCAGGGTCAAAAGTCCACAGAAAAAAAGGCCATAATGGACTTTTGTCCCACTTCTGTGGGTCAAAAGTCCATAAATCAATTGTGAATTTTTGACCCATTCCGATGGGCCAAGTCCTTACAAAAATCTTGTGGACTCATTGATTGTGGATTTCTGACCCACTTCAGTGGACCACTTTAAAGATTGTTTTCTTTAACAAGACTGCTGTGGGTGGCCCGCTTCGCGGGTTTAAGGATTTTAACTTCCTTTTCGGGTCCTCTGTCCCGCTCACGCGACTCCGTCGCTCCGCTTAGAGTATGCGCAGTCGTCTGGCAGGCGCCTATGTTGTCAGTCGATCTGTTATTAAAGATTTTGTGTACTAACAGTACTGTGGGTGCACCGCTTCGCGGGCTTAAGGATTATAACTCCTTTTTCGTGTCCTCTGTCCCGCTCACGCGACTCCGTCGCTCTGCTTAGGGTATGCTCAGTCGCCAAGTAGGCGCCTATGTTGTCAGTTGGTGTGCTTAAGTTTACGAGTAGTGAAGAGTATAAAAATTAATTCTTAACAAAATAAATAAATAATTCTTAATTGTTCTGCTTTTTTCAATATTATAATATGAAATTATTGTGGACTTATGACCCACTTTCTTTCTAAAATTAGGGACTTCTGTTTGCTCAAGGAAACTAAGAGCAAAGTACCTGTGATTACAGAGCCATCGTTCACGTTGTTATAGTTATTGTATGTGGTGAGTTCTGGGTTGGTATACATTTTGCTTAGAAAACTAAGAGCAAAGTACCTGTGATTAGAGGGCTATTGTTCACGTTGGTATTGTTTTGTCAAAATTCTTTTTTTTTAAATTCTGCTTTTCAAAATTCTTTTTTTCAAAATTCAGCGAATAATAAAAAAAAGTTTCAAAAATGTAAAAAAGCGCGCGCTATACTAACTATACCAACGTGAACGATAGCTCTCTAATCACAGGTACTTTGCTCTTAGTTTTCTAAGCAAAATGTATACCAACCCAGAACTCATCACATACAATAACTATAACAACGTGAACGATGGCTCTGTAATCACAGGCTCTGTAGTCACTGGTACATTGCTCTTAGTTTCCTTAAGCAAACTGTATACCAACACAGAACTCACCACACACAATAACTATACCAACGTGAACGATGGCTCTGTAATCACAGGTACTTTGCTCTTAGTTTCCTTGAGCAAAGTGTATACCAACCCAGAACTCACCACGCACAATAACTATATCAACGTGAACGATGGCTCTGTAATCGCAGGCACATTGAACTAGCATACAGTTTGCTTTAGTTTTTGTAATATTTTACAAGCAAACTGTATGTGACCACAGAGCTCTCTGTGGTAGCATACAGTTTGCTCTACAATACTTTCAAATTCGGTGAGCAGAAAATGGCTGAGCACAGACTATGGAGATCTGTGGTGATATACAGTTTGGCAATACGCCGCCTGATCATCTAGTCGCACACTCGGATATGGTAATCTCTGTACACCTCTGTCTGCTTGCACAACATGGCTTTTGGTTACCAGAAAAAGTACCACCCGCCTGTATGACCAGACGCTTTTATTGAATTAAGACATGAGATGAAACTTATTAAGGATTTGAACAAAGGAAAAACACCCGATAAGACCAAAGTTCGCAACTAAAATCCATCTACACTGTGCCAATTAGGCAACTTGTTGACTGGTATTGAAGCGAAGGTTGGCACAACAGTGTGATCGTGCACCATCTTCAAAACCATTAGTCTGCTAGCTCGCAGTCATAGGAGTTTGGGTAAGAAAATGGTGCAAGAGGTAACCAAAGTAAATCCTAGATCCATTTCGTCGGAGAGTTCCGGAGAGTTCGTTAAGGTCGTCAAAAAAGGACTTCCCAAAAGATTGTTGCCTCTTTCTGGCCAAAGCGGGACATTTACAGAGGAAATGAAAGACTGTTTCCTTTTGGTCCCCACAACTACGACAGTGAGTATTGTAAGGGACTAGTACAGTCAACGAAGGAATTTTGCTTGCAAAAAATAAGGCCCTCTGGATTATTTTTTTATATGGTAGGGGTTACCCCCAGGTATAACATACCCAAAGTCCCCAGCCCAGGGCCGCGAGCTAATCTGAGGGAGGGGTTAAAGATACCCCTCTTTAGATTTTCGTGAATATTGGCACAACCTAACACGTTAGATGGAAAGTCTGTACTACTTAATTAGAGACAATTAAATTGTCTATAAAATGATAAATTCACATTTTTTCTAGTGTCAATAATAAAGGAAATGCGGGGGGTAGAAAAGTCAACAAATCTAAAAAATGGTCCTTATTGTGAGTGCCGTTTGCTTATCGATGAACGACTTTTGTCGAAAGTGGGTCGTCCACTTGATTTTTTTTGCCACCCCCAACAAAATAAAATGCAATTGCAAAAATATTCCAACTCATTTAAATTCAATTTATTTTAGGTGACGACACTTGTCTTGAATTATTATAATAATAAAATACGTATTCAACGAACCATTAAAAGAATGCCAACAGCAAAATTTTAAGAAATTATCAGTTGATATGTCACAGAAACAATTTATTTCAGCCTGCTAAATTTCAGTTGATTTCATTATTACCTAAGATTATTGGTTTGTGGTTTACAGCCCTATTATGGTTATCAAATATCAACACGATATTTGATAATATTTGATAATTATCAACAAAATTGATGAATCGGTATTATGGTGATCAATTATCAATATTTTTGATAAACTGTGAGTTGTAAGATCTATTGTGAACAGTTTTATTGATAAAGTTGGTATTACGGCTGTCAAACATATTGATATCCATCAAATATTCTATCAGCCACAAATTCTTCGTCGACAAATGTATCAAATATTCACAGGTGATAAACAATTCCAATTTGAATACAATTTATATAAGTTTTTTGGTAGTTTTTACTGAAAATACAAATTGAAGAACAAAATGTCTTCAGTAGAAATGTTTTTGGAAGGCAATTGTGATGAGGGAGGAAGTGTTATCGTGCAATCCAACATAGGCAGAGATGCTTCAGACCCACTGAACAAATTATAAATTAATGAATAAAAATTAGCCAAATTAAAACGTTCACTCTTTGCCACTTATTTTAGTCCCCTTGTGGAGGCCCCAAGCTATTTAGTTCCAGAGTTATGTCCTCCCATTTCTCGGTAAATACTGGCTTATTTCCTTTGCAACGTCTCGATTTTCCTCTATCAGTTTTATCAGCCTTTCAATTTGTCTTCTGGTGCTTACTATTCTACTCCTGAAATTATTACGAAGAAAACAACGAATTGATATTTGATAGCCATAATAGGGCTGTTATTTTTATTTAATTAATCATCCTTCATCGAGCAGTTTACGTGGTATAATAAATAAAAACACAAAAATGTAAAATGAAATCATTCGCCTAGGCAGTGAGCACATACCACTTTGTTCGGTAACTGATGTTCTACTAAGATTTCTCTGTCCCGATAATCTAGGAGAAGTAAGAACTTTGTGCCAAGATTGGTTCCCAATCGATTATCCATTATCAGGGTACATTGATATCAAATCTAGTTCGAGATTTTTTTTGCTTTAGCTGCTGTTCATAATCTAGCCATAATAGGTTTAATTGTAGCTGAAATAAAACCTTATGTTAAGCTGAATAAAGCCAAGCAAGAATAAAGACATCTTACCAGATTCGATGGGACGCAACGCTGAAGTTGGTTATATGTTGTCATTAGGTGTTCATAAAAAATATCGACGCCATGGAATCGGGTCGTTGTTGTTGGATGCATTACTACATCACTTAACAACAGACGAAAGACACCGAGTCTAAGCGATATTTTTGCCTGTTCTCACAACTAATCAACCTGCCATTCTAATGGAATTAGGGTCAGCTGGGGTGAATGCGGCAAATGTCGTTGGTGACAGGTAAGACTGGGGTGGGTTTGACAGTGGTGTCTGGAGCTGTAAAATCGAATTAGTGGATAAGTTGGTGGGTTATCGTGCAGTGACAGTTGCCTGGATACCCACTGGCGTGTTCTGGGTTGTTTTGGCCGAGCATAAATTCCTTACGTGTCCCTACTCCTGACGTCGTCTCGTGTAAACACGCACTGGACCGATTCGGTCGGTTGGAAACGTTTCCTTCCAATTTAATTCGGAGTGCCGAGCGAGACGAGGATGACGTCATGGCTCAGGAGGGAACTGGAAATATATGCTCGGCCCAATCGTCCCGATCTACATTGCCCGATTTTTCCACGAAGGTTTTTCCAGAAATCGTGTGAAATGTACACACAGAACGATTTTTTCCATAAGATTGTTTCCTTTTCTTCTTCCTTGTTTTATTGCTGTGCTCTTCATTTTTCATTGATATTCACTCACACCATCAAACGAACGGTACACTGACACCGAACACACACAAAAAACTGGAAAGGAGAAGAGAGAGAACATATACAGACTGGAAAAATCGTTCGAGTTTTCTGGTACAAACGATTTGATCCTTACCCCTCACTTTTCACTCCCTTCACCTACGAACAAAAGATCGGCACTGGAAAAATCGGTCAATGTAGACCGGGACATACAGACACGAAATAACGGAGGGGTAGGATACTGTAATGAAATCGGACGATTATACCGTGCTAGAGATAACTGGAAAAGAAAGTGGAATGTTCAATTCCCTGATTTTCTCGATCTCCTTCTTCTGTCAGAAATTAGTATTCGTTTTAAATAAACCTAGTCAGCCGGTTCGCTAAGTCCCGGTCTACATTGAACGATTTTTCCAGTGCCGATCTTTTGTTCGTGGGTGAGGGGAGTGAAAAGTGAGGGGTAGGGATCAAATCGTTTGTACCAGAAAACTCGAACGATTTTTCCAGTCTGTTTATGTTCTCTCCCTTCTCCTTTCCAGTTTTTTGAGTGTGTTCGGTGTCAGTGTGCCGTCGTTTGATGGTGTGAGTGAATATCAATGAAAAATGAAGAGCACAGCAATAAAACAAGGAAGAAGAAAAGGAAAAAATCTTATGGAAAAAATCGTTCTGTGTGTACATTTCACACGATTTCTGGAAAAATCTTCGTGGAAAAATCGGGCAATGTAGATCGGGACTAACAACGCAGTACGCAGCTAGGTCAATCGTCTTCTATTAGTTCGGGGTGTCACAGTTTGAACAGTGTAATTCCTTTGAAAAAGACAAAAAAGAAAAAAAAACCTTAAGAAAAGAAACACTAAAAATTAAAGAATGTCCCGGTCTACATTGAACGATTTTTCCAGTGCCGATCTTTTGTTCGTTGGTGAAGGGAGTGAAAAGTGAGGGGTAGGGATCAAATCGTTTGTACCACAAAACTCAGACGATTTTGCCAGTCTGTTTATGTTCTCTTTCGCCCTCTTTCCACTTTTTTGTGTGTGTTCGGTGTCAGTGTGCCATTGGGTTGATGGTGTGAGTGAATATCAATGCAAAATGAAGAGCACAGAAATAAAAAATGAAGAAGACAAGGAAAAAATCTCATGGAAAAAATCGTTCTGTGTGTACATTTCACACGATTTCTGGAAAAATCTTCGTGGAAATATCGGGCAATGTAGATCGGGACAATGAAACAAAATTTGCAGCAAAGTCCCGGTCTACATTGAACGATTTTTCCCGTGCTGAATGGAAAAATCGGCCGAAACTGGAAGGATCATGTCGGCTGTTCCTCAATCGCACACGATTAGTCCCGGTCTACATTGAACGATTTTTCCCGTGCTGATTGGAAAAATCGGCCGAAACTGGAAGGATCATGTCGGCTGTACCTCTCAATCGCACACGATTACAACAACAATTTTTTGTCGGCACTGAAAATATCGTTCAATGTAGACCGGGACTTACAACAACAATTTTTTGTCGGCACTAAAAATATCGTTCAATGTAGACCGGGACAAAGTCGAAAGATCTGTGCGATAAGTGCTTATTAAAATCTACCTAATTTTGTTGTTGTAGTGTGATATCAGAATAGTGCCAGAAATCCAGTATGGTAAAATAAGTTTTCCCGCGTTCACGCAACAAAATCAGAGCAAATAGGATACTATTGAAGTTAAATTAAGAAAAAAAAAAAAAAACTAGAGAAAAGGGTGAGTAAAGTCCCGGTCTACATTGAACGATTTTTCCAGTGCCGATCTCTTATTCGTTGGTGAAGGGAGTGAAAAGTGAGGGGTAGGGATCAAATCGTTTGTACCACAGAACTCGAACGATTTTTCCAGTCTGTTTATGTTCTCTTTCGCCCTCTTTCCAGTTTTTTGTGTGTGTTCGGTGTCAGTGTGCCATTGGGTTTATGGTGTGAGTGAATATCAATGCAAAATGAAGAGCACAGAAATAAAAAAATGAAGAAGACAAGGAAAAAATCTCATGGAAAAAATCGTTCTGTGTGTACATTTCACACGATTTCTGGAAAAATCTTCGTGGAAATATCGGGCAATGTAGATCGGGACAAAGCAATATGGGATTTGGTGTTAATTAGTCCCGGTCTACATTGAACGATTTTTCCCGTGCTGAATGGAAAAATCGGCCGAAACTGGAAGGATCATGTCGGCTGTACCTCTCAATCGCACACGATTACAACAACAATTTTTTGTCGGCACTAAAAATATCGTTCAATGTAGACCGGGACTTATATTTTTAATTTGGTCAGGTTTCGTTTGGCGGTCGTAGGCTGTCAAGAAGGTCGGGTCGCAAAACCCTTTTTTTATCGAACCGTGTTTCTTTTTCTGGAGAAGAATTTTTCAAGAACCCATCCATCAAGAGGCGAAGAAAAGAGAGCCTTTAGGAGCGGTCACACAATTTACCAGGAATTTTCAATACCTACGAAGAAAATCAAAGAAAAAGAAAATCCAAAAACAACAGAAGAAAAAGAAGATAAGTAAAACAAGAAACCTAATGTTAAAAGTTAAAAACAGAAAAAAACAGATTTATTAAACTTAGAGCTAATGTTAAAAATATTAAACCTAAAACCAATGTTAAAAAGTTAAAATTTAGCAAATACCTATCCGAAACTCCTAAGGGAAACCAATTCAAGAAAATGAAAAAAACCTTAAACTTCCTAATCCTATTAAGAGATCAAAAGTTTAAAACTTAATCTAAAATCTACATTCTTATTACTACAATTTAAATAACTTAAAGCTATTGAAAATTTGAAACTACTTAAAGTTTAACTTACCTTTATTAAAACATAAAAACTAAAAGAAATGAAACTTTAAGTACAAGAGTATATGATACCTAATTATACTATTTTTCAACAAAGATTATAACTTAAAACTAGTGCAAATTTAACGTTAGTGCAAACATCGCTTTCTGTTATAAAAACTTTAAAATACTGAAAACTTTGATTCTTACTTCACCTTAAACCAAATTAAAATACCTTTTTATTACCTATTGATTAACTTAAAGCCAATAAATCGAACAAACTAACATTTAAAACTATATATAAAAAGAGAAAAGACAAAAAAGTTAACTTACCGTTTTTGAATCTTTGAAAATTAAAAAGCTTAAATTATTAAATTATAAAAAAAGAGAGCCAATTAAACTATATATAACTATTAATTAAATAACTTAATCTGAGAAAAAACTTTCAATCATTGTAAAATTTAATTTATTTTTGTGAGTAGATGAACCAGGGTTTCCGACGTCCGCGTTTTTGTAAGAGTATATTTTGTTTATAGAGTGAACACCTCCAGGGAGCTCCATTGAGGTAGGGATTTCTTTTGCCAGACCGTATTTAAAGCTATATAATAGTTACCAAAAAGGGTATTTGCAGTTTTTTTTTTTTGTTCAGGAGATCTCTTGTCGTTCAAAAGTTTTTGTGTAAATTTTTTGTACAATCTTGTAGATTTATTCATGTTCTCCTTTTTTTAAACATTTTTCGGGACCATCAACGAGTCCATTAATAATAAATGATATGTTATACCTTTCGTTAAAGAATGTTTGTGTTTGTTTTATGTTTTGTTAAAAACGTGAAATTTTGAAGAAAAATTTTCAGGGGTGCTGATGGAGGGCGGATCCTAAGGGTGATGATGGAGTGACCCGATGATACTAGAGTTTGGGGAAGTTTTAAATAAGGCCAAAGAACTTCCATTTCGTTTTTGTGTTTAGGCCTGATAAGTGTTTTGTTGAGATGTGAGGCCAAGTTTCGGGGGCACGATCTCCCCCATTCCGGCGAGCTAACTGCCAAGCATCGCTAGCAGGCCGCGTCCCTTGGAACTTGGCATTCCATTCCGTTCCTTTCCGGTCCAATTCCTTTTATCCTTCCTTTTCCTTTTTCCTACATCACCATTACACCTGCTCCTTTCCTCACATCATCTTGCCTCGCATCAACGTCTTAGTTCCATTCTGTATGAGATAATCAATAGCCTATTGGTGGCTTCCTGTAATATGGCATATAATTTCATCACGCTCTAGCCGGTGCATTCTTTCTCCAATCTAAGTCATGAAGGTATCAAACATGTAGAAAATTTAATGTTGTTTAAGCAGAAGCTTAGGTTTTCTACAATTACAGGCATGGTTTTTGAGTTTTAATCAAAAATCTAATGAGAGAACTGTGTTTTACAAAAAAGTACGAAATTTTGGTCTTTTTTCACCGTACTCTACCGGCCAAACCGTTAATTCTACAAAAAAAGTTATAAGCAATTTTTATAGAAAATTTTATGTTCTATAAAGTTAAGAAGGTAATTTGAACCTGAAAAAACGTCCAACATTTTGAATTTTTTTGCGATTTTCGCTGTGAAGCCATATCCGTAGGAAGTAGCAAAGTTGAAATTCGGATTCAGCGACCGCTAAAACGCAAAAGACAAATGAAAAAAAAACTTCTATATTTTTTCCTGACTTAAACATCATTTGACTGGACTAACCTAAATACACTTGACTTTATTTAAATTCTAATTCTTCGCCACTAATGATTTTTTCAAATCCAAAGATCTTTGTAGATGTGAAAAAAAAAACAGTTTAAATTTCATTTACCTATTATGAACTTAAGAATCGCTCTGCGTTGTCTCTGCGTTTTTATTATTTATTTGTATATACCTACCTACTTTTCATTCATACAAAATCTTACATGCACAAATGCGCAAGCAGACAACGAAGGTCCAAGCACTTGCACATGCTCACGTGCCCAATAGATACCTAAATACAGTTGACTTTATTTAAATTCTAATTCTTTTCCACTACCGTTTTTTCTATGTAACAAAAGAGAGGCAATATATATGAGCACACAAAAAAATATATAATAAAGTAAAGAGGGGAAAGAACTTTCTGTGATTTGCTATGAAAAGGCAAAGAGCTTCCTTGCCGTCTCACGGCACAGATAATAAAGTAAAAGAGGGAAAGAACTTTCTGTGCTTTACTATGAACAGGCAAAGAGCTTTCTTGCCTGCTGATCGTCAACCGGTCGTGAACAAAATATGGACATTTTTTGCTATGGGGATAAGACATCTGTATAATTTATTATCTGTGCTAATAGTGTATTTATTAGGGTCAGAGTTAGAAACAGGTCAAGAGTGTTGGCGGATTGACCTGGAACTTTCGGTATTCGAGTTGGCTCATTAACAAGCTGAGTCAGGCGGTTCAATTCAGCAAAGAGCTCAATATACTTTCCTTCGGTTGTTGTCTGACCCGAAAAGCGAAGCGAACTAGAATTGTGTACATTGAAATCGCCCGCAATGACGATTTCAGTGTGAGGGTAATGGGCAACAATTCTTTGAATGGAGTACAGAGCATCAAATTCGTTAAAAAGTTGAATTTCTGTCCAGATTAGGACTTCGATAAAGAAAACATGTGTGAATGATGTGCTCATTTTCCGTAAATTAAAGTTTGTGTTATAACACAAACCATATTGTGGTTGAAGTTGGTACGCAACATTTCTTATGTAGACGGCTAAACCATGGGAAAGAATAATGGCTATAAGTTGTACCCAAACAAATTAAATTCCGAACGATCAGAATTTTTACCTATCTGAATTTCACTTAGTGCCGAAACAGCAGTATAGACATACAGACATTGTAACATACATGTGAACTCATCCAACTTAAAGCATACATGTAAGCTAATCATTAACAGCCGTATTCATTAGAATCCGCTGAACAGATGAATAGTTATGCACTGCATAAGGATTTATGTAGCCACTATACAACGTTGTTATGCATAAAATATTTTTCAACCCATTATAGTTATAATGAGCTTCTGTCAAAATTAGTACCATAAAGGAGGAATCTAGTACGTTTTACTTTCAAAACTGACAAAGAAGACCCAGCTGTGTGTGTGTGCGGCGTGAAGAATCAATAAAAATAATTCTTTTTGTATTCATTTCTTTTATTATTATTATAATTATACAGATGCTTTGTTCTTTGTTTGTGTTCGCAAATAAAATTAAAAATATTTGAAACAAAAAATACGTCGTTTTTGATTTATTCCAAGAATTGTTCCATTCACTCACATCGTGATGTTTTTGTTGAGGAGAAAAATGAAAGGGTGGTGCTTATTTTGTAATGATTAAAATTCATTTGTTTTTTCCCATGAAAATGATGAAGGTGAACCTTTGAATAATTTTATTTTAATCACGCATGCCGTCGAGCATTTGCAAAAGTTGTAAGATTTGATAGAAAATCTTTAAATTTTTCACATTTATTAAGCAGCTTCTATAAAATAAATTGTACAAAAATATATTCTTTAATTTTTTAAACAATATTCCAACAAAAATGTATAGTCAATTAACAAAACCAACATTATTAATTGCTGTATTAAATTTTATAAAATATTTTGACAGTGAGATTTCAACACCTCAAAGATTGAAAAAATAAGCGCCCCCCTAACATCTATCTACATTATTGCTATGTGTGAGTCAAAGTGACCTTCCGATACTAAACAACCCTTATGTTGGCTCTATACAACCTCCAAACGCGTTTAGCTTATGTTGCTTCTATTCAACGTTGCATAAGTTTATGAATAAGGTTTTTGCGTTCAGAGGCATTATAAAGAGTACATAGCGCTATGCACCCGCTATAATTCGTTTATGCATAAGGCTGTAAATGCTTAAGTTGGGAGATGTTTAAGTTAAGATACAATATAGGTACATAGATATAAGATTAGCTAGAAAGAGAGAAGGTAGATTTAAAAGGGCAGGCAACGCGAGAACAACTACCTATTGTAACGTGCTAAGAAAATAAATCTATCTTTTTAATTAAACTAAAATAACACTTTGTGCATTATTTTATTTCACTCGGCTACATTTTACATGGTATCAGGTGTAAAACTGACAAAGAAAATAAACTGATATACAGGGTGTCCCGTAAGTAATGGATAACCCTGAAATGCCGCATAGTAGACTTTATGACCGTCCTGAAAACTGATACAAAAAAGTTCTATCTCAACCACAAGAAAAGTTATATGCATTTTTTTGTTCAGTGCATTATTTTTTTTCTTACTTTACATTTTTGAATACCACGACTACAAGTGAATGAGTTCCATCATTTTTTTTTGCAGGAATATTTTACATTACTTGTGCCAACACATGAGTAGAAGAAAATTATTATAACTGTTGGCTTCTTAGAGAAAAAAATTATTTAACATTGAATTTCAATGCAAAATGTGAAAACAAATAATTTTTGAAAAAGTTAAATCATAGCTGGTATAAAAAAAATGCATGAATACCTGAGTGGCCAACTATTTTAAAAATATGCGCGTTAAATGCAGATTTCAAAATGGTATTACTTATTATTATATCTAGAGTCAATAGCAAGTTATTGGTAAAAATCTGCAATACTAGAGTAAATTTAGCAAAAACAAAAGTTTTCAAAATTAGCACAGTAAACGTGAAAATAATACCAAGCGTTGAACATAGCAGATTTTTGATTTATTGGCTGTTTCTACGATGTTGTCCTAATGATAAATCCAAGCTTTCAACTTCTAGGGCCGAATGCATTATTGATAAAAATGTCAAAAAAGTGCAAAAAACGGTTACATTTTCGAGCTTGTTTTGAATTTTACCTGTTCTATTGGGCCTTAACAAACGCATCAAATATTTTGTTGGTTGCTATTAGTTTATTTGTTATTTTCTCTAAACAAAAAGTTTTTGAGCCAGCTTTTAATCACATGATCACTTAGTTAGAAAACAAAAACAAAAATTGATAATTGACCACTTCCACTTGATTTTTTTTATTGGGGATGCATTAAGGAAATCGTATACAGCAAGCCGATCAGGTCTTTAGAGGAGCTAAGAAATCTTGTGGAGGCACCTGCATTACAAATTTCTGAGCAAAACCTTGCACGTTCACTAAGACGTTCATTTATTCGGAGGTGCAGAACCTGTATAAGAGTGGATGGAAAACAGTTTGAGCATTTGCTTTAAATAAAAAAAAAATTAAAAAATTATCAATTTTTGTTTTTGTTTTCTAACTAAGTGATCATGTGATTAAAAGCTGGCTCAAAAACTTTTTGTTTAGAGAAAATAACAAATAAACTAATAGCAACCAACAAAATATTTGATGCGTTTGTTAAAGCCCAATAGAACAGGTAAAATTCAAAACAAGCTCGAAAATGTAACCGTTTTTTGCACTTTTTTGACATTTATTATAATGCATTCGGCCCTAGAAGTTGAAAGCTTGGATTTATCATTAGGACAACATCGTAGAAACAGCCAATAAATCAAAAATCTGCTATGTTCAACGCTTGGTATTATTTTCAAGTTTACTGTGCTAATTTTGAAAACTTTTGTTTTTGCTAAATTTACTCTAGTATTGCAGATTTTTACCAATAACTTGCTATTGACTCTAGATATAATAATAAGTAATACCAGTTTGAAATCTGCATTTAACGCGCATATTTTTAAAATAGTTGGCCACTCAGGTATTCATGCATTTTTTTTATACCAGCTATGATTTAACTTTTTCAAAAATTATTTGTTTTCACATTTTGCATTGAAATTCAATGTTAAATAATTTTTTTGTTATAATGATTTTCTTCTACTTATGTGTTGGCACAAGTAATGTAAAATATTCCTGCAAAAAAAAATGATGGAACTCATTCACTTGTAGTCGTGGTATTCAAAAATGTAAAGTAAGAAAAAAAATAATGCACTGAACAAAAAAATGCATATAACTTTTCTTGTGGTTGGGATAGAACTTTTTTTTATCAGTTTTCAGGACGGTCATAAAGTCTACTATGCGGCATTTCAGGGTTATCCATTACTTACGGGACACCCTGTATAAAATAGAACGTGCAAAAGCAAAGGAACAAAAGTGCCTAACTTTATTGTTTTATTGTGTGAAAAATCAAAATGGCGAATGATGAGCCAAATGCGAATGTTGCGATGGCGATTGCCCCATCGAATAATTTACAAGGTCCCTCGCCAATGAATTTTTCTGATGCTGGGAAAGAATGGCCATTGTGGAAACAAAAGTTTAACATTTTTATGCTCGCGTCTGGTCGTAATGGTGACCCTGACAATATTAAGATTGCAACATTCCTGCATCTCATTGGAGAGAAAGGAAAAGAGGTTTATTGCACTCTTTTTTATAAACCTTTTGATGGCGAACCAGATTCGGCAATTAAACTGGTCGATGTGCTAAAAAGCTTTAAGGAGTTTTGCTTACCACAGAAGAATATTGTGGTGGAATCCTTCAAATTTAACTCGTTTGCGCAAAAAGAACATCAGCCGTTTTGTGAGTTTGAGACGGAGCTTCGTCTTCAGATGCAACACTGCAGTTTTGTATGCGGTGATTGTAGTAAGTCATATGCAGAACGTATGTTGCGTGATCACATTGTCCTGGGTGTGGCTGACAAGCGCCTCCAAATCAAGTTGCTTGAAAATCGTGACGACACGTTGGAGCAAACGATCGATAAATGCAAGGCATCTGAGTTGGCAGCAGCTAACAAACAATTGCTTGATGTGCCACAAACGAAGCAGCAGGATTTGGTCCAGAAGAAGCGCTCTACCATAATGAAAAGCGGGTTTGAGAAGCAGTGTCCTCGATGTGGTGGAAATGCGGATGGGAACCACGACAAATTCTGCCCAGCACTTAGAGAAGGAGCAAAGTGCTACAGGAGTCAGCGTTTGGGCCATTTTGCAAATATTTGCCAATCCACAGACAATCCGGGGAGTCAACTAGTGCGGTATAAATCAGGAAAGATTGACAAAGGTAATTCGAAAATTTGTAATTGGCTGCATAGGGACTCTAGTTTAGTAGTAAGCAATGTAGTAAATGTTCATTTCTTTAATAGCATAAGTAAACCGTGGTGTCAAGATCTCGTATTTAATGATGTTAAGGTCAACTTCAAACTGGACACGGGGGCAGACGCTAATTGCATTACATTATTTTGTATTAAAAAAATGAAACTTGATCATTTGATTCGCTGTTCTAACATGCAACTGTTAAGTTATAATAATTCTAAAATAAACACAGTCGGTCAAATAAATTTGTCTTGTTTTGATTCGGCTCAAAAGAGAAAACAAAATATATTGTTTGAGGTGGTAGATTGTGATTTGCAACCCATTTTGGGTCGTGACGCTTGCTCATGTTTAGGTCTGGTCATTCGAAATGTGGGTATCGATTTGATTTCAGAGGTTGCCAAAGCAGAAGCTTGTGCATTGATTGAAGAGTTTGGGGATGTGTTTGGTGGACTGGGTAAGTTACCAGGGAAATGTCATATTAATCTCAAACCTGATGGTGTGCCTGTGCTCAGATAAAGAAAAAGGATCCCCGAAAGTCTTCATCACTGTCTTAAGGAGAGATTGGAGATGGAAAAATCGAAAATTATTTCACTCTCAGATTATCCCACAGACTGGGTCAATAACCTTCAAATTGTGGAAAAAGCGAACGGTTCTCTCAGATTATGCTTGGATCCAAAGCCATTGAATGAATGCATTCGCCGGGAGCATTTCATGATTCCAACAGCGGAGTCAATAATTGGAAGATAAGCGGGGATGTCTGTGTTTTCGGTTATGGATCTCAAAAATGGTTTTTGGCATCTAGAGCTGGATGATGAGAGTGCTGATTTAACGACCTTCATGTCCATTCGGATTGAACAATGCCCCGAAATTATTAATGCGAAAGATGGTGCAGCTCTTTGGAGACATTCAGGGCGTTGAAATTTATTTTGACGACATTTTCATATCCGGTCGTACAATGGAAGAGCACAATCAAATATTTAGAAGGGTTTTGGAGATTGCGCGAGAAAATAATATCCGATTTAAGAAGGAAAAATTACAATTAGCTATGGATGAAGTTCGATTCATGGGGCAACAATTATCAGCGTCGCAAGTCAGACCTAACCCAGAGTATCTAGAAGCTATTAAAAACATGCCATTACCTGAAAACAAACCTGAAGTAGCTCGATTTCTCGGAATGTTGAAATATTTAAGTCAGTACATCCCAAATCTGTCTCAACGAACAGCGAAAATCAGAGAGCTAACGCGAATGGATGTTGAATGGCATTGGAGCAAGGATCATGGTGATGAGGTGCGGGAATTAAAAGAAGATTTGACCAAAGGCCCCGTACTTAAAATTTTTGATCGTAATAAGCCAATTGTGATTTAGACTGACGCTTCAAAGGATGAATTGGGATCGGTACTTTTGCGAGATAACCAACCAGTAGCGTATGCGTCTCGAAGCTTGACCAGAACTGAACAAAAATGGACGCAAATAGAAAAGGAGCTGTTGGCAGTGACGTTCGCATGTGAAAGGTTCCACTATTTCATTTATGGTCGTGAGGTTGAAGTACAATCCGATCATAAACCATTGGAGACACTGATGAAAAGAGAGATTGATGACGTATCTATGCGTCTACAACGACTGTTCCTGAGACTATTAAAATACCCCTTCATTGTAATCAAGTGCGCCCAACTAACAATTTAGCTTGTAGTAGGTCCCATTTTCATAATTTCGGAAGCTTTTGCTTGTATATAATTTGCACAAGGCTTAGTTATACAAATCAAACATTTTTGTTGGTATTTTTACCCAAAACAATTTCCTTAAGGCCTTTTAGAATAAGTTATATAGCAGTCAATGAGGTTTAATTTTCATAAGGCCTTTTTAACATCTTATGCAAATGTGCAGGTTTTTGCGGTTTGTATATAGCCAACTAATACAAATCATGCCACGTGGACTTGTTTATAGCAAACTACTACAAGCTATAGATTTTGCATTTTGTTCTTATAAAAATCAAACCACGTGGATTTGTATATAGCAAACTACTACAAGCTATAGCTTTTGCATTTTGTTCTTATGCAAATGTGCAGGTTTTGTATATAGCCAACTTATACAAATCATGCCACGTGGATTTGTATATAGCAAACTATAACAAGCTATAGCTTTTGCATTTTGTTCTTATAAAAATCAAACCACGTGGATTTGTATATAGCAAACTACTACAAGCTATAGCTTTTGCATTTTCTTCTTATAAAAATCGAACCACGTGGATTTGTATATATCAAACTACTACAAGCTATAGCTTTTGCATTTTGTTCTTATGCAAATGTGCAGTTTTTTGTGGTTTGTATATAGCCAACAAATACTAATCGTGCCAAGTGGATATGTATATAGCAAATTACTACAAGATATAGCTTTTGCATTTTGTTCTTATGCAAATGTGCAGGTCTTTGCGGTTTGTATTTAGCAAACTAATACAAATCATGCCACGTGGATTTGTATATAGCAAACTACTACAAGCTATGGCTTTTGCATTTTGTTTTTAAAAAAATCAAACCACGTGGATTTGTATATACCAAACTACTACAAGCTATAGCTTTTGCATTTTGTTCTTATGCAAATGTGCAGGCCTTTGCGGTTTGTATATAGCCAACTAATACAAATCATGCCAAGTGGATTTGTATATAGCAAATTACTACAAGCTATAGCTATTGTGTTTGTTCTTATGCAAATAAGCAGGTCTTTGCGGTTTGTATATAGCCAACTAATAGAAATCAAACCACGCGGGTTTGTATATATGTAGCAAGTTACTACAAGCTATTTTTTTGCATTTTTGTTTATAGCCGTCTTATATAAATTTATGGAACTACAACAGCATTTGTACGTTTTGAATTTGCTGAACAAAATATACACAGTAGGTATATATATATATATATGAACCCCGAAGCACGAAATTTCGATCAAAAATCACAATCACAATATGAAAAACAAACCCTGTATGTGTTATCAATTTTTTTTCGATTTTGCATTCAAAGTTTCCCATAAGAGAAATCGAAAAAGAGCCTAAATTAAATAGCAGTAATTTTCCTAAATACTTTTGTATGAACAGGTATTCATAATACAATTGCAATAGAATAATTAAACATGTGATTTTGTAAATCAAGCGTAAAATATATCGAAACTGATAAATAAAATGCTTTACTTTGTGGCTGTAAAATAATGTTTGGTTAGAAAAAAATCAAGGCAGAGTCGTAGGTTGGAGTATTAACAATTTATGTGATTCGGAAAAATTTGTTAGTTTTCAAAATGAAGTTATGTATTTGAATAGATGAAAGTTTTTTTCCACTGCAGTTCTTGCAATGAAATAGATGAGCGTAATCTTGGTTTCAGTTCGGAATTACTCCTTCTATTCCAGATTTTTAATATTCGATAGAAAAAGAACAGAAGCAATAAAAAGCTGTAACTCCAGAAAACGAAATAAATATACAGGGTGTCCCGTAAGTAATGGATAACCCTGAAATGCCGCATAGTAGACTTTATGACCGTCCTGAAAACTGATAAAAAAAAGTTCTATCCCAACCACAAGAAAAGTTATATGCATTTTTTTGTTCAGTGCATTATTTTTTTTCTTACTTTACATTTTTGAATACCACGACTACAAGTGAATGAGTTCCATAATTTTTTTTTTTTGCAGGAATATTTTACATTACTTGTGCCAACACATAAGTAGAAGAAAATTATTATAACTGTTGGACTTCTTAGAGAAAAAAATTATTTAACATTGAATTTCAATGCAAAATGTGAAAACAAATAATTTTTGAAAAAGTTAAATCATAGCTGGTATAAAAAAAATGCATGAATACCTGAGTGGCCAACTATTTTAAAAATATGCGCGTTAAATGCAGATTTCAAAATGGTATTACTTATTATTATAATCTAGAGTCAATAGCAAGTTATTGGTAAAAATCTGCAATACTAGAGTAAATTTAGCAAAAACAAAAGTTTTCAAAATTAGCACAGTAAACGTGAAAATAATACCAAGCGTTGAACATAGCAGATTTTTGATTTATTGGTTGTTTCTACGATGTTGTCCTAATGATAAATCCAAGCTTTCAACTTCTAGGGCCGAATGCATTATTGATAAAAATGTCAAAAAAGTGCAAAAAACGGTTACATTTTCGAGTTTGTTTTGAATTCTACCTGCTCTATTGGGCTTTAACAAACCCATCAAATATTTTGTTGGTTGCTATTAGTTTATTTGTTATTTTCTCCAAACAAAAAGTCTTCTGATTCAATTTTAATTGTGTTTTTTGAATAGTAAATTGTAAGATCCTGAGAAAGTGAGAACGCATAAAATCGTAAGTTTTTGTCGACAAATGATAATGAAAATTGAAGAAGATCCGCAGTTTTTTGACAAAATTCTTTGGAGCGATGAGTCGACATTTAAAAGAGATGGCTACACTAATCTCCATAATCTCCACTTCTGGGCACTACAAAACCCAAACATCATGAGGGAAGACAGGTCCCAGTACCAATTCAAAATAAACTATTGGACTGGGATTCTCAATGGGAAAATAATTGGACCCTTTGAGTTGCCGGGGATTTTAACTGGCCAAGGTTATTTGGAGTTCCTCCAAAATGATCTCCCAACCTTGCTGGAAGAAGTGCCTCAAGAACTAAAGGAATCCCATTGGCTTCAAAATGATGGTTGTCCAGCACACTATGCTGTGCCTGTGCGGGCATATTTAAATGCCAGATATCCAGGCAAATGGATAGGACGTCTGGGACCAATTTTATGGCCACCCCGTTCACCAGACCTAAATCCACTTGATTTTTTTTTATTGGGGATGCATTAAGGAAATCATATACAGCAAGCCGATCAGGTCTTTAGAGGAGCTAAGAAATCGTGTGGAGGCAGCTGCATTACAAATTTCTGAGCAAAACCTTGCACGTTCACTAAGACGTTCATTTATTCGGAGGTGCAGAACCTGTATAAGAGTGGGTGGAAAACAGTTTGAGCATTTGCTTTAAATAAAAAAAAAAATTAAAAAATTTTTGTTTTTGTTTTCTAACTAAGTGATCATGTGATTGAAAGCTGGCTCAAAAACTTTTTGTTTAGAGAAAATAACAAATAAACTAATAGCAACCAACAAAATATTTGATGGGTTTGTTAAGGCCCAATAGAATAGGTAAAATTCAAAACAAGCTCGAAAATGTAACCGTTTTTTGCACTTTTTTGACATTTTTATCAATAATGCATTCGGCTCTAGAAGTTGAAAGCTTGGATTTATCATTAGGACAACATCGTAGAAACAGCCAATAAATCAAAAATCTGCTATGTTCAACGCTTGGTATTATTTTCACGTTTACTGTGCTAATTTTGAAAACTTTTGTTTTTGCTAAATTTACTCTAGTATTGCAGATTTTTACCAATAACTTGCTATTGACTCTAGATATAATAATAAGTAATACCAGTTTGAAATCTGCATTTAACGCGCATATTTTTAAAATAGTTGGCCACTCAGGTATTCATGCATTTTTTTATACCAGCTATGATTTAACTTTTTCAAAAATTATTTGTTTTCACATTTTGCATTGAAATTCAATGTTAAATAATTTTTTTGTTATAATGATTTTCTTCTACTTATGTGTTGGCACAAGTAATGTAAAATATTCCTGCAAAAAAAAATGATGGAACTCATTCACTTGTAGTCGTGGTATTCAAAAATGTAAAGTAAGAAAAAAAATAATGCACTGAACAAAAAAATGCATATAACTTTTCTTGTGGTTGGGATAGAACTTTTTTTTATCAGTTTTCAGGACGGTCATAAAGTCTACTATGCGGCATTTCAGGGTTATCCATTACTTACGGGACACCCTGTATAAAATAGAACGTGCAAAAGCAAAGGAACAAAAGTGCCTAACTTTATTGTTTTATTGTGTGAAAAATCAAAATGGCGAATGATGAGCCAAATGCGAATGTTGCGATGGCGATTGCCCCATCGAATAATTTACAAGGTCCCTCGCCAATGAATTTTTCTGATGCTGGGAAAGAATGGCCATTGTGGAAACAAAAGTTTAACATTTTTATGCTCGCGTCTGGTCGTAATGGTGACCCTGACAATATTAAGATTGCAACATTCCTGCATCTCATTGGAGAGAAAGGAAAAGAGGTTTATTGCACTCTTTTTTATAAACCTTTTGATGGCGAACCAGATTCGGCAATTAAACTGGTCGATGTGCTAAAAAGCTTTAAGGAGTTTTGCTTACCACAGAAGAATATTGTGATGGAATCCTTCAAATTTAACTCGTTTGCGCAAAAAGAACATCAGCCGTTTTGTGAGTTTGAGACGGAGCTTCGTCTTCAGATGCAACACTGCAGTTTTGTATGCGGTGATTGTAGTAAGTCATATGCAGAACGTATGTTGCGTGATCACATTGTCCTGGGTGTGGCTGACAAGCGCCTCCAAATCAAGTTGCTTGAAAATCGTGACGACACGTTGGAGCAAACGATCGATAAATGCAAGGCATCTGAGTTGGCAGCAGCTAACAAACAATTGCTTGATGTGCCACAAACGAAGCAGCAGGATTTGGTCCAGAAGAAGCGCTCTACCATAATGAAAAGCGGGTTTGAGAAGCAGTGTCCTCGATGTGGTGGAAATGCGAATGGGAACCACGACAAATTCTGCCCAGCACTTAGAGAAGGAGCAAAGTGCTACAGGAGTCAGCGTTTGGGCCATTTTGCAAATATTTGCCAATCCACAGACAATCCGGGGAGTCAACTAGTGCGGTATAAATCAGGAAAGATTGACAAAGGTAATTCGAAAATTTGTAATTGGCTGCATAGGGACTCTAGTTTAGTAGTAAGCAATGTAGTAAATGTTCATTTCTTTAATAGCATAAGTAAACCGTGGTGTCAAGATCTCGTATTTAATGATGTTAAGGTCAACTTCAAACTGGACACGGGGGCAGACGCTAATTGCATTACATTATTTTGTATTAAAAAAATGAAACTTGATCATTTGATTCGCTGTTCTAACATGCAACTGTTAAGTTATAATAATTCTAAAATAAACACAGTCGGTCAAATAAATTTGTCTTGTTTTGATTCGGCTCAAAAGAGAAAACAAAATATATTGTTTGAGGTGGTAGATTGTGATTTGCAACCCATTTTGGGTCGTGACGCTTGCTCATGTTTAGGTCTGGTCATTCGAAATGTGGGTATCGATTTGATTTCAGAGGTTGCCAAAGCAGAAGCTTGTGCATTGATTGAAGAGTTTGGGGATGTGTTTGGTGGACTGGGTAAGTTACCAGGGAAATGTCATATTAATCTCAAACCTGATGGTGTGCCTGTGCTCAGATAAAGAAAAAGGATCCCCGAAAGTCTTCATCACTGTCTTAAGGAGAGATTGGAGATGGAAAAATCGAAAATTATTTCACTCTCAGATTATCCCACAGACTGGGTCAATAACCTTCAAATTGTGGAAAAAGCGAACGGTTCTCTCAGATTATGCTTGGATCCAAAGCCATTGAATGAATGCATTCGCCGGGAGCATTTCATGATTCCAACAGCGGAGTCAATAATTGGAAGATAAGCGGGGATGTCTGTGTTTTCGGTTATGGATCTCAAAAATGGTTTTTGGCATCTAGAGCTGGATGATGAGAGTGCTGATTTAACGACCTTCATGTCCATTCGGATTGAACAATGCCCCGAAATTATTAATGCGAAAGATGGTGCAGCTCTTTGGAGACATTCAGGGCGTTGAAATTTATTTTGACGACATTTTCATATCCGGTCGTACAATGGAAGAGCACAATCAAATATTTAGAAGGGTTTTGGAGATTGCGCGAGAAAATAATATCCGATTTAAGAAGGAAAAATTACAATTAGCTATGGATGAAGTTCGATTCATGGGGCAACAATTATCAGCGTCGCAAGTCAGACCTAACCCAGAGTATCTAGAAGCTATTAAAAACATGCCATTACCTGAAAACAAACCTGAAGTAGCTCGATTTCTCGGAATGTTGAAATATTTAAGTCAGTACATCCCAAATCTGTCTCAACGAACAGCGAAAATCAGAGAGCTAACGCGAATGGATGTTGAATGGCATTGGAGCAAGGATCATGGTGATGAGGTGCGGGAATTAAAAGAAGATTTGACCAAAGGCCCCGTACTTAAAATTTTTGATCGTAATAAGCCAATTGTGATTTAGACTGACGCTTCAAAGGATGAATTGGGATCGGTACTTTTGCGAGATAACCAACCAGTAGCGTATGCGTCTCGAAGCTTGACCAGAACTGAACAAAAATGGACGCAAATAGAAAAGGAGCTGTTGGCAGTGACGTTCGCATGTGAAAGGTTCCACTATTTCATTTATGGTCGTGAGGTTGAAGTACAATCCGATCATAAACCATTGGAGACACTGATGAAAAGAGAGATTGATGACGTATCTATGCGTCTACAACGACTGTTCCTGAGACTATTAAAATACCCCTTCATTGTAATCAAGTGCGCCCAACTAACAATTTAGCTTGTAGTAGGTCCCATTTTCATAATTTCGGAAGCTTTTGCTTGTATATAATTTGCACAAGGCTTAGTTATACAAATCAAACATTTTTGTTGGTATTTTTACCCAAAACAATTTCCTTAAGGCCTTTTAGAATAAGTTATATAGCAGTCAATGAGGTTTAATTTTCATAAGGCCTTTTTAACATCTTATGCAAATGTGCAGGTTTTTGCGGTTTGTATATAGCCAACTAATACAAATCATGCCACGTGGACTTGTTTATAGCAAACTACTACAAGCTATAGATTTTGCATTTTGTTCTTATAAAAATCAAACCACGTGGATTTGTATATAGCAAACTACTACAAGCTATAGCTTTTGCATTTTGTTCTTATGCAAATGTGCAGGTTTTGTATATAGCCAACTTATACAAATCATGCCACGTGGATTTGTATATAGCAAACTATAACAAGCTATAGCTTTTGCATTTTGTTCTTATAAAAATCAAACCACGTGGATTTGTATATAGCAAACTACTACAAGCTATAGCTTTTGCATTTTCTTCTTATAAAAATCAAACCACGTGGATTTGTATATATCAAACTACTACAAGCTATAGCTTTTGCATTTTGTTCTTATGCAAATGTGCAGGTTTTTGTGGTTTGTATATAGCCAACAAATACTAATCGTGCCAAGTGGATATGTATATAGCAAATTACTACAAGATATAGCTTTTGCATTTTGTTCTTATGCAAATGTGCAGGTCTTTGCGGTTTGTATTTAGCAAACTAATACAAATCATGCCACGTGGATTTGTATATAGCAAACTACTACAAGCTATGGCTTTTGCATTTTGTTTTTAAAAAAATCAAACCACGTGGATTTGTATATACCAAACTACTACAAGCTATAGCTTTTGCATTTTGTTCTTATGCAAATGTGCAGGCCTTTGCGGTTTGTATATAGCCAACTAATACAAATCATGCCAAGTGGATTTGTATATAGCAAATTACTACAAGCTATAGCTATTGTGTTTGTTCTTATGCAAATAAGCAGGTCTTTGCGGTTTGTATATAGCCAACTAATAGAAATCAAACCACGCGGGTTTGTATATATGTAGCAAGTTACTACAAGCTATTTTTTTGCATTTTTGTTTATAGCCGTCTTATATAAATTTATGGAACTACAACAGCATTTGTACGTTTTGAATTTGCTGAACAAAATATACACAGTAGGTATATATATATATATATGAACCCCGAAGCACGAAATTTCGATCAAAAATCACAATCACAATATGAAAAACAAACCCTGTATGTGTTATCAATTTTTTTTCGATTTTGCATTCAAAGTTTCCCATAAGAGAAATCGAAAAAGAGCCTAAATTAAATAGCAGTAATTTTCCTAAATACTTTTGTATGAACAGGTATTCATAATACAATTGCAATAGAATAATTAAACATGTGATTTTGTAAATCAAGCGTAAAATATATCGAAACTGATAAATAAAATGCTTTACTTTGTGGCTGTAAAATAATGTTTGGTTAGAAAAAAATCAAGGCAGAGTCGTAGGTTGGAGTATTAACAATTTATGTGATTCGGAAAAATTTGTTAGTTTTCAAAATGAAGTTATGTATTTGAATAGATGAAAGTTTTTTTCCACTGCAGTTCTTGCAATGAAATAGATGAGCGTAATCTAGGTTTCAGTTCGGAATTACTCCTTCTATTCCAGATTTTTAATATTCGATAGAAAAAGAACAGAAGCAATAAAAAGCAGTAACTCCAGAAAACGAAATAAATATACAGGGTGTCCCGTAAGTAATTGATAACCCTGAAATGCCGCATAGTAGACTTTATGACCGTCCTGAAAACTGATAAAAAAAAGTTCTATCCCAACCACAAGAAAAGTTATATGCATTTTTTTGTTCAGTGCATTATTTTTTTTCTTACTTTACATTTTTGAATACCACGACTACAAGTGAATGAGTTCCATAATTTTTTTTTTTTGCAGGAATATTTTACATTACTTGTGCCAACACATAAGTAGAAGAAAATTATTATAACTGTTGGACTTCTTAGAGAAAAAAATTATTTAACATTGAATTTCAATGCAAAATGTGAAAACAAATAATTTTTGAAAAAGTTAAATCATAGCTGGTATAAAAAAAATGCATGAATACCTGAGTGGCCAACTATTTTAAAAATATGCGCGTTAAATGCAGATTTCAAAATGGTATTACTTATTATTATAATCTAGAGTCAATAGCAAGTTATTGGTAAAAATCTGCAATACTAGAGTAAATTTAGCAAAAACAAAAGTTTTCAAAATTAGCACAGTAAACGTGAAAATAATACCAAGCGTTGAACATAGCAGATTTTTGATTTATTGGTTGTTTCTACGATGTTGTCCTAATGATAAATCCAAGCTTTCAACTTCTAGGGCCGAATGCATTATTGATAAAAATGTCAAAAAAGTGCAAAAAACGGTTACATTTTCGAGTTTGTTTTGAATTCTACCTGCTCTATTGGGCTTTAACAAACCCATCAAATATTTTGTTGGTTGCTATTAGTTTATTTGTTATTTTCTCCAAACAAAAAGTCTTCTGATTCAATTTTAATTGTGTTTTTTGAATAGTAAATTGTAAGATCCTGAGAAAGTGAGAACGCATAAAATCGTAAGTTTTTGTCGACAAATGATAATGAAAATTGAAGAAGATCCGCAGTTTTTTGACAAAATTCTTTGGAGCGATGAGTCGACATTTAAAAGAGATGGCTACACTAATCTCCATAATCTCCACTTCTGGGCACTACAAAACCCAAACATCATGAGGGAAGACAGGTCCCAGTACCAATTCAAAATAAACTATTGGACTGGGATTCTCAATGGGAAAATAATTGGACCCTTTGAGTTGCCGGGGATTTTAACTGGCCAAGGTTATTTGGAGTTCCTCCAAAATGATCTCCCAACCTTGCTGGAAGAAGTGCCTCAAGAACTAAAGGAATCCCATTGGCTTCAAAATGATGGTTGTCCAGCACACTATGCTGTGCCTGTGCGGGCATATTTAAATGCCAGATATCCAGGCAAATGGATAGGACGTCTGGGACCAATTTTATGGCCACCCCGTTCACCAGACCTAAATCCACTTGATTTTTTCTTATTGGGGATGCATTAAGGAAATCGTATACAGCAAGCCGATCAGGTCTTTAGAGGAGCTAAGAAATCGTGTGGAGGCAGCTGCATTACAAATTTCTGAGCAAAACCTTGCACGTTCACTAAGACGTTCATTTATTCGGAGGTGCAGAACCTGTATAAGAGTGGGTGGAAAACAGTTTGAGCATTTGCTTTAAATAAAAAAAAAATTAAAAATTTTTTGTTTTTGTTTTCTAACTAAGTGATCATGTGATTGAAAGCTGGCTCAAAAACTTTTTGTTTAGAGAAAATAACAAATAAACTAATAGCAACCAACAAAATATTTGATGGGTTTGTTAAGGCCCAATAGAACAGGTAAAATTCAAAACAAGCTCGAAAATGTAACCGTTTTTTGCACTTTTTTGACATTTTTATCAATAATGCATTCGGCTCTAGAAGTTGAAAGCTTGGATTTATCATTAGGACAACATCGTAGAAACAGCCAATAAATCAAAAATCTGTTATGTTCAACGCTTGGTATTATTTTCACGTTTACTGTGCTAATTTTGAAAACTTTTGTTTTTGCTAAATTTACTCTAGTATTGCAGATTTTCACCAATAACTTGCTATTGACTCTAGATATAATAATAAGTAATACCATTTTGAAATCTGCATTTAACGCGCATATTTTTAAAATAGTTGGCCACTCAGGTATTCATGCATTTTTTTTATACCAGCTATGATTTAACTTTTTCAAAAAATATTTGTTTTCACATTTTGCATTGAAATTCAATGTTAAATAATTTTTTTCTCTAAGAAGTCCAACAGTTATAATAATTTTCTTCTACTATGTGTTGGCACAGTAATGTAAAATATTCCTGCAAAAAAAAAATGATGGAACTCATTCACTTGTAGTCGTGGTATTCAAAAATGTAAAGTAAGAAAAAAAATAATGCACTGAACAAAAAAATGCATATAACTTTTCTTGGGGTTGGGATAGAACTTTTTTGAATCAGTTTTAAGGACGGTCATAAAGTCTACTATGCGGCATTTCAGGGTTATCCATTACTTACGGGACACCCTGTATAATTGAATTAAAAAAAAAAAATAAAAACAAAATAAATCGGGTGGCACAACGGCTCATGAAGAACCAGGGCCTAGTCACTAACAACTCGCAACCATTCCTGTGCGCGCCTGTCGACAGAAATGGAAGGGACCTACAATTTTATGCCGAATCCGAACGGCTAGACGAGAAGCACTTATTCGTGACAAGTGATACTCTTGGAGGATTTGTCAATTCCTCGCAAGAGGCAGTAGCCCTGAAAAAAACTTTTAAGTTTTTTTGTTCATCTTAATTTGCCATAGATTTCTACATTAAAGATAGTGAAGAATTTTAAGTGCAAATTTGCTCATTATACTTTGGATTTAGAGCGTGGTCCGTGACATCGGTTTTTCGACTTTTCACATTCATCTGAAAACTGTTAAAGCAAAAAGGGTGTTTTCTCGGTTTTTTGACATCTCGCCCCAACTATCAACTGTCAAAGTGAAAGGTGTGATTTTTCGGATTTTCGACATTTCGTCACCACTGTCAACTGTCAAAGTGTTGAGTGCGATTCTATCGCTTTCCACTGGGCTTAGAGTGCTGGCCGTGACTCTAGGTAAAATGCAGCTGCTAAATCCATTGGCGCCCTCGAATTTTGACATTTTGACACTTGTCAAATCGGTTTTTGTTGGTGCTAGAGCGCTGGCCGAAACACTAGGTAATACCACCCTCTTAAATCGATTGGCATCATCAGATTTTGACATTTCGACACTTGTCAAATTGAAAAGTTAAATTTTTCTGTTTCTGTTGGTGCTAGAGCGCTGACCGAAACACTAGGTAATACCACCCTCTTAAATCGATTGGCATTCTCAGATTTTGACATTTCGACACTTGTCAAATTTCTCGGTTTCTGTTGGTGCTAGAACGCTGCCTGAAACACTAAATAATAGCACCCTCCTAGATCGATTGGCATCCTCAGATTTTGACATTTCGACACTTGTCAAATTGAAATTTCTCGGTTTCTGTTGGTGCTAGAGCGCTGGCCGAAACACTAGGCAACACCACCCTCCAAAATCGATTATCATACTCAGATTTTGACATTTCGACACTTGTCAAACTTCTCGGTTTCTGTTGGCAAAACACTAGTTAATACCATTGACATTTCGACACTTGTCAAATTGAAATTTCTCTGTTTCTGTTGGTGCTAGAGCGCTGGCCGAAACACTAGGCAATACCACCCTCCTAAATCGATTGTCATACTCAGATTTTGACATTTCGACACTTGTCAAATTTCTCGGTTTCTGTTGGTGCTAGAGCGCTGGCCGAAATACTAGGTAATACCACCCTCCTTAAACGATTGGCATCCTCAGATTTTGACATTTCGACACTTGTCAAATTGAAAATTGAAATTTATCGGTTTCTGTTGGTGCTAGAGCGCTGGCCGAAACACTAGGCAACACCACCCTCTTAAATCGATTGTCATACTCAGATTTTGACATTTCGACACTTGTCAAATTGAAATTTCTCAGTTTCTGTTGGTGCTAGAGCGCTGGCCGAAACACCAGGTAATACCACCCTCCTAAATCGATTGGCATCCTCAGATTTTGACATTTCGACACTCGTCAAATTGAAAAGTTAAATTTCTCGGTTTCTGTTGGTGCTAGAGCGCTGGCCGAAACACTAGGTAATACCACCCTCCTAAATCGATTGGCATTCTCAGATTTTGACATTTCGACACTCTTCAAATTTCTCGGTTTCTGTTAGTGCTAGAGCGCTGGCCGAAACACTAGGTAATACCACCCTCCTAAATCGATTTGCATCCTCAGATTTTGACATTTGGACACTTGTCAAATTTCAAAGTGAAATTTCTCGGTTTCTGTTGGTGCTAGAGCGCTGGCCGAAAGATTTCGACATTTCGACACTTGTCAAATTTCTCGGCTTCTGTTGGTGCTAGAGCGCTGGCCGAAACACTAGGTAATACCACCCTCTTAAATCGATTGGCATCCTCAGATTTTGACATTTAAACTTGTTAAATTGAAAAGTGAAATTTCTCGGTTTCTGTTGGTGCTAGAGCGCTGGCCGAAAAACAGGTAATACCACCCTCCTAAATCGATTGGCATCCTCAGATTTTTACACTTCGACACTTGTTAAATTTCAGAGTGAAATAACTCCGTTTCTGTTGGTGCTAAAGCACTGGCCGAGACACAAGGTAATACCACCCTCCTAAATAGATTGGCGCCCTCAGATTTTGACATTTCGACACCCGACCAGAAACCCACAGAGCTTTAATATTTTTGTATTAATATTTATTTATTATTTTTATATTTTTACAGCGTTCGTTAAAATCTGAAATTTGTCACATCTTAGGTGACTCACCCTGTATAATTTCCTTATATTCGCTTCTTTTCGCGCGAACGCTTAAGTGCATCTACCACAATTCTACTCCTATCTTTACTGACAAAATATGTAAAAATAATATTTCATTTAAATCCATGAATGGATTTATGAAATCATTTTGACGGCGACATTCATCCATTAAAAAAACAACAACAACAATACAGATTTGTTTATATTTTTTTTCTGCTAAATAAAGCAAATCAGTTTCGATAATATTTTCCTCTCGAATCCTGCTGGTGCCAAATGTTTTTTTTTTTTTTTTAACAATGAAGTTAAAACAAAGCATACGCAAAGCATCAACGCATTAAAATTTGGAATTTCCACTCGTATATCACAAGGTGGCCTAGTGGAAGTGTGCACGGACAGTTGATCAGAAGGACGTGAGTTCAAACCCCGGAAAAATCATGTAAGTACAAATTTAAGTTTTTTAAATTTAATTAAATTCTATACATTTCAGATAAACAAACATGCTGTGGCTCCACAAATGTTGAGAAAATTATGTAACAATAAAAAATAAAATGAAAATAAGCTAGAAAAAAATTTATTTTTCCAACTGTATTGAGAGGCTTTTATAAAGTCTTACACAGAAGAACTTATTAGGCCTTTTTAAGACCTTATTATACAAGTTATTTGTTTTCAAAGTAACTGCAGGTGAAAGTCATTTTAAGACCATATTATACAGATTATTGTTTTCAGTATCTTGTTTTTTGAGGCCTTATTATAATGTTCGTGGAAAGGTATTGATTTGCATAGCACTTGTGATGGAAGTTCTTATGGCAGTTAAATAGCTTGTATAACCTGCGCCAAAATGATTTGCATAAGACCTGTTTTGGTTACTTTGCAAGCCAGTAAATAGTTTCTTTAAGGCCTTATTAAGATGTTCGTGAAAAGGTATTGATTTGCATACCACTTGTGATGGAAGTTCTTATGGGAGTTAAATAGCTTGTATAACCTGCCCCAAAATGATTTGCATAAGACCTGTTTTGGTTACTATACAAGCCAGTAAATAGCTGCTTTTTTAAGGCCCAGTTAAGATGTTCGTGGAAAGGTATTGATTTGCTTAGCGCTTGTGATGGAAGTTCTTGTGGAGTTAATTAGCTTGTATAACTTACGCTAAAATGATTTGCATAAGACTGTTATGGTTACTTTACAAGCCAGGAAACCCTACTACAAGCTAAGTTGTTAGTTGGGAGTGCCTGGGAAAAATATACCTGTTGCTGATTGTTTGGCGAGGGCGGTGCTAAAGCAAGAGGGAGATGATGATCAGGAGTTTCAAGTAGTTATTCATGTAGTTCGGAAACAAATGTGTTTGTCAGAACAAAATCAGTTAATTTATGCACAAGCAACCCAGAATGATTCAATCTTAAAGTCAATCATAAGTATTTAAAAAATGGTTGGCGGAAGTTCAAAAAGCTAAGTGGTGAAGGCAAGCAGTACCACAAGATAAGGGATGAGCTAAAGTTCGAAGAAGATTTACTGTTTTTTGGGGACAAATTAGTTTAGCCACAATCAATGAGAAAAGAGGTACTTAAAATGACTCATGAGCCACACTTGGGTATTCAAAAATCGCTGTTAAGAGCTCGGCCACTATTCAACTGCCAGGAATGGCGGGAGACATTGAACGAGAAGTAAAAACATGCACCATTTGTGAAAAATATACCCGTGAAAATCCAAAGGAACCACTTACACAGTATGAGATTCCGGAATATCCATGGCAGTCTATCGGAATCGACATATTCGAGTTGGCTGGAAAAGATTATTTGGCAATTTTTGATGCATATTCGAACTTTTTAATGGCTGGCAAGTTGAATGATAAGTCCATGAGTATGGTCATTGAATGTTTAGAAAGTACATTTAACATATATGGCTACCCATCGGAGATCAGGTCCGACAACAGTCCGTTTAACAGTCGACAAATGCACCAATATGCTGAAAGGGACAATATAAATATGATATTTTCGAGCCCTGGATATCCTCAAGGTCTGACGGATAAAGATGTTGCTGTTGCGAAAAGTTTGCTTAAAAAATGTTTTGATGAAGGTAACCCACACAAGTTTGAAAGTCGCTTACTTGAGTATAATGCGTCTCCATTGGCATCTATGACAGTGTCACCTGCACAATTGTTTTTTGGGCGTAGAATCAAAACAAAGGCACCAATTAATAAAAAACTTTTATTGCGTGAAGAGTTGCCAGAACAAGTGATCAAGGAAAAATTAATTCAAAAACGTGAAAGACAAAAGTTGTATTATGATCGTCAAACGCGTCCCTTATGCAGACTTGATATTGATCAGAAAGTAATTTTTAAGACAAATACAAAATGGTGTTACGGCAAAATAGTTGGCCAAGATAATGATAATTCATTTTTAGTTCTAGATATATCAACAGGTCAGATATTTAGACGAAACCGTCGATATTAAGCGGTCACTTTGATTAGGAAACAAGAATTTGTAAATGACAATGGTGTCAAAAGTAGTAAGGCTTTAGATGATGGAACTAATGCTTTAAACGGTAGAATTAATGTCGAAGAATGTAATGATTCCTTCGTGACCACATGTCCCTTCTTTGAATCCTCTGCTGAATCCACAGATAATGCTGAGGATTATAGAAATAGCTTCTCTATTGGAGAACCTGCACCAGGTGTGGAACCAGCTGCAGGAGATAGAGCTGTCGGTGGCCAACTGCATCATAGCTCACGTTCTTCACACCCACCGAATCGTTACGGAGACTGGGAATATTATGACTAGATTATTTTTTTATTTGATAAAAGAAAAAGCGTGTAACATACATGTGAACTCATCCAACTTAAAGCATACATGTAAGCTAACAATTAAATGCTTAAGTTGGGTGAGATTTAAGTTAAGATACAATATAGGTACATAGATATAAGATTAGCTAGAAAGAGAGAAGGCAGATTTGAAAGGGCAGCCAATGCGAAGACAACTACTTATTGTAACGTGCTAAGAAAATAAATCTATCTTTTTAATTAAACTAAAATAACACTTTGTGCATTATTTTATTTCGCTCGGCTACATTTTACAGACATACGCCGCGAAGAGATTCTTTCTTAGCCCACGAATGTTGATAAAATCGACACTAAATCTAAAAACATTTAAAATATTCAAAAATAGCGAAAATCCAACTCAATTAACAATTAACTAAGTTGAATATTTATTCTAGTTCCCAATTTGAACTTTTCTGTAACAACCTACCACTAGTGTTATGTTTTAGCGACAAAATTGAACTGAACCGTGCTGGTTAGTTAGAAAAAGCAAACAGTTATCAATTTGACGTCAGGGGAACGTATCGGAATCACGCTTTTTAAAATCCCGTTTTTCAAAAGTCCCGTCAAAAAAGTTTTAAAATACTGCCTTATCCCGTCAAGACCGTTTTTCAGAATACATGATTAAAACTTATTGCTTTCATGTTGGTTATTTTCCACGTTTTATACTTTTCAAATGTTATCCAAGATCTCAGAATAACTCGACTTAAAGAAAATAGGTACATGGCTGATGCTGTTTTGGTCTGTGTACATAGTGCCGAAAAACAGTTTCCGCGAACCCAAAATAATGTCGAGGCATGGTATCGCAGACGTATGCCGAATTTACACGAATGACAAAATGTCATTATTCCTGTCATTATGTACCTATTTTTGACATTATTATGACAAAAAAATGAACTTGCTCATTCTTTTGTCATAATAATGACAGAAAAATGCCAACTTGTCACCCGTGTAAATCCGGCATTAACGTTTTCCTTGGACGAATAAGCGCTGGGTTGTACAAAATGATTGTCGCTTAGAAACAATTGTGGTGCAAACAGAAAAAATGAGTCTGGGGTCGACCCACACTAGTAACTTCCCATTGGTGCACTTGAAAACCATATACATATTTACCTAAGTGGTGGGTGATAAATAAATACAAAATAAATTGGGTGGCACAACGGCTCGTGAAGAACCAGGGCCTAGTGACTAACAACTCGCAACCATTCCTGTGTGCGCCTGTCGACAGGAATGGAAGGGACCTACAATTTTATGCCGAATCCGATCGGCTAGACGAGAAGCACTTATTCGTGACAAGTGATACTCTTGGAGGATTTGTCAAGAGGCAGTAGCCCTAAAAAAAAACTTTTTAGTTTTTAAGTGGAAGTGATAGAGTAGTGGTGGGTGATAGAGTATATATTATAGTGTCATAACTTTGGGTTTAAGGATAATAATTTAATTGAATTTTATTCATTCACTTCACTTAAAACACAAGTAATTTCAATATTTTAATATTTAAATTTCTTCATCTTCTTAGTATATAGAATAGTATATAGAAACAGGGCAAAATGTGACATTGCCTATATTTTGTACTTTTTTTTCCTAAGTTTTCTCGGTAAAGAGGTAGGTATTAATTATTTAAGCCAATTATTTCAAAACAGCCTATTGTCTAAAAAAAATACGAAAATCAAGGGAGTGTACTTAAAAAAAACATAGTTTTAAGGAATATAAAAAGGCAAATTAAGTGTCATATGCAAAATTTCGATTTTGTAGCGATTTTGAGTGTAAGATTTTTTCGAATGAAAACATTTTTGAAAAGTTGTTTCTTGCAACATTTTGATTTTTAGCTTTTTTAAGGGTGGTTTTAAAAATCTCAAAATTACACAACATTAAGGTGGTATAGGTTTATATTTTTGGTAGAATTTTGTTTTTTAAAATATTTGAGTTGAAAAACATTTGTTAAGAATTTTTAATAGTTTTTGTTCCACTTTTTTTGTTCTAAAAAAAAACTGTTTATTGAATTTTTTTTTAAATATCAGTTGTTTACTGCGTCATTATATGTAAAAAAAAAATAGACTGGGTTCGGAATCATTTTTTGTTCTTGAAATATTTGCGACGAAAATTATTTTTCAACTGTTTTTCATAGTTAAAAAAAGTGTCTGTTGAATTTTATTTTAATATTTACCAGTTGGGTATTGTGTAATTATGTGTAAATTAAAATTAGTCTGAAGTGAATATCTTATTCCGTTCTCGAGATATTCCAGATAAATGACATTTTACAACTCCATTTAAAATTGCTGTAGTAAAAAAACGGTTTATTGAATTTGTTAGAAAACCTTTTCAGTACGTTATGACAATATTATAAATAAAATTTATCCGAGGCCGATATCTTTATTAATTCTCGAAATATGGTGGAGGAAAAAAGTACCCCGAACGCACGTACATACACATATCTTGCTAAAAACGACGAATTCTGATTCTAGAGACCTCAAAACGTGAAGATAGTCAAAGTTTTTAATTCGACAAATCGCACCAATTACAATAACTTCCAATGGGAAGTTAAAAATCAGGGGGGTGTACTAACAAAAAAAAAAAAAACATGGTTTAAATGAATATAAAAAGTCAAATTAAGTGTCATATGCAAAATTTCGATTTTGAGTGTAAGAATTTTTCGAATTAAAGCATTTTTGCAAAGTTTTTTTTTTTTTGTTGCAACATTTTGATTTTAATCCTTTTAAAGGGACGTTTTAAAAATCTCAAAAATAAAAAAAACACAAAGATTATATTGTTTTATGTTTATGGTAAAAATTTGAATACTTTATCATTGTTTATTCTCAAGAAATAAAACGTACGAACATACACACATAATACACATCTAAAAACGATCTCCCCTTATTTACCTTCTGGAAAATAATAAAGAAATATGGAACATGTTTCTTAATAGGCAGAGCTTTTTTATGTAAAAGCTTCGACGTTTTATTCCTGTTTTCGCTGCCCCAGCTATATAAAAAAAAGTCCTTTTTAACCATATCTTTACCCCTGAAATTCGAAAAAAAATCCACCCGCCAAAATCAGGAAAGACAAACAAGATAAGAAAGCATAACAAAACAAATTCTTCTATACAAAAGAAGAAAAACGAAAAGCATGCATGTTTCTTAAAAGTGCTTTTTTAACGTGTATACTTCCTATGAGGTGTTCTTTCTGGCTTGTACAGCATAAAATGTCCTTTTTTTGCCTTCTCTTTAGGTCTCTCATGCGGAATCAAAATCCACCCGTAAAACTTCTCTTTAGCTCTCTTCTTAAATACGGAATCAGAAATCACCCACCAAAATCAAGAACAATAGAGAAAAACAAAACAATTTCACAAATACATGCGCAAAGAATGAACGAAAAAGCAAAAAAGCAACAATGAAAATGGTGTCAATTATTCTTAAAGCCATTTAAGAAATAGCCGACAAATGTTTCTATGTTAATGCATGCAATTGCTTTAAGAATTCTTTTTTGTCTGTAGGTACTATTCTTATTTTTTTTTTTGTAAAAAATTTCAAGGTTGAATTTAAGCCATTAATCTGACATTATCGTTTGCCTAAGTGGTGGGTGGTCGAGTATATACGACCCAAACGCAAAATAGTTGGCCTACTCATCAATTAACGCACTCTTTGTCTTTATATACCTTCATTTTCTGTCCCAAGCAGTTGTTGATTAAATTGTTTTTTGTCAATGTAATAAATTACATTTAATGAGTAAATAAGACCAAACAGAAATTAATTTGAGAAAACACTCATGGCTTCAGGTTTCATTCTCTTAAACAAAGATAAGAGCATAATAGTTAGACTACTCTCTATGGGATGCAAATGAGTTGGCCTATGACGATTTAAATTCAGTTAACCATTATGAAAAAAATTACATGCACTTGTTTTGTTGTTTATTGATCTCTTGTTTTAAGATAGCCAGCAACAGTTTAGTGTCAATCATGGTACGTGGTGTTGCAATTATCACGAGACCTTAAGGAATCCATAGTTAAAGCCTTCGAAACGGGA
This sequence comes from Melangyna quadrimaculata, assembly GCA_949320155.1. NCBI lineage: Eukaryota > Metazoa > Arthropoda > Insecta > Diptera > Syrphidae > Melangyna > Melangyna quadrimaculata. The sequence goes on from OX439484.1 coordinate 112,964,294, forward strand.
TTGTCGAGCTACAAAATAGCAAACCAATTTAATTTACCTCGCTCACGGGACGCCCACCAATTGCGAAACCTCGAGATTGCCGAGTCTCAAAAAAACTAATAAAGTAAAATCGACGTCAAAATGCCACTGCAATAACTGTTCAATGGAGAGAAGGAATCCAAAAAAGTGTTTCAGTCGACTCTTGTAAGCCTTAAAAAAACAGTCAAGTTTCCAGCATCTCTAATGATATGTGGATGCATGTCTGGGCGAGGTTTGGGCAATTTACATTTTGTAAATGGAACTGTCAATGCTACCAAGTACCGGGATATTCTGGAAAATGAGCTACTCCCATCAATACCACGACTTCAAACTAGTGAAGGAGATTTCATCACAGGATGGTGCTTCCTGCCATACAGCAAGGTCTACAATGGAGTGGTTATCTGCTGAAACAATTCCTGTACTGGAATGGCCTTCCAGCAGCCCTGACTTTTCGCCAATTAAAACTGTCTGGCATAAAATGAAGCAAAACCTCCGAAAAGAACCATGTCGGACTCTTCAAGGCCTAAAAGCAAAAATCATAAATATTTGTGAATCTTTTGGTACCGAATAATATCAAAAATTAGTTGACACATATACAATTAGTTGCGTTCGGGGAACTTTTTTCGTCCACCATATCTCAAGAATGAATAAAGATATCGGCCTCGGATAAATTTTATTTTACAGATAATATTGTCATAACGTGCTGAAAAGGTTTTCTAACAAATTCAATAAACCGTTTTTTTACTACAGCAATTTAAAATGGAGCTGTAAAATGTCATTTATCTGGAATATCTCGAGAACGGAGTAAGATATTCACTTCAGGCTAATTTGAATTTATTGAATTTTTTTTTAAATATCAGTTGTTTACTACGTCATTATATGTAAACAAAATAGACTGGGTTCGGAATCATTTTTTGTTCTTGATATATTTGCGACGAAAATTATTTTTCAACTGTTTGCCTTTAAAAAAAAAATGTCTGTTGAATTTTTTTTAATATTTACTAGTTTGGTATTGTGTAATTATGTGTAAATAAAAATTAGTCTGAAGTGAATATCTTATTCCGCTCTCAAGATATTCCAGATAAATGACATTTTACAGCTCCATTTTAGATTGCTGTAGTAAAAAACAGTTTATTGAATTTGTTAGAAAACCTCTTCAGCACGTTATGACAATATTATCTGTAAAATAAAGTCTATCCGAGGCCGATATCTTTATTCATTCTCGAGATATGGTGGACGAAAAAATTACACTGAACGCACGTTCATACACACATACAGACATCTTGCTAAAAACGACGAATTCTGATTCTAGAGACCTCAAAACGTGAAGATATGTCAAAATTTTTAATTCGACAAATCGCACCAATTACTATAACTTCCAATAAATGAATATAAAAAGTCAAATTAAGTGTCATATGCAAAATTTCGATTTTGAGTGTAAGAATTTTTCGAATTAAAACATTTTTGCAAAGTTTTTTTTTGCAACATTTTGATTTTAATCCTTTTAAAGGGAAGTTTTAAAAATATCAAAAATAAAAAAAAAAAACACAAATATATTGTTTTATGTTTATGGTAAAAATTTGGTTAAGATACGATTGTTTATTCTCAAGAAATAAAACGTACGAACATACACACACTATACACATCTAAAAACGATCTCCGATGTTTTATTCTTGTTTTCGCTGCCCCGCTATATTAAAAAAGTCCTTTTTAACCATATCTTTACCCCTGAAATTCGAAAAAAATCCACCCGCCAAAACCAGGAAAGACAAACAAGACAAAAAAGAATAACAAAACAAATTCTTTTCAACAAAAGAAGAAAAACAAAAAGCATGCATGTTTCTTAATAGTGCTTTTTTTAACGTGTATACTTCCTATGAGGTTGTAGCCCGTAGCGTAATGGTAAGTGCGTTCGACTGTCACGCTGGAGGTCTGGGATCGCTTCCCAGCCTCGTCCACCTAAAAACTAACAAGTTTTTTTCAGGGCTACTGCCTCTTGTGAGGAATTGACAAATCCTCCAAGAGTATCACTTGTCACGAATAAGTGCTTCTCGTCTAGCCGTTCGGATTCGGCATAAAATTGTAGGTCCTTTCCATTCCTGTCGAAAGGCGCACACAGGAATGGTTGCGAGTTGTTAGTCACTAGGCCCTGGTTCTTCATGAGCCGTTGTGCCACCCGATTTATTTTTTTATTTTTTACTTCCTATGAGGTGTTCTTTCTGGTTTGTACAACATAAAATGTCCTTTTTTTGCCTTCTCTTTAGGTCTCTTATGCGGAATCAAAATCCACCAGTAAAACTTCTCTTTAGCTCTCTTCTTAAATACGGAATCAGAAATCACCCGCCAAAATCAAGAACAATACAGAAAAGCAAAACAAATTCACAAATACATGCGCAAAGAATGAACGAAAAAGCAAGAATCAAAATGGTGTCAATTATTCTTAAAGCCATTTAAGAAATAGCCAACAAATGTTGCTATGTTAATGCATACAATTGCTTTAAGAATTCTTTTTTGTCTGTAGGTACTATTCTGATTTTTTTGTTCCAGTTTTTGTGCTCTAAAAAAAAAAAAAAATGTTTATTGAATTTAAAAAAAAATTATTAGTTGTTTACTACGTCATTATATGTAACAAAAAAATAGACTGGGTTCGGAATCATTTTTTTGTTCTTGAAATATTTGAGACGAAAATTATTTTTCAACTGTTTTTCTTAGTTAAAAAAAAGTGTCTGTTGATTTTTTTTTGTTAATATTTACCAATTTGGTATTGTGTAATTATGTGTAATTTTAAATTAGTCTGAAGTGAATATCTTATTCCGTTCTCGATATTCCAGATAAATGACATTTTACAGCTCCTTTTTAAATTGCTGTAGTAAAAAAAAAAACGGTTTATTAAATTTGTTAGAAAACCTTTCCAGAACGTTTTGACAATATTATCTGTAAAATAAAATGTATCCGAGGTCGATATCTTTATTCATTCTCGAGATATGGTGGACTAAAAAAGTACCCCGAACGTACATACATACACACATACAGACATCTTGCTAAAAACGACGAATTCTGATTCTAGAGACCTCAAAACGTGAAGATATGTCAAAATTTTTAATTTGACAAATCGCACCAATTACAATAACTTCCAATGGGAAGTTGAAAATCAGGGGAGTGTACTTAAAAAAAAAAACCCATGGTGTAAATGAATATAAAAAGTCAAATTAAGTGTCCTATGCAAAATTTTCGATTTTGAGTGTAAGAAAAAAAGTACCCCGAACGTACGTACATACACACATACAGACATCTTGCTAAAAGCGACGAATTCTGATTCTAGAGACCTCAAAACGTGAAGATATGTCAAAATTTTTAATTCGCATGCATGTTTCTTAATAGTGCTCTTTTTAACGTGCATACTTCCTGTGAGGTGTTCTTTCTGGTTTGTACAGCATAAAATGTACTTTTTTTGCCTTCTCTTTAGGTCTCTTATGCGGGATCAAAATCCACCCGTAAAACTTCTCTTTAGCTCTCTTCTTAAATACAGAATCAGAAATCACCCGCCAAAATCAAGAACAATACAGAAAAACAAAACAAATTCAAAAATGTTGCTATGTTAATGCATACAATTGCTTTAAGAATTCTTTTTTGTCTGTAGGTACTATTCTGACTTTTTTTTTGTAAACAATTTCAAGGTTGAATTTTAGCCATGAATATGACATTATCGTTTGCCTAAGGGGTGGGTGGTAGGGTATATATTATATAATAGTATATTTTATAGTTTAATAACTTTGGTTACAGGCTAAACAAAATACCAAAAATCAGGGGAGTGTACTTAAAAAAAAAAAAAGTTTTTTCTTGCAACATTTTGATTTTTAGCTTTTTAAAGGGTGGTTATAAAAATCTCAAAATTACACATCATTTAGGTGGTATAGGTATATAACTTTGGTAGAAATTTGAAATCACTATAATTGTTTGTTTTTCAAAATATTTGAGTTGAAAAACATTTTTTAAGAATTTTTAAAAGTTTTTGTTCCAGAATTTTTGCTCTAAAAAAATAGTATTTTTTAAAAAAACTATCAGTTGTTTACTACTTCATTATATTCGGAATCATTTTTTGTTCTTGAAATATTTGAGACAAAAATTATTTTTCAACTGTTTTTTTTTTTAGTTAAAAAAAGTGTGTTGAATTTTTTTTTAATATTTACCAATTTGGTATTGTGTAATTATGTGTAAATTAAAATTAGTCTGAAGTGGATATCTTATTCCGTTCTCGAGATATTTCACATAAATGACATTTTACAGCTCCATTTTAAATTGTTGTAGTAAAAACGGTTTATTGAATTTGTTAAAAAACCTTTTCAGCACGTTTTGACAACATTATCTGTAAAATAAAATTTATCCGAGGTCGATATCTTTATTCATTCTCGAGATACGGTGGACGAAAAAATCCACCCGTAAAACTTCTCTTTAGCTCTCTTCTTAAATACGGAATCAGAAATCACCCGCCAAAATCAAGAACAATACAGAAAAGCAAAACAAATACATGCGCAAAGAATGAACGAAAAAGCTAGAATCAAAATGGTGTCAATTATTCTTAAAGCCATTTAAGAAATAGCCAACAAATGTTGCTATGTTAATGCATACAATTGCTTTAAGAATTCTTTTTTGTCTGTAGGTACTATTCTGATTTTTTTTGTTCCAGTTTTTGTGCTCTAAAAAAAAAATGTTTATTGAATTTAAAAAAAAAAAATTATTAGTTGTTTACTACGTCATTATATGTAACAAAAAAATGGACTGGGTTCGGAATCATTTTTTTGTTCTTGAAATATTTGAGACGAAAATTATTTTTCAACTGTTTTTCTTAGTTAAAAAAAGTGTCTGTTGATTTTTTTTTATTATTTACCAATTTGAAGTCTGAAGTGAATATCTTATTCCGTTCTCGAGATATTCCAGATAAATGACATTTTACAGCTCCTTTTTAAATTGCTGAAGTAAAAAAAACGGTTTATTAAATTTGTTAGAAAACCTTTTGAGAACGTTTTGACAATATTATCTGTAAAATAAAATGTATCCGAGGTCGATATCTTTATTCATTCTCGAGATATGGTGGACTAAAAAAGTACCCCGAACGTACGTACATACACACATACAGACATCTTGCTAAAAACGACGAATTCTGATTCTAGAGACCTCAAAACGTGAAGATTTGTCAAAATTTTTAATTCGACAAATGGCACCAATTACAATAACTTCCAATGGGAAGTTGAAAATCAGGGGAGTGTACTTAAAAAAAAAAAAACCCATGGTGTAAATGAATATAAAAAGTCAAATTAAGTGTCCTATGCAAAATTTTCGATTTTGAGTGTAAGAAAAAAAGTACCCCGAACGTACGTACATACACACATACAGACATCTTGCTAAAAACGACGAATTCTGATTCTAGAGACCTCAAAACGTGAAGATATGTCAAAATTTTTAATTCGACAAATCGCACCAATTACAATAACTTCAATGGCAAGTTAAAAATCAGGGGAGTGTACTTAAAAAAAAAAACCATGGTTTAAATGAATATAAAAAAACAAATTAAGTGTCATATGCAAAATTTCGATTTTGAGTGTAAGAATTTTTCGAATTAAAACATTTTTGCAGTTTTTTTTGCAACATTTTGATTTTAATCCTTTTAAAGGGAAGTTTTAAAATCTCAAAATAAAAAAAAAAAACACAAATATTTTATTGTTTTATGTTTATGGTAAAAATTTGGTTACGATATCATGTTTATTCTCAAGAAATAAAACGTACGAACATACACACATAATACACATCTAAAAACGATCTCCACTTATTTATCTTCTGGAAAATAATAAAGAAACATGGAATATGTTTCTTAGTAGGCAGAGCTTTTTTATGTAAGAGTTTCGATGTTTTATTCTTGTTTTCGCTGGCCCAGCTATATGAAAGAAGTTCTTTTTAACCATATCCTTACCCCTGAAATTGGAAAAATAAAATCCATCCGCCAAAATGAGGAAAGATAAACAAGACAAGAAAGAATAACAAAACAAATTCTTCTATACAAAAGAAGGAAAGACAAACAAGACAAGAAAGATTAACAAAACTAATTCTTCTATACAAAAGAAGAAGGAAAACAAAAAGCATGCATGTTTCTTAATAGTGCTTTTTTTAACGTGCATACTTCCTGTGAGGTGTTCTTTCTGGTTTGTACAGCATAAAATGTTCTTTTTTTTGCCTTCTCTTTAGGTCTCTTATGCGGGATCAAAATCCACCCGTAAAACTTCTCTTTAGCTCTCTTCTTAAATACAGAATCAGAAATCACCCGCCAAAATCAAGAAAAATACAGAAAAACAAATTCACAAATGTTGCTATGTTCATGCATACAATTGCTTTAAGAATTCTTTTTTGTCTGTAGGTACTATTCTGATTTTTTTTTTGTAAACAATTTCAAGGTTGAATTTTAGCCATGAATATGACATTATCGTTTGCCTAAGGGGTGGGTGGTAGAGTATATATTATATAATAGTATATTTTATAGTTTAATAACTTTGGTTACAGGCTAAACAAAATACCAAAAATCAGGGGAGTGTACTTAAAAAAAAAAGTTTTTTCTTGCAACATTTTGATTTTTAGGTTTTTAAAGGCTGGTTATAAAAATCTCAAAATTACACATAATTTAGGTGGTATAGGTATATAATTTTGGTAGAAATTTGAAATCACTATAATTGTTTGTTTTTCAAAATATTTGAGTTGAAAAACATTTTTTAAGAATTTTTAAAAGTTTTTGTTCCAGAATAGTTTATTGTATTTTTTAAAAAAAATTATCAGTTGTTTACTACTTCATTATATTCGGAATCATTTTTTGTTCTTGAAATATTTGAGACAAAAATTATTTTTCAACTGTTTTTTTTTTTTGTAGTTAAAAAAAAGTGTGTTGAATTTTTTTTTAATATTTACCAATTTGGTTTTGTGTAATTATGTGTAAATTAAAATTAGTCTGAAGTGGATATCTTATTCCGTTCTCGATATATTTCAGATAAATGACATTTTACAGCTCCATTTTAAATTGTAGTAAAAAACGGTTTATTGAATTTGTTAGAAAACCTTTTCAGCACGTTTTGACAACATTATCTGTAAAATGAAATTTATCCGAGGTCGATATCTTTATTCATTCTCGAGATATGGTGGACGAAAAAAGGACCCCGAACGTACGTACATACACACAAACAGACATCTGGCTAAAAGCGACGAATTCTGATTCTAGATACCTCAAAACGTGAAGATATTTTCAATTCGACAAATCGCACCAATTACAATAATTTCCAATGGGAAGTTAAAAAATAAAAAAGGCCAAGCTAAAACATATAAAAAAACTAGTGTGCTAAAATCACGAGATTAAAAAAAAAATATAAGAAACAGGAACAAAATGAGTAAAACAGGATTTTTGCGTCGTATCGCCCACAACATTCAATTGAACTAACATGATATTAATGATTAATTTAATTTATCCTGAAATGGTTAAGAATTTCATTTTTAATTTATTTGAGAATTAGATATTTTTTTTTGTTATATTGTTTTCCGCTTTTACAATCAAAACTAGTTGTTTTATTTTGATAATGAAAAATCGCGCGATTTTTTAAAAATAAAACAACTAGTTTTGATTGCAAAAGCGGGATAATAAGAAACGGGATTATAATAAACGGGATTATAAGCAACGGGATTATAAAAAGCGGGATTATAGGAAAGCGGGATTATAAGAAACGGGATTATACAAAGCGGGATTAAAAAACGGAATTTTAAATAACGGGATTATAAAAAGTGGGATATCGTACCCAACCCGACGTCAGGCTAGTTTAAACGATGTTATGCTCTGTGGGGGAGCTCCACAAACAGTGCATACATCGATGAACCAAACTCAACTGTGGGAAGCGACGGGGGAAGAAAAAGAAGGGATATACCACTCGTTACACTGTTTTTTTTTTTTTTTTCATTTTCATTTTCATTTCTATTTCTATTTCTTTTGTTTTTTTTTTTTTTTGCTGCGGTTAATTTTATGGTTGTTTGCATAATAAATTTTATTGTTGTGGTATTGGTATTATGGCACTGAATAGATTTAAACTCGACGCAAGTGGGTATTATTTTTTTTAATTTTTGTTGATATTTATGTATTTTTTTTTTAATATTTGTTTATATGAATTTATTAAAAAAAAATCGTTAGAGTGGTTTTCATTAAAATTAATTTTTATATAAAAATTCTTGAACGTTTTTTTAAAATAAAATTTGCTAGCCATTTATAAGTATTTAATAAAATACGGCTTTGCACAAAATTAAAAAAAAAATCATTAAGTCATATTGAAGATATTGAATTTTCAAACAAAAAAAAAAAAAAATAATGTACATTTTTTTAAAAATCCAACAATTGATTTTCGAAAATTTTTATATGCAAAATTGTCAAAAGTCCAAAGTTTGAAGGAAATCGCTTCAGCGGATTAATAGGAACAAGAATTGTTTAAGAAATTCAGTTTTTTTTTTATTATTTACGTAAAACATACTGAAAAAAAATCTTTGTGGCTTTATATTTAAAAACACTATTGGGCACTTGTTTAATTGTACCTGATTTTAATAGTAATATTTTAAATACACATTGCCGCCATATCGTCAGCATCGATACCCAGCATTGCCAAGTCGTCAAGTTCTTCTTGGCGGCGATGTTTTTCACTATCTGTCGGTGATAATGGTTGATCGATTACTTCCGAATTTGTTTCTGGGTCTTTTGTTTTTATATCTATTGGTGGAGATGGTATATCAGAAGCTTCAGGAGATTTCTCCTTAATTGTATCTAATGCAGGGGTTGCCTTTTCAACAATATGTTCTATGACTTCCACCGGTGGCGGAGGCGGCGGAATAGCTGAGACACAAATTGCGACTGCTTCTTCGACGGCGTCAGTTTGTGGTGGCGATTTATCTACAGAGTTATCTCCACTATTGTTAGCTGATGTAGTTGCCACTGACGATGTGGGTTTATTGAATTGTAAAGGTTCATTCATACTCATTTGTGATGCCTCGTCCATGCCAACAAGAGAAGTCTCTTCAACTGTCATCATGTGAATGCCTTCTTTTAACAAATCAGATTGCTGCATAACTGGTTCATCTATTATAATCTGCGTCTCTCCACAAGATTTTCCAGCCGCTGAATCATCATCTGGTTTCTTCTCCCCAGGAAATATAATATTAAGGGCTTCCTCAAAATCTTTGGGAAGAGGTCCTTTGCGTGGAATCGGTGCATCACTGATTGGTTTCGGAACAAATTCACTCTCTGTCTCATCAATTCCTGGTGGAAGAATATCCTTTTCTTCTTCAACGTATTGCTGTGGTGGCGGTTGTGAGGGCGGGGGAGGTGGAGCTCCCATTAAACTCACAAACTGCACTGGGTCTGGCATTAAATCTTCATACTCACTCATTAGAGAGGGCTCGTAGCCAGCATGACCATAAGGATCTTGCATAATAGGCGCTGATACCATCGTTGGATCATAATCTATTGGCTGATTACCTTCTTCTAATTCTTTTTTTTCGTTTTCGGAGTTTTCGGAGTTTTGCGATTGTTTTTTGAAGACTGGCATGCGACCAATAAATGGAAGTTTCTTATTGGACGTTGAGGATTTTGATGATGATGTTTTGCGATCTTCTTTCTCTTCACCGGTTTTGGTTTTGCTCTTCTTAACGTTGTTTGCATCCACCACGGGTACTCGTGGTCGGAATTCAGGTTGACGGACGATTGCTTTTTCTATGTGATGAGTGCTACCGGAACGGGATCTGGAACGCGATGATGAGATACGACGGCGAGGGCGGCCATGAGATCGACTTCTGTACATATAAAAATTAGAAGTTAGAAATGTTTAGTATTAATGAAATATAATGTTGAGTGTGAAATTTGCATAAATTTTTTGATGAAGAATTCTTATTAAAGTTCATAAATTACGTTTTAGAAGACCCTGTTTGTTTCTATTGCAGGTGAAATAGTTTAAGTTATTAGAAAACATCGGGTAAACCAGTTTCAGTTATTGCAAAACAAATAAACCATATACTAAGAGGATGGGCATGATCGGTAAAACTAGATTTTGACATCATAAACAAAATAACAAGGGCAGAGGGCACTGATGGGAAGTTACCAGTGTAGAAGGCACCAAGGGTTTTCCAATAAGAGGTGTTATTTTGAATAGCCCACTATTTCGGTAGTTGTCACTTTTGAAGCTGTAATTTTTTGACATTTGACAAGTGGAAACTACGGCATTACTAAAAATGGAACAATATACGCTTCAACATGGCATTGAAATTATTAAAATTCAATATAGAAAATGCTCGGAAAATCCTAGATTTATTGTTGAAAAGCCTCTCTATCCTCAACGAGTAACTGTTTGATGGTCCGGCGGGGTCATTGGAACTTACCTTTTCGATAATGAGGCTGGAGCAACAGCTACGGTGAATGGATTGTGCTATCGAGAGATGATTAATAATTTCTTATGGCCGGAATTGGATGGTATTGATCTGGACAACATTTACTTTCAACAAGACAGCACTACGTGCCACACAAGCACCGAAACCATCGATCTTTTACGGGAATATTTTTCGGACCGTGTTATATAACGAAGAGGTGATCACAATTGGCCACTGAGATCTTGTGCTTTAACACTTTGCGACTTCTTCCTTTGGGGCCACGTGAAACATAAGCTCTACGCCAACAGCCCAGCGTCGATTCAAGACCTCAAATATGGAATTCGTGAAGCTATTGAAGGCATACAGTGGCCACTTTGCGATTTGGTGATGGAAAATTTCATGTAAAGGATATTGTTGTGTAAGAGTAGCCGTGGTGGCCATTTGGCTGATATTGTTTTCCATTATTAATGGCATACTTTCCTGTTTACATTGAAATAAACATCCTATCTTCCTTCCAGTCAAAATTGATGTCTTAAGTTCAATCACTATGAAAATGAACATAATTAAGAGTCAGCACCACATAAAGAAGTGTGATGATCGGGTTGGCACTCATGAAATAGCTATAACTTCAGCCAAACAAATAACTTAGTGGTAAAACACCTGAGTTGTTGTTGTTTCATTCAAAAATGTTCAACATCCTACCATTTATCTCAAAAAATGCCATTTCTCTTTTAATATCAAAATAACACCTGTAATTGGAAAACCCTTTATATGTGCATACAAATATAGAGAGCATCAAATTTGATGGTGTATTCGATTGTTTTTTTTTTTTTTTTTTGATTGAATGTACTAATTTTTCTTACCTTCTTCGTCCCTGAGAACGACTCCTATGCCTTCTTCCGTACCCTCTTGGCGAAAATCTGCCACGGCTTGGACTCCTTCGTCCTCGACTCCTACTGCGTCGAATGACACCACCACGACTTCGACTCCTTCTAAGTTTTCTGCCGCGACCTGCACTAGGACTTCTACTTCGTCTTAAGGGGCGACTTCTACTTCGACGACGATGCGAACCACTTCCTCCGTTGTCTTTTTCCTTATCATTTCTGTCGCCCTCACGCTTAGCGGGGCTACGAACACGTTGACTATGTTCGGTTGAATTTTTTTTCTCATTTGCTTTTATAAATTGTACAACCGGTGGTTGTATAACTATTATATCTTCTTTCTTTTTCTCAACTTCTGGTGGTTTGTTCTTCAACTTACCCTTTAACTGTTCAAGAAGTTTCTTTTCACTATCACTAATTACGGATTGTACAATATTCCATTGTGATATTAAGTCATCTTTTTTACCAGTTCGCGCTTCGGCGATAACTGGCTGTATAGGTTCACTTATTTTAGGCGGCGGTGGTGGTGCAAGTCCTTGAACTTCCATTTCTTCCTTTTCTTTTTGAAGGTTACGCATTTGTACTCGAATAGATGGAGCTGCAGGTCCTGAACTTGGCTGCGGATCGAGTGGTTTCTTTTTTGTAGTTTTGGCTTTGGCTTCTGTTTCAGATGAAGAATTATTACTTGAAGAAGATGATGGGGCCTTCTTTCGTTTTTTTGAGCGCTTCTTCTTTTTCTTGTCTTTTTTCTCAGCGCTTAAAAAGATAAGTATTATTTTTTAATTGTATGTAATAAGACAAAACTTACTTTTTCTTCTTTCGTTTTTTTGAGCTCTTCTCTTTGTCTTCTCCATGTTTAGACTTAGTTTTAACTTCTCTAGATTCTACATCTATTGTTGTAGATGATGGTGCAATTATTGGTGCAGGTGGTGGTGCATTTTTTTTCTCATTTAGTTGTCTTTGCCTTTCGGCCAGCCAATCAACTTCATAATGGGGATTCTTTTCCAAGAAAGTCTGCAATAAAGTTTTAACTATAGCGTTCTAAAATACAGAGAGGGTAAGAAACATACGCTGTATTTATTTGAATGAGTTCTTGATTTTAGATGCAACGAAGCACAGTGTAGATCACCCATCCAAATTGAGCAAATTTTGCAATACCATGACGTGGCTGGAACAAAAAACGTTAGCCCGCGTATAGGTGTACGTTTTATTGGAGCTCCTTCAAATGATGGATATTCCTGTATAAAGAAAACAAGTTTTGATTATACAAAGGGAGAATTGTTGGGATTCAAAATTACATCAGTAGTCATAGCGCTATGCCATGGTGTTTCCATAGTTTCTACGTTATCCGCATGATCTTTTGAATGTAAATGTGTCAGGTAGTCTTTGGCGGTTTTCGGAAATGAATTACAAACTTTGCACCAGTGCATTTCTGGGTCGTAGAAAACGTAGTTGATTTTTTTTTCTTCGAGTCTAGAAAAATATTTGTTGTTATCATTATTATTGTTACTTAAATTAAACTTCCAACCATAAAAATAAAATTTTTTCTTGAATGCATTAGAGTTGTCAAAATTTGACAACAGTATCAGTTGCCTTAACCTTGATAGATACAAAATTTTATTTTCCACAAGGTTTTTACAAATGGTTGGATTTCACTATATTAAAATTAAATTAAATGACAATAACTTTTTAAGTTGCCTGTCAGGTTAAAGTGTTGACTATAATAAATTAATTTAAGCGTAGCGTTGGATTTATTCTTTAAGAATATTCATTAATGATAAGATGTCGATATCTTAGAGCGTTATGAAGTTTTAAACTTTAATAAAATATTTAGAAATATTATTAATTTCTTATTCCCGACGTTTCGAAGAAATTACACTCTTCGTGGTCACGGGATTAGACTGACGTTTGATGGGTGTTGTTTGTTACTCTTTTGCTAGGTTTCCACTTGTCGTTGAATTGACACAGTTTGACAGCTGTCAATTTGGTCTTTGAACGACATGAATGCCAGTTCATTTCCACTTGTGTCTTTAATTGACACAAATTAGTTTGTCTTTTCAAAGACAAAGAATTTTTGACAGATGACTTTGTCAGTTAATTGACATGTATTTCCACTTGCATTGGTTTTTTTCGAACTGACTGACGGTCGACGAGAAATTTGTGTATATGTGTGCAGATTGAGTTTTTTTTATAAAACAGATAAAGATTTGTAAAGAAAAAAAAAATTATTTAGAGTTTTGTAAAAGCTTGCTATCTCATTAGTACCTACCTGCTACACCTATATTAAAACAAAAATTATTTTGTTATCAAAAATCAAAAATGGAAACGCAAATTACTCTTCGAATTTTGATTTATTTCTGTTAACCGCATTCATTTAAACAAATAAATATGTAATAAAAAAAAATTTTCAACTATGTTCTATTTCAATTATTTCGGAAAATCGATGCAAAATCAAAAACTAGTGTATGGACACCTGAAATTTATATTCGTCTGTTTTTCAACCATTTCCAATTAACATTTCTAGCGCACTCCTGATTTATTGGACTGCAGCATTTTTACATTAACGATCGGGTAATCTCCGTTGTCCACTCCGTTGTAGACTCCCTAATTCATTTTTTTAAGCTTCTACAAAATGTTATTATCACCTGAATTAGGATAACTCACTCATTTAACGGAATTAATTTTCTTTTACTCGCCAAATTACAAAAATTAACTTTAATTTGAAAAAAACATTCACTTCTTTTTAAACTTTATAGCTGTCAAATCAGTGTCTTTCATTGACAAAGGATAAATCAAGTTGGACAAAAATTTTCATTGTCTTTCAAAGACAAAGTGACATTTCGTTGGTCAATTCAGTTATTTCCACTTGTCTTTGAAATTCGTTGTCTCTCATTGACAAACAGAGTTTGCCAGTACAAGCCAAAGACAAGCAATTTTTAGGGTATTTCCACTTGTCATTTTGTTAAAAGACTCAAAAATAGGTCTTTCGTCAGTTGGTAAATGACAAGTGGAAACCTAGCATTTCTCTTAGATTGTATCGGTGCATTGTTGTTCGTGCACTTTCAATTTGAGTGGGTGGATTGTCATTTGGTGGTTTGAAATATAAATTTTAATATTACATAAACTCCTTATTGACCACAATAATTGAAAAAATAAATTTAACACTTTATTTTAAAAACATTTAATTTATTATTTAAAAAATTTCGAGTCATTCGCGACTCATAATCAGGGTTGTCAGGTTTTAAAAAGCGAAATCGCCAAAATTTAAATTTAAATCGCCAAATTCAAAATTTTTAACCGAAATCACCAAATTTAAAAATGAAAAAAAAATCCGCTGTTTTTTTTTCCATATCAAAACAAATTATATTAAAAACAAAAAAAATAAACAAAAAACAAAAAAAACCAATGGGATCCTTTTTATAGCCTTTGCAACATGGCTAGATCTTACAGCATGCCGTTCAAAGTCAGTTTTCCCTGTCACTTGTTTTAGGTCACTATTCTTAAATCTATTTTGCAATAAAAAAAGTATAAATTTAAAGGGGTAACTTGGAAATTCCATTGGAATTTCACAAAACATAAGAATATACTTCAAAAATGGGTATACAAAAATGCGTCACTTGATTGAGGCCACTTGTAAAATCTTATAAAAAATATTACTATAAAAATGTTTACTTTTTTTAGTTTTTAAACATTAATGTAGTATGTTTTTGTCAGTTGACGGTTTGGAATTAAATCATACAGTTTTTTGGAATAGTCCAGTGAAATCTCGTTCCAGGCACCGCAGTTAGCTTCGACCAAGACGTCCTTATCTCCAAACTGTCGACCAGCATTAGCTAGCTACCCAGGAAGTATGGATTGGATATTGGATAGGGGCGTTGTCTTGTTGGAATATCGTAGGTAGAGGTTCCAGAATATTCTATAGCTTTAGAAATACCCGTTACAGCAGGCATTTGTAATTATTTCCGTTCATTGTTGTAGCTATAAATTCCAATTCAATTGTTCCATAATAGGTGGTAGCTCCCCACACCATAACACCTGATGTATGACTGTGATGTCTTGACAAAATAAGTTCTTCTTTTCTTTAATCGTGAAAATAAAAGTTGTAACCATCGGGTCCGTCAAGATTAAACTTTTTTTCATCTGAAAAGACAACCTTTTTCCATGCACTGCTACAGGCAACATGCTCCCAGGCGAATTTCACCCGTAGTTCCTTATTAAGCTGCCGTAGCACAGGTTTCTTTTTAAATGTTCATACTCATGATGTACCACTGGTTTTAATTATCCTTAAAACCGTCGAAATACTGGCTGATACTCCACTTTTTGACCTTATTTTAGGCGCTGATGGTGTGGAATTTGAAGCTATCCGCTGAACGAGTCGCCTTCCTCGGATTGTTGTTGCTTGAGTTGTGTATCCTTTTCGTTTTTTTCCATAGTCTTCAGTGTCTGCTAGATAGTTGTTGTCAATGGTCTTACTTCTGTTCGGTCTCCTAGTTTTTTTTCGGCCTGAGAATCCGAGTTCCTTTAAAGCATCTATTGATCCTCTTTCTGCAATTGTCGACGAGTTTCCAGAGCCCATTTTAACTTGAATATAAAATATAGTTTTCTATGCTCTCTTAAATATTTAAAACTTTTGTTTGAAAAAATCAGCGATGTTAACTTTTGCCAAACAATTTTTGGAATGGCCTCAATCACAACTTTTTATATCCATTTTTTGCAGTCCATTCACATAATTTGGGAAATTTCTATGAATTTTCCGAGTTAACTCTTTAACTTTATCTTTTTTATTGCAAAATATATATACCTATTCAACGTATCAAACATTTCCAGGAAAAATATTGCTTACAGGTATTTATCGAGAAAAAACTTTTATGAAAATAGTGGCCTCAAACAAGTTACAGGG